>JAREIS010000126.1:4457500-5057500 GCA_030060385.1 Muscicapa striata striata | reverse complement strand
CACATTCTGACCAGAAAACACACCCAAGAAACCCTGGGATCATAACCTTGGGATGTCATATTTATATACAAAAACCCAAAACCAAACCACTACCAACGAAAAAAGCAAGTCTGAGATAAAAGTGGAAATCTCTTACCCAGTGAAATACTTTTGCTAGTGCTGAACCACCTCATTGCCTTCAGCTCTGTGAAAAAGACCTCTTGGTACTTTGATGGAAATTCTTCTAAACACCAACACTCATGATTAGAGATGTCTTTGGAGCCAGAGAAGCACAAGAAAATCTGAGCAAGTCTCCTGCTTGATGGTGGGAAAGAAGAACACACTACTGCTGCACTTTTGGGTGTATATTGTCAACAACTCTAAGCTCAGACTTCTCATAGAACCTATAAACATATTAAAAAAATCATGAGCTCTGCTTGTTTCAAGCCCAAACAACATCCATAGAGCACATAATGGTCCAAAATGGAGCACTTTAGTGTGTTTGTTTCTTCACTGATGTTTTTAAAAGTTTCTCTGCATCATCTAGGATATATTGTCCAGAGTCAGACTTCATGTTGCTGCAACACATTCACACAGAACATTCCACAAGCCCACAGGCAATATGCAGAATAATACAGCTGAGGACAGAATAGATCCATGAGGAGATAACACATGCAGCAACTTCTCAAAGTTAGCTTAAAGGGCAATTCATAATAAGTAATTAAAAAAAAAGGTGGAGGAAAAATTTTCAGAGAGAGAATGTGGCAAAGATTACAACAATGAGTCAATCACTATGAAATCTTAAAAAAAAAAAAAAAAAAAAAAAAAAAAATTATGAGAAAACAGAGATGGACATACAGAAGGCTGTATGGACCTACCTGCTCAAGACAACACCTTCTGTGGTTTCAACAAGGCCAGTGTGAATAAAGGATCAAGCCAAATCATGAGGAGGATGGAATTAATACCACTTTCAATATCAGCTGAGGGAGTGTGATGGAGGAAGAAACAGTGGTGGTGAATGATTTCACACCTGCACATCTGAGTTACCTTAAGCAAGGTGGGCAGAACCATCTGGGAAGAGCTCCAATCACACAAGAATATTGATCTAATATTATAGATCTAATAAGACAGAAGCCCTGTCTTTTTTCCTAAGAAAGACATTTTATTGGCCTATAAGCCTTTCTGTGGCAGCAGAAAAAAACCCACACCCATATCAAAGATTCTGCAGAAGTCTCAGCATCTTTCTTCAAAGAAAGGCTACTGAAAGAGCCAAGCAAAGAGACTTGATAGCTTGAGAGTTGAAACCAGAGCTTTTGGCTTAATTTTGACTGCAAATAATAATAAAGCACTCTGACAGCAGGGGTTTGGGTGGAGGAAAAGGGTGAAAGAAGTAGAAACATATTCTTAATTAAAATCTCATTTAGCAAATTTTTTTTTAAATGTGCTTAAAAATTCCACCGAGGTCACCATTCTGGAGAGATGACAAACTCCTGGGATAAAGGCTGGAAAATCCTGGTAGTCGTGTCACATTTAGCAAGTCAAAGATATGTTTGTATAAGGCTGTAGAGGGCTAAATCCATTTTACATGCCGTATGTATTATTAATTTCTGACAGTGGGCTTAGAAAAACCTAATTCTCTGGAATACGAGCTCCCTTTGAGCAGAGGGAAGCCTTTTCAAAACTCATCTTTTATTGACTGAGTCATTTTTGAGTCAATCTGTCTGCTTTCGGCAAGACAAGAGTTTTAAATCTTCTCTCTTTTTTTTCCTCCTTTTTGAGTCGTGGCAAGTCTATTAAAACCTGCTAATGTATGCAGCAAGGCCTCTGATTTGAAATGTAATGAATTCTTCAGATAGTGGCAGATTAGGGGGAGAAGATGATAGAAACAGCCAGAGCCGCCAAAAAAAGAACTCTCCAGAAAAAGAGGAGGAGAAGGGTGAGTGGGAACGAGAAAGATTAACCCTTTTTATCCAGAAGAAGAAAATCTTTAAGCTCCATTAATAGAATCAGTTTAAAAAGCAGAGCTGGAAGAGGCAGAGCATCTTCAGGCTTGCCTGGGGCTGAATGAGACAGAGAATAAATGAATCTTTCCTCCTGAAGGAAATCTCTTGTAAGATTAGGTAATTCCCTAAGTGAAAAATGAATAACTTAGAGAAAATTAGCTCCATCCATATAAATAAGCCTTCATATTCCAAACTCGTCACCCAGAGCTTCCCAGGCGAATGCCCTGAACCATTTCTGCTGTTGTGTAACAGATGGTTTCCTCCTCCCCCTTCCTTGGGTTGCTTCCAACTGCAGTATCTTTCAGGTGATCTTGTTTTAGCACAAAAATGAGCATTTTGGGTGTAAATCATCAATCCTGTTACTGAAAGGAGGCTTGGCAGTTTTGTTGTCTTTGGCATCTTTGAAGTGCTGGACAAATCTTAGGGAGTCACACAAATGAGAGATTAGCACTGTCTCCATTTCACAGATAGAAGAGCTGAGGGAAGGAAAGTCAAGGATACTTCTTAATTCAACAGCACAGATCTGGTGACAGCCCTGAGAACACAGAATCTGCTGAATCACAGCACAGACCTGGGATATCTTCCTGTTTTACAGGAAAATTCACTGCTCAGCCTTGAATTTGATGGCTTTTAAAAATAAAATTAGCTCCATAATAAAGTTCTAATGAAACAAAACCGTAGAGAGAACAGTCTGATGGAGCACAGGTGACCCAGTGGATTATAATGAAAATTAAGCTCAGCAGAACTGATGCAGGTGAGTAAATGTGAGAGATTGAGAAATGGGTTCTGTCAGCCCAATGTCCCTTTGCTAATGACAGGTATTGAAATGTTTTAACAACTGAGAAATCCCAAATAACAGAGGCAAAATCCTTCAATTTAACATGCAGCAGAGATTTTTCAGTCCATGTATGTCTTTAAGGAGAGACTGCCTTTCCCTACAGATGCATGGCATTCAATCCTCTATCACACAACTCAAACTACAAAAGGCAAGAAGTTTTAAGAGCAAAGTTAGCTGAAAAGCTGCTGGAGGCAGAGACTGGAAACTAAGCATGAGCTGGAAAAAACAGCAGCAGGAAACCTTTGCAGTGGGATACAGGACACAGGTAAAAGTGTTACCTTGGAGGCCAGCAAGCCATGGGAGTTAGCCTGGCTTTTCAAATTGCTTCCAGGTACTGTCTGCATTTGCTGGCAGAAACATTTTCTTCCACCCTGGAGAATAACAATGGCTGTTTGCTTGTGCCCACATCTCCTAAACTCCATCAGTCCCTTGATGTGACTCTCCCCAGCTGGGAAACTGCCTTGTCCTACCTATCTATTTGCTTCCAAGCCTGACTGGAGTGCTGCAAAATTCACAGACAAGAACTTTTACATTTCCACATACCAGTGCTGCTGGGAAGAAGAGGCTGTGCTTGCTTTCATGTACGTAGAAACAGTCCTGACCTTTAGCTGGGTCCCAGCCCTGTGATTCAATAGCTGGCACTCTCCTCCTGAATCAGGAATGAGCTAAAGGTTATGGCAGGGAGCACGCTGCACTCTGGATGCACCATTTTTCTGAGAAGATAGGAGACTCAGACCTGAAATGTTACAGAAGAGGTAAAACATTTTTCCTGGCAGAGTGTTTTTCATTTGGGGCTGAGGGCATGACCCAGGGCTGTGGCATCAGTCCTGTACAAATGCCATTTGGTAACCACCTTCTGCCTCCTCCACTTCCAAGTTAAAAAAAGACTCTTCTCACTCTCTGCCATTGGGACAGTCCCTGTGTGGTACTAAGCAGCTGCTGTACTTCACACCAGCCATGGATGCATTAGTGTGGATGAAGCAATCCCTGTGCAGATTTCCTTTTGCTGGGAAGTTTGCAGAGCACTTTAGGAATCCTGAGGCCAACACTTCACTGCAGCAAGCTCCACCACACCAACAGTAGTAGCAGGCTCAACGAACAGCCTACCCCAGAATTCCACTATTTTTCTTTTCCAATTTCATCTTGAATTCCCCCTGCACAGCCTCTACATCCCTTCTTCCTGCCCTACTTGTTGGGAAGATCCTCTTGCTTTCTGACACTGCTTGAACTCTTCCATCTCTCTGTCTCCTGAGAACTCTGCACCAAACACTGGCTTAGTGCAGGACTATCCTGTTTGGAATAAGATCAGTCAAAAAATCGAGATCTCCCATGCTTAGTCACCAAAGAGATTATTTTGGTTTAGAAAAAAAAGCAAAGCACTGAGGTAACCTTGACTCCTGGTTTCCAATGATCCACCCCACACCAGGGAGCAAGTGCACAGAGAATCCTGATCTCTGGCACTGCAGCTTCCCACAAGAAGAATTCACTTCAGGTTTAGGTTTAGAGAACATTTTACTCACTGCTGGTGCTGGGATTCTTCTACTGAGGTCAATGACACCAAGTGCCATGGAGACCATGCTGCTGGCCTGAGCAGCTCAGTCAAGAGTCTTAGGAAAAGTGTATGTTGAGGAACAAGTGAGGAAAGGAAAAAAATGGTACACAGAGAAGATCTGTGTGCTTGGGATGTGCAAGCAATGAGAAACAGATTTACCCAATTTGGCTAAATCAGTGAATTAGCTCTGTGCTCGAAGAAAAAGTTATCCTTAAAGGCTGTGCTATTCAGTAGCTCATTTTACATCTGAGAAAAGTCTGCAAAAATCCTCCTGCATTATCTCTAGCCTTATAGATTTCTTCTTTTCATCTGAGGCTCAGAGTGGGGATTACCCATTAAGGTGCAGTGGCCAAATCACATTCAATCTACTCTCTGTAAAAAGAAGAAAAAGCTTTGGTCTCTTCTGTCCTCTTCCATCTCATTCACTTCCTGTGTCCACATTCAAAGTATTTACCTCCAATGTTCCACAGGTGAATTCAATAGGTGAATAGGTTCTGAATACCAAGAGGACACAAAGGATGATACTAAAAAACAGGCTGCATCCTGCTTCTCCAGCACCTCAGAACAAGGGCTCATTTAAAATCTTCATTAATTTCTCAACCCAGTAAGCAGACAGTTGGCAATTTCCAGCCAGCACAGAGCAATTTTGACCTGCAGTTTCCACAGTATTGTCCCCCTTGCTGTGATCAGGGATGTAACAGTGGCAGCAGCACTGGCAGGTTGGTATCAGAACATCTGGGCTCAACCACATTAAAACATCTGCAGTGTTCACATCTGGCCATCCCCACCCCTGAGCTGGCAGCACCAGCTCCAGCAGATGTGTTCAGCAAGCAGTGATGTGACCAAGAGATGCAGCCCTGAGCTGTGCCAGCTCTGCCTCTTGCCCTGCTCCTGCAGCCCCAGTGGGACCATTAGCAAGAGGAGTTAAACAAAAGAGTTAATAAGTACAGCTGGAGAGAGGTAATAAAAGCAAAAGACAACTAGAAAAATACCTTTGCAAGCAGGTGAAGCATGTAACTACAGGCAACTAAAATGCTTTTACCACGTTGAGTTTTTATAGAAATGTGTTTGCTTTTCCTCAACCACAGAAGTCAGAAACTGTAAACATCTGCTTGTTCATGCTGTCTCTCTCCCACAATGTTTTGATTTAGGTATTTTCCTGTAATGTCTGCAACTTAAACACATCAGAATTGTGCCAAGGTTTCAGTAACAAACAGTAAAAGGGATTGAAGGTATTAGAAAAGTGAAAAGCTAATAAACCCAAAGCCATTGAAACAAACTGACAAGAGCCCTGGCATCACTCTGAAGCATTCCAATGCAGAATTTCCTGCACTGAAATTACCCTGAATGCATCTTTCCAGCAAAAACTGAAATTACCTCCCTTTCAGCATGAGACCTATTGAAGTACTTGACCCTCTGGACATTATAATCTTCTTGGCAGCATTATCAACATTTGCTTCAGAAGCTGGTGAGCCCAGCACAACTGTTTGTCATGGTTTAACCCCAGCCAACAACTAAGTGCCACACAGACACTTGTTCACTCCCTCTCAGCATCCACAGGACTCTCAGTGAGGTTTATTGTGGTGCTCTGTTAATTTTATTTACTTGTATTTGGATTCCAAAACAAAAAAAGTCAATTATGGCTTACTAGGAGTTATAAAGAACTTGTGTAATTTGGCTTCTGATTTAGCTATCAATCTAAAAAGACAGTCTGTAGTAAGAAGTAAAATATAAACCCATAAAGCAAGGTTTGCATTACTTCCAGCTGCTCAGATTTAAAAAAAAAAAAAAAAAAAAAAGAAGCAAAACCAAAAAGAACAACCAACCAAAAAAAAAAAAAAAAAAAAAAAAAAAAAAAAAAAAAAAAAAAAGAGAAAACCTAAAGAGATTTTTATTAATGCTTTAGATGACTTAGAAAAAAAAGTTAGTTAATCATAACATTGTAAACAAGGAAGTTCTACAGCGGTATTAAAAATATCCAAAATTGTTTCAGGAGCCCCATTGATTTGAATTAGGCAGCTGCATAATCACAGGGGCTGCAATTTTAATGAACATTTCAACAGGAAATGTAGAGCTGATTATATATATCCAAACAGGAAAGCTCTGAATGCTGCAGCAACTCTTTTTTTGTTGTTGTTTTGTTTATTAGCTCAGTGTGCAGATCCAAACCAGCTCCAGAACTAATACAGAACTTACCTGACAGCCCCTCTCTCCTCAGCTCCCAATGCTTCAGGCTGCAGCTCTGATCTCACTGTCTTGATACATGTCATTAGGCACAGCATTTTGAAAAATAATTAGTGATTCAATCAGATTTTACACTGGATCAAGTGGCTGGAAACTTCAATGCTGTGCTGCAGTTTTCCCTTAAAATACTTTAGGGCATGTTATATATACTTAATTAGATAATGTTTATACAGTGCTTTGAAGAAATAAGGAACTCTGTAAGGGCTGGGTCACATTTTCAGGAAGGAAAAGAGCAGTGTTGAGACAGCCCAGGCACAGAGGGAGAACAAAGCTCTCAAAAGCTGAACACCACCTTGTTTTCAGAAAGGTTTCAGGACATTTGAGAAAAAATATGTCAGCAGCTTCCAACATCCAGGCACTAAGAAACAAAAGTTGTAAAACAGGGGATGCTGCAGAGGCAGAGCAATGACAGTGCTGCTGATGGCAAAGTGGGAACAGTGGCACCAGAGTCACAGGGGCAGCAGCAGCTCTCCAGAAGGAAAACTTTGCTTACACTCAAGCCCAGGGCATTATTATTACCCTCTCACAGCAATTTGCAACATAAAGACTCAGACAGAGTTGTTTTGTTGATAAAACAAAATGCATTCCACTGCTGTGAACACTCTTATGAATAAGAGTGGGAACTAATGGAATAAAAGTATCTGGCTGCTTATTATTTTGAGGTGAGGGAAGCAGGACTTTTTTGTTAAAGTTAGGGTGCTTTGGGGTTGTATATATACTAAAATACACTGCAAAACACAAAAACATGTCATCCTAGGAGGAACAGGGAGCAGCACATGATCTTCCCCTGACTGGGCACCCAAAGCAAGCAGCAGAGAGGATGCAGAGCACAGAAAGGGTGAGGGACAAGTTCTGCTCAGGATCAGGATGAGGCACCACATAAATCCTTCATCCAAACCTCTATGAAAAGAATTTGGAAAGCAACAAAGCAAGCTGTGGCTAAATCCACTCAGAATGAACAAGAGATGCTGCATCCAGACATTTGGCTCCCTACAGGGCAAGAGGCACAGAAAGTGCTCCAAAGAGTTTCCAGTGAGCAATGAAAGCAAACATTGTATGCAGGGAGCTTTAAAAAATGATTGCAAAGAGAGCCCTGAGCTTCTGTTCTGTGCATTTTTGGGTTTTTTATTTGCCTATAACTAAATTACATGATTTCTTTGCAAGTCTAATTAAGCAGTTAATTGATGCTGGTGCCCTTTAGCATCTGGCATTTAAGATTAAGTAAATAATGGAGAAAAGTGCATGCAGCACCCAGCAATAATTAAACACAGCAAGGGTTTGTTCCCCCACCCTCCCCATTCTAACCTGTTACATATAAATTTCTGAGGATAACTGTCTTTAATAGCCTCAAATACACTTACACACCATATAATGGATACTTGAAACAGTATTTTCCCTCCTAGAGTTCCTGGTTAGTAGGTGTATCTTTGCTCTTAATCGGGAGATTTCATTTTATACCTTGCACTCAAGGGGAAGGAAAAGCTTCATTGTGACACCTCTACCTGACTGAAGAGCATGTTAAATGGATCTTCATGGGAACATACTTTTAAATCCAGGACTGTCACTGTTGGCATCATGCATTAAAGATTTGTGGTCAAATTTTTCCCTTTTTCACATGCTTGTTCCTTCCTGATGGACCATTCAGTGCTATTCATGTATTTCCTGAAGTCTGTGGAAATGCAGGTTATGAAAAAGAAAGATTGAGTTACCTAAAATAAAGCTCCAGGGAGACCTTATTGCTGCCTTTTAGTTCTTAAAAGTGGTTTATAAGAAAGACATGGAGAGACCTTCCAACAGGGCTTCTACAATTGATTTTAAACTAAAAGAGGGTCGATTCAGACTAGATATAAGGAAGAAGTTTTTTACAATGAGGATGGTGAAACACTGGCACAGGCTGCCCAAAGAGGTGGTGGATGGAACAGGCTGGACAGGGCTCTGAGCAACCTGACCTAGTTGAAGATGCCCCTGTTTATTGCAGGGAGTTGGGCTAGATGACCTTTAAGGGTCTCTTCCAGCCCAAACCAGAATATGATTCCATGATTCTTCTCATGTAGAGCATTACACTGAGATTTCCATCTAGTCTTAAGAGCAGAGTTTCCTCAGAAGGCCATATGTTAAGGACATGACATAAGTTTTAAGACTTACTCCAAGTGTTATCCTACAAGAAACTCTGAACCAGCTCCAGCAGACCCAGCTTCTGCTGCTCCTCCAACAAGGAGGAACATAAGCTCAGCTGAGCATAAGCTCAGTCCAGGACAATGTCAGCCAGACTGCTTTCCTAATACAGCTTTGATTCAAACTAACAACACTATGAAATGTTTTTAGGTCTTTCAGAGCTGCCTGATGGAAGGAATTGCTGCCCAAAGATTAGTGCCACAATCTTTTTAGACTCTGCAAGCAAAAAAAAGCTTGAGTGGAGACTCCTGCCCACCTCCCATGGGTGCTTAATTAGTATCTCTGGCATACTCAGAGACCTTTGGACAGAGGATGCTACAGAAGTGGAAAATATTATCATCATTATGCCTGCTCCCACCAGTGCTGGCATCCAAGGGAAAGCTTTCCCAGCAGATGGTGAAGTCATGAGCATGACAGGCTTTGGTTATAATTTCCCTCATCACAGACTCTCCTTGTTGGAGCAGCTTCCCTTCTTGATGCTTGAAGAGCAAACCAGAGCCTGCAGAACAGGACTGCATCCTGCTGGTCAGTACCACTGCCACATTCAAACCAGCCAGCACTCAAATCACTGCAAACTAAATCATCCAAGGGGCTTTCTAATTAAAAAGGGCTTCACTTGCATGACAATTCTTTCTCTTGCCTGTCACAGTCAGCCCTCCCCTGAATTCTGATCATTAAAAGGAAAAAAAACCAAAGCATTAGTCAGCTTTTGTTAAGTGTCAAACATTACCACTCTAAACAATGAGCAAAACAAGGAGAGGTGTTTAATAGCTCTCAGAGCAACTTTATACCTTCCTAAACACTATTTCTGTACCTCTTGCTAATTGCTTATTTGCCCTGGTTGTATGGAAGAGCCTGGCTCACTCCAGCTTTGACAGAGGAGAACAGCAGTTTAACATGCTGCAGGAGGTGTGATATGCCTGGTTCTAATTTTTATCCTTATTTATTTCTGTTGGGGTTAGCAGCTGAGGACTCTGAGCTACCTGAGGCGTAACTAAGATGCCATTAGCTCTAAATCTGTTCCCCAGTGCTGCAAGCAGCCTCTCCATTTGGCTTAGGACATCACCTTGCAGATGATGCCTTTGCATATGTGGGAAAATTCTGCTCAGAATTTCTCTCTTCACCAAAAACTTCCTAGGGACTCTGGAATAAAAGCACAGGGTAATGCTCCCCTCCTCTTTCCTGGTTTTTTTTTTTTTCATTGTAAAATGTGAAGGATTCTGTAGTAGAAAGAAGTGCTTTGAAATGGGAGTGAAGAGTAATCTCTGCTACTCCTTGT
This sequence comes from Muscicapa striata striata, assembly GCA_030060385.1. Lineage (NCBI taxonomy): Eukaryota > Metazoa > Chordata > Aves > Passeriformes > Muscicapidae > Muscicapa > Muscicapa striata. Next base: position 5,047,430 of record JAREIS010000126.1, on the reverse strand, counting down.
AGTACCATGGGAGTCCCAACACGTTCTGCAGGGAGCTTGCAGACGCATCAGCACCCTGCCCACGGAGTGAGGAAGGGACTCATGGTGGAAACAACCTGACCTGGAGTTCCTCCCCATGGTGGCTGATGAGGAAATGCCTTTAGCCCACATCTGCTAGGCAGCTCCACCATCACCGGCTCCAACTCGGGGTTTATTTTTATCACATTTCTAAAATGAGACAGAAACTTCCCCTCGCCTCAATCCTGCCTCATTTCAGGGAAGGCATGGCAGCATGGCAGCCTAAAAGGGGAACACACACTGTTGTCATTAGCAGCCTGTTCAGAAAGCCTTTCTGAGCCTCTCAGATGTGCACAGTTGCTTTGATGCCACCAGTGGAGAGATTTCTGACAACACATGCACAGTCCCCAGCAAAGGTGCTGCTGCTGCTGCTGCTGCCTCCAGCCCTTCCTTACAGAAGCTTCTGATCTATTGAATTCAGGTACTTTTGCTGCACACCTCTGACAGTGTCTGATCATGGCAGAAGGTAACTTTACAACACTGCACACCTGCCCAACAACCCACCATGCCACAGTTCTGCAACAGGACCCATTGAGACTCTTCTATTCAACAGAGACAGAAATACCCTCAGAGAGCCAGGGAGTGAAAAGGCAATTTGTGAATCTGATCTCATGTTCAGCTTTTCATCTGTTTGATTATCATCCATTGAGCTGGAGCTGGTTGTATATAAGAATGAATACACTGTTCCCTAATGGAAGCTGGATTGACTTGCTCCTCCCTAAGTGGAGATGCCAGAGAAGCTGGCACTGAAATGGAGAAAACATGGAAACATTGCAATAGTGAGGGAAGATATATCAGTGCTTGGACACACAAACCATACTTGGTAGCCTTAATTTACTGTAAAGAATGGGCTGCTCCCAGATGTCTGATGGACATGAGTTTCCTGCATTTTAGGACTCACTATAATTTAACAATGCCTTTGGCTCCCTGGCACAAAACCACACCAGCACCATGAGATTCCCAGACACAGCCAGCAGCACAGAGAGCACTGCATCTTACTGACCTGACACCTGGGTGTTAGCAAGCCAGGTTGATAGGGGTGAAGATGCTAAGACAGGCTTTTCTCCCTTCCTGCTGACATCCTGATGTCAGCACCACATCCTAAAGGATATCACAGCTCTAGCACATCATGGTAGGGATGTCAGTGCCATGATTAAGACAGCAAAGTAATTACAAGTGTCTGCTTTTGTATGCTGATTGCTTTCTAAATAGATGTTCTCCATTCCAAATAAATCCACTATGGATTAACATTTCTCCTACTTGTTCACCACCTAGAATGTATTTGATTAGAAAAGCCTGATCAAAACTCTGCTTGACCATTTTTCAGCACTCCACCATTTTTCTTTTCCTCATCAGGGAGAAAAATGTATCCATTAGTTAACCTTTTCAAACACATTCTTTTTGTAGCCTAAATCAAAGAAGGATTATAAGAACTGGGCATGTGAATAGCTTTTTGTGAGCACAGGGAACAAGCATTCATATATCAGAACATCAGCATGGGGAGATAAGGGAGCTGTATACTGAGAGCTTATCTGAATGCAAGATCAGCCCTGTGAAACCAGCATAAACATCAAGGACAGAATCCATATATTGATGTAATTCTTAGTGCTACTAGTGCATTTGTGTGAATTTGCAATTAAATAAAGCTTATTCCTTACAAAGAAAACAAGAAGTTAAGGATACAGTTCAAGGTCTATTGAGATCAATGAGAATTTTTTTCATTGCATTTGAATATAACTCCCTCTCCCTCCCTCCCAACACATCTACTAGAATATTAAAGAAATTACCTGAAATTTGTCTGTACTACTTTTAAATAGACCAAGAATTGAATCCTCAATTCTCCTAGTCTGCTTTCTAAACCAGAAAATCCAAAGCTCTCCTTTCATCCACAGCTAACATTTAATGTATTTAAATCCACATCAGTTTTGTACCAAATAAAGTCATTGAAAATACCACAAATAGATGTGGGTGACAAATTAACTGATGCAGGCAACATAACTTTGAATTTCCTGACTTTTAGGCAATTAAAATATCAACTTAATTGTTGGATCTGTGTAGCTTCTCTCATTTTAATATGTAAATCAGTCTCTATTACGCTATAGCTCAAAGAATGTGTGACTCTGCTTACTTGATTAGGCTGGGAATTGCTGGTCCTGCTGCCACTATCTTTACACTCTAGTGACAACTTGCACATCAAATTCACATAATGCAATGTCATCAACTTACTCATCAAATATAAACTTCTTAAATAGAGCCGCCACTCTAAAATACTGAACCTTATTTTACTTCATTTACAGCTCCTAAATAATCAGCATAAGTGAAAGGAAAAACAGGAAATTCAACTGCACAACAGTATTTCTCAGAAAAAACAGCTTTTCACAGGCAGGAGATGAACCAGAAAAACAGTCCATACCAAAAGTTATCCTTTGGCTTCCAAATATTAGTTGTGTGTTGCCCCTTTAAAATGTGGTAACAGGAGGCAAATTTTATTTCTCAGTCTCCACACATTCACCCCACCTCAACAGGGATTCAGTGTTAAGGTACCCTGATTTATCCTGTGAAGACAGTCAGATATCAGTTCCTGGCCACATATAGTTACCTGCAAATTGACATGAGGACTCCAGAGAAAACCAGCACACACAGGCACATTTTTCCTATTATGAACTGATCACAATAGGAAAACTATCTTGGATACTATGGAGCAGGAAAGGGTAAATAAATTCAGTATTTTCCCATTCCTGTAATCTTTCCTGAATCCAATAAACAACCCCAACCAAGGGGATGTTCACCTTGCCAGCACAAGGCTTTTTGAGACCTCCCAGTGTCTTTGACACCACTTGCAAAGTTCCTCCACTGGATTTCTACCACTCCACTGGCTCTCAGAGGCATCAGGTTTTAATTTCCAGGAGAAACACTGCATTGACAAGATGCAGAGCAGAGATCTGAGGCTCTGCTGCTGAGTGCTCTGCCACGCTGGCAGGCTGGTTTTTCTGATGTCAGGGAAATCGTGTCGGCCTGAATTTGAGACATCAGCACAAGCCTTTCTTCTCAATCCTGCTGATGAATGAAAGAGCATTTTCAATTGTGTACATCCAGAGGCCTTGTGGCACATCAGGACTAATCAAAAGCTGCTCCACGAGGCAAAGTGCTGTCAGAGGCAGCTGGCAGCACAGCCCTGCAGGAGCCAAGGGGCAGCTGCAGATAATGCTGCAGATAATTCTGCATTTCCTCCCCTCCAGGGCTGGACAGACCCAGCAGGAGCATCCCAGCCACCAAGGAGGCCACAACCAAGCAATGACAGCTCGACTCAAATAGCCCAGGCAGGAAAACACAAATGCCAAAGTTTACCAACAACAAAGCTCAACAGGCTGCTGGCTTGTCTCTGCAACCACCAGCACAGAGGGATATTGAAGAACCTGAGGGATGTAGAGGAGCTGTGGCCACAAAGGGTGTTACCTTTCATGTGGCTGTTTCTGTGCAGTACAAATTTGATGGTGTTTTACAAGGATTGTGGGGGTGGGAAGGAGTTAAAACAGAGAGAAGGGTTTTAGATCCTTGCAAAGGCTCTGAGTAGAAATGAAGGAGCACAGCTACTTCTGGTAGTGAGAACAACTCTTCCACATGCTCACTTTGTATTTCAGCTACTGATGGACTGAGAACTGGAATCCCAAGTAATCAGGCCTAAAAATACTGTTTCTATTACCAGTTTTTCCTTCACAGCCACATACAGAAGGAGACAGAATACTCCCTGTCAGCCCAGGTTTCTCTACACATTTCCTCTTGATTTATCTGCCCCCTGAAGTCACCTCTAACCTTGCTCTCTGCCCATCTGCAACAGCTTTTGCTACCTTTAACCTTCCCACCTACCTCAGCAAAGGCAGCCTCTTCCTCCCCAGGTGTAACACCACACCTTTACTGTGTCAGGACTGAGTAAGAAAAACGCATTTGCCCAGGAAACCAGCAGCCTTCTCCTCAGCTGTATTTTTTTGCAGTGCTACTCATTTCCATTACACCCAGACTCAAGTCAGGATCAATAAGCCCAGAGAACCTTCCCTTAGGAGCCTTCTTCCTCATATTGCTACACAAACCATTGCAGATGTTGTCGCTGCTGTGTTTAAATTTGGTGCTCATCACATACACAGTTTTATTTTCTTTTCCATTTCCTTCTCTCACAACTCATTTTGCTATTTTTTCTTTGCAAAAAATGGGTTGCTTTTTTATGGAACAAAATACTTCTACTAAATATTTTGTAATCCATTTCTACACAGTGCCTAGCAAGAGGGTAGAAGATGCTTGAAAAAAAAACCTTTGTAGGACTTGCTGGAGCTGAACAGAAGTCTTTTGTAGCTTCACAGGCTGCCTCTTAGGAAAACAGAAATATTGAGTTCTCCAAGAACTTCACGTGTGAAATTGGTAGAAAAGGAGGGCAGGAAGAAATCCTGCAGCTTTTTTTGCTCTTTGTGAAGGCTAAGTATAGTTTGGATAGTAACCTTTGACTGACATCAAGTTTTACACATTCACCAGCTACAACAGAACTACTTCACAGAATTTATTACAAACCTCTGGCTCCCTGGACAGCAGACAGAGCCTGCAAGTTCCAGCAATGTCTCAGTGGCACCTCCCATCCCAGTTTCACAAGGAGCTGCAGGCTTCAGGCATCCTGGGGGGTTTGTTGGGTCAGCAACCTTTGGCCCTCGTGCAGCACTCAGATCTCTGGCTGTTCAACAGACTCATGGCATCTTGCCACAGGCAGGGCACACTGCTTGCAATATCCTCAGTGCTGCATGACTTCACATCTGTATCATCTCAAAAAAAAAAACCCCTTGGGAATCTTTCTGGATGATGAATAGTACATATGATTAAAGCAATTTTTTTTTAAGACCAGAAAACATCTCTTGCAGCTCTCTTGAGATACTGGACTTTCATTCAAGCCAGGATCTTTACAGGTGCCTGCAGTGACTTCAGTAGTGCAGAACATTTACCATCAAAGGCACTGTTGCTGAATCAGAACACACAAAAGCTTCAAGGTATTTTCCCCTTATGGCTGCACTGCCCAAATCCATTGACACCATTTAAGGACTCTTCCCTGACCACTGTAACCTGTCAGGATGAAGTACAGGAGATCACAACCCTGCTAGAGGTTTTTACAAAAACAGGTATTTAGCAGCACCACCTGGCTATCTCTAGTGCTGGGCTGAGACAAAGGGATATTGATAATAATGAAGGGAATCAAAGCTAGCTCTATTTAAACCATCATCTTATTCCCAGTCTTAATATACAATTTAGGTCCCAGACTGGTCTAAATGTCTTGCAGAAGAGAAAGCAGCACCATAAAAGCAATAATAATGAGAATTAGCTGAGAGCTGGAGGGATTGCCCCACAGAGGCTGTGGAGTCAGCAGGGGAGGGCAGGCAGCTCCCAGTGGGTCACAGCTGCTGCTCATACCTCTCATCCCTTGTGCTGCTCTCCAGGTCATTTGTGGTTTGCACACTGATGCCATGCAACATCTCAGATGCAGGTAGCAGTAGGGGATGATTTCTTCCCCTATCAAGGATATATGGCCATCTCTGGAGTGAGAGAGGACAGACCTTCATCAGTGCACAGCAAAGCACCAGAGGCAAAGTCAAGCTCTTTATTAACTTCAGATGAAATTGGGATATGCAGAAAGCAATTTACTGAGATACAAGCAGGGCACAAAGGCTAACATCCTGCTTTTAGCAGAAGTCCCTTAACATTTGAGGCAGCAAATGCCCTGAACCTTTGTCTCTCTTTAGAACAAAGGCAATTCCTTCAGTACAAGTGAAGGGGAACTAGCAGGTCAAACATAAGTGACAGGAGGGTCACCTAATGAATCCTGCCTGTGCCTCAGGAAGAGGCAGGATGAGACTGAAGGAGAGCAGCCCTCACCCAAGCCCATTTGAGCAGTGGGATGCTGGGAGCCACTGGCACAAAGTGAGGAGTGGAGGCTGCACTTCCACACGTGCACCCAGCAGCAGCTGAGGTCATGGAAGAATCCTCCATCAGGGGGACCTGGCCTCACTCACAGGTGCAGCCCTCATCATGTGTGGATTCCCCACACAGATGGCAGGAAGCACCAAGGCTTCCAAGCACCAACAGCTCAGCCAACTGTGGATGGAGAATGGCAACTTCTAAATTCCATCTGCTCCTTTTTTGTCACCTTCTGTACTCAGAAACACATTCATCAGAAGCACAAGCACAGCGGGACAGTGACAAATTTTACCGTCTCTGGCTTGTCACTTCAACAAGATTAGATTATTTTAATATTAATTCATTACCCAATTTAAATCCAATTAAATACATTTACAAGGCCTTGGCATGGCTGTGATGCTGGGGACAGCCCCTGCTGAACACCAGGTGTAGCATCTGTGTTAAGGCCAAACACCTGCCTCAGAGTGAGATTCCCAATCCTTCATCAAGGACTTCCTTTTCCCAGTTTGTCCCTGACAAGGGGAAAAGGACACTGAAACCATTGAGATGGCTGAACAGCTTTTCTTTTTGGTGGGATTATGCTCAGGAAAATAGCTCCAAAGTTCTCCACAGATGGTTGAAATTAGAGTTGATTTGCCCATCTTCCTTCCTGGTAGGGGTGCCAGCCTCTCTCTCACCAGAAAGAATATTAAAAGCACTTTTCCTCTTTCTCCCAGGGAGAAGCTGCATGAAGAAGGGAACACTCCAGTGTAGCTACGGGACAGCAATAAATCATGAGAGCTCATGGAAAATTTGCAGTACTGCATTCTTTTAGTCAGGAACCAGCTTCCATGGATCATCCATTCCTACCTTCAGATACATTACCTTGAAGATAGGAACACAAATGGAGATAAGGAGCACCTGAACCATTCTCTCTCATTTCTACCTATGCTTTGTTACAAACCATTACTTCTCTCAGCTCCCCATTAGCTGCCACCTACATATTTGCTTGCAAGTAAGACCCAAATCCATCTCTAGCAGTGCCAGAAATCAAGAGGTCTGCCAGGACCCCACAGGGAAAGAAAAGAAAGATCTAAATAGAAATGGCCTGGAGAGAAATGAGGAAGAAAATAGGAAAAGCTATGGAGATGGAAGAAAAAAAAGTAGAAGATGCAGACTGAAATACAGAAGGGGCGGTGGAGGGAAGGTGTGAAGAGCATGGGAAAGGGCAATGAAGAACTGGAACAGATTTCTGTGCAGCAATGCCCTGTGCCACCTTTCCAAAGCTGTCACATTCTGCAGCCCTGTTTCTGAGGCAGGAGGACTCTCCCCAGATGGGGACTGGGCTGTCTGACCTTGGTGCTCCCTGCTCTGACACACCCCAGCAGAGAACACAGCACCCACAGAGCTCCAGCCCACAGCCTGCCACACCAACACCCCACCAGCCTGCACTGCCAATCTGTGCTTTGGAAAAGGACAGGATGTTGTTAAAGCTGTCCATAGGTCCCCATCTGAACAGAGACTATTATGGTATAAGTGAGAGGAAAGGGCCACTGAACCACGTGGCAAGTTGCCAGGCTGTGCTGCAGCCTCCAGCAGTTATGCTCAAAGAGATTTAAAGTCCAGCATAACCTTGATTTTTAATAGAGTCACATTTAATGAGCTTTAACGTCCACAGTAATAATTTTCTTATTACCTACGCAGGAGCCGGAAATACGATCAGAAGAAATGTGCTGCACTCCAGCCCAATGAAGGGATTTAACAATACATTATTATCAAAACCATCAACATCATTGTCCTTAATGCCTTTTTTTGGTTGGTATAATTATAATTCTGTGAGCCATAAGCATAGCTGTTGCATACCACATAAGGTTGCTGAACACATCAAACCTGGCTGGCTGGAGGCCACCCAAACCCTCACCTCTCCAAGCAGCCAGTCAGGTTAGATGGCAGAACAGGACAATAAAATCTTACATTTACCTCTGTCTGTCTAAAAGCAAAATGCAAACTTATATATGACCTTTGTTGTCCTCCCAGCTTTTATCCACACTCTTCCTACTCTGTCCTTGCTCTTTCTTCATCTCATTCTACTCTGACACCAGGGATTTCCCACCTCAAAAGCTCAGAGAACTGAATTTGCCTCTTGCATGTGTCACAGGAATGAGCTGGATAAACAGACAGATGGGGACTGCAGCTGACAGAAAGGGGTGCAAGAAAAACTCCAATTCTTGTTATTTTTGTACAGAAACAGCTTCACAAAACTCACAGAAATCGTCTCCCTTACCATGCACAGCAAACCTCCCTCCCTGGGGTAGCCAATTGGACAGTGACAAACAAAGCAGAGGGAGTTTCTGCCACACACTCCCCACTTCACACCTTGAAAATACACTGAAGCAGAAGGCATGTGGCAGCTGTTCCTGTGGGCAGAGCTAAGAAAACAGCAAAAGCTGGATCTTCCATGTCTTATCCAGAGGGAACAGTGTGAGCTTTCTGGCCACTGGAATCCATGCTGTTGAGCCACTGCTGAACAGCTGCTGCAGCCACACTGTGGATGCAGGAAGGAATCAGTGCAGAAATGGATGCTGCTTGCACAGCACACTTGATCAGCTGTCCCCAAACCCACCAGGAGCCCTCCCTGCTCTAGCAAGGAAGCCAAATCTGACATTCACCTGGCTAATTTATAGCCAGCTCAGAATAACCCAGTAACCTTGTGGTCAGCACTGTAACACCCTCAGCATCTCTTCACATCCCAACATTTGCAGTTCCCATGCTCTGACAATGCTGCTGAATGCTCCCACAGCAGAAATGAGAATTTAGGTGTATTTATGGCAATGTGCCCTGTGCATGACAGTGATGCACACAAGCACATGAAATACAAGAAAAAAATGTCCAAGATCTTTCCACATAACCTGGCTTCCTATACTTTCATCCTGTCCTCTAAAAGTCACCACAGGGCTGCTCCATCCTTCAACAGCTTTTTCCTATTTTGTTTACAAGAACCACTTCCAGATGCACTTATAGGCACTCTGAGAATCCAAAGGGCCCTCCTGTGACTTTGGTAAATGACATTGAAGTACTTCCCACCCTTCTAAGTTCTGAGTCTGATGCTCTCTTCCATCTGAGCTGGTCACCAGAAGTCAGAATGATGTAGGTTGGGACTGGGGTAAAAGGCAAAAAAAAAAAAAAAAAAAAAAAAAAAGCATCACATACATGAGGCTGGAAATACCCTGAAACCCAGCAAGCTGTTTGTTTTCCTGTTGGAATCAAAGGCAGAAGAGAAAACAGCTTTAAAAATGCATCCCTTCTGAGCTAACAACAAACCTGGTAACATCCCAGCACAGAGGCACCTCACAAACAGCTAAAAGCAACTGCGTGGCAAGGCAGCAGAGTAATAATTCTAACACATCACAGGAGGCACACGTGAGGAACACATTCCCCCAGAGGAGATGGTCTAATTACTGCAGGAGATACCCCAGAGGTTCATTCATCAGTGACAGACACGGGGCTGACCCCACCTGTGCAGCCTCCCTGGGACCTGCAGCCTCACATGTGCCTGGTACCCAGGGCATAAGGACAGACAAGGGCACTGGGCAGCAGCACCTTCTGCAATTTAAACTCCAACAATCCAGTGCATTTCAAATCCACATTGCAATGCAAGAGCTGCCCCCAAGAACTGCCCACAGGGGGCCTGAGACTGGAAACTCCTACAGACAATAGTCTTTTAAAATGTTTGCCAAATGTTTCATGCTTATGCATCTGTTAGAGCATTCACTAACAGGAGTGACAGAACTGTCACTTGTAACATGCAGTGAGCTCTTCACTTTATAAACCACCCCATCTGCACTTCTTACCATCCTATTTTAAGGCTATATAGTACCATAATCCACTATGAGATGCTGGAACAAACACATTCTCAGCAGTAATAAAGTGCCATTGTTTGAGTGATGGGAAAACAGACAACCCACTTTCTGAGAATTTCGGTTTCATAACAGACAAAGATGTTTCCTTCTGTGCATTTTCTTTAAACCAGGGCTCTGTCCTTTTGTGAGTCTGAAGTCTCTAGCACTTGTGACCTTTGGGAGAAGCTCTGCTCTCTCAGCCTTATCTGAGGGAGGATCCTGACCTCAAGCATTGACTATGTATGTGCAGTTGGGACACACCAGGTTTGCTCCACACAGACCTTCTGTTCTCTTTCCTTTTTCTTTTCTCTAACAAATTGTTTTGAGGCCATGAGAGAGTTACAGCAGTAACTTCTCCTGGGCTCTTCAGCATAACTTGATTCTGCCTAGTCCCTCACAGCATTATAGATGATGGGTTAGGTTTTACTGATATCCTTACCCTGATTTTCACAGTCTGAGAGCATGTCTGGAGGTGCTGATTTTTGGGGTTACTGTACTAAGAAGTCTCACTCAGGTATGTGAAAGGAAGACAGACAGTACTGGAGTGCCACAGAATCTGTGAAATGTATTTAGCTCAGTGAAAGATGTACTCTGCTTTCATGGAGTATTGAATGTAGCTGTGATTAATGGGGCACATATACACTGATAAACAATATTAATTTGTTTTAAGCCAGGTCTGAAAAGATTTCAACCACTTGCTTCCCTGCAGCTATGAAAGTTATTTCCTGCTGTCTGTACTACCTCAAGGGCTAAACCAGCCCTGAAAGGAAGGAAATATTTCCTTTCATTCTGTCCTCAGCACCACCCTTTGAAGGCTGCTGTATTGGGATTTCATTTATCATGTGCAAATTATATGAATTATTATTATTTAGCCTTACCACCCACCCTCTACCCCACTGCCACAGAACTGCCACCACACATTCACTCTCTCCTGCATCAACCCAGCTTTTTTCATTTCCCACATAACCACTCCATCAAGCACATCTGCAATGCCTCCATCTGCTCCTGCACTCAGCTCCTCTGGCAACAGGGATGAATAAATGCATCCCCAGGAGCAGAAGCCAGCAGCCTACCTGCAACTTCTTGTGGGGACTGAAAAGCCCCAGCTCCTTCCAGGTCCCCAGGGACAGAGCTGCCTCCCTTGAGCAGCCGGACGAGCTCCCGCAGCCTCTCGCACTCCTCCTGCAGCTGCTGCTGCTCCTCCCTGCGCTGCTGCTTGGCCAAACTCATGGGGTTCATGCTCAAATGGAGAACCTTGGTTCTGCCGGGGTCGTAGTCACCCTGGGTGGCAGGAAAAAAAAACAAACAACAAAAGCACATTGAGTAACCAATCCAACCTCCAAGTCTGTACGGTTCTGTGAAATAAAAAAATAAAGGTGACATTCATGCAGTGACAAGTTGAAGGCAACCAAACCCAGTGTTGTTTCTCCTTCTCTTGCTACTCCATCTTTAAAAAAACCCTGAAACAAGCAAAAACAAACAAACAAACAAACAAAAAATAACCAAACCAGAAGCACCCCACTTAACAGAGCTTGTTCCCTGGCTGATACTTCCACAGTCAAATTTAACTCCAGAAATGAAGTTTTATAGCTGTATTTAAAATCTCTTGATAGCAGGAGATTATAATGAACACCCAAACACACCCTTAAACTGCAGCAGGACACCCAGTGCCAGCCTGATTTATTGCTCATACAAGGCAGCAATATCCATGGCATCCAAAGGTGGAGTCATTAGCAAGTTCTATCAGCTCACCCCAAGCAAGGGAACAGATATTCCATTCCTTTTTTCTCAAAGGAGAATTGTATTTACAGCAGTTTAAATAGCCAGTCAAGCCCTAAAATGGCAAATTAATATTCTTTCAAAGCGAGAGGAAAACACTGATGTTTCATTTGTGATTTCAGAGAGACAATTTTCATATAAACAACAGGAAGCCTCACAACCATAAATGTAGTAAAACATGTGCTAATGCTGGCTGCCACGGCACTCTGCCCAGCTGAAACCCTATAGCAGTGCCTGCATTAAAAGCTATTTTATATGGTAATATTTTTCCTTCAATTAAATCTCGGGACCTAAAGTGATTTTGTAAACATTAATTAACCCTCAAGAGCAGCATGAGGTAGGTATTATCCCAATTTTATCATTTCATTTCCATTAAAGACGTGATAGAACTTTATGTGGTGTTTTTTTCCATGCAAACCAGAGCAGAGACTGAGCAACTTCATCCTGCATTGCTGGTAAGAGACCCCACAAGAGCCCACTCCCAAACATCTTTTATTGAAAATACTCTCTATTCACATACTGTGAAGCTCCTCATCAGGCAGTGAACTGCTGAAACTCACTGCCCCAGAGCCTGGCAACAGACACAAAATGGCATAAAAAATGGGTTTGACAAATTCAAGGACAGCAGCTCCATAACTGGGCCATGCCAGGTCAGGACATGTGAGAATATTCCAGAATATCTGGTTGCTGGAAGAGTGCTGGAGAGCATTGACAAATTTGTGGGCTTTCACAAAATAGCAGCTTCTATCCTTGTGCTCAAAGATGCTCTTCTGGGATTTTCTTCCCAGATTAAAAAAAAAAAAAAAAAAAAAAAGACACAAGCAGCATCTTGGACATGTCAAACAGAGGGAGAAGGAAGACAGCTGCAACACCAGCTCATTGGATATATTTTTCCCAGCACACACTGGCATTTACAAACCTGCTTTTGCACTCAGCTCATTTCCTTCTTGTGCTATTTGCACTTCAGGACTCCTCCAGACAGGTCAGGGCACTCCTCACTCTCGTGTTTGTCTTTCAAGGGAAGAGATTCAACTCCAAAGTTTGCAACAGCAGGGCTTGCTGTGGCAGGCAGGAGGATGCTCCAGTGCCAGCTGAGGATCCCAGCTCTCCTTGGGCACTCTGGTGCTTATGACAAACTGGGAAGGGCTCTGGCTCTGTCTGCCTTGCCAAGGAGAGGCAGAGCTCAGCTCCTTATCCTGGCTGCCAGCACCATTCCAGCTGCAGTGCAGGGATCACCTCTGCTGCAGACACAGCAGCAGGATCCCTGGGTGAGGAAAGCCCTGCACACCTGGAGACTGCTGCTACCTCCCTGCTAGGGCTGCTGTAACCCACACTGCACCAATCTGTTTGTTCTGCAGGTTATTTACTCTTTTCCTTCATCCATCTGGCCTTTATAAAGCCCTGCCATGAAGCTGCAGTACTTTGGCTCTTACAGATCTTTCAGACCATTCATCCTCTCCTTTCATAACATGCCCCTCCTTGAAAAATCTTGCCCTAAAACTCATCACCAGGACTCAGCCTTATTTTCAGGGTTCTCCTCAGCACATCAGTCTGAAGCTTCACTGAGACAAGAGAATCTCTTAAAAGCCCACAGTGTAACGAAGGCAGTGGCAGAATCCATCTCATTTAACATTTCTGGGAGATCACCAACATATTTGCTATGCTACTCACATTTCTGGGCTAGGGGCAGGAGCTTTCTCTTTCTTCTACACAGCACACATCAAACCAGTACATTTCTCCCTACAGCTAAAATATTAGTGCAGCTGGTTTATATTACAGCAATGCCTAAAAGAAACCAAGTGAGACAAGGATCCCAGCATGCCAGGTTCTGTACAACCCCCACAGGGAACTATCCCCTAAAGCCCAAAAAGCAGACAACAAAGATGCAGTATGTGAGGGCAGTGCAGGTATGGAAAGATGCAGTCTCTGGTTCCAGGTTCCTCAGCAGGATGGCAGAGAAGAAACCACATCTTCAGAGCTGCTCCTCACCACCAGACCATGCTGCCACATCACAGTTGTACCAAGAAGAGTGTTACTTAAGTCTCCAGCAAATTTACTGGCACTCTCTGGAGTTCCAAATAAATGCAGGAAGCTTTCCATGGAAATGCTGCAGACCAGAGGCAGTGTCTGATGAAAGGGGTGGGTCTCGTGTAGGTAATCTAGAAAGTCAAAACAGTATCACAGCTTGGGACATTTAGAGTGTTTTTTTACAAATTTCTGAAGGTTGGGGGTGACTTTGTGTCATGAAAGTATGAGTGGTTTAGGGTTGGCTCTATGAAGACTCATGGCTGGAAACTGCTAAATTTAAGAGACATCAAAGCAGCATTAAAATCTCACTAGCATTTGATAGACATGAAACCCTAATGCTGGTAGGAAACCAGGGACTGAAGAAAGCAAACAACATCCTCCTTGAATCCCTTTCGTTCTGGAAAATGTAAATTGCTGTTTTTCTCTGTCAACTGCACTTCCACCTACAATAAATTAGTCTTACTGATCATAATTTTGTCCTTTCAGTTGTGCAGCAGAGGCTTGGAAAATTGCTTCAGGCACAGAAAGAGAAGACCTAAAACAGATTTGCCCATTTAGAAAATAATTTCTAATCTTGGGTGACTGAAGAGGAAGACCAAACAGTGGCATTTGAAAGGCAAGCACAGAAAAGACAGAAGAGAGAGCCACGTTCCTTGAACAGGAGCTGGGACTCCCCAAACAGCTGCCCAGGCACAGCTCCAGATGCTGCTTCTGTGCTGAACCAACACAAGCAAGGAGGTATTGCTCAGCAGAGTAAAAAAGCATCTTGTAACAAATGGTAATGTATCCCTGGTTTCTCCAAGAAGCATGAAAATCGTGCTGCAGGTTTGGAAACTTGGCCTGAATGTGGGGTTTGGCCAAATCCACTTAAGCTCATGGTGCCTTTAATGGAAAAGTGGAACATTTGGGTGATGGAGTCGATGTATGACCTGCAGAGCTCTGCTGGAAAGCCATCCCATCCCTGGCTCCTTCAGCAGGAACTTGGTAGCTTGTTCTGCTCACCAGCACATCATGGCCAGTGTCTCAGACAGCAAAGATAACACATTACTGCCAGTTTCTCAGCAGCATCCCCTCTTTACCCCTGTTTTCCCCAATACCTTAAAAACCAGATATTGTACAGATTCTGAAGAGAAAATTACTTGGACTAGAGAGAAACTGCTGGAATTCATTGATTCTTCTTCTCAGGAATAACATTGAACAAATAATTCAGATTTGTCAGAAAAATGTACACAGAGCTTCAATTTAGGGGGAAGCAATAAATACCTTGACTGATGGCAACCAAACCTGGCTGGCACTTTAAAAAGTGGATTACTGATTCCTGGAAAGCAAGATGTTAACTGACTGATTTGGTGCTTAAAGCAGGAAAACCCTTTTTTTTGGCTCTCAGAAGGACATCAAACATTTTATAGAGATGATTTGTTGATTCCACGTGTTTATATGCTTCACAATTTGTGAAATAATGTTGTTTTGATGCATTATCCTCAGCCCTACAGACATATGCCCCAGGGTATCCACAAGGGAAACTCTCATGAACCACCCCATTGCTGCTGTCCCAGCTGTGGAGTCACTATGTGAGACAAACACTGCAGATGCCACACACAAATATTGGCTTAATGCAATATGTTCCAAGCACACTCTGGCAGAACTATTTAGTAAGACACTGGCTATCAATAAACTTTCTGACAAAAGACTATGGAAAAAAAGAATTTGTAACAGGGCCAATTTGTCATTTAGAACCGAGGTACAAGCTCAAGTCAGATGCTGCTGCCTCCCCTCTCACTTCCATCTTCCAGCTTGAAAAAAAACCACCCCAGGGAGATAATTGTGCTGATGCTTTGTGTCATTTTTTAAAACTATATTATTGTCAAACAGTCAGCATGTTGGTCTACGTGTTGAAATTACAGCTCAAAAACTTCCTAAGTAATCTGCCCATTAGGGAAGAATCAGTCAAGTGCCAAAGCAATGAATGAAGACAGGACTGCTTTAATCTCTGAGAAACAGAAACTTTTCCTTTAGAAGAGGAGTTGTTTAGAAGAACAATGAAAGCTGCCAGTGACAGCACCTTGAAAAGGGATGAACTTATTTTGGCACCTCTCCTCCTGGTTGTTTGAAAACTGCACAGTCCCAATTCAGAGATGTCTTTCTCCAGGAGCTATAAAAGCTTTTCTCTCTACTCCACTCACTTTCACAGGCACACAGGTAAGAATAAAGTACTTAAAACCATGTGGACCACTTTACATTTGATGAAACATTCAGTGCTTAACAACTCCATTTAAGGTCTATTCATCTGCTGCAGGTATTTCTGATGAGAAAGTAGAGCTGGTAGCAAAGGGAATAGTCTCCACTGGTGTGAATATGTTTATCTAACATCACTAATGAAATTAAAGTCCATACATCCCAAAGAGGGTAGTGACTGTCAGGATACAATGTCAGCAGGCACTGTGAAGGATTTTCAGCTGACTTCACATCCTCACAGGCTCCTTCTGTTTAATGTTTTGGCAAGCAAAATCATCAAAACCCGCGGATGGGGCTGACACACATTTAAGCACCTCATTTTTTCAGTCTTGGTATCTATCAGCCTTAAAAGATTGTGATTTCTGAGCAGCACAATAAATTCTGGTGGAGCATATGGACAGCTGAGCTTAATCACTGCTGGCTGGCAATGCAACAGCTTGTGCTTGGCCCTGCTGAGAAAAGGCTGGCAATTGGAAGCTCTTCAAGGAAAGGACCATTTCCTCCTCATGTGACTCTCAGTGCATGGTGAGAGCCACCCAAACACTGCTGCTCCTGAGCTGAGGAATTTCTTCCCATGCTGACTTCTTAAGAGAGGAATCTCCAAGGTTTCTGGACTGGGACGCATTATTCAGTACTGGAGAACTTAAATAGAAATGATTTAAGGAGATTAGTAGATTACATCAGCTTTAAATGGGTCAGTAGTTACCTTGGAAGAATTGTTGAAAAAAAGAGTGCATCTAGCTGTAGGAGACAGATGGGAAAGTTTCTTATGTACAGATATAAAACATAAAGCATCAGTTGGGGGGATGGTGGAAGAGATGTGTTTGGAAAGCATCCAGCTGGCCAGGGAATGCTCTTGCTTCCATTTACTACCTCATGTAGGCAAAAGAGTAGCTTAAATTGTAAACACTAACACACAGCAGGTAATTGGGGATATGCAGGTGGTCAATGTCCAAAACTGAACTTCTGAACTCTTGAGCAGAGGATGGTACTTCACTGCTGGCACAGCCTGGTGGTACACTTTGGGAAATCCTGGACTAAAACAGAGCTGGCAAATCTTGAATCCCCAAATAGAGGACAAAATGTGACAAAACATTACTCAAGGTGTCTGGCTGGTCTTTCTGGTGTCAGGCTCCAGCTACTGAATTCTTGCAAAATTCAGGTTTCTGATGTTAGAAGAGCTGATGCTATTTTTGGGGACCTGCAGGTTTATTCTTGGGATTCAGTGCCTCCTCCTGACCATGGATCCTTTACACAGCTCAAGCATGCCTTTCCCAAGGCTTGGGGTTTCTGGAATGACTGTCTGGCTTCACTGCAAACATGTGGCATTTGTGGGTAAACACAGCCACACAGGCTTTGCACACAGCTAATGAACACCCTGTTGCTTCCACTGAGTTATGAAAGCAGACAAGTCACATATCATTAGAAGTCATCTTTGAACGAGTTTATCTTCAGCTTACAGTTAATGGCTCAGCATTTACACCAGGAATTGTCTGCTGTTAGTCCTGCATCAATACCCATCGGAAATTTCACTCAAAAATGGAGGAAAAAGAAAAAAAAAACAGCAGGAAGGCAAAATTGGAATTTATCACCTGAAAGACACATGCAAGGTCCCCAAAAACTACAGCTCTTGCTGTAGTAGCTTATTAACTAGAATCTGCCTGGCTATTCAGATGAGCAGCTTCTCCTGATCTACCTAAATATTATATGAACTTTAACAGCTTAAAAAAAATATAATTGGTTACTCAACTCTCTCATACAAAAGGCTATTGGAAGCATTTCTGTACCCAATACAAGGCAGCCTCAGAAAGCTTAATCTTACCTCAGGAAATGCCATTTTAATGGAAATTGTTTCTTGGTTTTGTTCTTTTTGTTTCTTTGCTCAGTCTTGTTAAAGTGATTAGAGTAATACCCAAAGTAAACTGCATCCCAAAGAATTCCCTCTGCACCCAGGGCACAAAGCACAGCATGCTCACCAGCCCCAGCTCCCTCTGTCACACAAGATAACCACACCAAGGGATCTTCAAAGCCTGTGGAACAGGAGCTGTATTAACAAAAATGGATTGCAAAGATGAGACAAAGCAAACTAACAAATAAGCAACAACCACCACCTGCTCCTTGTAGTTTTGCCAGTGTGTGCATGCTTGACATCAGAAACAGTTCGGGGAGGGGGAAAGAAAAACAGAAGGTGCTGGATGTTGGGAAAAGGCTCGTTTGTTCCCACCAGGTCTCATGCTGCTTCCCTACCCTTTTTCTCTCTCCACTGTTTTTTTTTGTGCACATCTGCACACACACAACACTGAAACCTGGCAGCAGGAATTCACTGGGGCAACCTTCCATCGTTATCTTAGCCAGTTCTTACTACAACACCTGCTACTTCTTCTGCAAAGCAGGAAGATCTTTCTCCTTGCCCAGGTGATATGACATACATCTTGGTTCATACATCTTGATTCAGGCAACCTTTCACCTCTGGCCTCCTGAACACTCATGTCAGTCATTTCCAGAACAGTGAAGACACTGTGTGTTAGCCTGAGTTATGGCTCTTCCTCCTCAGTAATTCCTCCACCAGCACAACAGCACATCCTTGCTCCCAGGAGCAATGAGTAACCCCACACCACCTTCCCCACTCCATCAGCAATGCCACCTGCAACAGCTGCTCCTCCCACAAAGGCTTCTACAGGGGTTTTTCTCTTCCTGTGCACATCTTCCACACTATCCATACTCATTGATATTCCTCCCTATGGCCTCTTTCACCACAGCAAATTAGCAATGAGACAAGGAGGTGGTTGGAGTTAGGCTGTATCACAGACAAAAAAGCTCTAATCACCCTAATCACACTGCTCCAACACCAGACCATATCTTAGGGTACAACATGTAACACATTTTGGACACTGCTACAATGAGAGTAATAAAATAAAATATCTTAGCAGTGGTGTGGAAGCCCTTCAGGTACAGTTTTAACAGGAGATGTGTTTTCTATACCTCTTTCAAACCTGTTGTTCCCTGGAGGATGCAAGACTGTAATTTGCATTGAGTGAGGCATTCAGATGAGGTCTGGGATGCAAACAAACGTGACAAGAAGGTTAAGAGTCAGGACAGAGAGATGGGGAATGACATGAAGCTGGGATAATCCAAAAGAAAAAATTCATCCAAAATGTTCACTGTCCTTTTCAATTGCTGCTCTTCCTTTTATTGAAATGGAAGAAAATCATAGTCTGCTCTAGGATGATTTGTTACCACCTAGGCACTTGAATTCCAGGGTTTCTACACTACTTTTTTCAAGTCAAGGATTCCTGTCTTTCCCGAGAACAAAGTCCACAAAAAGTTGCTATTATTTACAGTCTAGGAGTGTGCAGAGGAGACCTGTGCTGGTTCAAAAAACCTCTGATAAAGACACTGAAAATAAAAAGCACATAGGTTCTGAAAACAGCCCCAAAGAGCTTATAGTGTGAGTTATAAAAATTCCTTTTCAGAGATAAGTCTTAACTTTATATAGTGAGAAATGCTGGCTCTCACAGATCTGAATTTCAAAAAAACATTCTATCAACTTTCCCATACAAATGAAGTAACTTTGGTTAAGAATATTGTTGAGAGGTGTCAGACCAAATCTAGGTTTTCAAGAGAGGTACACACAGTTTACCAAAAAGTTTAACTATTTCTTTGCCACTCTATTTTTTATTCTGCAACATGCACATACAGTTACTGTTCAGTAGACCAGAAAGACAGGAGACACTTGAAGTGAGATTTTTTTTGGTAATATTTACTCCAATCCAGATATTCAGCCACTCAAAGCTTTCCTTCCTGAAAATGCTCTATAAATCTTGCTCTAATACCTCCATAATTCTGTGTTTCCTGGTAAAGCTCTACTTTGGAATGGGACTTCAAGGAGAGATCCCAGAGGAGAGAAGCAACTGGCTGTGCTAGACCAGGACCCTCAGTATCCAGACAGGGAGGGAAGAGTCAGAATGAAGTATGACAGCAGAGTTCCTGCTTTCAAGACTTTATAAAGCAAAGTGAAACTGCAATGTAACAGGATTTTCCAGCTAATGGATCTCATTAGCAAAAAGCAAAACCTCTACGGGTATTTTTTTTAGATACTATCTGGTATTAAAAGAAAGATGCATAATTTAGAATTATGTAAAAGCCTTCATGGAAGCATCAAAGTTCATCTGAGCATACAAAAGCCTGACAAACAAGTGACAAGAAGTGCTGTCAATCACATTGTGTATTTGTACAGCAAACACATGGCACAGGGCTGGATGCTGAGGTCGACCACAACAGAAATGCTGAATCTCCTAAAGGCTTTAAGTACACCAGGACATTTTGATCCTGTAATTTAATGCATATAAAAGTACTATTACATGTCCTTGCATGTCTAATTCCAACCTGGCAGGGTAGAAAGCAAACCCAGTGTGTTTGAGGAAATGAATGAGCACCCTCAGTCCTGGCTGCCCCCTGAGCTAACCCACCCCCATCACCAATTCCTGCCTCAAGCTGGAAGCATTTCCACTCAAAGAGCAAGTCAAGCTCCCTTTCCTATCACACAAAAACCACAACAGACTCAAGTGGTTCAGAGGACTCATCTCTGACAGTCTCCTGGAGCAGCTGGGCAGTGTCTGAGTGGGATTTGCAGCAAATGTGCTGCAGGTTAAACAAGCTCCAGTGCAGCCTCTCCCTGTGAGGGGTTATCACCTCACACCTGCTGCTGTGGCCAAGCAGAGAGGGAAAGGAGGAAAACAAAACCTGTCCCTGCAGCACACCCAGGGGAAGAGCAGTACAGCACAACTGCCAAGTTTTATTCATTTTGTCACTGTCTAGCCCCTGGGGAGAGCTCATCTTCCTCAATATCACCTCAGGGTCCAGGCAGGTACAGGTGGGAATTCCTCTGGTAATGGATAACTGGGTAGAGGGAGAAGTGAGAAAACTTCCAACATCTCAGAAAAACATGTACCCATGTACATACCATCCTTCTATCCATGCAGTCACCCACATTATTCACCATGAGGAGTCACTGCAAGTTCCCTTAGTTGAGTTGAGCAGTCAGAACCCTCTTCTGTTTGCTCTGCTCTTGCTCAACTAAGAGACCTGAGTGTCTAAAACACCCAAATATCAATTCAGATGGCACATCTCTTCTATCTCCTCAGGGCAAATAGACAAATGTTTGGTTTTCCCTCCCTTTTCACCATTTGATCAGGTTAATTCTTTTTTAAATTTAAGCAAGTTGTAGGATCCCTGATGAAAAGAGCTCTTTTCCCCTTCTCTAGGAGCATGAAAAAGATCTCCTCCATCTCCTTCCTTCTCCCCACCTTGTGATGATTACCTTTTTGCTCCAGGTCTCCTCATCCAACTCCTTGGAGAGCTGGACTCTGCTCCCTTGATCCCTATACAGAAGGGCATCACTTTGTCTCCTTTCATTCCTTGAATATTAAAAGTTTCAACAGACTTGGGATTAACAAACATTAGAGATGTCCCAGGCAGTGAGAACAGGGCTGTCATGGAAGAGGTTGCTGTGCATACAAAGAAACCCTCAACTAGAAGAGTCAGCAATGCAAGGAGAATTAAAAAGCACAGTTAAATAACCCAAAATCCTCATGCATATTTATAAACTACATCACATCAAAACCAAATCAATACCCTCACTAGATATGTATGGCCTGAGAAAGCAAGAGCTGGTAACTTGGTTGTGCTTTACCCATTGTACTGACAAGACAAGAAATTCTTCACACAGGAGTAAATTCCTGGGCTGGGAAGGGGAATTTCAAGCTGCAACATCACAGGGTAAGATGAAACAGAGGGGAGAGAAGGAGCAGATGGCACAAGGAATTCACCTGAGCCTTGGTAACGGAGCAAAATTTCAGTTTAAACTCTTCTATTCCTATGACAAAGAGAAAACCACCTCTGGCAAGAGAACAGGTTTCACAATTTCAGCTGCATCTCTGTAGGTGACATAAACTACATCCCCCAACATTTCACACCCCACGTGCTGGGTCAGACTGTTCACATGGGGACTTCCATCAGCACAACCATCTGCTTAAACATCCCTTCTTGGCTTTCCCTGGGGGAAAATACTTCTTGCTTGCCTGCAAAGCTTCAACTACTATTCATGTCTTTCCAAGTAAATGCAGTTTGAACCAAAGATATTGGAGAATGCTTTAAAAAGTCACCCTGGGATCACCAACCCATTAGCAAAATGTCTCTGTCAAACATGCTAAACTTGACTTACATCACTTCATCCCCAACAACACATTTCCCTTATTCAGATTTAGACTGCTGCAAAGTTGAGCCAAACCCAATTTGAATCTACCTTGAAATATATTTGGTAGACACAAAACTGTCCTAACAACAGGGCATGACTTAATGGTCTGAAATACAACTGTCCTGCCTCCAGTTTGGTTTCATTTCACCAGTTTTATGTCACTGTGCTAATGGACTGGAGAGCAACCAGCACATTTTGCACAGAGATGTGAAGGGGCAACGATTTTAAATTTCACTGCTAGGTTTTTCCACAATTATGACTGCCAGGTCAAACTCTAAACTGGTAAGACCCTACAAAACCTCCTCCAGAACACAGTACTTCCTGATTTATAAAACTCAGGCTTGATTTTTATCATCACTTTCCTCATTGCTGACATACACCACAGCATTTTTATGAAAGAAAACAGTGGATGAGGGGAAATTCTACTTTTCTGGTGTGTTCCAGTGAGAACCCAGCTCTCCAGCCTTTGTGTAACAATGCAGGGAGGAGAGGACAGCTCAGCCTTACACTCCAGCTACCACAACATGCTCCTGCACTGTGGGAGTTACTTCTTTCCCATTAAGTTTTAATTAGACAGCACATGCATAACTTGGAAACACAGCCTGGCTGCAGTTGAGAAGGCATCTTTTCAACTTCACTTGAGCAAATCTGAAAGAGAGCCTTCCTGTGCTTCTCTAAGCACAGATTTTCAGATGGCATCCTTAAACACACAATCACCTTGAATTTCAGGGGTCAAACCACATTTGCTAGGGAGAATGCAATTTTCCTTCCTTGTAGGAACTACCTGGTCCTTTCCCATATTTCAGTTACTGTTTTGTTTTCAATGCAGTTTTAGTACCTTAAAATTACTGCTACTTCAGCTGCACTCTTTGGCAGTACACAGGGTCTCCAAGGGAGCTAAAGGTATTTATTGAGCTATTTTCATGAGCAGAACCCTAAAATTGCCTTTGGTATGGCATATACTGACAGAAACCAGGGATCTTCTGCTGCCTGAAACTGAGCAATAGACAAGCACCTTGGAATTCATCTGACTGAAGAAGCAAAAAGTGGCCTCAAGAACAACGATAAACATCTCACTTGCATAAATTTAGACATTTTTATCCTCCAGCAGGTCAACAGCAGAGGAAAAAAAGATCAAGAGGGGTGATAAGGGAAAAGCACATTCAATGTTGGTGATTTCAGAAAAAAAATATTATTTTCTGTAATCACTGTGAAAGGAGTACAAATCTCTGCCATCATCCTGCTTAACAGAGCTCAACAATGCTTACATTTCACTTGAGAGGAAATATCTGTTTTCATTATTCCAGCCCACTCAATCACTCCTCCTCCACTCTCTTCTCCAACTCCAAACCCTGACTCGGATGCATTCACTTAGTGGAGTTTGCAAATTGCTAATCACCCATTGGCAGTATTGATCTGCACGTTTTACTGCAGTCAGAGTGAGACAGCACTGGCTGGTGAATAGACTGTGAAGACTGAAAAATGAGATTAACCAGCTCGCCTCATACACATCCAGTTATCTGCTGCCTTGTTCACTTTTCATGAAGCTTCCAGAATGCAGCAAACTGAATCTCCTTAACTCACAAGCCAGGGCTGATACATAACTCCATTAGAAGAAAAGATCAGAAAAAGCAAGTAACACAATTTCATGGAAAACAGGTCTTGTCAAACAGACTTGAAGAGATTTCAAGTCTAGTTAACTAAGATAACTGTGTTGACATTACAGAATAGAAATTCTGTTATGTATTTGCCTCGGTATCAAAATCGCATTTTCTTTTAAAACCAGCATGATACAAAATCAGACTATGGCAGCTTTTAAATGGCCCAAAAGCTGATGAACTAATAGTGACATTTCCCTGCTACTTTCCCAACAAAATTGCTTTTTTGGCCAATCATATACAGCACATGTTCTCTAAGATACATAAGAAAATAATAAATAAATATGCAGATAACAAAAAGGCAGAATTGTAGCAAACAATAAAGCCCACAAAGAGAGCCTAGAAATCTGATTGTGCATAGACACAATCATTCCCTATGAATTCAAATGCACTGTGAGAGATCCCAGAGAGCAGGACAGCCTCAGGTACACAGCACAGCAGGTGCTTTCTGGAAGACAATGTCTGTCAGGAGGCCACAGTTAATAACTAAGGGTTACCTCCAATTTAATGCTGTGGGGAGAAACAAAAGACAAGGAACAGCCAGGATCTTTATGTATGACTGAGCAGGAAGGAGGAAGGAAACAACACTGTCTGACCCTGAAGGCAGCACTGATGAGACCCCCACAGTGATATCACACCCAGGTGAGGAGTGCAGGCGTGAGGGTGTTGTTGAGAATTAAGGAAAGTGGTGAGAAGATTTCCATGAACGACTCATGGTCTGAAAAAAACACATCTTCCACTGAGAAATTAATGGAAATCAAACTATTTCACTTGCTATGGAGAAGGCAGAGGCAATTTGATCTGGGTTTTCAGTGGAAATCTGACACTAAATGGTTTTTTAATGTAGCAAACAAAAGCATAGAGAGAACCTGATAGCTTCACTTCATGGTGAAGCCAATGAAATGGAAATAATATATATTTTTAATAGGGATGGCTAACCAGGGAAACCAATACATTTTCTATTACTTAGTGTCTTTAAATCAATACTTGGTATCTTATTAAGAAGAGTCTATGGAGCAACCACAAGTCACTGGGCAGATTTCTCTTAAAACTGTATTTTTGTGTTATATCAGAGTAATGGGTATTCTTTTTGGCCATAAACCTCTTAATTCAACTCATTCCACTTCCTCTAATTCAAAAAAAAAAAAAAAAAAGTGTTATCCAATACTTATATCCATTCTCTCTCATATCATTAATTCCCTCTCTTACTTTATAAGCCTCCAGACAATTCTGTAACTTCAGCATTTATTCCTCTTAGACATAACAAGAACTTAGATGTTATCACTGACAGTTTAATCTTTTTCAAGAAGACTTTTAATTTGTAGAGAAATTATATTCGAATCAATACCTCTAAATATAAAAATACTTTCAAATCTATGTTCATTTCAATATTTCAGAGTGGCAAGGCTGCTCAAATCCTCAGGTGATGGAAAATCAGAATGATACTTAAGACCCAGCCAGTGAGATTGTGCTTTTTTCCCTGAAGGAAATGTCTTTCTCACAGTCGTAACAACAACTTGAACATGTGGATGCTCATCCACACAGATGTAATCCAGCTCATTGGAAAATCACAAGGGTTATTTGGTGATTAAGAGTGCAAAAAATCAGAGAATGGAAACAGGTTTGTCACCTGCCATCTTTCTTGATCCCCAGCCTTTACACTAGGGCGTCTTCATCCTGATTCAAAGGGAGTAAAGTCAATTTAAGAACTACTTTTCTGAGAGATAATGAAGAGAGAAACAAAGATGGACTGAGATAGGAAAGCTCTACAAGTCACAAAACACAAACACACCTCTACCTGCAACACCCCTGACCATGTGTACACCTTCTTTGGAAAATAACCACTCTGCACACGTGTCCACCTTCATTAAAGCCAAAGCTTTAACAAACTATTTCTCACATTTCCACCCAACACCCTGCTGCCAGTCTCCCACAGCTGCCCTCTGAAAGGAGAGCATCAAGCCTTGAGCACTTCTGGGGAGGCACCTGAAGGACTGCAGAGTGGAAGGGGAGCAGAAAAGCAAACACCTTGAAAAAGCACAATTTCCCTCTGCAATCCCATGTTATTTCTGCTCCAGCATGCACGACTCACAGTAACAACAATATGACAGTAACAACACTATGACTGTGGTTCTTCATGTGCCTCAAGCACAGTTTCAGACAGATAAAAATTTATCCTGGAACATCATGAGCTGCCACACTGGGAAAACCAGCTTCACCAGCCAGCTGCACACTGGTCTTCTGAACAGATAAAAGCCAATCCACTGCCCTCAGGCTTTGTCCCCCCAGCCACCTCCTTGCCACTGCCAGTAATTCTAACCCACATCACAAATGCCCTACAGGAGACCATAACATGGGTGCCTCTCTATACTAATAAGAAAAAAAAAAAAATCATAAATATCTCTAGCTCCTCAATATGTGCCTGGTTTCTCTGGATCCATAATAAGTTTGTCCACATTCAAGTTGAAAATACTATTCAATTTTATGAATTCTGCCTGAATCCATACCAACCACAAACCCTAATTTGTTTTCTGAATGTTATCTCAACTGTAAGAACTGATCAGTGCCTTCACTTCAGCTCTGCAGCCTGTATATTAAGTTAAACCACACACAAATGTGTTTGCCTCTCTCAAAAGCTGTTAAATGAGATAGTCTCCTATGGAAAAAAAATGGAATTCTGCCAGGCAAGGAACAAGGAGTGCTGCTCTGCCAGGTGAGATGGTCAGCAAATTTTGGGTTACCAGGCTGGGGAGTCCATGTAACCTCTGTGAAGATCAGCCAGCTGTGCTCAAAGAAGCCCAGAGCTGCTTCAGGCAAACCTAACTGTG
The DNA here is from genome assembly GCA_030060385.1 of Muscicapa striata striata. Classification (NCBI taxonomy): domain Eukaryota; kingdom Metazoa; phylum Chordata; class Aves; order Passeriformes; family Muscicapidae; genus Muscicapa; species Muscicapa striata. The sequence continues at coordinate 5,020,762 of JAREIS010000126.1, read as the reverse complement.
CCAGAATCTGACAATGGATCAAACCTGATAGATTTGGACAGGTGTAATAGATGTTCAAAGGAAATGTTTCTGCAAAACCTTTTTCTTTCAGAATTGCTTCCCTCCCTCTGTGATCTCCAAACCACACTGTGCCAACAGGCACTGCTGTGGCCAAGGGCCTGAGCATCTCCTTCACAGCACAAGTGACCACATTTCAGGGATATTATCTACACATTCCACTTACACTCAGTCACACCCACAAGAGCTGGAAGAGGCATCACCTCCTGCCTGCCAGACCTGTGCACTGTCACTAACCCAGCCACATCCCCAGCCCTGCTGTGGCACTTTCTTCCTCTTGCTGCTGCTGAGCTTTCTCTCCTGCCTCTCCCCCTCCTGATCATTTACATGGAGGTTTTGCTTTTCAAGACATAAGCTTACTTGGCCAAATATTTATAGATAACTGAAGAGGAGAGCCTAAGTCCTGAGTTTCTTGCTTACAACAACCATATTGCTAATTTGGGTTCTGTCAGGGATGAGTTTTGTGCTACCACAGACAACCTTTGCATTCAAGAGATTAAAAACTTGTTCCAGTGCTCCTGACACAGGGTTAGGGGTGGAGAACTACTCTTATTGTGGGTTTGTGCTGTGCTGCACTGCCAGTTCTCATCTGGGCAGCTGGTGCTAGTTCAAAGCATTATCACCACTGAATTAGTCATATGTAAATAGAGTGCAACGGGCACCCTCAAAGAACAAGGTACTTGAAGGCAGAAGATGAATTTAAATCCAGTTTTTTATATATTACTTTCTACCAAGTGAACTCTCAAGTGCTCAGTCTCTAAGCTCTTGAGAAAGAACAGTAGCTGAAAAAACACAGGGACAGGGAGTAATGAGAGATTTGTCTGCTAGTGCCAGCATTTCAAAAGACAAATTTTACTTATTTTCAAAGCAGACAAATATTTTCCAATTCTCTTTCAGGAAATGGGAACATGCAGATTGACAGTGGTCCCAAGGTTGCTTAGACCCTGATCTATAACCTGGCTGCCAGGGGATGCTGCAAGGGATTTGTAACCTTGAGCCTTGGCTGGTGTCTCAGACATGCAGCAGCCTTTGAGCAGCTGTGACAGGCATCCCAAACACCACAGCAGAAAGGGAGCTGGTGTGGGGGAGAGGAGCTGGAGGAAGAGGATGCAGGTGGTTCCTGTGCAAAGCACAAGTGAAGAGAGCTGAGAAGGCCCCTCCATGGGAACACACTGTTCCTCTTAGCCATAAGCAGATCCCTCCTAGGAAAAGCAGCATGAGGTAAGGTAAGATATTCCAGACTCGATTTAAATGGCTCCATCCCTTGCAGTCACATTGACCAGAACCACCTGAAATCTCCATTTATCACCTCCCTATTTTAAAACTAATCAATACCACTGCAGGACAGAAACTTTCTGTGTAAGTAGAAAACAAGATGGCCTGGAGCCCTGGGAAATTCTCCCTGCTCCCCAGCAGCTCGATAGCAGCTCTGATCCTGTGTCTGCAGCACGCACAGCCGAGGCTGGAACATGGCTTTAAACAATGCAGCAGCAGCAGCTACTTTGCTTCCAGCAGTTCAACAAGCCTGGAGCTGTGAGTAGAGAAAGAGCCCCCTCTGCTTGCTCCTCCACAGCAGTGTGTGCACAGGAGCAAGGGTTTAACCGAGGGGAAGGGAAGGAGCAGGTGGGATGGAGGAGCTGTAAGTGCTGTTATAAACCTGTGTGTGCGTTGGGAGAGTTTTGAAGGGGACAGTGAATACCTGAGAAATAGAAAAAGGTGCAGTGCACAGGTATATGCAGCACTGCAGTTGTAATTCGTGGTGTCCAGGAGGTTAAAAGCTTGTGAGAATGAGGGACTGAGTTGAGCTGTACCCTGTGGGGCACAGGCAGCAAAATGACACCAACTGTCCCATGAGATTTTATAAGTGCTTGTCAAGAAAAGCTGAGAAGTAATTTAACCATCCAAGGAGGGTCCCTGAGAGAAAGACAGAGAGTGGCAAAAGTGCAACTGTAGAAGGAAAGGATGGGAAAGAATTTGTCTGCCCCCTTGACCCTCCTGGGTTTTTTCAGATGCATAATTCCTATGGCTGATGACCTGGTGGTTTGAGTGTCAGAGCCCATCTGAATCTTGTCACCACAACAGCCTATACTGATGTTACTTCCAGAGGATACACCCACTGGGAATTAAATACCCTGGCACAGAAAGGTTTTTAAATAACTCTGCTCTTTCCTTCATTCTGTACTCTTGCTAGTAGCATGCACATTAAAAATAGCCAAGGAACCACACACACTAATAACACAAACCACAAGTGCTTGCATTAAGTTTTACCGACCTCATATGTAAATCAGCTGTAAAGCCTGGTAGCCTGTTATATACTATACAATTACTACAGCAAGCATCCATCCTGTGCCTTTCACAGTGATCTGTAGCCTGGAACAGGTTCATAAACAGCTCAGAAAGGCAGCTGCTGTAGATTTCACTTAACTCCTTATCTATCTGCTTTAAACGGATTAAATGACTATGTCATTAAAATGCTCGAAGTAAGCCTTTGATCATAAACTTCTCATCATTTTACAGTTATTGAATCTGATCCCTAATGAATCTTATTCTGCCATATTTCTGTCTCTGCTCCCGGCCTTGCTCCCCATTAGTCCTGGTTGCACAGTCCTAATACAACTACTTTGTATGCCCCACCACTGCCTCCTCCCAGCCCTCGATTGCAGCTGCTGATTGCCCAGCCCAGAGGAAGGATGAAGTGCAGGAATTTCATTTGAGGTAGGGTCAGAAGGAGCGAGAAAATAATCCACAAAATACAAACCACACCAAGCACCCTCTCCATATTCACTGCACACCTGCGTGACTGCAATTCCCTTCTGAGGGCCTGCACTGAGCAGAGAGGGGGGCTTGGGCACTGTGCTCTCCAACATCTTACAGAAAAAAAGATGTTTTATTTACATAGTAAAGGGGTACAAGAAAAAAGAAAAGCACTACTGAGATCAAGGGATTTTTTTGCCCCAGCACACCAGCAGGGTTTATCAGCTGCAATGAAGGATGTGGCTGATCTCAGTATGTGCAGAGGTGGGGGAAAGCTTGGGGTGTCCCAAAGTGCCCCAGCACAAACACCAGGCACCAGCCCATGTCTAAGCATAGCAAGCAGAAAGCCACTGCAGATCCTGGGAAAATGGAGGGAGACAAAACATCCAATGCCCAGGTCCATACATGAGCCAGCAGGGTTGGCAGTAATCAAAGAACAACAAATGTTTACTGGTCTGCAACAATCGGTAGAGATGGGGACCACTGAGGTCATTCTGCATTCCAAATTTTACTCCAAACTCCATTAGGCTACAAAACCAGCTATTAAATGTGGTGTTAAATCTCATTTTCTTGCACCAGGTTAGTTTTGGCAAATCCAAGGGCCCACATGCAAGGGCTGGCAGGAGGAATCTGCAAACATTCAGGATGATAAACAGAGAGGGTCTTCTGACCCTACTATTAAAGTAGACTTTATAAAAGTATTTGTTTTTAATATCAGTATGTGATATCCTGAGTCTCTGTATTTTCTCCTTGAGAAGAAGACAACCCTGTTTTCTGAAATTTCAGAGACTTTTTTCCTAAGGAAGTTCATTTCCATCAGGCACAACAGGAAGAAAATCCCAAGGAATTCATGTCTAGCTGTCATTCAAAACAATGTAGAAGTCCATGATGAGAGTAGCTTTTATCCCTCAGTATCAGGAGGCACAAAAGGGAAAAAAAGAGGCTACAAAAGGAAAAAAAAAAGAAAGGAGGAAAGGAAAGGAGAGCAGGAAGGAGGAGGAGAAGGAGGAGAGGAGGAAAAGGAGGAGAGGAGAGGAGAGGAGAGGGAGAGGAGAGGAGGAGGAGAGGAGGAAAGGGAGAGGAGGAAGGGAGGAGAGGAGAGGAGGGAGGGAGAGGAGAGGAGAGGAGGGAGAGGAGAGGAGGAGAGGAGGAGAAGGAGGAGGGAGAGAAAGGAAAGGAAAAAGGAAAGGGGAGAAAGGAAAGGAAAGGAAAGGAAAGGAAAGGAAAGGAAAGGAAAGGAAAGGAAAGGAAAGGAAAGGAAAGGAAAGGAAAGGAAAGGAAAGGAAAGGAAAGGAAAGGAAAGGAAAGGAAAGGAAAGGAAAGGAAAGGAAAGGAAAGGAAAGGAAAGGAAAGGAAAGGAAAGGAAAGGAAAGGGAAAGGAAAACTGTGCAACGTTACATGAGCACCAAACACTTGTTTCAGCTGTGAACTCCTGTTAAAGTCACATGAAAGTGTTAAACTGAATGCTGACAAACTGCATGCTTGATATGGAAGAGGCCCATCATGTCAACTTGCACAGTCCTTGCCAATGCAGCACACTGACTAATGTTAATCATTCCACGTTCTAATTATCTGCAATTTCCCTGATGATCATTCTTTTTTTTTTTCCCCTTTTTCATTTTGCTGTTGTTCAGTGGTTTTCAATGATGCAGGCTGTAAGGCTTGGACCACCTCTTGGCCATTTGAGTGTTTCCAAAGAACACACCAAAGGGTGTGTTATTATCTCTCTCCATCATTCCCTTGGTTTTCCAGGACATACTTCTGAACAAAAGGATGGGAAAGAGGTGGATGCTGCTTTGCTTCTGTCCCCTCACATGCTGTGCACTGAAACAGATTGGCTGTGCAACCCTCCCAGTTGCCCCAGTGCTAACCTCTGCTAGCACTGCTCCTCTGGCAGAGTGTGGACAGCAGGAACCAGCATCTTTGCTATTGCCCAGCTGGAGTGAGACTGCCTCAGCAATTGCAGCAGAGCAAGAATGGATTGAATTTATTTTCTGCTTTACTCCAGTGAGAGAGAGAGAGGCCAGATTTACCCAGTGGCCTCATTCCTACCCCCAGAGCATGAATTACTTGCAGATTTCACAGTGAGGAGATAGAAGCAGGGACACAGACAAATTCCTAGAGTGAAGGAAGTGATCGGTCTTTTCTGCCTCATCACCCTCATGTACATATTGTGACATTTTAATTAGCTCCTCCATGTCTGACAGACATCCTGTGTCATGCAGAGAAACCATGGTTTACTTCCTACCTTCACAAAAGTTGGGAGCTTTAAAAAAACCCACCAAACACCAAAAAACCCCAACCCAATCCACTCTCCCTTCATATCCAAGCAATTTAATTACTTGCCAGACAGCACTAAGAATCCATTAGAGAAGAATATATTCTGCATTTGCTGTGGAAATCTCCTGGTGATCTTATCTGTCTCTCAGTTCAAGCTCAAAGCTCAATTGTTTTCTCTGCCAGTGCAAGGAGACTTCAAGCAGCACTGAAATCTTTTCAGATGGGGACAGTCGTCTCATCTTCATTTCAATTTTACAAGAGTAAGAGAGATTTGTGGATAAACTGAAACAATAAGAGGAATGGCTATGGGGCAATCTATTGGATTCTGAACAGCTTTGAGTTAACTGCTCCAACCAGCAAATTCAACATTATCCTGAGCTGCCTGCCTGAAGACATAAATTCACTTCAGAAGTAGCCTTGCCCAGATACAAGTTTTCAAGTTATCATTGAGTAAATCAGTAGAAGGGCATCATCTCTAACTTTCACACATTCCTAAAGGACTCAGAGTATCTTTTTGATCCCCTGGAAGCAGGAAACATCAGTAAAGAGCATGAAGTTGAACGAAACAGCCAAAGCACTAAAATGGGAAGGATGAAAGGGCAGGTTTAGGAGGCATACACTTGTGAATTGACCAACAAGTCTGCTTTGCAGCATGTCCAGGGCTTTTTTTTCCTAGGATGCTTGAGAGAATGGACCACAGAAAAATCTCAAGATACAGACACAGATCTGTCTTCTAAGCAGTGTCAACAAGCATCACACTGAGAAGATGTCAGAGACCTTGAAAAAGCAGGAAAGTCAGAAGACACTGACATTCAATCCTCAAACTGTTGGGCTATAGAAGTTACTGCCTGTGTGCCACCATGGCACAGCCACTTGGCATTTGGATTTTATTGAGCCAGTGTAGGTGTTATTCCTATTTTACACCCATCTATATCAAGTCATGTCTACATTTAAATACATTGACATGCATTCTAATAATTGTCTGCAAACATATATATAAATATGTAAAAATTTAAATTCCTCAGTGTCGTATTTAAATGTTCAGGCAGCTCCACCATGTTGATATTAATCATAAGAGCTCACACATATTTAATCACACTTTTCCTTGCACACTGAACAGAATGACCTCTGAGCAAGGCCTGACTCCTCGGGAAATAACCTTAAGGTCAGCAGCCCTGGCTGTGATGGATCTAGAGGGAAAACAGCTCCACAGCTGAGCTCCCTTGCAGTCTGTTGTCAACAGCTTCTCACATCCCTCTACTCATAAAAATGAGAAAATTTCTGTAATTACTACTGATTGTGGTAGCACTACACAGAGAGAAAGAATGTATCTACTGGAAGACAACCAAAAATACACAAGAGGAACTCTGGAGAGCTCATCCTTGCTGCACAGCCTTCGTGTTACTGGTTTTTCAAGTTTTTCATCTTACTAGAGCCAGAAGCACAATGAACCTCCTTTCAAAAAGCAGTGTCTTTGTTCTGAAAGGTCACAATCTCAACTGAGCATCTTCTGTCATGTCCAACATGCCCAACAGCTTTCAGGGAGTTTTTATTTCGTTTTAAATGTCCTGCCAAAAATGCAAAGAACAGGCACAGAGCTGCTGCATCATTTAGGAAAGGTGGGGTTTGAATGGGGATGAGAGGAAGCAGCAGCTCCTGCTGGAGCTGAGCCCCAAGCCTGGGATGGATCACCTGGGAGCCCTCCCATCTGCATGGAAACACAGCTGGGCTTTCCTGAACACACAGAACCTCCTCATGGGATGCTGCTCATTTTTAAAAAAAAGATTCTCACAGCACTTCACCTACCCTGCCACTCCAGCTGTCCATCCCCATTTAAACAGGACAGCCTTCCTACCTAAATGAGGCATCATCTTCCATTCTTCCATTCCACTGTTATCTGTCTTTCAAATCTAGCCAGGAAAGCTGTCAAAAACAATTACTTTTTTCTCACTTGTCTGGATCCATGTCTCTTTAAAGTCTTATCAAACTACAGCAAATGGAAATTGAGCCAAATTTGGGCTAGGAAGGGCCTGAATCATGATCTGTGTTCAGGGTGTGCTCTGTTATTGGGGTGTTATTTCTCCCCACTCAGCCTCGAGCCTGCACTGCCAGATGAATGCTCAATGCACACATCTGAGTGACAGAGGCATGCCGAGTTTCCTTCCTACTATCCCAAGAAATTCTCCAGAGAAAGCCCATTTTTTAAATGTAAATCTCTGCCTCCAAGAGTCACAGAGGTGGTAGGTCAGTCTGATCAAAGGGAAGAGTTCTGGGACATGTAAGATAACACACCAACATCTCACATGCCTGAATCCCCCTGACACAGGTCACACAAAAATGTGTTTCTCTGATGCACACTGCCACCCCACCAGTGCCTCAGCTCAGAGCACCTCCCCATTTCCTCCTGTATCTCTTAACATCATTACAAACACTGCCCACTCTTCACTGTGACATGAAACAGGCTGATTTTTCCTCTTCCCCTCATCACACACTCAGAGAAAACATTATTAAATTCTGACTTATTTCTTTTCCATAATCTGGATGACACATCCTGGTCTTTTGTCTCCTAGAGATGGTGTTAAGTACATACACCAAGTAGTAGAGGAAAAATATGGCACCATAGACAGAGTATCTTTATCTGAACAATAAAATTGCTGAAGAAAATTACTAAAAACTCAGACTTTACAAAGCCAAACCACAACAGAAATGGCAAAGACAAGGGCAGCATGAAACTGTGACCTATTACTTTGTTTAATCCAAAACTCAGAAATAATTGGGTCATCAACCAAAGGCTGAAATGGTAATGAGTAATGAAAAGCTAAAAGCCTAACGTGGAGAAAGCTGCAACTCATGGACATGGTACTGATAAAAGTCTGAGAGAAAACACAAAGCTCCAGTAAACAAACCTTGTGAAGCGTTATTTGCCTTATACAGGTCTAAATGACATTTTTGTTTTGTTTCTGTGACATGGAAGCAGAATTCAAAGCAGCAGAAAAATAATAGAAAATGAAGAAAGAACAATTGAAAACTAATTTGTGCCACTGAACGACTACAGAGAAAAACAAGAAAACTATAAAGGGACAGTCACTCTTACAGCTTCCTGAAACTTTGCTTTTTCTTTGTGCAATAAGTAGGATTAGGGAAGTTTAAAAGTGAAGTCTCATTTTGAAATGGTTGCTTCTGTCTCATCAGCCTTGGCTTTCACCCACAGGGTGATTCTGGGGATCAGTAAAACACACAGAAGCCTTCTGGAGTTGCTACTTACAACTACTTCACTGGCATGCATTGTAAGTTTTTGGGTTGGAATTCAAACACAACTGAGAGTTTGAATGTGCAGTTGTAGCTGAAATTACTATTTTTTATACACTGTTGCTCTTTTTACCATACAAGAGTGGTGTCTCTGTCCCCACACTCCCATCCCAGATTTAGTGGTCTGGTGTCATGCAGCCACACTTTGCAGAACTTTTAAAACATCACAATTTATTCTGCAACACCTATTCAGAAAACCCAAGTTTGTTCCAAGCCAGCTTTCTTATACCACAGACAAGGACTGGAACAATTTCCTGCTACTTGGCCCTGCAGAACACACGCTGTAGGAGCAGCCTCCTCCTTAGTGTAGCAGCATCCTCATCTGCATTTTGTGCCCCATTTTTCTACTCCAGCATGGATGGCACCTCCTGAAGTTCATGTTTCTGTGTAGTGGTACAGTGACCTTTTCCTGCAGGACATTTCCCACAGCCCAGCTCTCCCTGCCTGCTCTGAGCTCCTGGTGCTGCTGCTCAGGTGCTGACACTCAGTGCATTGACCTTTCCTGTTTCAGAGATGTTCAGGAAATCCAGCACTTGCTCTCCCTCCCCCTCTGCTCATCTAATGAGCTTTGTGATGCCACACAGCTGCTGATATTTTCAAGGGTAGTGGCAGAAGAACATTAATGAATTTATTCTGGATTTTCGTGTTAAATGTATTATGCAAATGTTAATCAGTTTCTGCAGAACTCTGAGAAAGGTGTTGCATGAAATAAACAATACGGTGGCAGCTCTGGCAGTAGAATTTAGAGAGCTTCAGGTGTTTAATATTCAATGTATGAATTCCTTTAAAAAAAATTTTTAAAGGGCATGTTGATAAAATTTTCCTGCACAAATGTGAATCTATGCCCTCGTGGTCCCTGATGTTAACAAACATTAGCAAGTCTGTTCTGTGTGTGTCCCTGATTCATTCGACATCCACCTTGCACATCACATTTCCTGCAGCCACCAAGGCCATCAAACAGCTTCTCCTTGAACCACCTAATGACAAACCTGCAAGTAAATGACATGTTTATGCTTCTCCTCTCTGCTCCCGTGCAATGTTTCTAATTTCTGCTAATTCTAATAACAGATATGTATTTAGAATTAACACGTACAAATATTTGCATAGCCCCAGCTAATTCAGTGTCACGTAGTCCCCAGGGGCTGGCTCACAGCAGGTGCTGCACTCCTTCCATTTTACACCAATTCTAGGATTTCCTGCAGTACCTAATCCACATGGCACAAGATACACAATGTTTTTGCTCAAATAACACTTATAATCCTTTCTGCACAATTTATGGGCACATTATAGGGGAAGCTCTTTTCCCTCCCATTCATTTGGGAGCCACTTTAGCCCATCCCCTTAGCAGCTCCCTGTGAGCACCAGGGACACCACACAGCAGAGCAGCTCAGCAGTTTCTCCTGCCCAGCTCAAGAGATAATTGAAGTGAAGGTGGTGCAAAGCACAAGTGCTGCTCAGGCCAACCACCAGGACATGCTGGGTGACTCCATGGTGCTCCTCTGCCCCTGCATGCTGCTGCCTGTGCCATTCCATCTCCACTGCTCTTGTCATCCCCAGAACCAGACTCACTGGCCCCTTCTTCAACCAAAGCCAGATTCCTGTGTGAATATTCTCTCCTGCTTTATGCAAGCATTACACACCTCTGATCTGTCATAAATTAATACCCATGATGTCTGTTTATCACATTTTTTCTTTGCTGTTTTGAGCAAAACTGTGGAGTGATCCCCAGAGTGGTCTCTGCCTATACACACTTGAGCAGATACACTTCTTAGGTGAGTGCAGACCTGCTGCTGCCTGTCAAATTTAGAAGATTATCTTTGTCTGTAAAAGATGAGCTTATTGCTGATCAAATCCAGGAGCCTGTGGAAGGGATCACAAATCACAAATCACAAATCACTCTGTTCCCCATCCACTCCCACACACTCCGTGTACTGGATGAGTGGGGCAGCACAATATGATCCAACCTTCTGCAGTCCTGCACCTGCACTTCTCTTCATCTTCTCTTTACTGGGTCTCCTACTGTATGTTCTTAGTTATTCTATCTCATAATTAAGTCCCTCTGGAGTAAACACAAATTTGTTCCTACACCTTGCCAAAAGCAGTACCTGACTGAAGAGATGCCAAGTGATTGCCCAGAATCATCTTCTAATGAAGCCTTCTTAAAAAAAACCAAAAAAACCCAAAAAAACTGAACTACGTCAGTGAAGTTTTCAACAGGGACCAGCTGTGCCACAGAGGCTAGCACAGACCTCAGCATGCACAGATGAAGGAAAAGGGACAGGAAGTTTGTGAAAAGGGAAGGCATGGAGATAATCCAGGAAGACTTGTGAGCATTTGAGAAGGCAATTAAGAGAATCTTGAAAGGTTGACTATGTCCTTTTAAGTTTTATAACAGTGTAAACGATTCATTCATCATTCTTCACTGGTCACAAAATGAACAGTTAGACTGTTAAATGACCTCAGCTTTGCCTTGGGTTCTTAACTCTAAGCTAGTCACTGCCTGGCTGCCAAAGCCCTAACCATAAAATGAGTCATTAATGCTCAAAGAGGAGAAACATTCTCTGTCCACCTTCCCCTGGGGTACAGCTCCCAGATGTTTTGTTATTCCCTCAAAATACAGCTCTAGAAGAAGGAGGGGGCCAGCCCAACCACAAAAGTTGCAGAGATAAGGGGAAAGAGAAACACCTGAATGCTCTGGATATCCAGCACTTCTATCATTGATGGACATCTCACTCCTGGAGAACTGAACCCACCAGGCACTTCCCTCAAGGACACCCGAATAAGTAATTCAGTCCCTTCTATTCTAACAGCAAAGTTTCACATAAATTCCAGCTTCTGTCTGGGGTAAGCTTTCTGATGGCTGTCCCCACACTATGTAGTTAGTCAGCTCTTTCTGAGCTTTGAAATAGGCAAAAATCAATCATTTCAATATGTATGAATAACACTGCAGTTTTGAGAGTGTTGTTGTCTCATTACTGACTGGCAGAGAGACTAAACACAACCAGTTACTACTGTGAGCAGAGACATGGCAATCAAAGTTGGACAGTCCAGAGCTTGTGCCAAGTCATGACCCTTTCCCACAGACAAACTGCCCTTGTTGGGTTTTGTCTACTCCTGAGATCCCCTCCCAGTTTTCTATCAGGTTTTTCTTGGCTGCCAGCATCCACAGGTGATTCTTTTTTATTCAGAAAAAAAGCCAGAAAACACAGACTCTTTCCATTTATATTTAGTTCTCATAAATACACATGCACACACTCAAAGGGATTAGGCTGCCAGCTTGGCTATGGGACTAGAGGTGATTTTCCAAACACATTTCAGTGTAAAAAATCCCTACTTGTCTTTTATCCATACAGATCCACTTATCTGAACTCTAACTGGAGTTTCATTTTTCTCACCAATCAGCTGTGAACTAATTACGAGGACTTTAACTAGTCCTGCTCCCTCTCCAAGCATATGGATCCAATTAAGTCAAACTGCAGCTGATTTTAATCAATCTTCCTTGAAGCAGCCAACCTTGAAGAATCTCTTCTTCAGCTGGAAGAGTAGAGGAGAGCAGGAAAAGCAGGAGAGTAGTATTTGCATAAGGAACACTTCACATCTGCTTGGTTGCCTGTAAACAGGGCTCCTAGCAGTAAGAAATGCTAATTGAACACTCCTCACAACTCTTTCCTCCCACTTTATCCAAAAAGCACTGATTTGATCAGTCTCTTTTGTTCCTGGCAGCAAGCTGCACTTTTCCACCAGCACCTCTGGAAGATGGTCCAGATCATTTCAGATAACTCAAACCAAGACTTTCTCTGAAATCTCAGCCTGCCCACCATGGGCCAAGCAGTAGCAGCTCAGGTTTCCTGGAAATGTTTTTTTGCTGCATCAAAAGGAAGAAGGCTAGAGGAGATGAGATAAAATTTTGTGTTTAAACCCACTCTTTTCATATTATTTGAATCCCTCTCCTGAGCCATGGTTCTAAATGTTTTCCTTAAGATAATATCCTGGGCACCAGGGAGGCAGTCTCAGTCGGGTGTCACTGCTCTACAGCTCTGCATCTCCTGTGTTTTTGTAATCTGAGGTTTTCATTAGCAGTAAAGACCTGGCCAGTGAGTGATATCCATGCTAAAGTCTTTATACCAGTGAAGGAAAATCAATGCAGCCTGTAGCTAGGTGTCAAGAGGCAAGGGGTTTTGGAAGATGGGGTGTGTGGAGGTGGAAAACGCCTTCAGGCATAATTCAAGCAGTCCCCACACAGGCACAGAATACAAAAAGATGTCAAATGTTCTACACCAGGCTGTGGAGAGCTATCAGCACCTCAGTTCACTTGCTAATACTGAGCTCAAGGAGTGTGAGGCACACAACAAAAGCACCTTTCCAGGGGCTCCTCTGGCCTCTGCCCAGTCCATCAGGGTCCCCTTGTCACAAAGTGAGCTTCTGTGCAGAAATCAGCACAATTCCTGTGCCAATATTCAGGTGCAAAAGGATGTGAGAGGTGGAATTTCTTACAGAAATGAGGATTAGACACTGGAAAGGGCTGCCCAGGGAAGTGGTGGATTTGCCATTCCTGGAGGTGCCATTCCAGGAAAGACTGGAGATGGCACTCAGTGCCATGGTCTGGTGCTGCTGGGTCACAGGCTGGATTCAATGATCTGAGGTTTTTTTCAACCTAAATGGTTCTGTGATTTGGAGACAAACATCTTAGAAACTCTACTCCTTCCCACATTCAAACAAACATTTTAAATTACAAATTATTAGCTGTAACTCCCAAGATTTCATGCACCAAACACAACTTTGTGAACTCAACAGATTCAGGTCAGTGTAAAGCACTCAGAGCCTTAATTCTACAAGCTGTCTCTTCCAAATTTCTAATGATTATGTCCCTTCTACATATCTTTCCTTTAGTAGATTCAATCCAGGAGTCAGAGGGTTTTTTTTACAAGAAGGAACTGCATATAAAGATTTGTCAGGAATCACCTTCATTCTACCTGCTTTAATGTCAGCCCCTTCTCTTACACCTTTATTTGATTTGAAGCCATGCTTTTCCCATGTCTGTACTTTTAGTCATCTTCCTCTTCAGTAAAACCTCCTTGTGACTTCTGCATGTAGTTTGTCTTGCTTCTTTCCCCCTTCATGATATAGGCTTTATTTTAACCCATCATTTCCCAAAGAGTTTTTTCAGAGGTGGGAATAAATAACATGTCAAACTAGCAACACTCCAGTGATCTTATCTGAGTGTAAAATGTCATTTTCAGCATATTTGTTCAGCACTGATAGAAGAAGTGAATTTCTAAGCTTATCCTTAACTTTGTGGGTTCTCACTCAAACAAACCTTCTTTCAATGTGTTTATAAAAAGACTAATTTTAAGCTTGGCCTGTCAAGGTATTTGATTCACAAGGTCAATAAAAATTGGGAAGCCTGATGTTTTTGCCTCTGAGGAGTTCTTGGCCATTCAGGTGGGCACACACTGATCAATACTGACACTTTAGCATTCAGCTGGCATATTCCTGCACTTGAGCTTTCCTCTCTACTCCTTCTCTTTCAAAAAACTACTTTAGGCATCAAGTCCTCTAAGACAAAAGTAAAGTGAGACTTCAGGGACAGGGGGAGCTACCTCCTGGTAAGTAAGGAGTTAAAGCCATGTCCTCAGCCTTGGCAAGGGAGATGGAAGAGCATCATTACCTGAATTCAGCTTACTAACTCAAAGGTTTCTCTTTCCTAGACCTGCTACTCAAGGCTTGGCATCTCAAGTCACTTGGTTCATCTTTGTATGAACAAACATGGCAGATCTTTGTGATATTTTGAGATACCAGAAATAAAATAGTGAATTCCTCTGGTAAAACCTCCCTGGAAAGCCAGCAACCACTGTAAAGACCATGCAGGCAGATTAACCACGACCTGAGTTGTAATCTGCTCTGAAACCAAAGCTGCTTGTGTGTTGGTTGGAGACCCAAGCATCCAAACACCAGCCCAAAGCTTTCATCTCCTTCTGATGACTGAAACCCAATTAAAGGAGAGCAGGGTGACAGGTTTCACACTAAACATGGCTCAGCAGAGATGCTCAGCAGCTCTTAGCTCCCTGCTTTATCAAAGCTGTCACTTCCCCTGTCTCCAGGAACGGGTTATAAAAATAAAAAAATTTTGATTCACATCTAAGAGGCGTCAACATAACATCAATGGTCTGGCTGAAATCTGAGTAATTTCAAATCTGCAGGTTTTCTACCATGAAGCAATTTGCAAAAAAAAAAAAGGGAAAATAAGGATAAAAAGAAAGAAAAATTAAGATAATAGAATGTTACAATGACAAATTGTTCAGCATATCAGAGAGAAAAGAAGAACAGATAAGACTCCATAGAAGGGTGAGCTTTGATTGAACCAACAGGCCCAGGTTCTTGTTTGCTCCAGCATTTCAAACAGGAAACACCACAAAAGCTTGAAGCAACTCCCCTGCCCTTCCTCTGCACAGGAAAGCAGTTCCTAGGAGACAACAAGCTGAACAGCCAGGCCACTTACCTGCTGCAGGTGCCCTTGTGTGGGATTTCAGGAATCTATGCAGAGTGAAAAGCTGAATCCTTCTGCCATAGAGGACAGCACCAGGAAAAGGCAAATCACAGAGTGGCACAGCAAAAGGAGCACACCTCCATCCTCCTGCCTGCACACCTCCTGCTCCCCATGCCTGGGGATGCTGCCAGCCCATCCCCTCCCCAGCACTGATGGCTCTTGGCTTGCAAAGCTCCTGCCTGCTGAGGTGGCCTCTGCTTCCATCACTGATGCCAGCAGAGAGGAGACTTCAACATGAACAAAACTCAGAATTTCCCATCCACTCCACGCTGTTCAGCCCTGTCTATTCTCCTACTTTGTCATGAATGAACTTGGGTTCAGACAACTTCTAGTGGTGGAGCTGCTTAACACAGACCAACTTTTAAGGCTCCAAGAAGACAAGTCCTAAAGAGTCATCCAACAGGACAACTGTGTGATTCCATCTGACACCAGACCTCCCTGCTGGCATGGCCAGAAGCACAGGTGTGACAGAGCACTCAGCACAGCTGCCCAGGGCTGCCTTGCCCAGAAGGAGGGCAGGGAAGCTCCATGCTGGGAGCACTTGGCCACATCTGTTAGAACAGCCACAGCACAGAGACCCTGCCAGGCTCTGCAGCTGCTCTGCACCTCCACACTCCTACCTGCAGAGTGAGCTTCTCCAGCTTCATTTCCAGAGATCTGTTCTCCTCTGCCAGCTTGCTGCGTTCAGCTTCCAGCTCCTCAATTTTCAACCTGGAGAAGAAGGGAAAATTAATGGACTTTGGGTGTCCCTGCACAGTGCCACCAAGAATAATCAACTAAAGCATGAAACCAGAAACAGTATCAGATTATTCCTGCATTCAGTACCACAAAACTGCACTACTGAAGGAGCTAAAGCATATGGTTAAAAGTGACACGTTTACATGATGAGAATACAATTTGTAAAAGTGTATTAAAAATATACAATTTGAATATAAAGCAAGTTCAGCTTGGATACCTTCTGAACCACAGACTGAGTCTAGACCATCATGTTTAATAACCACCAGCAGCTAAAACCTCCATTAGGGATCAAATCTCTTTTTGATCTGATTTATACTTTTGGCCTTCACAACACTCCTTGGCAGTAAGTTCCACAATTTAATTATGTGCTGTATGAAAAATTAGTTCAGTTTGTTTTATACTTCACATGTGATTATTTCACTGAGTGCCCGTTAGTTCTGCTATGAAAAGTTGTGAATAATTGTACCACACTCTTCTCTCTACATCACAGTACAGGCCTCCTCTATTATTTCCTGAAGAATCTCAGTTTAGTCTTCCTTCACATCAAGGATTTTCCATATTTTTATTGTTCTTCCTTATTCCCTCAAGTTTTATATAGACTTTTTGACATGAAATAAACTGTAACTACAAAGAGTACTCAGATATATTCAGTAGTACAATGAGGATTTCTGCTTTATTCTCAACTTCCTTTCCAACAGCTTCTAGTGTTCTATTTGTATTTTTAACTATGGAGCACCTACCTAATATTTTCAGAAAGCTGTTCACAGTAATTTAAGATCTCTCTCTTGAGTGACAACAGCTCATTTAGAGCTCTCTGTTGTGGGAGTAAAAGTAAGGGTGTTTTTGCTTACATGCATGGGTTTGGCAATTATTGACATGCAACTTCATCTCCCATCTCAAGCAGCATCCTAAGATTTCTTCTGAAATTCTGAATGCTCTGATAAGCTGAATAATTTATATTATCTCAAACTCTGCCACCTCACTACTCACAGACCCTTTCTTTGTGTTGGACAAGTTCCCAATTTCCAATCAAAACCATTCTAAGACTTGGTAGAAAAACCCTCATCATCGTGAAAACATTTATTCTTTGATTTTCAATACTTTAACTTTGTATTTTATCAGCAAATTAATGGAAGAAAAATGCATGAAGTTTTACAAAGTAAAAATATATTGTATTATCTCTGGCTCAGGAAATCCTGTTACAAGGCACTGAGAAGCCAGGAGAGCCTGACAAGGCACCCAGATGTTCTATACTTTTCTCATGGGTACCCACCACAGACAGTACTCTGGGACAGCCAGACCTCTAGGTCTGATAAGAATTTATAAATTCTTATCAATCCAACAAAAAAATTAAAACCTTTTTTAATTCCATCAAAGTTTCTTTATGTATTTGACCTTTGGCTCAAAGCTTTTTGAAAGGTCAAATACATTAGATCAACCATACCAGTCTTAGACAAATGACTGGTGAATCCTTCAGAGAACTCTATCAAACTTGTTAAGCAGGAGATATATGTATAAAAGATTGCATACAAAATTTTTGCTTGCATTTAAGTACAGAGTACAAAACCCTTCTACACGGTAACTTCTTGAGATTAATTGTGCAACTAACACAGAATATGATCTTTGGATTCAATTTTCTCAGGATCCTTTTCTCAGAATATTATTTAAAAATTAATTATTTTGCTTAATAATATTTTTATATTATCTAAATTAAGCTGAAAATCCTTGCACCATACAATAAAGAATGCAACCATCTGCCAATATCCCAAAATTATGCAACAGCAATTTCAGGTACAAGGAAGAAGTAATCTCTCCTATTCATTTGGCAACAGTTCCAAACTTTTCCATAGTAGCAGGTTGAGCTACATCATGTTCAGCACAGAAATTTCTCCTTTATAAATATTCAGCTTGGATTGCTTAAATTATTTGTAAGCCTGACCCCTGCTGGCAATTTTCAAATATTATAAAGTCTCATCTTTTTCTGCTCTTGGAAGCCTCTAAAATGCTGAGGAACAGTTTTAGCACTGTCCAGGCCATTAAAAAATATCATCAATAACTTTCAGAAGAGGCACAAAGCTAGTAGGGATGGAGGATGCTGAAGCAGGAGACCGAAAAGGTCAGGAAAAATGGAAATTCAAAGTGGAATTAATGCTTTTAATGGTGCATTTCCAAATGGATTGCAGAACAGGCTGTGAGGAGAGCAACACTCTTCTCTGAGGAACAACAGCACAACAGCTCCTGAAAGGTCAGAGCCAGACACAGGACTCTCATCAGTACTTTCTCCATTCTTGACATGCTGAATTTTAATTGGGAACAAATTTCTCCCCATCCAGCTTCACAAATAATCTGATGCTGCTGTTATCTGCCTGCAGAACTTGTCTCCGTGGGGAGGTTTAAGATCAGGCCTCTCAGCTGCCCTTTGAAAAATCACTCATAGCAGCAGCCAGAAAACACTTCCCAAAGACCTGAGACACAGCTATAATGAGGGTAGATTCAAGCCATTAGATTTTTGTGCTATTTCACCTGCAATTTTAGGATTCAACAATCTGTTTGTGCCCTTTGTGCCTTGCTGCTGAGCAAGTGGTGATTTAAAACCTGGGGCACTGCCAGTCAGGCAGCAGATATCACAGAGTCCTCAAAGGGTTTGTGGTGCAAGGCACAGTAAAAACTATTTAGTTCCCCACTCTGCCATGGGCAGGGACACCTTCCCCCATCCCAGACTGCACCAAGCCCCATCCAGCCTGGCCTTGGACACTGCCAGGATGGGGCAGCCCTGCTCAAGGCAACCTGTGCCAGAGCCTCCCCACCCTAACAGGGAAGAATTTCTTCCAAATATCCCATCTAGCCCTGACCTGTGTCAGTTTGAAGCCATTGCTCCTTGTGCTACCACTGCATGCCACAGTCAAAAGTCCCTCTTTAAGGTCATCCTGGAGCCTTCTCCTCTTCACCACCTGCCCTGTGACACAGGAGCACCCACGAGCTGAAGGTCACAGCCTTTCCCCCCTGAGCATGGCCCTGGGCTCACCCCTGGAGGGATGCTCCTTCCCAGTGTCCCAGCTGTGGGACATCCTCCTTTCCTGACACAGTGCAGGGCTGTAGGGCTCCCTGCCCTGCTCGGGGCAAGCTCAGCCCATAGAGGCACAGGCACTCCCTGGCTCTCCTTCAGAGACAAAACCTGCTGCTTCCTCTGCACTGGGGAACAAGAACATTGCTGTAACCTTTTGTCTTGGATTGCAATACAGGATGTGACCAAAAGTGTGTATTCTATGATGATCTGCTGAGACCAGCTGGGGCAGTGATCCTTATCTCCATGGGAGATATCCTCTGCTAATGGTCCATCTTTAAAACCAGGTAGGGCAGTCATCTTTATCTTTTCCATAGCCCATCCTCCCTCCAGGAGAGATCTCCTGTTCATGGCCATTGAGTCCCAGGGCATGACTGAAAAAATTCCATCATCCCATGGGAGATGCTCCAGCCAGGGGAGGAGCCAAACGTTTCCTACCCAGATAAAAACTGACATTTGGAACACATAAGCAGCCTTTTTCCACTGGATTCCAGAGGAAAGCAAGACCTTTCCACATGATCCCTGCACCTTCAGAGGAAACTGCCCCTTCTCCAGGAGCACTGCTCCAGCTGAGCCACATCTGCCACTGCAGGAGGATGCAGCCACCATGGAATGGGACTGTGCCAACACCCTGACTGACTGACAGGTGTCAGCTTGGATTCTGACTCTGGCAGGGTTGGGATTGTTCTTTGTAATACTGCATTTCTATTTTAATTCTCCTAGTAAAGAACTGCTATTACTAATTCCCATCTCTTTGCCTGAGAGCCCCTTAATTTCAAAATTATAATAATAATTAGGAGGGAGGGGGTTTACATTCTCCATTTCAAAGAGAAGCTTCTGCCTTTATTGGCAGACACCTGTCCCTCAAACCAGGACAAGTTTCAGGTCACACCTGAGGGTGCTCAGG
The DNA here is from genome assembly GCA_030060385.1 of Muscicapa striata striata. Lineage (NCBI taxonomy): Eukaryota > Metazoa > Chordata > Aves > Passeriformes > Muscicapidae > Muscicapa > Muscicapa striata. The sequence goes on along the minus strand of JAREIS010000126.1, from coordinate 5,001,106 downwards.
GGCTGGGTGGGGACACCTGAGGGTGATCAAGGTGCCAAGTGAAAACAATGGAGGGTGATCAAGGTGACAATGGAGGGTGATCATGTGACTGAGTGAGAACAATGGAAGGTGATCAGGTTACAGGGTGGGGACACCTGAGGGTGATCAAGGTGACAATGAGGGGTGATCATGTGACTGAGTGATAACAATGGAAGGTGATCAGGTTACAGGGTGGGGACACCTGAAGAACTTCAAGGTGCTTCAAGGGAACACCTGGCTGGGGCCTGACACCCAGATCAGGGACAAGGTGCCAGGGCCAGAATGCAAACAAGGGAAGGTTTTGAGTTTTCTCTTAGAGCACTAAAAAGCAAAAAGAATCTTCCCCACCACGGCCCCAGAGGGGAGGTGCCTGCACCCCAAAATCTGGCTGGCCGGGGCTCAGACAGGCAGGGCAAGAGGAAGGAAGCTGGGGAATGGCAAAGGCAGCCAGGCCAGGGAGCAGGAGGTTTAGAAACATTCCAGGGCTGAGGATGTGGTTTGCAGGAGACCTTGACAACAACCCCAAAGCACAAAAGCCTTTGCTGCAAGAGAACTCGATGAGGAGGTGGGGCAGTGCTCCTGATCTCCTGGCACACATTATCTGCTCATGGGCCATCTTTAATCCAGCTGGGGCAATCATCTTTATCTTCCCACAGCCCACCCTCCCTCCAGGAGAGATCTCCTGTTCATGGCCATTGAGTCCCAGGGCATGGCTGATAAAATTCCATCATCCCATGGGAGATGCTCCAGCCAGGGCAGGAGCCAAACATTTCCTACCCAGAGAAAAACTGACATTTGGGACACCAAGGAACCTTCTTTCCACTGGATTCCAGAGGAAAGCCAGACCTTTCCACATCATCCCTGCACCTTCAGAGGAAACTGCACCTTCTCCAGGAGCACTGCTCCAGGTGAGCCACATCTGCCACTGCAGGAGGATGCAGCCACCATTTAATGGGACTGCTGCCAACACCCTGACTGACTATGTCAGGTTGTATTCTGACTCTGTCAGTGTTTTGGGTTTGCTCTTTCTAATACTCTATTTCTATTTTAATTTTCCTAGTAAAGAATTGTTATTCCTATTTCCAATATCTTTGCCTGAGAGCCCCTTAATTTCAAAATTATAATTGGAGGGAGGTGGTTTACATTCTCCATTTCAAAGAGAGGCTCCTGCCTTTCTTAGTAGACACCTGTCTTTCAAACCAGGACACCCTTGTGCCAAGAGAATTTTGGGACTGACTAGTGCTTTCACCATTTATCCCTCTCCAGTCTCATTTTAAACACTGCTAAGTGTCCGGGATCTCCAGTGGGAAAGCATTCAGAACCATTAGCAAACAGTTTGTGCTATTCCAGCTTTGCTTCCAGCCCCTCTGGGGAACTCTTCCCAATGGCAAAGAGAGAGAGAAGCAAGGGAAATCCTATCTATATATAAACACAGCAAAGCATTTGCAGCTGGTGGTTAAAATATGGAAGTCAAATATTGAAAAATATTTACTGGCTTGGCACTCGGATTTTTTTCATTTACACATTTTTTTCAGTGAGTTCAAGTATAGGGGTGATTGTGCACTGCTTTGGGATGCACCAGCATCCACAAAGGCAGCCTTGGAGCACACCCCTTGTGCCTCTTCTCTCCAGGGACACCTGTACAAGAGAGGTGATGCTATTTTATCACCAATTTGCAATCCTCCACTTGTTACATATTGGAGTTACCTTCAGGTAGGGAGAACAACCAAAGACAAATCCATGTGAGTACCACAAAAAGCAGGGTACAGAAACACCTGGGTACAGCACAATCATCTACCAGCTCAATTTTTGACTCAGAATGGTCTGGGTTAAAAGAGACCTTAAAGATCACTCCGTTCCAGCCCCCCACCCACCATGGGGAAGGACACCTTCCACTAAACCAGATTCCTCCCCCCATCACACCTGGATTTAAAAGCTGGTGTCTATTTTAAAAACAGCCTTGTGCCACAAGGAAGAAACATCAATTACTTTCTGAAATATCAACACAATTGTCAAGTTTTGTGATACAGGAAGAAACCATTTGAATTAATTTCTAGGGAATTTATTAACTTCTCCATACAGGGTTTGAAAACGTGAAAATATCTCTGGCAAAGATCTCTTCACCTGTCTGGAAGATTTTCCTGTATCAGACAGCTCAACCAAGAGTGAAGGCACCACAGGCATAAGGTAAATTGATGCCACCTCCACAACCTTTCACAAGATCAAATTTAGTGCAAGAACACAGATTCACTGGCATTTGCTCAGCCTCATGGATTTTCCCTCTTTTAAAAATGGAGCTTCATATTGCCTCTACTGCATGTTTCATTATCTCAAATCAGAAGAGAGAATGAGGGGGGAAAAAAACCCCCACCTACAGCCTCAGGTCTCCTGAAATGACACTTGTGAGAATCAGGAGACATCCCACAGTGTGTGTTCAGTCTGTCTAAAAACCTCAGATCGTGAGACAAGGCTGCTCCTACTTCAGAAAGGCAAAAAGGGGGCAATCTGCTGGATTTTCAACAGCATCCAGGCACTCCCTAAGTCTCTCTGAGCCCAGAGCTTTTCAGTGGAATTAACCAGTGCAAACTGCCCCCACCATCACTCTTTTATCTTTGTTTTATTGGTTTTTAATGTTCTCAGCTGTGTTATGTCACAGCCTGTGGATATCAGCAATGAGGACATGTCTCACAGAGGGCCCATCTGCAAAGGGGACATGGCCATGTGGAAAAGCTATTGCTGAACAGGAAAACACTGAATGGAGCAGAAAATGCATGTGTTGGGAAGATGCTATTAAGAGACCCAGATGGCATTGAGATGGTGTTAGGAGCAGAGCAGACAGAATTCCAGCAAGTGTGACTAATGGGCATTGGCAAGGACATGAATTTCTTTTGAATTACTGTAACTCTACCCAGCCACTAAATCCACAGAAAACATTTAGGATTTACTGGGGTTGCAGTGTGACAGCAGAAAGGAAAAGTTCAGATTTGTTCCAGCTGAAAAGGTCCTTCAGCTGTTGCCACTTAAGTCTTTAGTGAAGTTCTTTTTAAATATATTCCTTTTATTTATAGAATGTGAAATACCAGTTTCTGCACAGATATCACCTTCCCTCTAAAAGGTGCTAATGCCCAAATGCTGTACCCTACAGTGCAGGAACTCAATGGGTTGACCACTGTTTCTTTTCATAGTATCTGCAGAATACAAACAAATATTATTTCAGAGGGAGCAGCAAAAAGTGTGAGAAATGACAGCATTAGCACTGCTTTTATTGTCTCTCCAGAAACGATGATGCTGGGAGAGAGTTTCACATTTAAAGTTATAAAAGGTCTGACAAAATAGCACTTTGTTCTCAAGAGAAAGAGGAAAAACTGATAAAGTCTTTAAAGTTTCTGACTGAAAATTTGCTTTCCATACTAAAGAAAAATGAGACAAAAGGTATTTTTCTTAAAAGCTCTCATTCACTCACAGGAGGTGAATACAGATTCAAAGGATTAATATGGATTTTTTCTTTTTTTTCCCCTTTATGTCTCCCCTGCTCTTGTTTTCAGAAGTGAGCTTCTAACCACGGGGTCTATATGGAAATGCCTGGAGGCTCAGCAGTCCATTCCTGTTCTGCACACTCCTCTTGCTGGCTTCAGTGGTTCCTCTCCTATTTTTCCCATTCCTTATTGACAGCAGCTAACAGGAGAGGCTGGGCTCAGCCCAGAGGAGCAGACACATCATCCTGCAGGTTACAGCATTTCAAAGACTACAATAAACTACAGAAATGGAAATAACTCCCTCATAAGCTGTGGCATCTCTTTCCCCACTTTCCAATTTGGAAGTTTGTGCTCTTCCCCCTGCTTCCTCCCAGAATTAGTTTCTGGCAAGTGGTGTTTAGAAGGAAGGAATGACAGTGGAGTTTGTGTTGTTCTCCTTAGCAGCTACATAAAATTGACTAAACTCATGCTGTTGAGGCCCAGGAGGAGGATGAGCACAGCAGACCTAATCCCTTCCCATTCTGATCCCTGTTCTCCTTCAAACCCCTTCTGTTCTTCAATCACACCCACCCAGTTCATTGCTGCTGTACAGAGAGGACACATCCAGCTGAGCCACGAGGAGTGTTCTGATGTGGATCACAGCACATTCTTCCTGAGCCCCAAAGGACTGAGAGAATATAGTGATTTATCCTGTGTTCCTTTGAGAAGGAGCCTCTTCTTGAAGAAAGAACTTGGCCCAGTTTCTTGAACAATGCACAGAAAATGCAAAATAAAGTCCAACTACGTCCATTGACTGCTTAAGTCTAAAAACATAAAAATAAACCCTTATGGAGTCAATTCTGAAATTTCTCTCCACACAGATGTGGAGTGTCTGAGAGTGCAAGATGTCTGAAGCAGAAATAGAAGCCAACAGTAAGGAAAAAAGAACAGGGACAGGCTTACAGTGCTCCAGCAGAAAGAGAATGGCTTGCACCAAGTCACTGTTAGAGCTGAGCAGTGAAAAGGTGATCTCAATCAAACAAATCCATGCTCTGTGGAACAGCTCTGTAACTAAATAACCAGTATCAGGGACAAGTATTTAAATCAGCCATAACAACAAAAAGTAGTTCAGAAAAAAATTACAAGAAAAAACAGCCTGGAATTAAAACGTGGAACTGTGGCTGCTATGCACCCACAGCTTCAGGAGCAAGAGAGATGAAAAACCAAAACATCAACACAAAACAACTGCAGAAGCCTGACCTCTGCTCAAAAAACCTGCAGAATATGGCCCATCACTGAAAAACATCAACCACCACACTGGGAACTGGCCTGGGTTTGGGACCTGCTTTGTGTGAAAGGTTTGACACCATTTCATGGAAGGAGGAGAGAGTGAGATTAATAGTCAAAGAAATTCCTTAAAAACAAAGAGGAAAAACATTATGTAGGAGCTTTAGGGCTACTGTTGAGCTGAATCAAACACCACAATCCCATAAATAAGCAGGTATTTGTGAGCTGCATTCACCCCTGCTCAGGAAATAGATTTTCATTCAGGGCAGAGCCAAACATCTCCATCCCCACTGCCAAGAGCCTGTCACACTGTGGAGTGGTCTGGACTGTGTGGCAGCCCAGCTGCTTCCCACACTATCCCTGAAACTGCCCAGGTAATAGATGGCAAATGCTGTTCAGGGAAGCTAAACACCAAATAATGAGTCTTGGAGGGAAAAACAAAGAGCCTGAACATCTCCCAGAAGAAAGGGTGCTGCAGCAACACCAACCAGGGAGGGAGGGACTGGGGAGGCACTGTAGAAATCTCTGCAAACAGGCTGCTGGCTTTTCTGATACACACTGATTATTAATCAGAAGTGACAGGTTAAATGCTGCCAAGGAGGTGCTGAATACTCCTGCAGCAGTGGAAATCTCAGGTTTCAGAGGGTCCAGTGTACCTTAGCAAAGGAAAAGCCTGAATGAGCTAAAAAACAAAAACCACAAAAGGCAAAAGTTGATGGAGACAGGTTTATCTCCCTGAAAAAGGGAAGTCATAGCATTCTCTCCTTTAGCAGAACTCAAACACATGATAGAATTAAAAAAAAAAAAGGAGATGTATGCCTTGGGCCTCCAGAACTATTAGAGCATCTTGAGGGAACTATAGGAGCAAGTCCCTAAGATTAGGTGTATAGCCCTAAAATGTATTGGAATAGCTCAGCTGAACATGTGTTATTTTCAAACACCTCCCTCCTGCTATGGAACTGGGCTTTCAAAGACATAAAACAAGCTCCAGAGGAAAAGCACAAGAGCAAAGCCATAACATACAGGCCAGTAATTTCTGCTTTTTGCAGGATTCTGCTTGCTGCAAAACCTTGCCTTCAGTCCTATGAGGCAGCCAACCTTTATTGTGATGGAACTGAAAATATAAAAGAATTAAGACTTGCAAGTCCAGCCAAAGTCTTACATCAGCTGAGAATAAAATACTGAGCCTGTGAGGACCTGATTCACCCACCTTAAATACAAGGAACTTTATTAAACATTCAGAAACAGATGAACTTTTCTGTGCTTGTTATTTACTGTGTCACCTGCTTTGCAATGGAAGCTATAAATGCTTTAATAAATACATGGAAAGGTTGTTTAGCTTCTCTGTAGCTTTTGTAAATGCTCATGTATCCTCTGCTGAAATGCTGTTTTGTAACTTCTCTTTCACTGAATCACAACAGGTACCCCTCTGCCATCTCCAGCAATGCACAAGGGGAAACATCCCTCTTTTATCTCCAGTGCTACACATGCATCAGCAGTACAAAAGCTGGATTCTAAACCTCTTCTCACACATGCCAACAGATTCTGTATTTACAGCTGAGATTTGGTCAAAACAACAAATAAACAGCAATTCCATTTCCACAGGAAAGGAAGTCAACGGAGGGAATAGTGATGCAGGAGTGAGGCTTATGAATTAACTGACAGCAAAAGACCCCAAATATCAAAAGAAAAGAGCCTGAGCCTCCCAAAAGATAGCAAAGCTTATAAAGTATCTAAATGCAGGACAGATCATGGGCTGAGTGTTTCTGCTAATGCTTCATGGGGTTGTCATGTCCATAAAAACTGGTGAGAAAGTAAAACATGCCCAGAAATGAACATCCTACTTCAGGAATACAAGGAAAAGATGTTCTGATCATCCCCCCATTGCCTGAATAGCAGGCAGCCTATGGACACAGGCTGAATTGACACAAACTTCTTCATGCACTGCAGCATGGTGAGCTCCTGTACCTGCTGCTCCAGGAGATGACAACAACCATAGCAGGCATTTCCCTTCTCATTAGCTCCACCAAAAGGAGTAGAACCTGCTCAGCCTTCCCCTTGCTCTGCCTACCTGAGTGTGTCCACCTCCTCCTTGGTGATGGCAGTGCTCTGCTCAGCTGTGCACTGCTGAGACTTCAGGACCTTCATCTCCACCTCCAGCTGCAGGAGACAAAAGGTGTTAGTTCCTGCAGCACTGCTAAGGGCACACACCAACAGCAAAGGCAGGGGGAAATCATGAGCTTCTGCACAGGTCAGACTCCTCATGACACAGATGTGAAGCACACCTTCCCTTGTATTGAATGGCAAAACCTCACTTGATCCTCCTTCCCTTTGCAATTCCTTTTGCCTTTCCTGACTTCTTCTCCACAGTAGATGAGGCACAGGAAGTTGAATGTTACTAGCAACACTTCTGCTTCTCTTTCAGATATTTCCCCTCTTTTCCCCCATGGATAATGGGATGCAGAAGACTCTGTGTGGCATCAGGAGCTCACTGGGACCCAAGGTTTAGTATTGGTAGTTTAACCTCACTTAATTCCTCCCTCAGAAGAAATGAACCACAGGATTACAGCATCTTATCCACAACAGCTCTGAGACACATACATTGAATCCAAAAGAGTGGGGAATATTTCCAGCACTTTCCAATATACACTTTTAGCTCTAGCTGCTCAGGTAGCTCTGGCTGAACAAACAAACAATTAAGAATATTTTCTGCCTCTGGCTTTGTTTGGGTAGGAACTCACAAGAAAGTATCACAAAACTCTACAGACATGAGAACTTACCCAGACTCTACAATTCCCAGGCTCCCTGACTTGGAGCAGTCTGGATCCCTAACTCAGAGATCAAGACAATGCACAGATTGATAAACTCCATATGTTACTTGCTTCTAAACCCCTCAGAAAATGATTTATTATGAAGTGTAAGCAAAGACAAACTACCTAGAGGATACTCAAACTTCTGTTCCAACACCTTCTCCCAGTTTAAAGCTTCTTCACACATTCATCCTTGAGATTCTGGACTTCCTTTTGTCATCTGTCTTTTTACCACCTGTCAGCTAATTCCCCTAATAAATCTATTGATGGAAACAATATTTTTTCACCCAGGAGGAAAATCATAAGCAACCTAGACTTAATTATAGATGCAAAACTTATGACCACAGAGAGTTCAGCGCTCAGCATCAGGGAAATAATCCATTAATACACCATTCCCTGCAACAGCATAGATTAGACTTGTAGAGCAAAATCACATTGCAATGGCAAACTTCTGCAAGCTTTTTGCAGAAACTCTCCAATCTTACAAGAAAAAGGAGCATCTTGTCCCAGACAGTCATATTGCTCAGACAGAACTGAAGTTTTGACATGCTGCCTCTTCACCCTTCCGTGCTTACCAGAAAAGACAGGCAGAGCATGGCAGCACTGTTGGCAGGAAAGGGCAGAAAATGGATGGTTGGATTATGCTCCCACCCCTTTCTGACACCAAAGGAACAGAGTAGAAGAAAGAGAGCACTGAAAAATGTTTTAACTTAATTCCCCCTGACACCCCAAAAAGCCCTGCATTCTCCCCCACCTGTCAAGAAACATCCAGGAATAAAAAATAAGCAAAGGCCCACCTGCATCATCAGGCTGTACAAATGTTAATGCATATTAGCTGCCTGATAAGATTATCACAGCCAGAAATGCTTCCCTCAATTTTCTGATTACTGAGCTTATCTCTCCCAGCTCAGCCCATCACAGATGGCTGGGGATAAAGCATGCACACCAGATAATTCCAGGAATGTGAATAAGAGGTACTGGGATGAGGAGTAGGCTTCAATTCCAACCTACTTCTAGCAGGAAAACACTCATTATGCCTCCTGTTTCCCGTGCCTGCTGAAGCTTGGATGTGTTTGCTGTGAGGAGTTTGAGGATGAGTGAGGTACATTTGAAGATGGAAGGGCTGGTGAGTTATTTGTCACTGGCTCAGAGGGCTCAGTCTCAAGTCCATGTGGCACCTGCTGACCCACACAGATCAATCACTGCCACCTTCTCGAGGGACAAGGGGGCACAGACAGGTGAGGGATCTGCTGCTGTGATCTGGGGTCTCTTGTGGCTGCACAGAGAGGGGAAAAAACAGAGTGTGTAACAGGAGAAGGAGATGGGAGAGTGAATGCACACACTGAAAGAAGCATTTCACTTGGAACAGGTGACAAATCAGTGCCAGGCACGCTCAGCAGCAGCAGGGTGAGACTCTGCTGGGTTTGTCAGAACAAGCTATTGAAGGAGAATGAGGAGGGAAGGGCTCTAAGGGCATTTCAGCTCATTTTTATGTCCTCTCAAGCTGCAAGCACCAAGACTCCCTGGATTGAAAATCTGATGTGCCTAGGTGAGAAAGGAGAGGAGGACACAGTGAGATCACTACAGATGAAACTGGCTCAAGGAGTAAGATGTTGACACAGACTTGCTTCCCAAAACTGGGATTAAAACTACTGGAGAGTTTAAAGTCCATGTCAAGACAGAATTTTGTGCCACAGGAAATTACTGCCATTCAGAGTCACTAATTGTTTATGAACACAATTAAGATATTAAATAATTCATTCAAAATATGTTGTTCCTAGCAATTGCTAGGAAACATCCTTACTGCCAATGTCACCAAAGAGATTAAAATATTCAGATATTAAAAATGCTATTTATTATTATGTTATCAATGTATTTTCCAGCACCAAAATAGTTAGTTGAGATGAGATGGAGTGGCTTCCTCTTGGGACCCAAGTCTGCTTTTCTGAAGGGAACACAGTGCAAGCAGCAAGACAAAACAAGAATGAAGAGAATGGCTAAAAATAAGGAATATGTTGATAAAGCCCAAGAGGTGAGGAGCTTTCCAAGACCATTCCCTTTGACACAGCCTCAGGACAGCTCTGGGAATGGGTGATGAGCATGAAATAATTCACCACAGGGGAAGTCTCTCCCTTCCTGTCCACTTGTCCTCTCAGTAGCTGTGCCAAGGAACAGACTCAAGAAGGGGTAAGGAAAGGAAGAGCCAAACCACTCTTGCTGCTTTCTCTGCCTAATTCCCATCACATCCCTTTTCCTAAATTAATTTCCAGTCCTGGTCTCTCTTGTTCACAAGATGCCACTTTCAGCAGGCATTTTATGCTATTTGAACCAACTCACTATTCCTAGCTAAACTCTTTCAATTTTTATCAATAATTTTCTGTGACTGGCTGAGTTAAACTTTTATTGCTTTGAATACATTAAACTAGTGGAAGTCATTACCAAACAGAGAGGGGAAAAGGGCTGCTCAAATTACAGCTCACTGCTGTATTCCCCCATCCCATATCAAACGACCCAGGTCAGCCTTGATCTGTTAACTGGCACTGAGAGCAGACAGGGAACATTGCTGTGAAATACAGCATTGCATTTCCAGTCCTGAAAGCTGCACAAGAGGGACCTCAGGACCTAGATCATCTGCAGGAGCTTCAGGGATTATATCACCCAGGATCAGACCCCCAGGGATACTCCTACCCTCCTGAACACATTAGCAACCTAAGGAAAAAAAAAAATCAAGCTGTTATTTTAATAGTTTTTAAAGTTATCTGACATTTTTATGATGAGGCAGAAAAATTAGTAATATCACAGCCCATTAATGAATAAAACACATGAACAGGTACTTAATATTTTGAGCATGTGTTGTTCTCTTCTCAAAATATACTGGGGTCCCTTGTTCTCAACCTAAAGTGATCTCATCTATCCTGAACTTTTTTTATCTCTTTCAATTCTTAAGCACAACTTCATTACTCTCAATAAAAAGTGATCAGGACACATACAGGATATAGACTAATTTTAGAATGTCCATAGTCAAAAATATGCAAGTGCCCCAAAAGATGAAATGCTAATAACTTTTCCAAAGTAAGTACTGCCATCATTATTTACGAAAGGAGAAAGAGAGGAAGGAAGAACATGGATGCATTTTCATCTAGTATTTAATTATATGAAATATCATTCTTCTTTCAGCCTTGCTTTTCAACCTGCCTGGACAAGATTCCAGAGGTGGTTCTCCTCCAAGTGTTAATGACATAGCAAACACCCACAGCAGGGTAGGAAATACATTCCTCACTGCTCCTCTCTCTTCTGTAGCAATTATTTAAAGACATATGAGATGACAGGAGAAACAAAATGATAAATTCATCTCCTGACAGCTAGAAAAACAGAACTTTAGATACAGTTGATTTTCTTGGTGCATTTCTGGCATTTGTCAGTTCTGACCCATATTTGTCCCCTCCAAGCAAGCACCCTGAGTCCCTGCACTGCCATGGACCTGCTGTTCCTCACACTCAACTCCAGCAGGTTTCAACATTGACAGAGAAAAGTTTTCTCAAAGCCTCCCACTGACCACTGCTGTCCACACTCCATCTTCAGAGGAGGCTTATCACAGGTCAGATCAGCCAGCCTTGAAAACCACATTTACAAACTTCTGAAAATTTTAAGGCACTGCCCAAAACAATGACCAAATCTCTGTTCAGGTGACTCATTTTGGGCAATAAAGGACTCAAAATCTAAAGCATTTCAACTCACTGCCAAAGTAGGATTTGCATGTTGAAAAGAAAAAAAGAAAGGGGACTGGTTTACTCGCCCACATCATGTACATACATTTCACAGAACACATGCTGGAGACATACAGTTATTATTTGAATAATGAGTGCATTTTAGTGAGGGGCTGATACAGCAATCTTATCCTGATGAAGTGTGTCTGCACGTCATTCAGCATTTTTGGAACTGTATAAAGCAGGAAATGCTGAATCCATTATAAATGTCTAAAGGTTTATTTAACAATGGGCTGATGCAACATCCTTTGAAAGGCCTTCCTCAGCAAAAGAGCTGATTTTGAACAGCAGCAATAAATGGGAACTGAATTGCACAGAGCCAGCATGGAAAGGTGAATTGAGGGGTTGTGTTGGACTACAAGTCTCAACATAATTCAAGGAGCTATTTCAGTACATAAATATTTAAAATGTATGAACACCAAGCAGACTTGGAAAGGAAGAGTGTAGGCTAAAATAGACAAGAACAGAGAAATGAGACCCCGAGTGTGACCCACACACTGAGGTCTGAAAACAGGCAAACCAGGACCTTGATATGACAGTGATGCCACTTGTGCTTCTCTCCACTGCATGTAGCAGAGACTAAGGAGCTTCTCTGCCTCTTCCCACAAGGCAGCACAGAAAGCTTGGTGCTGTCTACAAGCTTTAAGCCTGGCATCAAGAATCCAATATACATGAAACACTAGTGAATTTAATTTGGGTGTCTATGCTGAGCACACTGAGATGATTCTGCTCAGCAAAAGCACCATCAGCTCTTCCACATGCCCATCCCACTGGCATTCCAAAGGGCTGCTCCCCCAAAACATCTGCAGAGAAGCACACAGAGGGAGAACTAAGCATCACCACATTTCCTACTGAACTTTACTCTTCTTCAAAAAGTAGGACAGTGCTTGTAAAACAAAATATTGCCTGCCATTTAGAAACTGGATAAGCAGCCCAGGATTAGTTGGTACATATTTTCTTGAGAAAATTAATCTTCGATGCCACTGTGAAACAAAAGCAATAAAGCCAAAGAAAATCAGATATTCAACAAAAAGTGGTTTGGAACTACCTGTCTCCCACTTGGCTGAAGCAAAAAATAAGTTTTTTTTTGTTTTTTTTTTTTTCTCTTGGAAGATGAAGGCTGGCTGGATCAGAGTCACCAGTCTCTAGGGGTCCCACCATCTGTGGCAAACTTGCTGTGCTTTTATCACTGAGAAGTCAGGGCTAGGAGCAACCTCCCAGCAAACACTTTCCTAAAAATGTACTCATGCATATATATTATTGTAGATACACACACACTGGGAAATGGACATATGCTGACTTCTGCTTCTCTCCAATACAGTCTGGATTGTGGCTTTTCTCCTCCTGTTGCAGTAAAAAGAGAGCAATTTTTCAAGTTTATACCAAATGTCATTCTATTTCATTTCCAAATATAATCTCCCAGTGAGAAGGTTCGCTTGCCCTATTTCCAATCTCTGAAGTTAATACACAAATTTATATTCCTTTCTCCCACTCGCTCTCCTAAATTAAGAGGTGTAATTACTAGGAACGCTTGCTACAAGCGAATGGAGTGCCAAGGGAGAAGGAGCTGTCAGGGCTGGACGTCTGCAGCAGCCAGCCTCCCCTCTCCCCATCCCTGGAGGACCCTGCTTATGAGGCAGTTTCTATCTTTTCCCATTAGCAGGGGTAGCTTACACACTGGAGCAGATGACAACCTCTCCCTATCCAGGCAGGGCAATCATAAGGGACAAAATTACAAAATTAGGTTCAGCCTGCCAAGGCCCACTGGTGCTTGCCAGTATGACTCCTCCCAAAGCCACCTTTTGCCCCTCCTCAGCTCTGCTGACCTCTCAGGCAACATCAGGTTCCTTAACAACAGCAGAGAAATGCAGATCTGTGATCTAAAAATTCAGCCCCAGCCTCATCACTCTCCCCCTTCCTCATACCCAGCACCCTCTCCAAAGGAAGATTGATTATTATAATCAGACTTAGCTCTGACACAGCATTTGCATTTTCAAAGCACAGCATAGTCATTAACTAATTCATCTACCCCAAGGGAGCCTTAACGAGCATTCACCCCTGTTCCCCCTGACTCCCAATCCACAGGCAGCCTGCAGCTTTCCTTCCAACACCTCCCTCCACACTGTGTGCCACCAGCACAGCTTGGGGACACTCCAGACAGGCTCAGCGAGCCAAATGCAGCCCTGCTGCAAAGGAACAAGAGGACAAATGCACAGACACCCTATTTAAACCAGCCACCCTATGGTTTCCATACATAGGGGCAGGGTATGGCAGGAAACAGTTTGTTCTGCAAAATAAGGCCAATGCCACATGGGCCCCAAAATGGCCCAAGCCTGAGCTGCTTGCCCAGCTGCAAGCAAGTGAAGAAGGAATCACCATCACATCCCCAAGCTCCTCCTGCTCAGCCCATCCAACAAGCTCTTCCCCAACAAGCTCTTCACCTACTATACACCTTTGTTCCATGATTGGCCTCCTGCCCCTCTCAAGTGTCTTCTCACATCCCAACACCAGCAGGTGCCAACCATCCCCACCCTCCTTGGTGCTGTATTTGTGTCTTTTTAGTAATCTGGGATGGGTGCAGGATGTGACTTTGGGAATAAGCACTACTAGACACTTCAGATGGATGGAAGCTGGCTCAGAGCTCAAAATTAACAAACCTGGAAAGTTCATGGGGAAGAAGAGCAAACATCTTGTACAAGAGACACGCTGAGCAAGGGAACTGAAGATGTTAATTTAAACCCATGAGTTTATTCAAGTATAATTACACATTTCAACCCTCACTCCAAGAAAGGAGCAGACAAGGAATCTCTTCCTCTCAGCCTGTCCTGCCCACGCTCACAGGCACTGCTATGAGACCTCACTGCCACTGCTTGACAGCAAAACACTTTGACAGCTCCATGTCCAAAACCCCTCTCTTTGCTCTAACAGCTCATTCTGAAGAAGGATCACCTCATTTCCATGTTCATTCAGCTCAGAGCCCTGTGCTGTTCTCAGCCTCACTCCACCACCTCCACCAGGCTGTAGATGACTGTTTCCTTTAATTACTACCGAAAGCTCCTCCCAGCCAGGGAGAACAAAACAGCTGGTGTCCACGGAGAGAAGGCAGCTCTGGAGTAATTAGCCCTAACTGGCTGACACCTCCTACCCATTACTCCTGGTTAGAACACAAAACACAGAAGAGGAGCCTGTTTAGGGAAGCTGTCAAGGTGCCAGGCTGGATGTGCCACATCCCTGCCCAGTGTAGCCACGGTGTTGGCACAAAGGAGTTGTCTACTCTTGAAAGAGCATCACACAGATCACTTCTTTCATGCAGGAATAGGCATATTTTGCCAGAATCAAGTCTTCTAGCAGCTGTAATTTACAGGCAAAACAACAAATAAATCTGCAAAGATGTCATACCTCCTCCAGACAGAGTTTGAATACAGTTTGTTTTCCTGAAAATATAGCCTCGAGGAGTTTCCGGAGCATTCAGTCAACAATTCTCATCAAACAGGAGCTTGTAATCCCACCTCTCACTCCCTGCATCAGTTTGCTCATTGAAAAATCATCACATAATAAACAGTCAGAAGAATCTATGCAGTTACCAAGCACCTAGGAAGATCAAAAGGGAAAGAGGAATCCAACATCCATTTTTGTTTCTTTGTTTTCTAACATAAATACAGTGGAATCAATCCTGCTTAATACTGTAAAGAGAGCAAAGGAGCCTTCACTGAGTGCTTGAACTTAATCTTCTTTCTCTTGCTCACATGGAATAACACACAGCCTGTGCTTTTAGGAACAGCTCTCTCACTCCCCTGCTGCAGCTCCAGACCAATTTTGCAGTTCACTCCAGCTGGGAGCACTGTTGCTGGCACATGTTGGCAGGGCCAGCAGAGCTGCCTGCTAAAGCTGAACTCCCAGAGCTGGGAAATGTGAGGATGGGGCAAGGAGCCCAGCTATGGGAAAGCAGCATCTCTCTGACAGAGCCTCCCAGCTGCTCTTAAAGGAAGCTGCAGAGCCTTGAAGGAGCCTTGTTCCCCAAACCCTGCCCAAAGAACAGGTTAAGTACTGCAGGTTGAATATTTTCTTGCTAAATGACCCATCCTGAGATTAGCCTGTGACAAAAAGCAGCGGGCTTTTAATGTATAAAAAGTGAGAAATCTCTCTCCTGGTGCCAAAATCCAAAGGTCACAGGGCCCTGCCAAGAGTTCTCTGCCCATTTCAGCCTCTGGGGATGATCCCTGCAGGGCCTTTCAGTTGCCAGCAGCAGTCACAGAGTGAAAGGCAAACAGCAATTTCCTCTCAAATACCATATGTTCAACTCTGGTGCCAAAGCATAAACCTGGCATTTTAACCTTTTGGTGAGCATGTTCTTGCTGCCACCAACAATAAACTCTGAGGCCCAGCTCAGAGGAAAGGTGTACTGGATGTGCAGCAATGACATTAGCACTGAACACAGCATCAACAGGACAGGGCCTGGCAGGAGCTCCATTTTATACAGCTAGTCTTTAGAGGTTAATGAAATATTCATAAATAAGTTAAAATTCTCCTGACAAGCCAGATCCTGTAATACAACAAAGAGTTGTCAGCCTCAATTAAGTGATTCCAAAGAGGCAGGGCTTTGCCATTCATTATTTACCAAGAGGTCATAGGAAAAATTCTGCTCTATGATCTCCTTGTCTCTGTGGATAAATTGGGTTTTACAGCTCCTGCTGGAGGACTCTGCTGCCCTGACAGACCCCAGCCTGCCACAGCTACTACCTACCCCCAGCATCCATCAGCCAAAGGCAAGAAACACTGGGAACAAGCTCTTCTAAGGACACTGAGACACAAAAAGTCTGAAAACAAATGATGTAACAAGCTGATGAGGCTGTCAGTGTAAGGGCTAAGTCTTGAAACTTAAACTTTTTTTTTTTTTTTTTAAGCCTTTATCTCCCTTCCTGTATACACAGAGCCAGCCACAGGCAAGAAGAGAAGTATCCAGCAACCTTTGATCTGCAGGCACATCCTCTGAACATGCCCTCCATGCCCCCCCCCAGATCCCATAGCTGGAGAGCTTCACATCCCCTCTGCATGTTCAGAACAAGCTGTGCTTACAGAATTGTATCTCTTGCATCAGAGCTCTCAGGATGGTCCTCTTCTGATGCAGGCACAGCTTCCCAGAGCTGTGACAGCAGGAGGAAACTGCTCTCCATCCTTGCCACAAGGAAGCTGTAAATCAGTTATTATTTTGTCCCATCCTAACACGATTGTTCAACAGCCCCAAGTCTTCCTTTCCCTCTCTAGACATGCACTGGAACTTCATGTTCCTTCTACAGCTTCTCCAGGCTGCCTTTCAGGAAAACAGAATAAAGAAGCAGAAATGACAGAATTCTAGAAGTATCCTGGACCTCTCACCTGGTTTTCTCAAAGTGCTGAACATAATGTAGAGCCCTTGCATTCTTCAGGAAATTTTAGCTCAGCTAAATCGAACCAGGTGAGTGAGGTAGCCCATAAACTTCTTACAGGCTCTGTGGAGATGAATGAAGCCTAGAAAAGCACAATTCTTGCATGTCTATTAAATAGGCCTTTTGTGTCTCCAGGCTGTGCCTACCATAATAAAGCCTCTGATAATGTCCCTATCCTGTTCTCATTTAACCAAGTAACTCAGATTTTAGTGGCAACAGTGACATGGACCACTGCAGCTGCAACACCTTCTGAACAGGATAACTACTCACTTTTCTCCTCTGCTCAACACCTGAAGAGCAAAAACCCTCCCCACTTCCCCCTCTCCAGTCCTTGTTCCTGTTACCATCATGCCTGTCAGTACAGCTCAGGTTTTAGGGGCACACCTGTGGCATGGAGGCCACCCCAAACGATGGGCTGGGAATTAGGGCAATGTCCATGAGTGCCATCTGAGCTGGAATTGCTCTTCAGATCTGGGTCTGACCATTTCCTCCCAGTCTGGCAGCACCTGTCCCACAGGGAAGAGCAGCAGGAAGGCAGCTCTCCACTTCAGGCAGCCACATTTCTTCCTCCTGACAGTGCTCACCCCACGTCAGCTCTTATCTCCTTGGAAGAGCAAATGAAAACAGTCCTGCTGAAACCAAACGGTGCTGCCATGTCCCATAAAACTTCCATGTTAATGGATCCAACAGCAGGTTCATTTGTGTAATGGGACTTTTAAACAGACCGTTTATTTCTTTTTAATTTGAAGGGAATGTGCTATTTGATCCCATGTGCCTGGCTAGATTTTTAAAACAGAGATAAACCAGGAGAATTGACTCACTAAGCCTCTCCTTCTCACCTAATTAGAACAGCATTGAGATAGTAAGGTGCAGAGGTGTAATGTGCTATCACCACTCTAGCCTGCAGGCAGCTTGTCAGCCCTCATCCAGCAGGATGCCAAGGCTTGCTCCACACCCCCTGCTCTGGCCACGCTTCTGATGGTGCCACGGTTTTGTGTGTTGAACAGGAATTTTCCAAGAGGGAACACGCAGCAGGTGCAACACACCAACTGAGGCTGTTCATCATTCCCCAGGCTAAGAGAGGGAGGAAAAAATATAACCTTGTCTGTGTACCTCAGAGCTCACTATATTCCCACCCCGTGGGGAAAAGCAGGGACCAGTTTTAATGTAGTTGTTTATAACAGGAACTGAGAGCTCTCAGCCAGGGAGAAGGAAAGGACAAGTGTATTCCCACCCCTCTGTTCTAGGCTTCACCTTCAGAACCAAAACTCCACCATTAAAATAGGGTATCAATGATTCCTGCAAAATCATCCCCCTCTTCTAACAACTCGTAATTCAGAATTTACAGGATCAAACAATAAAGTGAAGAATGATATAAACACTGTGAAGTAAACAAGCAACAAATGGCTCTGCTGAAGTAAAACTAAAAGTACCTGATAGAGGAAAAAGATGTCTCAGACACATTCGAAACAAACAAAATTCAATGAAGACCTTGGGTCTAAAAATACAAATGCACAAACAATTACTGATAGCACAGAGGCTTTACCACAGAGGAGCATAAACTGATCAGAAAGGGGAAGCTACGTGAAAACTGAAGGAACAGCACAGAATTGAAATGTCAGAGTGCAAGTCCCCAAAACAGCTGGAACTCCTCCTACAAACTGAGCCTTCCTCAGGCAGAAACTCGAGAGGAGGAAGAGTGGGGCAGAGGAACTGATGCCAGGATGAACATCAGCACTGTGTGGCACTGGAGATGGGTGATGGCCTGGGTACAGCTCAGCTCTTCCACCACAGAAGTGGAAGAGATTCCTGCCTGTACTCCATGATCCTGAGGAAGGCACTTTTTGTTGGAACATCACCTGGAATGATGTGACCACTCTCATCTTCAAAGGAGAGACAGAAAGAAGAAGAGATTTAAAGAAAGCTGCAAGATTCATGAGGATACTGAAGAGCCTGTTTTAAGAGAAGGCTGCAAGAGCTTGATTTGTTTAACCTAGACAAATGAAAGGCTGGGAGAGAACAATTGTTCTCTATAAATATGTCACAGCATAAATATGAGGGAGGAAGAACAGTCACTGTAGTTTAAGGAGAATATTAGCACAAGAAAAAAATGGATATTAACTGCACATATATTTTCAGTTGGAATTGGGAAGATTTCAGCTATCACAGCAGTCTCTCCATGACAGTAATGGTACAAACAACCAAAGCAGTTCCAAGACAAGCTTGATAAATTTATGAACTGAGATATATGCTGCATTTGCCTCTGTTACTGAAGGACTGGACTTTATGATCTAAAAGTCCTCTTCCAGTCTTCTGTTACTATATCATTTCATTCTGGATTAGCTTCTTTTGCTGTCTCTTTATAACCAGGTTCATGCTTTTCAATCTGATTTGAGAAGTGGATATTTCTCTAAGATTGCCTTACTAAAACTATTCACCCTGTTGCTCAGTTGAGTGCCACACTGCTCATCTGTCTTGGCTTTGCTGGCCTCACATAAAGTGTCAGGATAAAATCTGTCACATGGGAAAAAGATTTGCTGTCACCTGCTAAATCAATCCAGAAATTATGTAATACACTTTTGATAGATGGAGACTTCCAGCACCAGCCAGTTGTCTCCTGCCCCTCTCAACCTGTTGGTTTCAAAGGTGTTCCAGCAAAGCCTCATTTTTATTTATAACTACTGTGGTTCAGCCCTCTAATCCCACATTTAATTGCCTTCCTATTACAGATACTACAGAGAATTTACATTTCCACTAATGAACACCCCTTTTGTTCTCGGTCTGTTGTATTTCTTGCTTTCTGTTCAGTAACTCTTAAACAAGAATTAAATGAGCTCTATTGGCCAGTAATCCAGGGCAGGTCTTTCTATACTGAAGTTCATATTTTTTCCTACTATTACTGCTGTTACCTATAAATGAAAAATATTTAGTAATAACTTTTCCATGTTGCCTTCCAGTTAAGAGCTATTTCCCACCTACATCAAGCTCAGTGTTCTCTGAGTTTATTTCCTTCATGTCCTCTCCTTTCTGTCTCCATTTCTACTCCTGATAACCATCAGTGTAGGCAGTCACTGACATTTAAGTTAATCCTAAACATTATGATTTCACCAGACTGAGCACATGATTGGCTCTTTAACTATTGCTGACCTGCTGCTCTTAAATAAAGATCTCCTCTTCTCTGCAAAGGGTTAACCAACACTTTTCCTCGAGGCAAGGGTGTTGATTATATTAATTTGAAGGTGCCTTTATTCCCTCTGTAAGGACAGTCAATTTATGCCATTCATTTGGTGACAGCTGCATTCTTGGACTTTAAATCTTCTTTACCTCCCACCCTGCTAAGCAATTCTTCAGATTCTTATATCCATCCTTTTTAATCTGCTGGAGGGTGAAATTTAATTTGTTCCAAAGAGCAGTCTATAGATTTCAGAGCCCACATGGGCCAAGCTGTCTTTTGAAGATGAAAGCCAAAAGATACCCACAGCACCTCAGGGTAATGAAAATACAGGTGATGCTTTTTTAATACCAAGCTGACTTCCCTCAGGGATTAATGATGGAGAACAAAAAATCTTGACATGAATGCCCCTTGCTACAGAACCAGACTGGAAGAAAGCACAAGATCAGAGATCAGAGCTGTTGCTTGGATGGCAAGCTTGAGCCAAACAATCTCCTCGTGCCTATAAAGGGATATGAAAAAGGCAAACGAAAATTACAAAAACAAACACGTCTTCTGCTTCCCTCCCTCAGGGAGGGAAAGAAAAATAATATAACAAACAAGAAGGCATTTTCCACAAATAATATTTTGGTGTGAGTGAAGCTCTCTCTCAGCTTTAGGCCAGTAGAGCACTAAACTAACATACCATGAGAAATAAGATCCTGGGACCACAGATCAGGGAGTTGTGTGAACTCTGAGCAACCTCCTTGCACATCCTGGAAATAAAGACACTGTAGCACCAGCCTCAATAAAGAGAACTTCAGTGCTAATCAAATTGCCAGAAAAGCACACATTCATAGAAAAAAAATTGGAAACAACAGACACTCAGCAAATAAAAGACAGAAAAACCCCACTGATCTGTGGGGCAGCTCAGTGATCTGAGCCCTATCAAGAGTGGTGACTCTATGTGTCTTATGGGCAGACACTGTTCCCTTACAGTATGAACATGCTTAAACTGTGAATAAAGAAAAATAAATAAGTGAAGGGTTAGAGGGAGAGGAAAATCAAAGTTTCATTGTTAAATTACACAGCACAATGATAAGGGTGATTTTTCTTAAATCAAAAAATAAACTCTAGGTTCAAGTTCCCTGAAGGATATAAGATATTAGAGGGTTTTTTATGGTTGTAATCACAAACTCATTTCTCCAGCCACTACTGGCCGTGTCTAATTAGGGCAAAGTATGTTAATGATACAGAGGCACAGCCCAGAGATGTCTTCAGTTGCAATATTAATTGCATTTAGGGAAAGAGGCGTGAATTGTGCTTATACAAGCTAATTAGTATGGGTTTGCTAATTAATACTGGAAAGTCAAACTGCCTTTGTCTTGTCAACTGCAATTAACTGAAGACATTTAAATTTCCCTTTTTGTTGTTCCTTCAGTAGCACGCTCACTTTGAGTTGACAAGCAAAGAATCCCTGCACTGGAGCAGTCAGAACAGCCATTCCATAACTCTGGCATCCCATTTTCCTCCAGCAGGACCTTGTGCTCTGGCCTGGCACAGGGCTCCCAGTCACACACACCACCCTTTATCTGCCATTGGCCCTGGGGACACAATTCCCTGAGCTTGTTCTAGGAGGAGAGGGCTCTAAATGTGCAGATACTGTTGTAATGAGGCCACAATCCACATCAGACTTAACCACAAGGATTGTACTTTTAAATATTGCTATGCAAAGAATGACTCATTTCCCAGGGCACAGAGATGCCCCCACTGATAGGGAGAAGTCCTTGGCTCTCCTCAGTGAGGTGCCATCAGCCAGGGCTGGAGCCAGAGCCCAGCTCTTCATTTCCAGTGCCCCAGGGAGGGTGGCAGAGCCATCAGAGCTCTCCAGGGTGGCAGCAGAGATGTCACCTGCACAGAGGTTTGTCCCAGAGCAGCCCAAAGGGTTCATCAGACTGCATGAGAGCACCTGACAGGTGCTTGCTCTGTTTCACTCAGAGCCAGAGGAGTGGTTTTTCATCAGAAGAGCTGAAAGGCAATATCCACACCTGTCAGCACCCAGAGCAGGACAAGCCCTTCAGCATTCCCAGCTCAACACCAAACTGAGACTGGAGGCTCATGGGTGAAAGGGATGAAAAGGAAGGAGAGAGACCAGCAATCCAAACCAGGCAAATAATTCTGCTGAAGTGTCAAATTTCAAGGAGTCTGAAAATCAGGCAATCCAGGTGGGACACTGATCTGGAGAGTGGGGGGGAAAAAAAAACACCTAAAGAGCATTTTGCTGGATGGCAGGGATGAGAGTGGGGCTGTGGCACATCCACAGGAGCCTGTGGCAGCAGCTATGGAACAGCCCCATGCAAAGGGGACAGACCTCAGTCACCATCAAAGTGACAACTTCCCCTGTCAGGGAGCTTTTGATGGGGGATGCAGAAGAACCACATACCACCAGTGAAAAGAAGGAGCTATACTGTCAGCTTTTCCCTCAAAAGGGGAAAAGATGGGGGGGAAAAAAAAGAGAAAAATCTCTTTTCCTCTTTATTAATCAATTCTCCTGTATTTACTGAATAAATTCAAGCTGCTGAATAAAGCCCACATGTCACAATCTGCAATCCATGGTTCAAAGCACCACAGAAAACAGACTGTTCATGGGAGGTTGATCTAAGAGTTACTGAGAAACCCTTGGGAATAGGAACTGAACACTGGCTGTTGCTTTATCCTCTGCTGATGGATGATGCACAACACCAATTAATGCTTTAACTCTGGAAGTTCCAGCTTCTCCAGCCCTCTGCTAGCCCACTTAATACCACAAATTTTTGAAGGCAAACAACTCAAAAACCAGGCTTAATGAGCCCAAAAGAAAAACTTTGAAATGTTAAAAAAAAAAAAAAAAAAAAAAAACAAAATATCAGAATATTTAAAACATAGCAGCAAATTTTTCCTCTGATGCATCCAGTGAGCACAACACAAAATTGATTGTACAGACTTTGAAACTGTTACAAGGCAGCACATAATGAGATCAGATGGTAAATAGGATTAATTCAGTTTTCTTTGGAAGTATCAGTTGTGGCCTGTGTCACCACAGAAAGCAGCTGGGCATACAAAAATGTTTGCCCACAATGTGAGACCACCCCAGAACCAGAATCAATTAACGCTCTCATGATGGAAAATCTGATGTTGAAACAGCAAGAGGCACAAATTAAAAAAAAAAACAACACCCTAACAGACGTATGGCAACCCATTAATAGCACAGTAGGGGCACCTCAGTGCCCTACTAGAGATCAGCACAAGTCTAAAAAGACCTGTGTTGGCACTCTAGTTTATGATTTGGATTTTAGAACAGATGTCTGTTTAGCACCTCCTTCCTAGCCAATGCTGCAGGCCTGTTTTTATATTAATAATAAAATTAATCACATCTACAGAATGAGTCCCTGCATCTTGGATACTGCTCAGGTTTTCCTTGTGACTAGAAAAAGTTGCAGGAATCCCAAAGTTCATCCATTAGCAAAAACATCAGTTCATGAAACGGCTTAACACTGACACCTCATTTATTTCTAGATATAAAAACATAATATTCAAGTCATGAAACTGCACATAAACCTCCCTGCTACCTGGTTTTGTGTCCTTTTATTATTTCTGGTCCTTGAGGAAAGTGCCAATAAAATAGACAAACCCAGCAGAAAATTAACAGATATTATAAAAATACAGTTTGTGGTAATTCTCTTGTATCTCATCTGCCTGTCCTTTGAACACTTGAGACTGAATCAAAGGCCCCTAAAGAAAGGAGCTAATTCAGTATGAAATTCAATGCTTGCTTCTGATCTAGAACTGCTAAGGAGAAAAGGAATTGCCAAAAAAGGGAAGACATACCACCAGATCTCATCCAACACTTTTACCAGGTGAGTATGGAGACAGGGAGTGCCAAGACTGGCAGCAGCAACACAACTTCTGCAATGTTTATTTGCTGATCATTTCTGAATATTTGGAACTGATCCACTATTTAAATGAACTGAACTTTGCATATCACTGCTCTATAAAACAAGCAGGGGAAAGAAAAAAAGGCAGAAATTGAACACTTACCATCTCTGCTCTTTGCTTGTGGTTTCCCACTTCTTCCAGAGCCTGAGACAGCTGAGCCTTCAAGACACAGAAAAAACAAAAAGGAAATTAACTCTAGGATGCAATTTTGGAAATTTAGTAAGATTCTGTGCCCCTCCCTGATCCCACCCCCCACAAATAAATCACATATGGCACCATGATTTTCATTACATTGAGAAGGAATTATAAGAGTTGGTCATGTTCTGTCCTGTCAGCATCCCCTGCCATGAGACATTCCTGTCTGTCCCAAAGAACCTGAAGTCTGCATGCACAAGGAAAACCAGGTTTATTGCAGAGAATGCCACTAGATGAGCCAGCCCAAATTTCAATTCCAGAACTGTCCCTCCACTCCATTTCTGTGAAGCTGCACTGAGAGTGGTCTAAAACCCACCCAGTTCTGCCCAGCTTAACTTTGAAGAAGAGCAAGTTTAGCTCCATAGCTCCTGAAAGGAGTGTTCCAAGCTAACTTCATAGAAAATGTTCTGCTGGATTTCTGGAGTCCAGGGTTGGGTTTGGAAGCCTTCCAAAATGCTGTGGTAAAACATCAAGAAAATCTGTTCTGTAACATAAACCTCCTGAATTTCTGTGAGAAAAAATTGCAATGCAGCATTTTTTTCTTTCATAAAAGGGAAATTTGAAATGTAAAGAATCTCAAACCAGAGTAGAAATACCTTTGGTTATCCTGGCATAATCTGAGAGGAAACAGGAACCTGACTCAGAAAATGATCTTTTACAGACTTTTGTTTATGAAAAAGGATTTTAAACCAAATGGGTATTTAGGAGATGGTTGAGAGAAGCCACACATAATACATGAGTGCTATTACTTCCCACAGTCTTGATTTTCTAACACTCTGCTTGGCTGCAATCAGCCTTTCTCTGCTTAGCAGAAAGCCCCAAAAAATAGTCACTGATGACAGATAAGATAATTTAAACAATGTAAACAAATGAAAAAAAATAAAAACAACTTTCCTACAAACTGATTTGTGTCATTTCAAGCAAATATTCATTAAAACCCTCCGGAGTCTCTCAACTTCTCACCACATGAAATGAGTCTTTTGAGTGCCACATCCAAACCAGAGACAAACAACAAACAGTTTATTACAATGAAAAGCAAAACATCCAGCTTTGGAGGCTAACTGCACTGAAATGCAAGGGAACAAATAAATTAAAAAAAAATACAGTCCAAGTGTTCAGCACAGCAGAAGTTCCATTTTGCAAACAAACAAGCAAACAGTTCAAAATTTCCCTGGCCCAAGGGAACTGGCTGGCCCCAGCTCAGCAGAAACTGAAAAAGTTTCAGCTTCTTGCTATGCAGGGCTGGGGATGATGTGACATTATTTAAGGAAGAGACACTGAAATTAGATGAAAAAGGTTTTAATACAAGCCTGGGACCTGGCACAGGAGAATGAAACACCCTCATTAAACACTGTGGGAGACGCCAGCCCCAACCAAAACTGGAGTGCTGGACAAGCAAGTGAAGAGAAAAAATGAAATGATCACCAAGTCTGATGTGGAAACATCAGGGAACTGCAAATTTGCAGACTTGGGAAAGATTTTTCCCTACTGCTGCTGAAGCAGGTACAGTGACAGCAGCAGGCTGGAGCCAGGAGCTGTTTGGGGAAGAATTAGAAAACATGACCTTAGAGAGGGTATTTAGGAAAGGTGCTGGTATAAACTCTGCAAAACACCCCAAGACTGATTGAATATTTTTGATTACAGACTATCCTCACTGTTCTGTATATTTATTAGCTTTCTCTATATGAAGATGACCTTTATATGGGAACCAATAGTCTATTCTAAACCAGATTTATGTATTTTCTTACAGTAGCTATCAGTCCTGAATTTGAGGGTCAAGTCTCTGTTCAGCCTCCTGTTCACACAGACTCCTGTGGAATCACAGAGTAACCCACACTGGAAGAGTGGGAATCCCCACAAAGCTCAATCCCTTTGGTTTTGGTGGGCACCCAGTCTGGATCAACCCATCACAAGGAGCCAAGCTTTGGTCACCTTCACACTGTAAATATTTATTTATATGTAAATAGATATTTATATGTAAATATTTATTTATAACACCAAGGCAACAGTACCCTAGGAGCCTGTTTAATCAGATGGGTATAAGAGCATTTTACAATATAATACCTCCATAAAAGCCAGAAGAAAAGCAAAGAATAGCAAAGACTCCAACACATTTTACTTCAGGAAAAAGCTGGAAAACTGTTTTAGGCAAGAGAGAAGTAATACAAAGGGATGTGGGAAATTGAAAATACAAGCAGGAAATATGCCATAATTTATCTAAGATATGATATGACTTGGGGAAAATAACCATTTCAAGGTGCTATGCCAACAGAGACACACAGAGAAACCTGGACAGCAAGTCCAAGCCAGCAGCATAACAACAGCAGATCAATAAGATTTGGAGAAGCAATCAGATAAGAACTAAATCACAAAGTAGGTTTTCTTCATTGCATTCATTTCTAGGCAGCTCATCTCAAAGGGAAAGAGTCAGCAACTAGTGGGAATTCAGAGAGCAGCTACAAAACTTACTAGACTGCTGGAAGAAATGATTTATGAAGATTAAAAGATTTTTAAACATATGGTTTGACTGCAACTCTCACAGAAGAGCAAAAGGGACATATTTAATGCACTGAGGGCTGTTGCAGTGACAAAGCTGGGAACAAGGAGGCTTCCTCAGCTCACTGATGCTCTTGGATGCACCCAGGCCCAGTGGGGTCCCTGCCCACCTACTCAGCTGGGGAAGCACGAGACAAAACCCAAATTTTCAGCAGGGTCCCCAGTGTCTGCACTTGCCAGGCTGTGATGCAGCTGATCTGGATGCTTTATCACGTCAGTTTGTAAACATCAGCCCTATCCCAGACTTTTTATTAGCCTAAATCAAATATTGAACCTCCCTCAGCTGTTGGAGGACAGCTGCTGGCAAAGTGATTCACTGCCATATTCCTTCTAGGCCACAAGAAAATACAAACTGATCACCAGCAGCATGACAGATGCACACGTTTTTAATTGGGAAGGAGAAATTAGGCTCTGAACTTAGCCCCACATGTCACTTAATCAGAGTGCTGGGGAGGAGCTGCAGAGGGCCCTGGGCTGGTGCCAGGCTGGCTGCTCAGCCCCTGCTCCCATTCCCCAGGCATTTGCCACAAAAGACCTGAAAAAACCAGTGTGATGTTGTTCCTTGGAATGTATCTCGTGAGGAATGAGTGCTGGGTTTCTCGGGGCACATCTCTGGTCACATCCAGCCAAGGAAACAAACCATGAGGGTTGGCCATGGGATTTTGGGGTGCTGGGAAGGCACAGGGGGCCAGCAGATGCTGCAGCAGTTTGCCAGTCCCATCCCAGAATCCAGGAATCTCTCAGTAGGACAGATTTCTCTGTTGGATTTTCAGGCTATGCATAAAAGTTAATTTAAAGCTCCAAGGATATTTTCTTTACTTAAGACACGTGTTAAATTCCCACAGATCACCAAGCTCAAGCATTAAGAAACCTGATATGCAAACAGATATTATGAATCACATATACAAATACAGTGCAATTCACCCACTGAAGGCAGCACAACCAGGTAAGAGAAAATCAAGTAGCAAAGCAGGGAAAAAAATCCTCTCAAGTACTCAGTCAATTACTTTAAGCTTTCAAAAAAGGGTTTGTCAATTCAAAATGTTCATCCTACATGACAACATACTCTAATCTACTGTCAGTAGATTGTTATCCTCAAAAGAGAATGGCAGGAAGAGAAGAACCTGTGCTCCAGCCTCACTGGGAATCTGCAGCTTGGGCTGAAAGAGCAGCAGGAACAGTTTCCAAGGAGAGGAACCAACTCAGCTCCAAGGAGACATTTCTGAATTGTTTAACTTGCTTCCCTGCATCAATAATTTGTCTTCTCTACCTTCCAAAAGTCAGCCTTCACTGACAGCACTGGAGGAGGCTGGTCAGGGAGGGTTTAATGAAGGAAACTGAAGCAATCTGGTGGTGACAATGCTGCTGTTAAACTGATTGCATCCAGAGCCCCCCAGTCCCCTCCGGGGGCTGATGGGGAGCTGGCTGCCCTGAATGATGGGCAAGCAGCTCAAATGTGAGCCCCATTTGTAGGGAAAAATTAACTACTCAGTCTCTAATGAACAGCCTTTCTCTACACAACAATACCCTCTGCTCTACAAGCAATTAGCAAATCGAAGTGTTCACTTTGTGGACCTGCATTAATTTACTCCTCGATGTGGCACATTAAATAGCTCACAGGTACAGCACAGCAGTGGCAACAGCCAGCACCATCACATAAAAGCTTGCTTCAAAGATTTCAGGAAACAAAATTAGGTGTGCTGCATACAGGGAATAAATCAAAACAACCTTCATTTGGAAACATCATTTTAGTCTTATGCTTTCATCCAAAAAAAACCATGATTATCGTAACAGTCACGTTAATACAACGTCGGTACTCTACAAAGGAGAGAAACGAGCAGCACCTTCACTACCTCAAATTAGAAAGAGCAATTTTTATTCTTTCTCATCAGGGGAAATACCTGAGAACATACACAGCTGCCTATTCCAGGGTTGTGCTTTCACAGCTAGAAATCCCAAGTGTGAGTTCCCAGAAGGAAGGCCACTCATTGGAAGGGCAGCACCTCTGCAGGAAAGGAGAGGAGGAAGAGGTTTTTGCTGGCAGAGCTGGAACACAGCTGCAAAAATGGCATTTTTACAGCTCACTGAAGCCCAAGATACCCTTAGAAGTATTTTATATGCAACAGTTGTATGCAAATCCAAGTCAAGTGTGGTAATTGGCAAATTTAGGTATAATGTTAATTAATAGCTATTTCAAATTAATTAACTTCTAAGATAAATTCTTGCTTCTCCTCTTTGAAAAAGTTAACACACAATTTAAATTTACAAGGATATATCAGCTGCCGATCACAGAAATGGGGAATCTCGTATGTTCTAACATGCCAAATCACTTCAGTTTCCTTGTGCTGCCTGCTCCCCAGTCCCTGGGTAATTTCACAGCTCCTTATTTCTCTGATCACTCACAAAAGAAGACAGAGCTGAAGCCTCTTTGCTCAAGCTGGATGGGTTGAGTGTGTGGCTAAAGTGTGATGTGACCTCTGCAGTGTCCAAGCCAGAACATCTTATCTGGTGCCACAGGCTGGGAAAAAGCAAGAAAAGGAAAAAAAAAAAAGGACAATATCACCTTTTTCTGTCAGATTCAGGAGATAAAAAGCAAAAAGGGCATTGAAGCTGCAGCTGAAATACAGAAGGAAACTTGAAAACATGGCAGCACTCCCAGGACAGTTCTGATAAGGAAAGCACTGACTGCAACAATTAGAATTCAATCCAATGTAGAAACATAAGCACCACACTGATGAGTTACATGGAACAACACAGGAATAGGATGAGAACAATTTGAAGAGAACTTTGCAGTCACTAATTACCTCTCAGCAAAGAATGAGGCTCTGGCTTGTGGGGAAAACAGAAGGAAAACTTTGATTTCACAAAAGCCACAGACAGATTACTTCTGGGGGTGGCAGAGACTGAGCAGAACTAACTCATCAGCCACTTGCAGGCAGACTACACTTTATTTGCATATTGTGATCCTGCATATTAAAATACTGTGAGAACTGAAATTAAATTTTCATTAGTGTTCAATCTGGAATCTCACCCGTGGGATTCAGCTTTCAACAGTTCATGCAGGCATTTCCCTGTTTACTTTAAAGTCAGATATCCATTTATCCCATGCCAACCAACACTAGTGGCCTTCAACCCATTGCACACCATTATTGCCCAAGGGCAGGATTGTTTCTGCAACCTCTGAACTGCACTACAGAATTACTCTTAACTAACTGGTCATTTCTAATTTAATGTATTTTGATGCTTTGTAGTTGAAATTGCCAATCTTTCACAAAATTGCACCAGTTGAGATCACAAACAGGAGGACAGTTTAGTACCAGGCATTGCTAAATAATTTCCTTGCTGCTTTACAGACTCCTTTTTGCTGTTGTCAAGAAAGTTCTGGTTATAAAATCAAATGCACATCCTTTACAGAGCAGGAAAGAACAGCTACAAATAAACCCTGCTGCTGTCTCAAAAGCATCCTGAGCACCATGCTATCTCACAGGAGCTGGATTGGAGGTGGCAGGGGGCTCAGTTGGATGCAAAAGTGAAGAGGAAAATTCCCCAACAACACTTTTGAACGTGTTTCAGAAATTTAAATTCAGTGAAACCACACTCGCTCTGACTCGCAGAAAAGCTGCAAAAGGCAAAACAGAGACCATTTCTTACTGACATAATTTATGAGGATAGGCTTGCAGCTCAATGAAAAGCATGTGTCTCAGGCCACAGCTAATTAGTTTTCCATGTAATTTAGATCTTAATTTTACCCCAGGCAAGGACAGGAAGCACAGGAAACAAGAATGCCTGTAAGCCAGATGTCCCACACCTCCAGGGACTTGTGCTCCTGGGCATCACAGCAAACCACAACACCCAGGGACTGAAGGCCACTGCTTTGTCCAGAGCAGTGAGAGTGTTTTTCACCAAAACCACAAGAGCTGCTCCTTCCCTGAAAACCAGTTTTGTACTGGATTCCTGCAGCCACCCCCCAGTGAGAGACAAAAAGCAGCTGGTTATCAAAATCAGGGAGGAATAAAGCAGAGCTCTTGGGCATTAAACAAAAAAAAATGAATCTGCAAATTGAAAAATCACCAAAGTCATTGCTATAATTACTGAAGACAGGGAAAAACATCTCCCCTAGTAAAGATATGGGCTCCTCTCAACACTCTGTCAAGATTTACTGGGTATGGGGATGATAACACACCTTTCTCTAGCTGTTGAGTCTCAAGGACAGACCAATCTCTCTCCTTCTGTTTAAGAGACACAGTCACTTGTAATGTCAAGAATTCTTGACAGTAAGCTTATTATAATGAAATAACCCCAAACTTTGCCTGGTTAGACTATGAGAAAAGGGTGTTAACAAAGTGACTGTGGAACAACTGATATGAGATGAAGACAGGATTCCAAGCAGAAATTGTCCACATACTTATTCCTGGCAAACTGCTTGACCTAGCTTAAAGTAAGCAGCACAGCCCTGCAGGAGAAACCTGGATTTTGTTCCCACTCTGCCTAACAACTGAGATGCAGGGTGAAGAACTAAACTCTGAAACTCCTCCTTTTCTCTCCTTCTCTAACCTAAAGATAATACTGACTCTGTAAAACCCGTCCAAAACCTTTGAAAAAGGATAATCTCTGAGCACAAGGTGCCACTGTGGACACAAACCAAACCACAGCACTAAAAGGATTAAGCACCATAATAAGAGCAGAAGTCCAGCACCAACACGTTCAGAGGTGGCAGCAACCTCATCTCCCTGATCCTCAAAGCAAAGGTGACCTTCACAGCTGCAATAAAATGTAAAACTTGAAGAAAGACCATGAACTTCTCTAAATCTACTCCATCAACACAATCTCTCAGGCAGATGCTGCCAGGGAAGGAGGAGAAGCAAATGGGAGATGAAAAAGGCAGAACCTTCTATCCAGGAAAGGATGAGTCCCTAGAGGTTGGACAGCCTTGTTCCAGGCTGAAATGGTTAAAAATGAGGCAGGTAGGCAGGAAAATAGTGGGCTCAGGTAACAAACCCACCTTAGTTTTGCAAAAATGTCTCAAAACAAGAACATTCATTTGTTGGTTTAGTCTCTGAGCTGCAGTTGAGGGTGAGGTGAGGCTGAGAGTCAACACCCCAGAGACTCCTCTCTCCCCCTGTTTTCCCTTGATGTTTTTATTCAGCACCTTGTTAAGAAGGAGCACAGAGACCAAAAGATTAGCACAGCTCTGCTGGGAACAATCTACTTTTGTAATAGGTCTCCTTCCCCCCATCCTAATCAAATGGTGCTGCAGTCCCCTGGGGAGAGAATACAGTGCCAAACAAAAAATGTGAGTTTGCAGCTGCTTCCTCAACAGCAAAGGGCAGCCTGGCTGATGAAACTCTGCCAAGCCAATTGCTTCCAGCATGATGCAGTCAGCCAGCACAGCATCTCCAGGACACACAAGTGACTGTGGGATGCTGATGGACTCTCCAAAGGAGCCATTCCCCATCACTGGGACACCCATCAGAGAAGCCTCTACCACTGAAATTCTCTTTGTGGCCTCAGAAATAGTCCTGCCCTAAGAGAGACAGCTGAATGTGAAGATGTAGCAGGAAGCCCCTTCTCTTTTGTTGCTCCCCAGCAAAAGTTTTAACCCAACAGCAGAAAGATAAAATCTATGTATTGAGGGTCAGCTGCAAAACTCTTGCCAGGAGTAAAACAGATTATTAATATATTAGTGCAACTCCAAACCATTAGGAGAGTAGCAGCCCACAGCACAGGGCAATAGCAAACAGGTAAAGAAATACAAAGTATTTGGAGGAGAACACTCAGGAGAATTAATTTCACTGTGCTGTTGGTCAAATCTCTAAAGGTGAAATGAAGGGATACCAGTACCTGATCCTGGAACAGATGAAGCACATCTGGGAATCTGGTAATTCATCACTGTTTAGGTGATCTGGAAACAGGAGGTACTGTAAGCAATTCTGGGATCTGGTGAGCACAAAGTTGTAGTGGTGCAGTGTTGTATTAACACTGCTGGAGCTGGGAAGCGGAGCTAGCTGCTCTGTCTCCTGTTTGTCTCTAATGGGAACACAATCCCTTGCCATTAGATGTAATAAGCTGGTTGAAGGAGAGGGGAACAAATGCTTGTGAATTTGTTTAATTTGCTGGCAAAATTTTAAGTCCTGCTCATTTATTTACTTTTTTTTCTCCATCCTTTAGGTTCTCAGCAGAATGAATTCAGGCTCCAAAGCCTTCTCTTGATGAAAGCAAACATCAGTACTCACCAGATCCAGAAAAAGGAAATCTCAAAAATTAGAAGTGGTGGCAATGTGACACTCAGCATCTACCAAACTGTCAACTCCTTTCTGTGCATTTTTGCCAGGACAACCTCCCTGGATCTAAGTTCTCCCCATCAAGTTACCTCCAACTAGGTTTGATAGCTGGAGGGAAAGAAAGAGCATTTAATTCATGAAATCTGTAAATTAGCCATCAAAAATGTTCACTCTTATCCATTCATCAGAAAAAAAAAAATGGTGGAATTACATCTCTACCTAAAAAAGCCCTTCTAATTTCAGCCCAATGAGTCAGCACTGCTGCATCTCATCACTAGGAGTGATTCATTGTCACTGCACTTCTCAAAGTCAAGAATAAGGGTATTCACCCCAATTCACTGTCATCTCATAACTCCTCTGGACCCAGGCACTGTGTTTGCACACAGCACTGTTATAATGATTTATGTGAGGGTGTCACTTTTAATTTAAAGGGATAAAGAGTTATTGTCAGTCTACCAACCATAAAGCAACATTTTCTTTCCACTAAGCTGACAGCTGAATACCTGGAAAATATTCCTGTTTGCCAAGAAAGGAGAGGGCTCTACAGCCCATAGCCTTAGGGTGTCAGTGCTTCTGAAGAGAGGAGTGGATGGCCAGTGTCTTTGGAGAGGAACTCCAGTACTTGGGAGAGTTTAAAAAAGGTTTAGAGTTAGAATCTGAATAAAAATTCAGACAAAAGCAATATGCATGGAAAGCCTCTGCCCCAAATGAAAGTGAGGAAGAGGGTGTGGGGTATGCATGAGAGCCCAAAAAGATGATCTGTGGTCCTAGCTGGATGAAACAAAGACTATCATAAGTTAATCAGTGGCACAGGTATGCTTTTCTTATTCAAGACCCCCAATATCACAGTCACTTTTGAGAACCTTTTAACTGCTAAAACAAGCCCACTGAAGAACTCACACTGAGCTTACACCCCTGAGTGGGCCAGTGCCTTCCTTCAAGCTGCCCAAGGCTGTTGGTGACAATCCAGAAAAGATGTTTTTAATGGTGCTGTGAGCTCTGTTATCCCCACAAACACTCCCAACATGTGGGCACACACCTCCTTGTGCAACTGCAGTGAGCCAGCCAGAAAACACCATTGGGAAGTGAAGATCTGTGTTTAAATCAAACTTTTTTTTTTAAATCAAGTTTGGCTTCTGTTCTAGCTCTCAGCACTAGTGCATAGGTTGTCCCAGCTCAAATAAAGGTCAAGGAGGAGTCTCAGCCAGCACTATCCTTGGCTTGGGAAATGACAGCCAGCATGGTTTTGGCATCCAGCAGAACAGTGGGGAGAGTGCCTG
Organism: Muscicapa striata striata; assembly: GCA_030060385.1. Classification (NCBI taxonomy): domain Eukaryota; kingdom Metazoa; phylum Chordata; class Aves; order Passeriformes; family Muscicapidae; genus Muscicapa; species Muscicapa striata. The sequence continues at coordinate 4,966,905 of JAREIS010000126.1, read as the reverse complement.
AGCCTCGGAGGGTCTCCAGCAAATTTCAAACACTCTTGGAAGTTGCCAGGTAACAACATCCACCCCCAGGACAAGATTGTGCAATGTTTGTTCTGACAAAGCAGAGCCTGCCTTGCCCTTGCTTCCACCCTGGGAATGTGTGTGTTGAGGACCTGTCTCCTCTGCTGCCAGAGCATTTCCAGCCTCTAGTCTGGGTGCATAGTTGGCTTTTGCTGAATAAAGCAAACATCCCATTTTAAACATAGCTATTATAATTAGCAGAAGCTCATTGCTCAATTCCCCTTCCAGACAGGGATTTCCAAATGTCAGTGTGCTTAGCACAGCTGATTTGTGCTGGCTGCTCTAAACACAGCTGACCTAGGAGGGTCCAGAGCACAGAATCACATCCTAGCATGGGCAGTGAGATGGAAAACAAACAGGATAATTGTCCTTCTTCAGCCTGTACCTTCATTTTTCTGTACCATTTGCACCAAGGAAAGGTTAGCAGAGACTTTGACACAAAAGGTGTGTATTCATGATAGAGGCCAAGCAGGAATGTCTTCTGGAATTTTATATCTGTTTTCTGAGTCAGCCCTCCAGATGATTCTGCCTCATCCTGCTTGTCCTGCCAGGGTATCATGGCATAAAATCAAAGGGCAGTAAGGGGAGAAAAAAAAGGGGGAAAACCCCAAACTAGAACAGCTACTGCTGCTAAAAACTTTTTGCAGAGGCTGTGGCAAATGCAGAGACCCATTTCAAACAGTACTTTCTAAATCTGCAAAAACAACTTCATCTTTATGAGTGATTTGCAATATTAAAAGGAAACTGCTAAGTAAGGCCACATGGACAGTCATTATTCCCAGTTACAATATTTTACCCCATCAGGTTTAGTTTATAGCACAAACAGATTAGAGGCAGAATTTGCCTGAAGTTCAAGGCAAAAAAGCTGGAAGGAAAAAAGCCCAGAAGGTAACAGCCTCTCTATCCAAAGATATTCCTTACACTGAAAAAGTAAAAATTCCTCCAAGATTCCAACTGGAAGAAAAAAAAGGTGTAAAATACCCTCAAATAAAATCATACATCCCTGCACACCATGGTCATGCTCCTGTAACTTCTAAGAAGAGGAACAAAACTCTTCTACTTTTATCTGAGAATTTATTCAAAATAAATAAATCCCAATGGAATTTAGGCACACTGTAGGAGCTCCAGCAAAAATCATAAATAAAGCAAGCAAACTAAAAAAGATCCTTTCTTGGCATGCTCTTGAAAGAAGGATTCACCACATTTCTGATTGACTGCCACTGTGGTTTAAATGAATCAACTATAAATAGGCAGCAAATGCAAGGCAAGCACTTGAAGGGAACAGCAAGGGGGTTGTTGTTTTTTTTGTTGTTTTCTCTTGTTATTGCTTAATGGTCTGTTGGGAAGGAGGTGGCTGTTGAGGTAGAAAAAATGTGGTAAAAATATAAAGAAACTGAAGATGGGGTGTGGGAAGGAGGGATAAGGAGATATGAAGACATTCAAATGTATGAAATGTGCAAATACCTCTGTGCCTCTGGTTCTGCAGAGCAGTGAAGGATCAGAGATGGGAACAGGCACACAGACTTGGAGCTAGGGATGCTCTCAAAGTCCCCTCACACCCACAACTTGAAGAAGGCTTTTCTGTTATCAGTAACTGCAAAGTCAAGCTTCTGTGGGCCACCTTGGACTAATTTCTAGTTTTTCCTACATGTCAGATTGAACATATGAAGTGCAACCTGTTAAAGAAAAGCATTGGAAGTGTTTCTGCAGCTCTCTTGTGCCAAGAGCCATCCAAAACAGGAGTGGCCTCAAAACTATTAAAGTTAAGCAGCCATCCACATCATAACAGAAGTGAAAATACTCGTGTCAATGAACACCAGAGCTGGAGGAATCTGAGTCACACCCAGAGAGGATCCAGTTTCTGAAAAGCATTTTCAGGGAAATTTCTAATAAACTACTTTTTAAATATTGAATAATCACTTCTCAAAATAGCTGGAGCTTATTTCACAGCTCTTGTTCCAACTGTCTGCTCACTCTCCTCCTCTCTCCCACAGCCAGTCTGACTGCCCACAGCATCCCCAGTCTCCAGCTTGCTGGCACCCTTTTTAATTACTTCTCTTAAACTTATGCTCCTTCTTTCAAGCCTGAAGGAGGCTCTCACAGAATCCAAGGTGCAGAAAACCTTCTGGTTGCCCTTCCCAAGGAGCCTGACTAGCTTTAAAGATCTTCTCTGCTCCTGCAAAGGATTTCCTTGCAATATTGTGACAGTGAGCAGCTCAGGACCTTCTCAGAGCCTTCTCCTCCATGGGGATGGAGGCTGATCCCACATCAGCTCTGCACAGATTTATAGTGCTCTCAAAATTAATTGTTTCCTCCTGTAGGAAGGAAGAGAAAGCTATCAAAATGGCCAGAAATCCAAATTTTTAAACTTCAGCAGTTAATATCTTACCCTACTTAAAATAAAAGGAAAACTTTGGAAAGGGTATGCAAGGGGTACAAGAAAAAGCCCTGCAGGGACAGGATCAGAGCAAGTAAAGAACATCCTTGCACTGCACAAGCCTTGTACATAATCTGTGTTTGCCAACCATCAGTTTAATTCTCACTGTAAGGTCCTGCAGGAGAGGGCAAAGTGCAGGGTTAATCAAGGCAGGGCTGAAGCCCAGGAAAGGAGGGGAATGGTTCCATATGTTGCCCCAGCAGTGCTGCTCAGTTTTGGGCTGGAAGAATTAACTGCAGAGGGAGCACTGCAATTTTATCTGACAAGTGATCCATTTGTTTCCCTTGGCCCTTCTGCTGAGACTGCCAGAGATGCCAGACAGGATGATATTTCTGTGATATGGGTGTTTATCTTCTCTGAGTGAACCAAACAGCAACTCACTTCAGGAAAGCAATCCAGCAACTCCCAGTTGCTTCTTGCTCCAGCAAATGCAGCCTGACAAGGCAAAAGCTGGAAGTGCCTGATGGTCCCATTAGAAACCTTTGGGTTTCCTTGCTCCTGGATGCCTGTTGAGCAGAACTGTGCTACAGAACCATGAGAGATCTCCATTTGGCAGGGAAGGGAAGAAGTCAGGCTTTAGCCAAGATAATCTCAGTTATTAGCTCCTGCCACACAGATACAGGCTGTGCTGAACTGCTCCCCAAGGCACAGTGGGATGCTCAGGGCTGGGAGCTGTGCAGAGCACCATGGAGCATGACAGAGGGCTCCTTCCCATAAATACTTACGAGTAAGAATTGTCAACACTTGCTTTTTTGAGCTTCTTTTCATATTTCAATTTTCTTTCTTCTTAACCTAGCAGATGAACAGCTACACAGATTTACTTGTGCTTAAAGGTGCCTGACCCCAGGGCAATGCCAGCTTGTTTGTCCCAGACTGATACATGCCAAAATAGTGACTCACTTCTGGTGCACAAAGCCAAGAGGAAGGGTATATAAATGTACATTTGCTGTAGAAGTGATATTTGTGCCATGCAGCAGCCTCCAGATATTCATGAAGACTTGAGTGTGACCTTTCCTTTCCTCAGTCCCCTTTGCTGGTCAGAAAAAAGCATAATCCAAAGAGCAAGTGGAATGTAACAGAAAATAATCTCCACAATAATTGCAGTAATGTGTACAGTGTGGATGGGCTGTAGGAATTGGACACAAGGACTGGATATATATCACTGGCCTAAATAAAAAAGTGCTCATTATCCTGAAAGGAAATGCCACTTATGAATGATAAGGTCACACTGCACTGGGAAGATTAATGTCATTTCTCTATACAGCTGTGATGGTCTCACCTACTGTCTTTAAAAATGGACCTAAACAGCAAAGCAATAAAAAGCCTGTAGAATTAGCCTGAGAGTGTCAAATCATTCATCTAGAGCTCTTTAGACATGCTTTCCTGGGAACACTTATATATGTATACATTGTATTTACATGGTGCCTTTTGAGAGTAATAATACATGAAAATAATTGACTGACACTTTCAAACAAGCTTGGTACCATGTATGTTGAAAGAATTTGAGACTCACCATGTATTTTATACAGCTGTACACATTCCCAGGAATTAAATCCATCTGCATAGGTAGTTTTGCACTCGTCACAGCCCCCCCCAGGCAGCCTCTGCCAAGCACAATGAGCAGCTCTAAATAAATACCATCCATAATGCCAAAACTCCTCTCTTTCCAGCAGCTCTGCAGGCTGCCATGCTGCAGCTGAGAGACAATTAAGAACACTCAGATGATCTTTAAGCACAGGGTACAGAGCAATCCCCTAGAGCAGGAAGGGCAGCATCCCTGATCTATCCCAGGGCTGCATTTTCACTCATGAAACGACCTCTTGTAAAAGGGAATAAACCAGAAAGTGAAGAACTTTGCCTCTATATGTTAACAAAATTTAGAGTACTCAGAATAGAGTTGTCAGAGGTAGGGCTGATAGCAACTGGCTTTGAAATAGTATCTGCCACAAAAATCACTGGTGTAGGGTCTCAACCATCAGGTCAGTTCCCAACTGCACTGCACAGCCTAGATTTTATGAAAAATTCAGAGTTTGCAGGCTCTCAAGAAATACTTCAATAATTTATACAGATACAGACACTCATAATTTCTTTGTGTATATAAATAATGTACAGTGGTAACCTTTATACAAAGAAGCCTCAAACCCTCTGCCATTACACATGATATTCTACTTAAAATAACTTCTACAAAGTAATTACTCTGTTCACATTCATGGTGTCTGAGTATCTCATTGGGCTTTTATACACCATTAATACCATAACATATAATCTTTCAGGCTTCTTGTTGATTTCCTTTAAAAATCAAAAAATACTTAGGTTTAGCAACTCTTCCAAGAATCAGCTTTCCAATATAAATGAACTGTCTCTGCCATTTTCCAAAAAGAAGTGAAGTTGATGCCACAAAAACTCTCGTTTGGGAGTCTGACATGTGGAATGCAGGCACAGGAACACAGAACAGATAAAAATCAATGTCTTAAGCCAGGAATCAGTTGTGTTTTTAATGTGGGGTTGAACAGAACTAGAAATGTGAGTGTACATCTGTCAAAGCTGCAGCCATTAGAGTCGTTTAAACAAATTGAAAACATAAATCACATCAATATGTCAGATGGATGTGCCATGCATTTCATAGCCACGATACTGTCACCACAGCTGGATTCAGTGTGTTCTACAGCACTGCCTGCTTTATTAAACTGCATAAATAAAATCCAAAAGAAAAATGTTACAGCTTGTATCACAGGAAGATCACAGCTTTCTCCACAGCTCTGGACTTTCAGTTTGTTTTGCTGAAAAGCTTTTAGCACCATCAAAGCACATTTGACATTAACACTGATTAAAGCAAATAGATAAATTGCAAAGACTCTGAGAGAGCAGAATTGTTCCTTACAATTTACCTGGACCACCCCTGGACAGAGGAGATCTATATCAACAGCTTAGTTTTTATTCACAGCATGGTGAGAACTGCTATCAGCTGGGTTTTTCACTTACTCTGCTCCCAGCCTTATCCAAATATTAGTAGGCTGGTCACACTGAAGTGAAAAAGAGAAAAATAAAGAGAGAAATCCAGGCACCTTCCTTTGAATGCTGTTCAAGTTTTGATTGGCAATGGTGCTGTGCACAAATTCACAACCTTAACACAAACCAGGCTGAGGAAATGCAGGTGCTGCAGCCTCTGGACAGCCCAGGCCATGGTGAAAGGCTGGGTGAACAGATGGGAGCAAACAGAACTTGTAAATTGGAAAAGTACTAGGGGTGAACAATTATGGATGTTCTGAAACAAAACAACTGCAATTGGCACTTGCATTTAGGCCCCATTTGACAAACTGCTCAGGTACTACCTGAACAGGCTTTTAAGGCTAATTAGTTCCCTGAAGAAACGCCTCTTCTACTACTTGTAATTAGGGCCAAAATAAAGAATCAATGGACTTCAAAAAGAAAACCAAGACAGCAACTACTGTTGTTCTAATTGCCACAATAACCAATGTATTAAGCAGGTTAAAGTAGATATTATAATCCTTGCAAACTGCAAAGAGCAGGAGTTGGGATCCACAAGAGCAAGGGAACAAGCTTGTGTTGGTGTTGTTTCCTCAAAGCATTTTTTCTGTTTAAATGTTTTAATTATTTGGTAACAGGATTTCAAACTCTGTAGCTGGACCCCACAGAAATGCAATGGGCACAACTGTGCTGAGACTATGTGGAGGCCCTACAGGAAACCCTTGGAATCTTTACAGGATGTTTTCAAACAGAAAATAATGATTAAAAATATAATTCACTCTTGCAGGTCACCATCATCATGAATTAAAATATGACATGAAAACATTTACAACTACATACTTTAAATCTTAAATTATGCAGTGATTAGGCAATTATTCTGAAATGAAGCACTACAAATCACAGAACTCAAATCCAATGATTATAAAAATCAACGAATCTCAACAAGTTCAGAACATCTCAAGACTCCCAGAAAAGAGCTGTTTAATCTCATTAATAAAACTCAAAGAGGGGAACAGGTAAAATTTCGGTGTAAAACATTATCCTAATTTTTAATTTTTTTTTTTTAATCTTTTAAAAGCTTTTTTCTTTTTAAAAGTAAAAGCTTTTACTTTTTTCAGGAGATATTTATTTCCTTTCTCCTCAAAATTGCTTGGTTTCCATGGGCTGGTAAAGGTTTCACATCAATGAAACCTTTACAGCAGCAGTTCTAACAAACAGGAGACATTATTGGCCTGAGCCTGATTGATTCACTGATAGAGTTCAAGAGAGGAGAAGCACAGGCCTGAGAGCCCCTCTGGGAAACAAAAGACAAGCCCAGCTTCTGGTCTGGAGAGAAACTGGTCAGTCCTGGCCAATTCTCCCATTCCTAAAGAGTCAGGCACCAAAATATTTATCTGGTGCTGGAGCCACACGAACACATATCACCCACTCCAGAAACTCTGGGCTGGAAGAGCTCTGGAGGATGTGGCACTGCCTCCCAGGAGATCCCATCACCTCATTCCAAAAAGGGACCACATACCTTGGAAGCTGTTAGCAAACTTGAACCATCCCTGCCCAAGGCAAAGCAGATGTGTGGCACAGCAGTGCCATGGGCTGCTGCTGCACAATGCACGTGGGTCAGAGCAGTGCTAGCTCAAATCACCACACTTTCCAGCTTGGAAGGGATTCAGAGAGGTTAAATCTCCACATCAAACACAGAAAGCAGTAGTCCTAATGTTGAATGTTTCTCTAACATTGCAGAAAACCAAACAATTCTGCAATTGTGGAAAGCAAGGCTGGAAAATGGTGCAAGTTCTGGAAGAATTTGCCCAGCAACCTCTCTACTGCCTGCCATTCATCCCTCCACACTGCCTGCAGCAGCAAGTGATGGAGACCAAAATAAGAACATGCTTCTCCTCTTTTAAAGCCTTCCCTCTGAAAAGCTGGAAGCTATCCTATCCATTCCTAATTCATTCCCCAAAGATACTTAATTTGCCTTTTCCTGTCTTCTGCCCCAGAGGGAAGAGACATGCCACCACTGCTCTGCCTGTGCCCCAGCTCAGCCCTGCTCCCCAGCTGCACCTCACAGCAGGAGGGGATTTGCACCCCATTGCACAGAAGGAGCTCTTTTATGCAATGCTTTTGCTGTGGATGAAGCCACTGCTCCCACTTCAAATGTATTCCTGCTTCCCTCCTCCTCCACCTAAAGACATCTAATTGCAGAGCCTGTATCTCTCAGCACAGGCATGCAGGCTCCCCAGTGTAAAGCATTTTAAAGCTCTCAGCATCCATGAAACACTCTCCCCTGTTCTATTGTGGTGAATGTGACTCATAACTGCACCTCACTTATCGGCTCTTTCCAATACATCACTAAGAAAGAACCCAATTTTAAATCTTCTGTAGGAATTTAGATACAGTTCATCTGTTTCTCCTGTTTCCTATAGCCAGGGACATCTGAAGCTAATCCAAATTCCTTAGGTCAAGCCTCTTTTGTGCTTGGTTATTCACAACATCACCAGAAGAGGCTCCAGGAGGATTTGTTCATACCAAGAACATTTTAAGTAGAGCATTGTTGGGAAGAAGGGAAGATCTTTCTGTTTCTGGCATCTATCAATCTGCCAGGGCAGAAGTGAGCACTTACAGCCTGAGTACAGGAGCATTCCCAGATCCTCTGAACATCAAACCTGGGCAGCAGGACGATGATATCAGCACACTCTCACCGAGGTGGGCTGTGCTTCCTGCAGGCTTGAAGCCCTCAGACAGCCAGAGTCCACTCTGAACTGCCTGCACTGCTAACACAAGTTATATTTATCATTACTGCACATCTTTACATGAGAGTCAAGACGTGACCTAGCAAGAGAACAAGGGGCAGGTGTCACTGACTGCATCTGCACCAGGAGTGTGACTTTCAGCAAGAGGTGACAGCAATTACAATTGTCCATCCTTGTCCTTACTGCACCTGAAGCACATGAGAACTGCAGAGCTGGAAAACACTTTTCTGTCCCCTGCACTTCAATGCACAGCCAAGAGGTAAAATTGCCCTTGAGGCTGCTGGTGTGTTTGCAGCTGGGGGTATTTTTCTGGGGGCTTGTCCACAAGGCAGCTTTTCCCAGGCTGGAGAAGTTGTCTTGGTTAATGACTCACCCTATGCAAGTTGGTGACAGGACATTCTCATTCCTGAGAATGATGGAGGTTGCTTCCAGTTAGCTGTGGTCCCTGGAAACTGCTGACTTAAAGCCATTCTTAAACTGTCAAAGCATCCACACACTAAAAATAGCTGCAAAAAATCTCCCTGTAGTGAAAACAATGCTGGCTTGTGCAGAATATCTCCAGTGTAAGGAAGTGCCATGGACTGCTTCTCTTGATCAATTACTGACTTTCAGGACAGACCCAAAATGAGGAATCTCCTCAAAAAAATTAAGAGCAACTGAGTTTTAAAATCTAGTTTGACCAAACAAGAAGTCTCAGATACACAGAGACAGGATCTGCTGCAGCATCAATTAGTTTTAAGAATCACTGTCCTTCCACAGGGCAGGGACTGTCACCTTTAATAAATCATTAAACCTCCTGGTTTCTTGACTTCCTCATTTATATGATGATTGTTTGCCAGGTGTTCTCCCAAAACACAGCCACTGGCAGGTGTGAAAGGGAAGAGAGGAAACTAATGACTCACTGGCTCAATAGGGTCACTCAGGTCTGAAGGAAGATGAGACACGTGAAATAACAGAGAACCCAAGATAATCCATTTAGCAGGACTGCAGAGAACACAGGCCTGACCTGCTCTCCTTTAGCAAAAAAAACAAGTGCAGAGGACCTCAGTGGTTCCTGGGAAGGCTCGAGTCTGCCAAGAGATGCCAAAGCATGTGGGTTCCAAGTGCTACTTCAACAAGGTGTTTGCTTTGTCAGGAGATGATGCTCAGCCCTGTGACTGCTCCAGCAATCAGTGGGAGCTGATGCATGGAGAATCTCAGCACCATCTCTAGAGAGAGAACTGCTTTCTCCCACCAGCTACAGATCAGATGCTACAGTGACAGCAGAAGTCTGGGCAAGTGAAACATTCTGGAGTGGCAGCAAAGCTCTAGTGATTCTGATTTGCTCCTTATGGACATCCAGAGTGAGCACAGTAATCATCTCACTGCTTCTTAAAACTCGTCACTGAGCAAAAAAAAAGGTTGGATGGCAGCAGAGAGGTAGAGAAAGCAGGTAGGAGAAACATGAAAATGAAAACAAACTCCTCTGTACCTTGCACAGATGGGAGGAAATGTCTCTGTTAAGTTCCCACCACCACAGAAGCCCCTTCTGCTGTGTAAAGGAGCAATCTACCTCTGAGGGGGAGAGGAAATATGGCAAAGGAGCAAGATAAACACAAAGTGTGGATCAAAGGGGGGAAAAAAAAGAAGGCAAAAAAATGGAAAACTGCTGATGGGGGAAGCTGGGTGAAAGACAAGGAAGAACTGTGAGCTGCTCAAATTAACATTTTAATGCATTCACTGTAAAATTTAAGCACTTTAAGCACTGGGGTGGCTGCTGAGTAAACCCCCTCCAAAAGCAGCAGATTGGTGACTTAACACCACAAAATCAGCAAGGTCCAGGTTTCACCATCAGCAGATGCATTGCAGTTATCAGGGGCAGATAATGTGACAATATTTGGTCAGTGAGTTTTGAGGTCACCAGTAATGGAACAAAACCACAGAACATATGGCATTTCATGTGCTGAAACTATCAGACTCACAATTAACTGATTAGAGTGCATATGGTGCTCACAGACAGGGGAAATCTCAATGTAAAAGATGCTGGAGACCATTGAAGGTGTCAGCATGAGTCTTCCTTGCAAATCTCTCTTCATTAAAGTTTTGTATGGAGCCAGGAGTGTTGTAATAAAATCACTATTAATGCAGTTATATTTATGATTATCTCCCTTTTGTGCAGCTGGATTTAACTTTTCAAGCACTAAACTCCACATCAAAGCTTTTTCACAGTGGCTGCTGCATGTGCAGAAACTTTTTGTTTTGACAGATTCAGCTTGAAAAAGTATTCAGCTTAAAAGTAATGAGAGCTAAGGTGGTAAAAGTTAAGCAAGATTGGCAAGAAAACTATTAATATGACCAGTATCAAAACAAAAATTCACTCTGCCATAGAAATACAGTTACATTTCTGTTAAAGTATTTATAACAGGCTGGCCAGGGACAAAACTCATTCCTTCTCCAGTTCCAAAACACACTTTTAAAAAGATGGTGAGTGACACTTCATTAACCATGTGAAATGGGCTGACACAGCCTGCTTGCTTTTCCAGCCACCATTTCAGATGACATTTTTCTTTGCATCTCTCTATGCTTTACATTCAACACTCTGTAAAATGATTCCTTGAACCCCTCCAGCCACATCAGCCCTGTAAAGTAGGGGGCTGGGCTGGGGGCAGGCAGTTCTGGGGAGGACAAAGCAGCTGCTTGTCCATGTGTTTGCATGTCCATGCATTACAGATCCAGCTTTTTCCATCCATCAAGCTCTGACAGGAGTGGCTCCTCTGCAGCATCACCTCTGAAATGATCTGGGATCAAAGCATCCTGCTGTATCCCAGTTTTGGGAAGGTGTCTGTAACCCAGGTGATGTTGTTGCAGGCAGGGCAGTGCTCCCAGCAGCTCTCCTGCCCAGCAAGGGCTGGGGCACAGCTCCCTGTGTGTCCTAACTGCATCCCCCAGCAGACACTGCCCCTCACACACAGCCCCCTCCAGGGCTTGCACACTCCTCTCACATCCCCTCTGCTCTTTTAAGCTTCCCACGTGCACACCCAGCAAAGGACCTACCAGAGACCTCATCTCCTTAATGAGTTAAAAGCTGTTGCCTCAGCCCAAAATCTTCCCAGTCCCTCACAGTTTCCTCCTTTCTCTAAATGTATTATCTCTATCACTTCATCAGAGCTTCCTGACTGCTGCTGAAATGGATGGGGAAATCCCCCTTTCCAGAGTAAGGAAAAAACCCTGTTAAGAACATCCCTTTTTCCTCCTCTTTTTTGTCAGAAGTGGTGTTTCTGGTAACAGATTTGGGCAAGCAGAAAAAAAAGAAAAAATAAACTATTAAGGGGTTCTCTTCCAGGGAGCACAGAAAGACATTTTGTTAAATTAAGTACTGTGTAGCAAAAATTTTTAAAAAGGGGAAAACACTGTGATAAAAAGACAGAGTTCAGACATGGTTCATAGTGCAAGTGTTAAGATTGCAGGCTGCATTACCTCAGAGTCTTCAAGGGCTTTGTAAAACTCCAGAAGCTCCTGGCCCACAGCAACACCTGGAGCCTGCCCAGCATTGATGGAGGACCCAGGGGCTGTGTCCCACTGTCTGCTGGGGGCAGAGACCCCTCTGTGGGCATCCACAGCAGCACATCCCCTGCTAAATGGTGATCTTGATTGTTTCCCACACTTCAACCATGCCAGCCTTCCAAGAAGTGTCAGCCAGGCCTTTTCAGCTCAAATCCATCACTGTCCCTCTCTGCAGCCTGCCCTGGATGTGTCTGGAATGGCTGTGCACTGGTGGCTTTGCTGTCAGGAGCCCCCCTGGTTCTCTCATGCTCCTCTCCAGCTGCCTGTGTGCTGCCCTCCCAGCCCATCCACCCCAGAGGCACCAGGGATGCTCCAGCCCTTCTGCCACACTGATCTAAACATGCTCAAGTTCCCTTTTCCTTCCCTCCTCACCCCCCTAGAGAGGCTGTTTCCCCCACATCTCAAACACCTGAGCTCCAAGGTGCCTCACCCCAGCAGTCTCCTCTGTTTGTGAGCTGAGTCATGCAGGTGTCAACATTCCCAAACCCCATGGGGAGGCTCAGCAGGGCTGGGAGGGTGCAGAGCAGCAAGGCAGGAGTTATTAATAGCTGCCATCGACCATCTCAGCAGCTTTGATCTACTGGCAGCTGATTACAGCTGCTGCTCCTGATGATGAAGCACCAGGGGTCCTGCCTGTACCTCCATTTCCCTTTCCAGTTTTCTGATTTTTACTGGAACAAAACATTTTCCCCCAAAAAATTTCAAAACAGATGGGATTCAGCAGCCAACACTGCAGTCAGAAAGGCAAACACAATCAAGCTGAAGCATAAAATTTTACTTTGGGAGGAAATATCAGGTCTTTGAACCCTGCTTCTAGCAAAGTCTTTGAAAGGTTTAGAGGCTGACATCATACACAACAAATCCCACAGAACACAGCTCCTTTCTGAAATTTTCCATGTACCCCTTAATCCATATCCATGAAAATAAACTTAGAATTTGTTCCCTATAAATAATTAAAGGCATAGAACAAAATGGTTCCCACACTCTTCCATGCTTTTATCTGAAGAAGAAAAGATAATTTGCTATTGCCTGAAGACAACACAGCACACCTGACACATTCAAGGAAACAATTCAGAAAATCTCCCTGCAACAACCTAGAGCCACTGTTGGAAACTACTAAGGAAGCAGGATAAAATAGGCATCTATCCCTTTATATCATTGAATCCTGCTCTGTCTGCTGGGAAGCAATACAGTGTTCAAAAGACAAAACAGAGAAATGTTCTGAGGCAGATGAATTCAGGCAAATTTCCATTTTATCTGGTGTTATCTGTTAACTTCTCTATCAGCTTGCCCAAAACTTTGCAGAATTTGTTTTCAGAGAAACAAAAATGGATCTATACCAGGACACTCATCTACACCACGTTGTGCTGTTCTAAAGATTTAAAGATCACTGGAGCCAGCACTGCCTGGAATAAGTCCCCATCTACCAACACAAGGAAAAAACATTTTTAAAGATGCCAGAAACAACAGAGTTCTGTGCAGAGACAGTTCACTCTATGGCTTGAGCATGAACCCAAAGAGCAATTTCTACCAGTCTACTCTATTTGAGTTATAGCATCTAAATCTGCATGATGATGGAATTAGACATGAAGAAAAACACACATACTTATGACTATTGTAAAGCCTGATGTAATAAAACTGCCAAGCTTTAAGATCACAGATATATTCCAAATATTTCAACTCAGGACCACAAAGCCCATTCCACTAAGCACAACAGAAGAGAGGAACAATTCAGCCAATGCAGGTTAACATTTAGCTCACCACAGTCACATTTCAGATTCCAAATTTTCAAAAAGGGAACTAAAGAGAATATAAGAATTCCTTTAAGAGATAGAAAACATTCTGTCCAAAGATAAAACTTTCTTAGAGAAAACCCAGTAAAAAGCATTTAATAGTCACCAGTATTCTGGGATTTTTCAGGCCCAATGCCAAGAAGTGAAGAATTTACAGCAGACACATACTTTACAACAGCTTTACTTAAGGGATGGAGAAGTAAACACAAGTTGTTCACACTGTGTACAGCAGAGCCTGGATTACACATGTGATAGAGTGAATCTCTGAGTGAACCACAGAGCAGATCCCACACCTGCTACCCCTTCAGAACCCTTTCACCATGGGGAGTGCTTGTCCCTCCAGCCATGCAGTGCAGCACAGCACACTCAGCACACCCAAGGATGACTGTTCTTGGCTTCTGCCAGTTTCAGCTGCAGAGCAATAACTCCTGGCTCTATTGATCCTGGAATTTCAGAGCACGAACATGGCAAATCTGGCTCCTGCAAGAGCAGATCCTGTCACCTGGAAACCCAACCTAGGAGGTTGTTGAGATTGGTGACATCTCTTTGAGCCTGAGATCACTCACTGCACAACATTTGGTGGGTTTGGAGTTCTTGTTTCCAGCTCGAGCACTGAAGGAAGAGTCAGAAGCTGTTTTCTGAGGTTTCCAAGGTTGTTTATTCTTTCTTATCTAAGGAATTCTTTCCCTGACCTACAGAGGTCTGTCCAGCAGGTCAATCCAAGGCACACTGCCTGCCCTCTGGGCAGGTCTTATCTTTTATGCTATAAATTACCTACATGGTGTTTACAATTAATTTCCAATATATGACACTTACATTGCAGTGTCCAGCTTTCTCCCAAACCAATCCAGAAGTGCCATCCTAACCCAAAAGATGGATGCCATGAAGAAGAAGAAAGAAAGACATACCACACCCAAAATCCTCCATCTTGGCTCTGAACCCCTTATTATAAACAATTTTATAAATTCACTTTTCTACCTTCTAACAATCTAATTTATGCTCTACTTGTTTTTTGTGACTTATAATTCTTCCTGTAATTATGGTAGTTTTTCCCAGGGACTGAAATCAAACCCACAGAGGTCTTGGGCACTGTGCCAAGCCCTCTGTGCTCCCTGCCCAGGTCTCGAGGGGAAGCCAGGTGTTATAAATGTATGACATGTTGTTGGCTCTTTGCAAGTATTGGGATAAATGCTATTATGTATAATGTTAAAATACGGATATAGTCTTGGTTAATAGTAAAAGTTAGACATAAGTTTTTTAGAGATAGTATGCTTAAAGTACCTCCTTAGTCAAAGATAACAGCCCGTGAACAGGTGATGGGGACCCTGCAGCTGACACAACAATTATCAACACTCACCAGCTGGGACCACCACCCAAATTAAAAGGGATAAAGAAGAAGAATAAAACCACAAGCCAAGAAACATGCATGGTCTAAAAAGGCAGACCCAAGGAGTGGCCATGCTAAACAGTTCCCAGAAAAAGTTGACTATGCATGAAGGCCTGTGAATATGTAAGAAATGGATGGATTATAAAATGTATTTAAAGGGGTGTTCCCAAAGCAGGGTGTGCTCCTGGCAGCATGCCAAGCACCCGGCCCTTTTAACCCTTTGCTTTATGTTTTGTCTCTGACTGTCTTTTTATTAAACCTTTTAATTCTCCCAAGACAGCGAACTGTGTTTCTCACACGGGGGAATATCCTGGATTCCCACAGGGTGTCTCCACCCCTGCAGGCCGGGCTGAGGGCAGGATGCTGTGTTACCTCCAGCTCGGCGTGGTGAGCGTGCAGCTTGTGCAGCGCGTCCTCGGCCTCGCGCAGGCGGCGGCTCAGCTGCGGCGAGTGCTCGCCCGGGCTCAGCTCGCTGTCGTACGACTCCAGGATCGCCCGCATCCCGTCACGCTCCTGCAGGGACGGCACACGACAGCCAGGGGTCACAGTGTAAGGAAGGATGAATCTGGAAAATCTTACAAGTATAAAAGCTTAGATTCTGAGAATATAGAAACCATAAACGAGGTTGAAATGAAAGCCGTCTTTGAGATACCAAACTTCAGTTACTAAATAACCAAAAGACAATAGGATGGCCGGCAGAGGATAATCCCCTCGTGATTAAACAATGCCTGGTCCTGGAGAAGCAAGTCCAAAGGTCACAGAAGACCCTCCTGAGGTCCAAAGAGTAGTTTTTAGAGTTTAAAGTATAACACAGTATGGTAATAGAATGATTCCTATAGGCTTTATGTAAATGCTATAGAATTTGTATCTTGTGTTAGATTGGTTACTGGAAATTAGAACATGCAACATAGGAGAAGATTTATTGTATTGTAAACGGGAAATCGCTCTCTTCTCTTCATTCCCTTCTTCTTAGCTCTCTTAGCTTTCTTCTCTTCCCTCTCCTCTTCCCCTCCTCTCTCTCACCATCCCCCTTCACCCCCACTCTCTTTCTGTCCTGCTTAAGAGCCGTGGCTGGCGGCTCTTGGCAGGACTCTTTTCACCCACACCCTAATAATAAACCGCAACTTAGTAACTAGCTTATACCGAGTGCCTGAGTTTGTCCTGGAAGCCGTTCACCGACACAAAGTAACCCGCATCACAGCCAGCCACACACCCTGCCTGCTGCTGCTGCAGTGAGGGTTACGGAGCCTTGTTACAGCAACAAGGCAACTCCCTTGCTTGGTGCAGGAAAGCAAGAAAGAGCAGTTTATTGAACAAAGCCATTGCTTTTTATAATACAGTTAATGCAAAACAAAACACAGACAATTCATTGGGCAGAGAAAGGAACACCTCTTGTCCCAGGCTTCCTCACGGATTCAGCAGGTGTTTATCTATTGTTATGATTCTTTCTCTCATGTTTACAGTAGAGACAGAGGCCTGAGCTTGGGAAAGGTCCCAGCTAGGCCTGGGAAGGTTTCACGGCCTGAGAAACAGACCTTGTGAGAAAGGCCTGGCTGAAATCTGCCTAGGCCTGCAGCAGTGTCCACAGCCTGCAGCAACAGCAACACCTGCAGGGATAAAGCCCCTGACTGCACTCCCTGCCAGGAACAACAAAACTTTTAAGGATGAAGCCCCAGACCACTTTGCCCACCGTTCTTTTATGGCACAACTCAACTCTGATGGATATACACTCATCATCTTCATATCAGCATCAAGGCACAGATGAACACACAGTTTCAATAAAATAAATGTTGCTGCTGTGAAAACTGAAAAATTAGACTCTCTTGTGTCTATAAAACCCAACATCCTTTGCAGGAAAGCAACATGCAAACAAGTCAAACAAGCAGATGGCAACTGAAAACAGAGCCTGCCTTCTTCCCAAAGACACTCTTCTAATTCAACATGGCTGAATGGGTTTCCTCAGTAAAATATTTCAAGTTGTACTTGACATTTTTCCTGCCAGAACCTCAGCAAAGAAAGAACAGAATTGTCACAACAGAAATGAAACAGATTTGACATGGAACAAAGTGGCTGAGAGCAAATATTCTCCAAATGGTATGTGACTTATCACTTGTTAGAAGCTGCAACACTCAGTGCCCGTAACAAACTGTTTTTTTCAGAGGTTAATGTTTGGCAGACATTGTTTGGCTCAATTCTCTATCTACTGGCAATTATAACCAGGCATTTGCAGAGAAAGACAAACAGAAGGATCCTTCTCCTGTCCCTGAGAGCAGCTACCCAATTATAAAGCTTGGGCTCGGAGCTAAACATAAAACTTTTTGTGTGGGCTCCTGGCTGAAATATTCCTAATGCATTCCCAGCTTCAGAAGCACCTAGTGCCTCCCTCCAAAGCACTGATGGAGAAGAATGGGAACAAAAGGAAAATTCGAAGAAGCCAGGTATGTTTAAGGAGGTGACTGGTCACACTGCAATATGCAATTAGCAGCTGATGAAGAGTTTCATCTTTTGACTGCAGGGAAGAACCTTGATGCTTACGAGGCTACAGAACAGGGGCAAAGCAGCACAGGCCCTTGGCATAAACCCAAAGAGCCAAAACTCTGAGTTCACCTGGTAGTGCTGCCCCCTTTCACTGCTGAAGTTTGCTACCTTCCCTGCTACACAAAGGCAGGAGCACTCTGGAGAAACCAGCTCCTTGCTGGGAATTCTGCCCTCACAGACAAAGGAGGATCAGAAGATCTCTGGGCTGCACAGCTGTGCAGTTCACATCCAGCCCAGGACACTGCAGCACTCCATAAACCCAGCTCAGCTGCACTGACAAGTTTCACTTGGGGAAATCAGGAATTATTGGGGCAGGAAAAAAGGTAATTTTCCCCACACCCCTAAATGCAAAAGGCTGTATTTCAGATAGTGAAGGTGACCACTAACCACCCAGTTCAGCCTGGATACAAAGGTTATCTCCTCCTTCCAAATCTAAAGGTCAGATTGAATGTGGGTAGCAAATGTCCCTGTGGGAAGGGAAGGAACACTCAAATTCAAGGTGTGACAACAAGACTGGGGGCACTGCCAGAGGTACAGCATGTTCAGAGCATGTCATGGACTGAAAGGTCAGCCAAGATAGTTGGGCTGGTCAGCAGGTAAAAGGACCCCAAGACTGAAGGACAGCCTGGGGCTACAGGAACTGAGTTAATAAAATTATAAAGAAAAACAAGTTTAATATAAATAGTACCAGCAGCTATTACCAGCTCCTTGCCCAGATTTGACTGAAGAGAATATTTGACTGAAGTAATATTTTTCCAGGGAAACAATTAAGAATTGTTCATCTGACAGACATGTGGAAAGGAAATACTTGCACGTTACTGAAAAAGAAGAAAACCTAAATGCAGTTACACCTGCCTTGTAATGAATTTTTTTTTTGTTTAGCAGAGGCAGCAGGACAGGATCTCTCCATCCTCCTCTTCCCCCTCCAGTACCCACAGACATCACCCAGTCTGCCCAGTGCACTTTCCAAGGCAAACTGCTTTTGCTCAGGAGATGAATTCCATTCCCCATTTTCAGCCAAATCACTTTCTAGAGCACAGAAGAGAACATAATGACAGCATTTAGTGAAGGTATTGGTTTGAGCTTTGCATGTTGTTGAAATTAGATTTGCAATTACAGCATCCTCTCTCCTTCTCTGCACTCTGAGCTACTCTGCTGTCCTGATTTTCTCCTAAGCATCTTTCATCTATGTGATAATTTACCACTGCTATGTTATCTCCATTGCAGCAGGGACAGTCCCAAAATCCTTGGTGTTGTTTCAAAACCAAACAGGACCCCTGGCAACTCCCATCACACTTGGCTTCCAATTAACTGCTCAATTTGAGGTCATTTCAGTCATCCCCATCAGGATCCCAGCAGCTCCCTGGCCTGTCAAGCTACAAGGGGGACAAACTCCAACTTTCATGAGAGCAGGGGAAAACTGCATGGGAGCATGACCAACCCTCCAGGCTGTCTTTCCCCTAAAATCCACAACAGCCTTTGCCCTTCAAAGCATCTCTCCAAAACAAAGAGTAAACTTCTCAAGAAAATAATCACACATGGTAAACACTGCAAAGCTGTATTGGAAAAAAAACCCCAAAGTTCTGAAAAGCTGAATCAAAGGGTGGCACAATTAAATACTTGATCCTGGAGTTTACTTATCCTCTTTAATTATTCTAAATATTAATACTGTTAGTGAAATCAATTCTCAGCTTCCAACAAGTGGTCCCCAGCTCCATTTTTTAAATTTCTCCCCATCAAGAGCACTTACTGAAAGCTTTTCCCTCCCTCCTAAAGATCTTGTTACTTTGGCAGGAAACACAAGTTCTTGTTGAGAAGTCCTCTGTCTAAAAAGATTCTCTAAAACTCTCTAATCCTAATTTAGTAATTGCTGCAGTATTTCCTCATTCTTCACGACCCATCAAAATCCTCCCCAGGCACTTTCAGATGCCCTTTCTAACCTTATTCTAATACAGCTGCTCTGCTGCTGCCTATCTGGAGAGTATTCATCAGAATTACTAAAAAGCAGTTCCTCTGGGAATTTCCAAAATTTACCCAGCACAGGGTAAATCTCTGCTAACTCACCATGGCCCTACCTGGCACAATTCCAGGTGATCTTTACCTTAACCACTTTAAAATCAACACCTGAACAGAAACACAGCTCGTTCCAAACATGCCCTAATTGCAGAATAATAATTTTGATATTCATTACAAACTTAGGAAATTAATGCCCTACAGCAAACCCTGGTGCTGCAGCTTGCAGCTGTGTTTGAGGGGATGTAGGTTTGAAAAAGAGGAAGGATAGTGATTTTTTCAAAGGTTGAACATTTCCCTTCCTTCTGCGAGCACCAGCCCATTCATCAAATAAATATTCCTCCCACTATTGCATAAGTAACTAAGAAGAAAACACATTTTATTATTTTAACCAAAAACTAGAGCTAATCCCTTGAAAATGTGCTGTAGGAAAGAACAGGATGGCACCTCTGCAAAATGCTTCTCCCCAGTCCTCCCACCAGCTGCTCAACTCTGTCTGTGTAAAACCAAAATTTCACCTGGCTGACAAGTAGCTTGAAGTCCCAAGAAAATCCCTTTCTGCAGCATTCACACCCCAGAGTGGCTTAGAAAGGAGCATAGGTGGGGTCCTCCAGGACTTTGGGGTTAATTTTAGGGCAAGACCTGGGAAAGGTTCACATAAGCACCATCATCATCATCACTTCAACCATCACCCCTAAGTCACTGCAGCACTGCACAGCACAAGGGCAGCCCACAGAGAGCTGCACACTGAGGAGCACCAGAGCCACTCCAGCCCGAGTATGGGAAGCAACTGAAGAGTAAAACATAGCCAGAAAACCATAAGAAGGTGTCTGACCTTATATACATACATATAAGTTCAGGCCCTTTTGCTGCTGCTGCTCGTTAGCCCCTCTTCAAACACACACACACCCCCCATTCACCACAGACTTTCTAATTAGTTGAAGAAAAGGAAAATCAATAAGAAAGAAATTAAAGTTACAAATCTAACTGAAGCCAGTCACACACCCAGGGAAAATGTGTTCCTGGGGTAAAGTTTATCTAGTGTCATAATTTTATTGAAATCCTATATCTTCCTATTGACTTTTATCGTTTCAAGCTGGATGCCAGAGTTATCATTATTAGAGTCTCAGTGTTGCTTGCAGGCCTGAGGTTTGAGGTGGCTTTTTTATTTTTTTCCTTTTATAAACAAGCTGTAATTGTCTGGTTTATTGATCAATAAATCTTTCAACTGCCTCTCCTCACCCCGCTTCTATTCTGGTGAGTCTCCTGCACCGTTCTCTGCAAGAAAATATAGGGTTGTTGTTTTTTAAAGAACAGATTGCTTTGTCATTAGCAATGAGAGAGCAGGAATTGTGCTGGTCAGTTCCAATAATGGCTTTTTAATGACAGATTCTAGTCACAGTAAAATTTGCTTTATTTCCACATGAGTGAACACTGACTATTAATCCCCAAGCCAACAGCACAGCTCGCTTGCTCTCTCACTTGTGCATGGGTTAGAGCCTGGCACAGGGGACAGACTCTGTGCAGTGGAATCAGAATTATATTTCCCACTTGGTGCTTTTTTGATGGTACAGAAATATTCCAAGTATTACATCAGCTTTTTGTTTAATTAATGATAATTTTTGAGGAATGTTAACAGGCTGCTTCATTATCAGAAATCAGTGGCAAGCTTTCTTCCCCCTCCTCTTCATCTTCAGACTCCTAAATCCAAATTAGTTGTAATAAGGGAAAATTTCAAGATTGAAGAAAGATGTAGAGCTTCAACATCAAACAGATGCTATTTTGCAATCAGGTATAATTTAGCTAACTATTTCTCATAAAAACACAAATAAAAAGGAGAGATGACAGTGTAAGAGGTCTGGGCTTTCTTGCTTTAAACTCATATACAGAAGGGAGATGGTAAGTGAGGCTTGACCAGATCTTTGACATCAGTAAAATTAGCAGTGAGAGGCAGAGAAATACAAGCCAAAATATTATTAGAAATAACTGAAGAATATTTAATTATATTAGACTGTGTCAGGACCTACTGACAAAATGTATTCTTAGATTACTTGATAAAATTAATCACATTAATCTCTGGTCCATGAGCAACTACCTTTGAGGAACTCACAAATGGCAAGACAGCAACTGAAAACAGGAGAGAAGAACATATCCAACCTTTTAAGAGAAGGATGGATGAGAAAATACAGATTCTGGCAATTATAAATCACTTCAATATTTTGGTATCTCATAAAATACTTGAAAAAAAAACATTAACAATTGAATTGCAAGCAGCTAGAGAAGAATTAGGGACAAGAAACAATCAACTGAGCCTTAATATGAATAATATGAAAACAGTCTAATTTCCTTCTTTGACAGGTAAATTGTCTACTGAATAAAGGCAAATAATAAATGTGATAAATCTTAACTGCAGTGATGTGTTTATCAAAGAGGAGAATTACAATTCAACAACGTCTCTGTAATTTGGAGGGATGAGTTTGCAGCAGGGTGATGAAACTCATGGAAACAAAGCACAGAGCCCTGGGTGCTGTGAGGCAGCAGAGGCAGCAGGCACCAGGAGCAGGCTGAGCATCAGTGGGGACCTGCTTTGAAAAGCAGAACAGGGAATGGGAGCAGGGATGCTGACAATGAACAGCTTCTGCCCCAGTCTGAGGGCTGTTAAGCCTTACTTTGGGAGTAAAGCTCTGTTCAAATCTTGTTGCTTTATGGAAAGTGTAGAGGGAAAAGCAACAACCAAGCAGCAAGACCCAGGAAAGCACCAGGCTTGCAGGTACAGCTGGGGCTAAAGACAGATTAGGTCAGACTTTGCTCTTCATGGGAGCCACATCCCTCAGCTCCCTCTTGGAGCACTGCTAATTAGCACAGGAGCTAATGGACTCTCCCAGAACAAAAACCCCCAAGAGCTCTCAGCCAAGCAAAGCCAGCAAAAGTTAAATGACCAGAAACTTCTCAACCCTCCTTGCCTTCAGCAACATCTATGATCACCAGAAAGCAAATGGTTCCCCTTCCTCTTACCACTCTCATCTTCTGTACAAATCATCTCTCAGCCAAAATTTTCTACTCCCAAGCCTACAAATAGCTTCCTTCTCAGCTGCAGCCATTTCCCAACACTTCTCTCCGTGGTTGACCTATTTTCACATTACTTTGCAAATCAGAACTGACTGCAGACACATATGTATACACACACCATTGACTTTCTACTCAAGACCTCAATTAAAACACCATTTACAAAAAAAAGCCCGTTAACTTCATAAAAATAAAAACATCCAGCAGATTTCACTATCCTTGCACTGACAAGACCATTAGGAAACATTTTTTTAAATGTCCTTAATTCTCTAATGTGGCTGTCTATATATCAACCCTCTGCTTGTGTCTTTGCCCCTCAAGCCAATATAAAGCTACTGCTGGAATCTAAGGATGGATTTAACATATAAAGAAGTCTTTCAGATGTGTTGTGCCCTACAACTAAGGGTTCTCCAAGAAAAATAAAACATTCCTTCTTTTGAAGTCCAAGTACCTCCATCCATGCCTAACAGGAACAGGTGGGGAGAGGTCAGAAAGTCTGATGTACATAACCACAGGCACACAGCAAACCAGGAATCCCTGTCTGTCCCATCACCTCTCTGCAAGGGATGGTTTTCATCTCTTTTCTAACACTCTTAAAACAGAGCCATTTTCTTGCTAGGAAAGTCAGGTTACCACTCAGGCTTGAAAAGCAACTTTCCTCTTGAGGCTGGAAGTCTGGAGAAAGCAACCCAGGGAAACTGATGGGAAGAGGACACAAGGCAGAGAGCATGAGAGAGATTATCAAAGACCCATTTTAGGTGCCAGAACAAGGCATTCAGAGACACTCCTGGCTTCTCAACCACCCATTCTTAAATTCTGGAGAAACTCTGCAATCCGATTGCTCTTCTGGCCAACGCTCAGCTGGCAGCTTTGAATGTACTCCTACAAATACCTGTGTATATCTCACATGATCTTGTATTCCCTAGGTTTTCCTCCTGATTTATAGTCCTCCCTTTCTAGCTCTTGTCCCTCTCCTCCAACACCTCTCTGCAGAGAGCTCAGCTTGCCTTATATCCTGGCAATGGACCAGAGCAAATAAATCCACTGTAACTCTTTTAATCCGTCTCTGATAAATCTCCTGCTTTACTATCTGCTGGAAAATTGTGCATGGTCTCTGAAAACCCCATTTTGCTTATAGCACATCCATATGCCAGCTGACAAGCAATCATACAACTGACACTGCAACAAATTAAATATTATCTGACTAAAATACCCCTGGGGTCCTCTCGCTTCACAGTGAGTTTAACATGTTTAGTTATGTTTCTTAGCCTCCTGCTGCTGGGAAATAATTGTTTGATTTTTTTCTTCACTCAGCTCCCCTCTACTGGAACACTCACCGTTGCCTGTCTCCAGAGTGAGCCTGCTTCTCTGTCTCAGTGTCTGGCATCTCTTCATTCCAAAAAAACCCTCTTCTTCCTCACTTCTCACAGTCCCACTGCTCAGGCAGTGGCAATCTTGTGTGTGGAGCTGCCTTCTTCACCTGCCTCAGCACAGGGTCACTCCCCATCTGACACTGGTATTTGACACCATGTGCACTGCTCACAGGTGAAAAACAGTAATTTCTTTTTTAAAAACATCCAAAAAATCCTCAACATACCTTCTTCAATCTAGCCACTAGATTACCATCACTGCCAGAGGGAAAGCATACAGCTGACAAGGGAATGGATTCATCCTTACTGGCAATACAAAACTAATGTCACTCACCTCTTAAAAAAAAAAAAGAAAAGTAAAAATAAGAAAAAAAAAAGATTTTGTGAAGGTACATGAGTTTTTTATGCTGCCAATATCTGCAGTGTATAAAAATTCACCCCAATGTTCATATTCCTTACACTTTCTTTTTCCTCCTGTCTAAGTAACCCAGACGTTGGCCTCTAAAGCTCTTAACAGTCAGTTTCCTGCAGTTTTAACCACTTAAATATCATTAACGTGGGAGAAAAGTCAACTGAGCTGTGCTCAAAGCCAGTGCAGTTATCTCTGCAAGAATGAAGGAGGAGGAAAGGAGGAATGGCCCCACCACCCAGGCTCCAGTTTCACAAACTGCACATCAAGTTACCTCCCAGGTCACCCATAGCATATCTGCATTATCTTTATAAAGGATTCTCAGGGCAGAGGGGACACAGCTCTTGGCCCTTGCAGCCCAGCAGTTCCTCCTTCAGAGAGGACACCAGGGACAGAAGACTGGACTGAGACTGAAATCTGGCCCAGGGTGCACCTTCCATACTACATAAACCACTTATAAAGAAAAAAAAAAAAAAAAAAACCCCAAGTCTATTCTTCTTGAAATAACAAGAACCATAAAGGGCCATTTCACACCCAAACCATGCTCCCAACAATAGGACTGGGCCAGATTAAATAATCACACCCAGAGATTTATCCAGGGCAAAGCAATGATAAGCATTTACATTGAACTAAAATTCTATGTTTTCTTTGCATGAGGTCAAAATACTAATTTTACATCTTACATGTTTCACATTGCCTACATGAGTGTTCAATGCTTGAACTTGTACCCTTAGAAAATATGAAAGATCATTTTAACACTTCTGTCTTATAAAAGATGGAAAGTGCACCAAGCAACATCCCCTTGGCTGTTTTTAGGATCAGTTTATTCTCTCAGCCAGGGCACAGCTCAGCCAACACCCACAGAATGTGCCTCATTAGCTTAATCAGGAGTCACCTTCAGAGTTGGCTCTCTGCAGCAAGTGAGCACCATGAAGCTGGGCTGATATTTAACCTTGTGACCTGCACTTCTGACAGAGTTTTCTGTATTTGAAAAGGAAAATGTGCCACCTCAGTGCTTGGGACTGCAGCTTGTCCCACCCCTCTGTGCCTGGGATCCTGCTCCTCTTGAGACCCTGACATGGTGAAGAACAAAACTGGATGTTTAAGAAACAGCTACAAAGACCACTTCAGGCAGGTACTTCTCTGAAATTTCAGTTGCACCTTCACCTTTAGCTTCTCATCTCCAGAAAAATGACAGCTAATAAAAACATTTGAAAAACAACCTCTCATTGACAACTCCTCTGGATACTTCTATTGATCATATAAATATCCAGTCTTTCTGAACACTGAGAAACTCCTGACTTTGCCAGTTTTCTGGTGGAAATTAATCCCATTACTTTTTTTCACTGCTTGAAAATGCATTTTCTTTTATCAGGTTTTAATTTGCCGCCTATCTGCTCCATTGAACATCTTTGTTGTTGCCTTGCACAGACAGGGAAAACAACTCCCAAACAACATCTCTAAACCATTCATTCATTAGATTCTGTGCTTTCAGACTGTCACCTCTTCTTCAGCTGCTTTTTAAGGTCAACAAGTCCAATCATCAGTTTTCCAGCATAGCTGCTTTCCCAATCTTTCACTCTCATCACCCATGTCTGCCTGCTGCTCTCATTCTGGAGCAGCTTTGCCTGAACTGGCTTGATGAGGAATAAGTGAAGTGGAATTTGTGAAGACACAAAGTCCTGGGTGCCTTCCCCACCTCTCTGAGTAACAGGAACATCTTCACCCACTCCTGGCACGCTCAGAGCAACAGGATAAGATGTTCTCCCAAAAGCTGCTGAGCCAGGGGATGACAAAAAACCAGCAAGTAAATCTCAGTAACCCCCCCAACCACAGCAGCAGAGAACACAAGAGAAGAGGATGTATCTCTACACCTGAATCTCCAGTTCTTGTGGTAACAGCCCACATGTACAAATTTCCTCAAATTTAAACATTTCAGAAGTGAAATTTTTACTTTAAAATAGCCTACTAGTTAGTAAAGCTGATTTTAACACTAGCTGCCACTCAGTGAACACCTTCCCTTTAGTACCACTAGACACTGCAAAATTAATTCACAGACAAAATGACATTGCTTTCTTTTCTCTCTCCACTGTCTCTGCAATATTAAGTCAACAAAATCTTTCCTCAAAACTGCATTGACATCAAGGATGTTATGCTCACACCATTAGACAAAATGTGAAGCACTGAAGTTGTGCTTCATTAAAAACAAGTGGAAAAATCAGTTAAAAAAAAAAAGGAAAACATTATTTAGGAAAGATATTCATTATACACATCTGAAAAGCAATTATGATTAAATGTATAAGACAAACATTCATCATCCTTTTAATATTTGACCACAATATTTTCATTTCCAACAAAACCACATTTCAGTAAAGAACAGAAACAGAGTATCAAAAAAATCTCCTTTGTTGCAAACTAAACCCTTTTGTTTGTTTTCATAGTAATAAACTGCCACGTTTTGGAGAATGAAACATACCATCAGCTCTTCTACTTCTGGGCACAACTTCAAAGTGTACAGAATATGGAACAATTACAGAAATAACTGGCAAACAAAAGATGGAGGGGAAAAGTCCCTGCCACATAACACCACAGAAAAAGGTGGTCAATAGCAAACAGTTAATGATGATTATCCTGCTTCCACATTGCAACACATCCACACAGAACTTTCTGAACTATTTTAAGGGACTTTAGCTGAATTCTCACCTTTGCTGTGTTCCACCTACCAGGAAGACAATCCAAAGGGTGCCCAACCCAGCACAGGCAGAATTACAGGATTTTGAGTTTGCAATCAAGTCTTCAAGAGAACCAAAAGATGAGAACAAACCCTTTTGCACTGCAATATCTAAGCCCACAACACTCACTGCTAAATTTGTCCCCTCTCTGGAAAAAAGTCCATTGTGATGTGTCAGGAATACTACCAGAACAATTTTTCTTATTCTAAAGTAAGTTAAAAGTTTTAAATAAAGTCACATATCTGTTGCTATATTTGGTTCTTCTGCTTCCATTTGGAAAACACCATTATAATATTTAATAAAATGCCTTTCAATAAACCTGGCACACTCCTGACTTAGTACAATCTTCCTCAAATACACCTTTATCTTACCAGCCAGTGCTGTAGAAGATGATGCCATTTTCAATGGAGTCTATTATCAGCCCTAGGCAGACTCAGACTTGCACAACAGTTGAGGTTTGAAAGCTTCTCAAGATATTGCCCTCCCCAACCTCCCCAGCTCTCCTGGTTTCCCCTTTTCTCCAGGAGCACATTCCATGGGATTCTTCCAGGCAGGTTCATGAACAGATCAGACTCTCCTCTCCAGAAGACCAAGGCTGTGATCCTGCCATTGGCCTCGTTTCCCTCTCTCAGGAGTCATTTCCAATTATTTAACAGCATCCTTAACATCCACCTTAGGCTGTTTAAAAACCCTCCACAATCAACATGAAATCACTTGAATCCACAAGCACAAAAAAAGGGTTGGTTGGGTGATGAAGGGAAGGCAAAAGGTAACAGGAACAAATCACACAGCTGAAATTTCTGGCATTGCCTCTATCTCAACTTATTCCAAAAAGCTGTTCCTATTTCACTTGGAACTATTACTTTTTAGACTTGTCCTTATTATTTCACCTACAATAACAAATATCTGTGAGCTTCACCATGTTCAAAGACAGCAGGACAACTGCATTGTCTTTGTCAGTGCAATCCCAGAGATGCTGCCCATGGTTATTAACTCTCTTCAGCTTGTTGAGGGTAAAGAAGCACCCCAAAAGCAGCAAGTGATAAGTTTCTGCCTGTCTCCTTGTGCACATCAAGGATGCTAAATGCACACACAAACAAAATCAACAAGCAAGGTTATGCAAAACAATCTCTGTGCCAAATACCTGCCTCGAGTCCATGGGAGAAGCAGTACAAACTTTACCGTAGATGTCATATCTTTTCAACTTTTTTTCTTTTTTTTTTTTCAAATGAGTTACTAATGAAACAGTTTATGATTAATACTCACTTAAGTCAAGAAGAAAATTAGGGGAAAAGCTATCAGATCAAATCACACAGGTTCCAGATATACATAATGAAAGAGTGTATGCAAAGAAAATACTACTGCTGTATCTTTAGAAATCTTCAGTTTCTGAACAGGCTGTTAAAACTGTGTGAGCACCACGTTAAGATGCTCTAGTGGCATTTCTGTGACCCCAGGAAGAAGGTACAAGAAGGTGATGTACCTGTGAAGCACAGATGTACCTTCTGGTGATGGATCTTCTGATGCTCTCAGCACCTGGAGCCTCACAAAGGTTTTTGTATCTCACTGATCACCTCCAGAGCTCAGGGAAATGCTGATCCCATCCACCTCAGGCTGCTTGACAACACCAGGCTGGTTCACAGGCTCTGCCACTTGGATTTCCACCCAGCCCAGGGAGGGAGGAGAGGACAAAGCACAGTCCATCCATCCTGTCTGTGCTCAGAGCTGCTGGGGCAGTGCCTTGGAAGCATGAACAGAACACAAAATACCTGCCAGAAATGGTCTCTATGCCTATGAGCACAATTCTTGGCAAAAATTTATCACCTCTTCCTCCAGAGCAGCCTTCTATATATTTGAAGATACGCTTCTCTGCAGCATTCATGTTTTCATTTTACTTTTTACCATTTCAGTAGATGGTTAATAAATATCAATTTCTCTCCAACAACGGAGAAGAACCATTCTAGCATATCTCTCAGTTATCCAGAGCTGACTGGAAGGAGAGCCAGGAATAAATGAGATGGGGAATAAGGACAAGAAATCACTTTGTAATTGAAAACTCAGGGCAAGCCACCAAGCAAAATGCAGAATACTCACAGAGCCACGCTGAAAATCAAAGCAGAGAAGAGATGTCTGTGGTCTTTGATTAATATTCTGTATTTGCACATCCAACAGGTTACCCCATACACCTAATTTTAACACAAATCTCTAAAATCTTTGAATTGAAAAACAAATGTGGTACTAATCAAAAACCCTTCCTCACCGAGCCTGTGGCGTAGCTTTTACAAAGACCTGTTCCTCCAGAGAGCACAGAATGGAAACTCTAATTGTATTTAAGTTTTGGATATGTGAGAAAAGGAAGGAAAAAATACTGTCAGTTCAATGTGTATGAAGGAGGATGACATGAAAAGAATAAATAGGCTGAAAACTAGAGAGCTGTAAAGTTTTCATCTCAAAAGAAAAAAAAAAAAATCTTTACGCAAAGTTTTTAAAACTTCTGAGGAACACAAGCAAATGAAGGAATTAATCTCCAGCTGAAGTCTGCGTGCTTCTAAAAGAAGGTACCTATTCAATCATCTTTTCCTTAATCAACAGTTTAATACTATAAACAGCAAACCAGCAGCATGACAAATGAAGTTTCTTTTAGAGAGAGTTTCTCCCTGCCTCCTCCTGTGGCACCAAAAGGCAAACAGCTGCTCACTCTGCCTCACACACCCCATCCTCACACTGGCACACTAATGGGTTTTCTGACAAGGCAAACTCTAATATTAGACACTGCTCTTATTAGCTCAGATCAGAGGGTGCTGTTAAACCCTGCAGGTACCACACTCTGCCGAGGTTGCTCTTTATTTCACAAATCATGTGTAATTGCCTCTTTAATATCACCCACTGAATTGAGTTGAACACAATCATTCTTCTCGAAATTCAACATTCATGCACTTCAAACATATATATTTCATTCTTAAAGAATACTTTTTACAACACAAATACTTCAAAAGCTTAGAATTGAAGTTATTAGACAATTTACCCCACTGATACCAACAGCAAAGAGACACACAAAGGCAACTCCTCCCATGCTCCAAGCAGCAATTGCTTTTTCACTCGCCACATGAAGAAACAGGGGGTCTCTGAAGTGGTTTTAAACCCTTATGTTTCAATGAGCAGTGTGTGATGGATATGGCTGTTATTTGCAGCACCATAGGAGTGGGTTATAAATAAGCCAGTGTTATTTATAAGCAGCATGTTGTTCTGCACACCAGAGCAGCCCCAGAGGCACAGCATCCCACGGCAAGCTGCCTGTGAGGAAGGGTTTGATGGAAAGTTTGCACAGGCTGGGGCACGTGGGTGATCCCTGCCAGGGGCTCTGGGAGGGCATCCTGCAAAGAGTGAGACCCTCACAGGGGCAGTGAAAGAGATGGAAACAAGCAGGAGCTGGGCTGAATTCTGCACTCAACATTCAGGAAATTTCTGTGGTGTGTGCTGTGTGTGAGAGCAGCCCCAGCAATGGCAGCCTGGCTGTGCTGGGGGAGGTTCATGCCAGCGTGGAGCGCTTGCTCAGTGAGCACTGAAAGGGGAGGGCAGCTCCTCAGCACTAATGCTTACTTACACACCACTCCTCTAGCAAGCTTGCTAACAGTCTGGAATGCTAATGGATAGTAAGGAATTGTTTTTTTCTCCCTCTTCTCATCTTCAGTCTTACCTGCTATGTTGGAACCAATTTAATTACTGCTAAATCATCTCCAACAATGCACGCCAAGCCTGGCTCTGTATTTCTTCAAGAGCTGTGATTTTATCCCTTAGTTTCTCCTGCTTTTTCACTTATTTGCTTTTTAAACAGAAGAGATCACTGTCAAGATGTGTGAGTTGTGTATTTCCCTGCCATTTACAGATGACATTAGCCTCTTCCTTGCTCATTCCTACTAAAACAATGCTGTCTCCTGGCACATCAACTTTAAAAAGCAAATGAAATTGAAGTTATCACCATGCAGCTCACAAAGAGAGATACCTGCATGATAAAATTGATTCCTCTTCTGATCTCACCAGTTAACAAAAATAATGGAATTTGGTATCCTTTTTTAACACACTCACATATTCTTTTACAGTTCCAAGTCGAACATCCTCCCTGCTTTTGTCCTTGGTCTCATTTTCAAAAACTTTTATCTTTAGTTCACCAATCTAGCACAAGCAAGAGACTCTCCAGTCTGGGGAAAACTGGAGCACAGACAATTAAGGCAGGATAGAAGCAGGAGGAAAAATGCAGTATAATATATGCAAATGCAGATGTCTAACGAGGACACTGTTACAAGGAACTTCTTCATGAAACTCTTCCATTTAGCAGTGCACAAGTGCAGGGCTACCTTTAGGTTTTTATGCTGCACTTTTTAGCAGCTAATCCTAAAGCAGCCTCTTAGGGGAGTCCAGCATCACCATCTTCATCTCCTAGGAGGAGAAACTGGTGCCCCCAAGATGAAGTGATTGTGGTCATTCACCAGTTTAGAACTGGGCTAAACCACAGACCTCTGAGGTCTCTGGGGATCTTCTCAGTGATGAGATCATTCTTACCAAAGCAAAACACCAAAATGTGCACCAGCTCTGTGTAGGAAAGGATCACTGGCACTGGGCAGCCACCTCTGAGGTGCTGCCTCTCCTCAAGTCACACAGAGAAGGGCAAAACCAGAAGGAAGCAAAGTAAAAAGAGTAAAAAGAGGCAGAGATAGTGTCAAGTATGAACATTCCCAAAGCATTCCTGTTGCATGTGCTCCAAATTCTTGACATTCAAAAGTCATGAAAGACATCAGGAGATCTAATTATTTTCTGTTTTTGCAGAAGAAATGAACAACCAAATGAATCAACCAAAATGTGGCTTTGAATTCGAGGAGTAAAAGGGAAATCCAAAGGTTTGTCCCACTATGAGGAGATCATCCCATCACCCCCATCCCTCTGGAGATGAAAGTTAACAGTTCTACCTGTAGCCACTGATACTTCATCCTACCCCTCATGTGAGCAGAGGAACTCAGAAGAAAAGCTTCTCATTTTCTTCTCAACTCAGCTTTCTGCTGCTGGAGTTTCAGAAACATTTTCAAACCAGTTCTGAGCAAGGGACCAGAGCATTTAGATTGGGGAGGGGAAAAGCTCAAGTTTTAGGTCACAAACACCACAATGACCTCCAGCAGCACAAAGCCAAAAGCTTCCCTGTATCTCCATTTCACACACAGGTGAGGAGAGAAGCCACTCCTGATGCCAGAGCCACCAAAAGCCCCAGCCTTCAGCAAAACCAGGGCTGCATTCACAGGATAACTCACCGAGCTGCTGAATTTATATGCAGCAACAGAACCATGCAAGGATCAAATAAAATTAATTCTGTTTAATAACAAATTAATTGTCCATGCCAACCTCTAATATCTCCATCATCAAATGAATTTCCATGTTATTTACCCACCACAACTTCCCATGGGGAAGGAGAAAGACAGCTGCTTAGATTAAAGACTGAAACAGAAGAGCCTCCTAGACAAAGAATCTTTTCATTTTCTAAATGATTGCCCTACTCCAAAACGTCTTCGGAGAAATAATGTTATTTTTTTTTTTATTCTTTTCACAAAACCAAAATGCAAACTGCCTGATTTGATGCTGCTTTTTCATTGTCTCAGAACTGCAGGCACCATCTTCTAGTGACAAGGAGAGAGAGGCTCATGCAGAAATAATGTTCCCATTACAAGAAGAATAAATTGTCAATAGACCTAAGGAAGCTTTTTTCCTCATTTTATATTTTTTGAGGCGTGGATCACTGCAGCCCTCACCTTATTTATTGACAACAGGAACATCTTTAAAAGGCAACAAACAAAGCCCACTTTATGGGTAAAACTAGGTTATAAATTCTTCCAAAAGACCAAAAAAGTGACATATGCTGTTAGATCCCCACTGCTCTTATTTTAATGCCTCTAAAACATTAAAAATTGTCCCTTTGGCCACACCATAGAGTATCCCTCAAAATCACCATCTAATGAACAGGTTTTTCTAGGAAATAAAAGCAAGCTTTCCCTAACAGCACTATCAATGTTCCATCCACTTAAACAATCCACTGTAATGCCTGAGGACTGCCCAAGCTTAGGAAACCAGCTTTTAACTAAAAGCTGATCCATTTAATCCTGGAGGAGTCCTGGGAAGAGAAAGGCAAGAAAAGAGAAGACAGGTTAGGAGTAACTCGGGTCTTTGACCTGATCCAACAATTCACTATTTTTGATCAGATAAGCAGTGGCAAAAGACACAACAGATATCTTAGACAGAAGCCAAAGTGCTTTGTCACACAAGACACAATCCTTATTTGGATGAGGGTTTAAAAGGTTATTACTCACAGGGTTGTCATGGGATAAGCACCCAGTAACGTTTTTGTTATTGAATATTTATATTTGTATTGGGAAATCTTTGCTAGAAGCCAACAGCAGGACTGTGGTCAGACTTACAAGAGTTCCCAAGATCACAGAGTGGTTCTACCCAAATTCTGCCCTGACTCTCCCTGCAGCCACAGAGGAAAGCAAAAATCTGTGCACAGCAAAACTACAGGGCATGACCTGCAAGAAATCTTTCAAAAGCGAGCACGAGCTATCAAACGGATGTCATTTATCCCAGCTCCAATGTTCTGCTACACAGAGAAGATTAGGAGCAACAGAGTCACTCTTCCAAAGCAGAAACAAAACAACTTTTAGTTAAGAAACGAAGCAGATGGCCTGTGTAGATTAAAAAGAAGGTAGAGAGTGATGCACGAGCAAACCGCTGCGCCCAAATCCCACAGTAATTACCGCGGCGGCGGCGGCTCACTAATGATGCTGTGCCTCTGAACTGGGACAAATTAACACAAAGACACACATGCTGCTGACTTGCAGCCCAAGGGAAGGTGAACGTTGTGGAGACTCAGATATTTAAGGCAATCATGACAGATTAAATGCTGCAAGGTAGAGGCAAGTGACATGCAGTCCCAAGAGGAAAGGGATAGGGCAAAGAATGTGTTCCTCATCTGTCCTAGAGAACAAAATGAAAATGAAAACTGATGTTCTACAAACATCCATTGTACAGACTCTTTCTCATCCCTCTTGTTTTTCAGTATCTTTATTGTTTTTTCCATTTCCCTGGAACTCCTGTAAAGGCTGGATCAGAATCCCTGTCAGTGGGATCAATCCTCAGTCAGGATAAACCAGCACTACTTAGCCCAGGAGTTGTGCTGGTTCAAGTGTGAACTTCCATAAAGCAAAACCATTGGAAACGACATCCCCTGCATTGACTGTTCAACTCCCAAGCATGGAGAGCTGCCAGAGCAGTACATCTGGAGTGGATGCCTAAGGAGCACTGCAGTTCTCCCCACAGAGAGGAATTGCAGCTAACATCCCATTCCAATAAGTTCAGGCTGCTTAGCCTGTGGTAGCAGCTCATTTTCCTGGACCTCTGGGAATAGAGGTGCAGTTTTCAGCATGGCTTTTTGGATATTGTTGATGCTGACTTCTCTGGGCTTCAAGATGTGGCAGGCAGTAAGAGTCTGCCTGCTGGGCCAGTGGAGAGCCTTTCAATATTATTTTGTACTTTGGATGATTTTAAGCTAATGAAGGTCCTATTCTTTTTTATAACTCCCCGTGCAAATGTTAATTTTTAATAAACTTTGCCCAAGTAGGATTTAAAGCTTATCTCACAAGACATATTTAGAGCAGTGCCATGGTGAAGTAATTCTGGGAAAAAAATATGTACAGCTGAAAATAGGATATTTCTGCATGCTTGCTTCAAAGGCTACCAAGAGTTTTTTTTGCAGAGACATGTCATCAGACTAGTCATTGAGCAGGACTGGAATTATTAATTAACAGCCCAACCTGTGCCTCTCACGTGCTACAGACAAACACTATCATCACCATGAGCTCTGTGCTGCACATCAGTGACAAAGACACCCCCAGTGACATCCCTGGAAGTGCTCAAGGCCAGGCTGGATGGGACATTGAGCAGCCTGGTCTAGTGCAAAGTGTCCTTGCCCATGGAAGGGGGTTGGAAAGAGTTTTATGGAGTTTTAAGGTTTCTTCCAACCCCATTCTGTGGTTCTATGATGTGGGAAGGCTGGTGGTAATGGAGAGGGTGGGAAGAGCAGGCAGATTTTGTTTAAACTTACCAGGGTTGGAAAGGCTGAGCTGATGCTGTAACAGCAGCAAGAGGCTTGAGTGTCACCAGGCTGCCTCTGGTGACAGGATGGAGCTGCTCTGCTGGAAACCTTGCAGAGGCTGCTTGGCACGAGCCAGGCTGGCAAACCAGCAGGAAAGAGGAACACTGTGCTTGGCTGGGATCCAAATGTAGAGGGATTTAAAAGGTGTTGTTGCCCAGGGACAACAAACAGCTCATTACATATCTGTGCTCAAGACCCTGTCATTAATTCAAAATAATTAAGTTTAATCATGTGAATGGCAGAAGGACTTCTACTTACACTGTTTTCAAAACCTGTTGAGCCTTCTCTCTGCAAATCTCTAACCCCCACAGCCTTGTTTC
Organism: Muscicapa striata striata; assembly: GCA_030060385.1. Classification (NCBI taxonomy): domain Eukaryota; kingdom Metazoa; phylum Chordata; class Aves; order Passeriformes; family Muscicapidae; genus Muscicapa; species Muscicapa striata. The sequence continues at coordinate 4,931,308 of JAREIS010000126.1, read as the reverse complement.
TGTCCATCAGAAGTTAATTATGTTAATTATGGGAGAGAGTTTCAAAATGTTTTAAGAGCTGTCTCATATCTGGGGGTCATTTGGGCTGAAGACAGGAAAAAGCATTAATGGGAATGGTGCTTTGAGTATGAGTTCACAGATTCAAGGACAACTTATGGTCTCTTTTCCATCATCAGAACCATTCAAAAAGCTAAAGCTCAATAAACAGTGTTAACAAACCAGACTTCTTTAGTTCTTTCATTTGCTAATTTTTATTTATATGCATATAACACTAAGTACTGTGCATCACTTCTTCCCCCACAACATTACTCTTGTCAGCACCTGCAGTCAACCAGTCCACAGAAGTTCCCAAGAGGGAAGAAAAATAATGTTGGAGAACTCTTTCAAACATCAGAATTTACCTTGTATTTCACAGCTGTCTTGGGACATCTCACTGAGAAATTAAACCTTTGACTTTGGGAAATGAATCCTCTCCTATGCATAGGTCATCAACAGATAGCAGCATATGGAAAAGAGGCTGCTTCTGAAATATTCATGTTGTTTGCTGCTCTAAGCTGCTACTTTACTTTCTATCTTGAGGGATGACACCCAATAAATTAAAGCAAAAATCTAGTTTTGGTGTTAGGATCCTTGCCATGCTCTATTTAAGCTCCAGAAATCAAAATAACATCAAATTTTGATAGAAAAAAAAAGGCCACTGCACTGACATCAAATTCTTACCTCATTATTTGAAACTCTTTTCATCTACACATTTAAAATTACCTTCTGCTCCCAATACCCACATCCATCAGCAAGAATCACAAAGTCTGAAGGTGAGGATGCAGAATGAAGGGCCTGTGACCCACAAATCAGACACACATGGGCACTGGAATTTTAGTTCCCCAAAAGATTCATGTTCTCTTCCCAGGAGCAAGGAACAATTACATTGAGCTAAATATCTTAGAAATCCATATATTTACAGGTCCCAGAAAAGGGGCATAAGTAGCAAAATCCACATGCAATGCCTAAAAAAGACTTTTCTTTTCCTCAATTCTTTTCTAGTAAAATGTGAAAAAAATGTTCAGCCTTAATTGTCACCACTGAAATTATTCGAATTCTCAATACATGGAACCTGTTAAATGCCCTTTATGGCTGAAGTGCTCCTGCATGATGTGGCTCCACTATAGTCTCAAAACAAACCAACTGCTCTGACTGAATAAAGAGACCATTTCTGAGACAGCAAAAGAAGCAAGTATGAACCTCTTTCTAAAGTGATGTAACAGAAATAAAAATTTCCTTTGAGCATATGGCAAGATCAAATTGAAGATTCTACTTGTTATACAAAATAGAAACCTCCCTCACACAAAGTATAACAAGAGGAATGGCAAAAAAAAAAAAAAAAGTGCATACATGTATCACTGAGAGGAAAAGCTTGAGAGGAGTTCTCTCTTTTTTGCCCAAGCACAATATTGAACACAAAAATCAGGAATCTTACCATTTATGTAACAGAAATGAGTATCACAAATTAAAATACTTTCTGTTCTAGGCATTGATTGTCATTCCCATTTGTCAGAGCTCCTGCAAACAATGCTGTGCTGGCTGGGACAGGCAGCCCAGTAAGGGACAAGGCACCTGTGCCCCACCTTCAGGAAATTCTGAGTGCTCACTGTCTTTTCTGAGCACCCATCTCAAATTCTCCCAACCACACAGCACCAGGATTCAGCCAGCAGAGATGCTGAAACAACACTGGTTTCCTCTGGCATGGGAAGTCAGGAACAAGTTATTCTCTGAATTATTCTGACCTGCACAGGCCTGGGTAACAAACCTTTGCAGCTTTTCCCTGGTGTAGCTCAGGTGACATTCACAGAGCCACCACAGGGAGAAATTCAGCCTGAGGCTCACTGCACAGCAGCATTTCATTGTGGTCAGCCCACCAGCCTGGCTAAAGAGAGGATTTGGGATATCAAATACAAGAGAAAACCTCAAACAGCCAAATCCCTGAGTATCTCTGGCCTGACATCCCTTTCAGAGCATCTTTTAAGGAAGCTGTGCTACCAAGGCAGGAGCAAGCAGGGGATCAGTCATGACTTTTCAGAGTGGGTGACCTTCTCCTCCCACCTGCCCCCAAATGAGTCTCCAAAACAGGTTTTTTCCCTTTCCCTCATCTTTTTAACTCTTTCACAAAATGCCACATTGATTTTCAAGGCTGAAGAACAGCCACCTGACATCTGAGAGTAAGAGCATCATGTTTTCCACTAGGAAAACCACAAAAGGATAAAATGAAGAGAAAGACTAATGCCAAAGAGCTGTTTCACAAAGGTCACATGGAACACAGGGGCTCCAGCCTGTGGTAAAGGCACTTGGGGTTGGCTGAGCCACTCACTTTGTATGCCACCTGCACACTGGGGAACAAAAAACTACAGAAAACAAATCTGTCTTTAACTGCCCTTGGTTTTTAAAAGCTTAATTACCTTCAGCACCCTCAAACTATCTGGACTAACCTCAGCAGCTGACAAAACTCTTTACCTGTGCTCAGCAGTACAGATGGTTTTGATGGTTTTGTTTAAAAATGTAGACAGTGAGGTTTCTAATTTTCCTAAAGCATTAAACTCCCTCTTGAAGTGTAACCTGAGATCAATTTTATTTCATCTGTCATGTAGCAATTTTAATAAAGTGTTAAAATGAAAGATATTGAAAAATTACAGAAGAAAATAATCCTCTGAAATAATGTGAAAATGGAATGGGCAAATAATAATGCAACTGGAGCAGAAAACGATTACATCCACTCTCAGTTTGCTCCCATGCTGAGCACCTCCTTTGCTTAATTTTTCTAAGAGGAGGCAACAGTAGATGCCAGTGCCCATCAAATTCTCTGTTCCCAGGTTTGTACACCTAGTAAAACCTCTCACTACTTCTGCAGGAACAAACTTTCCTCTTTAGAACAAGATAGAAAAAAAAAAAAACCCACGTTAAATCTGCCTGTTTAGAAAACTCCTTATGTAAAGATACTATAGTGAATGAAGTATTAAATTATGCAGTGTGAGATGTAATGGAGTGAATTATATTCAGTAGGATCACACATTACTGAAAATATGCAAAAAGCTCTGCTGCTGGCTTTCAGTTGTCAAGCTACACACACATACATACATATTATATATATATATAATTTTTTTTTTTTCTCATCTCATTATTTTCTACTGTCTCCATGTGTGATAACATGCCCAATGCTGACACTTGTCCTATTCTCCCTGGAAGACCCTACATTAGCATGTAAATAGCTGGCAGATACAAGGAAATGAAAGCAAGGAATAGCTCTTTAATTAACTTTAATCCTCTGAAAATCCATTCAGCAATCTGTTCTGACAGTTTTCTACACAAGATCTTCTTAGGAGGTCCCTAAGTGCTGCCTGAGGATCGCTGCCAGGCTGGAACAAGGAGGAAGAACGAACAAACCAGTTCTGGAGACAACATTTAGGCATTTTTCTGCTATTAAATGATGACTGGTGACTGCCATCTGGCATTATCAGAGCTGTCATTAGCCTGGCTCTGGAGGGAAACAAAGGGATGCCATGAGCAAGGCTGAGCACAGTTCCCATCAGTGTGACAGGAGTGGAGCAGTCTCCTGCAGCTCCTCTCACACCCAGGCTGCACAGCCCTGCCCTCTGTGCTCCTTTCCTCAGCCCACCCTCAACACAACATCCTCAAAGAGGGTCCCTTGTCAGAAGATTTGATGAATCAGCTCTACAGCAGTACCCAGCCCTTTAATCTGGAACAGCAAAAAAGGCTGTAAAGGAGTGAGCTGACATCGTTCCTCAGTGGCTCCCAGCTTCCAAATGTGACAAGTGTTACTCATAATCCTCTATTACAAGGAAATTTCAAACAAATTTTGGTGTGGGGAGGAAAAAAAAAAAATCTAAGGATAAGTGGAAGGAGATGCAGTGGAACAGCTTTTGGCAACACAAGATTGTCAAACAACTCCTTCCTACCTGCAGGTTAGATTTAGCTCTGAAATGGCCCAACAGTCCCATTCCCATTAATTCATATTCTCCTGCCAGCTGAACCACACAAAGTACAAAGACTGCATGACTTCACAATTCCCCCCCTCAATATTATTAATGCTGTAGTATCATGAGCAGACATCTGACTCAATTCATCTGATTCCAGGGCTAAAACATACAGAAAAGATCCAGCATGGCAACTGCAAAAACTTGGTGACTGAATGCTCAGAAGAATGCATTCTTTTATGAATATGTGAAAATGAATTTCAATAAAATGACCTTTAACACAACAGAGTTCAGCTGAAGAAAGAAGAAAATCTCTACAGACACATAAATTACTTAAGATGAAGGTGCTCCTTCTAAGCTTTGCCTTACACATACTAGTCCTTATACACACTGATCACTAATCCTCTTTAAACTATGCTCTACTTCCTGCAGCTCTGAGAAGTTATCTAAATTCTAAATCTGATCTAAATTTTACAGACTAGAGAAACACCATTAAAAGTCCTCTTAACAGCTGTGAAGACCAAATAAAAGGTGAAATTGGAATAAGTTCATAAAAACATCATAATGACATCCAGGACTAGTTAGAAGATTGCTCTTTGGCCATCTGCAGTACCTGGCACAGATAATGCCTAACTATGGCCTCTCAGCCTATCAGGCAGCTGATTGCCTCCATTTAAATAAATATGCAGCCACCAACCAGGCTGTTGTATAACATATAAAATTAAAAAACTCAAATAAAATTTAATTATAATTTTTAAAGGGGCAAGAAAGGAGAAAAAATTCACAAATAATGCCCTAAATGAGGTAAAACACTAAAATCTCCATTTCATCCTAGAGAACAGGACCACCCATCTCCATATACTGCCCACAGCTGCACATTTCAGAGGCTGATTCATCTTCCAGACAGACAGGAGTGACAGCAGCTGTGATCCAGTCACACTTCTCTGGGAATACAGTGATTTGTTTACTCACTGCAACACTGTTAAATCTCATGGGATATTCAGACACTTGTACAGGGAGAAGAGAATGAGCAGCTCAGAAATTGCTTCTTGCAATACGTGAACTTGCAAGAGTATCTCATATCTTTAACAAAATTTGAAATAAAATAGACTTTTTTTTTTTACACTACCAGTTTCATAAAGATGCAAGCAAATACAAATAGCAAAACACTGAAAGACACAATGCTTGCATTAAGCAAGAAAAGGTCATGCAAATGTAAAACATAATGGAGAATATCAAGTAAATACAAGCCACAGCAATAATATTAATTTTTTTTTTTAAAGGCAGACAAATTTCAACACCATGAAAACATAAAAGCTGAAATGGGCAGCTCCACACACAGGACAATCCTCTGAGTCTATCAGATGCACAAGTGGCTGTAGCTGCACACTGACCCAGCAAAGACCCAGGCTCCAAAAAGAATCATCACAGCTCCTCTGCTCTATTTGATCCAGAGAACTGTGATAAAGGCAGCTAAATGCTCCAAGAAATTAAACTGCACTAAGAAGATATAATAATAATAAATCTCAAAGCTGGATATTCACCCAAGACCAAAAAATAACAAAGGTGTTAACAGACAAAAGGAATAAAATGATTTATCATTAAAAATGGCTATCCTATTGGAGATACCAGACTGCAGACATCCTCCTCTGTTTTGAAAGCAGAGATAAGGTTGTTCTGGGAAATTAGAGTCATTGGCAAGGAAGTTTCACCTGAACACTAGGAAAATTAGTTAAGAAGGTTCAGAATTCAAAGCATCTCTTTGAGTTGAGTGTAACAAGATAAAATAGAGATAGATAAGCACGAGCTTTTGTGAAAGTAATTTAAACTGAACCAGTTAACAATTCTTTGAGAGAACTCACAGGAGAGTGAACCAGTGAACACGGGGTTTGAAAGTCTCTTTAAATTACGGAGCATCTCTGGGTTTTAATCATTCTGTGAGAGTCCCACTCCTGCTGGTAGGAGCTGCCTGATGGAGGAGCACACCACATGGAAAGCAATTAGCAGGAGGCTGCACTGAGGATTAGAGCCAGAAGTTTCCTTCATGACCATTATTAGTGTAGTGGAACAGGGGCAAGCAGCAAGATGTGAGCTGACAACATAAAACATTAATGTCAGCAGAGTCTAGAGACAAGGGTGAGGCATTCCAGAGCACCTAAAATATCAATAATGATGGATGAGCAAAGGCTGATAGACTGAGCAAAATCACTCATGAATGCAAGGTAATGCAGAGGGGAAGGAAAAAAGTTCAGATTTCACACAGTGTGCACACAAGCAGCTTTTACACCACAGGCTCCTAGGGATTTGATTCTGACACCCTTGGAAGCTATGGCATCCCTAGGGATGTGCCAGCCAGAGCCTGCAGAGAGGGAAGGGACTTCAGCAATAACCTCCACAAACAAAACCACTTCAGCAACACAGCTCCAGGAAAAAATCAGATCCTTGTACTAACACAGGTTCACCACAACAATCCCAGATGCTTCCAGGATATGACAAGACTCAAAAGATGTAGAAAATCAGTGAAATGCTGATACTAACACAGCAGAGCAGGCAGTGCCAGGGAATACATACACACGTGCTGCAGTAAAGGATTTGCCACCTGAAGGAAGGTCATTGTCACAGAAAACTGCAGTCTGCACTGGGGGATTTCATAAAAAAACCCCAACATTCTCAGGAGATACAATAAAGATTTCACAGCTCTTCCACAGCACTCCTGTTTGACTTGGGCTCTGGTCTTCAGTTAGTTCACCCAAGCACCTCTGTTCTCCATGCTCTTTTATAACTCAGACAGCAGTGCTTCCCCACTCACAGGAGTGACAGAAGGAAAAAAGCAGCTCTAGACATTGAGTACTGCTAAAATGTGAATGACAGAGTCATCCAGGTTCCCAAAATAGACAGCATTTAACCTTCATTAGTTGCTAAGAGCTCTCATAAGTCTACCAAGCATTGATATTCAGATATTTATAACACATTTAACTCCAGACCAAGTCCAGGACAAAAAAGAGAAAGGACAGGCAATGTATCAAGAAGGTCCCCCCCCCCCCACAGAGTTTCTTATCACCACTTCTTGGGGGAAAATATTGCCAGGAAAAAGAACTCATTGGTCTGGATGAATAAACCTTGTAAGTGCCAAAGCTGTCCCTGGGGAGAGCAGCAATTGTGCTTGTTACATCTGAACAATGCAGCAAAATGAGAAGATACCATTTTTCTTAAGTTGTATTTGCATGAAGAATGTGAACTCTGTAATTTGCATTTAATGTTATTAGCCATCCTTTTAGCATATTGAAAGTTAATTACAAATCAAAACTTTTGATGCAGATCGTTAGGCACCCATTCATCCGCATGGAGGCTGAGCCATGATCTGGCACTGAGGAGGAACAGCTCCCAGGTTCTGCCAGCTGAAGAACATCCAAAACACAGGGAACTCTCCATGAAGCCAAAGTGTGACCCCCTGTCCACCAGTCAGGCTTGGCAGGAAGTTCTTTATCAGTTCTTATTATTAATTCAGCTGGGTACACCTACTTGGATGCTCTGGCTGCAGTTCAGAGATCCATTCCTTCAGTGGAGCAGTTTGGCACTAAAACTAAACCTGTGTAACTGCTGTGTAACTGAGGGGCAACAATTCCACATCCCTGCTCCCTCTTCTTAAAGGAAAACTAGGCAGAAAAATACTACCTCTGCAGAGGGAGAAATAGTGAGAACATAAATACTGACAAAAGAGCACCCCAACCTCAGCCTAGCTCGGTGAAGTTTAACAAGAGCTCACAATGTCACAGCATTTTGGGAAGAGATAGATTTAGATGAGTCAGCATGAGCTGGCTGCTTGGATGGATCAAAAAATTCCTGATGTTAGGGAGTGAACCCCAACAGAGGACACAGCTCAGTGCAGAAAATGCACCAACAGCTGCAGCAGAAGGAGCTTCAGAACCTCAGAACTCACAAATCCACATGCAGGCAGGGAGGAAAGCTAGGCAGGGAAGGAGTACATGTTTAATTACTTCTGTGTTTCTGGTTTCCTTGTGTTATCTGAAGGAAAACATCAGATCCAGAACATGTTTCACACCCTTCAGCCTGCACATGCCCCTAGAGAGTTAAATTATAAACCTGGCTATTATTTACAGCTCCTCAGCATCCCATTCAGGAGTTTAAGAAATTCAGCAGGGCTTTTATCTTCTCCTTTATGCAAGGAAAAAGTCAATATTGGAATGCAAGGGCTACAAACATAGCCTCAGGTTAATACCACACATGACAAATTCATGTGCAGATATTACATAAGGAACACGTTGCCTCACACAGGAGGAGGGGGTGGGTTAAATATCTTTCTGGGGCTTTTTTAACAACTTCTTTGGTGGAAAAGATTTCATTTAAAGCTTTTCAAGTGTGATGACCATGCTCCATTGTGAACCACTCACTGAGCTATCTGTGACCTGCACTTCTGTCACAATTCCAGCACAGGGATGAGCAGAATGAGACACTGAGCCTGTCCTGCTGTACCCCACATGTTCAAAGAAAAAATGGCCACTAAGCTGAGTTGTACTTCCCTGCACAGGATTGTTTAGAGGCAAATGAAAGCAGACAGCTCCTTGGAGAAGGCAATCACCTGGGCTTGCAGCAGAGCTGTGCCTGGATGGGACACTGAGGGACAGTAGCAATGTGCAGCTCTTGCTGTTTCTCAGTGTTCAGGGAGAACAAGGAATGGCTCTGAGAAAACTAACAGCTCTGTGGATTCAAATTGGGAGGGAAAGCAGAAAACAAACAGATGATTTGCTTGGCATTTTGCTAGAAGCAAACAGAAGAGCTGAGATTTACTTAAAGGACTGGCAGAGTGAACCAGAGATGGGAAAGAAAATCATTCTAGGGTAAGCTGTCCAAGCACAGAGGTGGCAAAGGATACCCCCAGCCCTTGGGTGGGGGCTTTGGTCCATGCAGGCTGAGCCCCTTCAGCCTCATGTGCAGAATGAGCAAGAGGGAAAAAGGATAATGGACAGGGATATACAGTGAAAACAGGGAGAAATGGAGTGGGAGAGATGTCACCAGAGTAAGCAGTGCCTCTTGTTCGTGCAAAAGGTCAAGAACTCTCTTGTATGGTGATTTTCATTTTTAAAAAACAACCCCAAATGGTTCACAAGCACTTTTTTCTCCCAGCACCAAACTCTTACATACGCTATCTTAATAAATATCTTCACGTTGGAGAGGGATAAAAGGCATTTTGTTTTGATTTCATTATATCTCCTGAAATTGCTTTTTTCTTTCTGCGTTTTTTTTCTTGTCATTCAGTTGTGGTGGCCCTCACTGAGGGATAATGCAATAACACTTCTGACAAGGTCAGCTTACCAATAACTTTGCAGATGGCATTTCCCAATGACAAAACAAGCACAGCTTCTCCTCTCTTTGTAATTAATATAATAGAAATGTCAACCTGAAAAGTTGGTCTCCAAAGGTAGTATGTTATCAACAGAAAATTAATTTATTAAAGCCAGAAAGTGTTTCCTTATCTGCAAAGCTGAAAATACTATTTACAGAGCAGAATTCCTGTTACAAGCATAAAACATAAAACTTCTGCAGCTTATACACATGCCTGAAAAAGCAGCAACTGAGGAGAGGAGTTAAATTGCTTAAATTTCTAATTCAGACACGATCATTTTGGGAGCTGCACATTCCTTTTGCAAATGTCCTGTAGAAGCACAAGGCTCTACACTGTGTGCACATCCTGAAAGAAGCATTACTCCACATCCATGTTTATCTTTAATTTAATCAAGTTCAATGCACAGAGTGAGCCCTCCCAGCTCCTCTCCCATCCATGCAGCAGTAAGGCAGGGAAAAATGGGTGTGGGAGCAGGGACTCTTCCAGCTGCTCCTTCCACTGGAGAGAAGACTCTGCTGCTCAAAGGGAGTAAGAGCAATCTCAATTCCTTGCACACAGACTTGTGGCACCCAAAATAATATTAACTGAAAGACCAAGTAGGGTGGGGTTTCCATATTCCACAGTGCTGCTCCAGGAGCAAGTACCTGGGATGACACAACACTGAAATAAGCCCATGGAACTTTGTACACACCCAACACTGTTGCAAGCAAAGGAACACATCTGCTGGAATCCTTGGACATAGACATATTTAAACATGACTCTGGCCATGCTTCCCTAAAAAAAAAAGCAGCTTGGATGTCCCACAGGGTTATTGCCTTCCTAATATAACCTCTACAAATCATAAGACCCTTGTAAGAACTCATCCTGACAGGAAGCAAGTCCAACAACATCTTAATGTGTAAAAAGCATATCCTCTTTTCCTGTCTCATGCTCACACTTTACCTGTAGATCCCTTTTTAAAATTCCTGACTTCAGAAAGGCAGTGATCTTTCTAGGGAAATCCTGAAGCTCTGGATTCATACTGACAGAAAACAAAGCCTCAGCTCCCCCACTGTCCCAAACTGGTTCCACCTGAACAGGCAAGTTTACAGTTAATGATTCTCCACAGGTCCTGCCCCACATAACACAAAAAAACCCAGCAGCTGTTCTGTACATTATTCTTGTAATATAATAATCTCATGACATCAATCAAAATTAATTAACTGAAACTACACCAATTCTTCACATTTTCTATAGCTTCTATTAAACAGTTGTTGACTCTATCTGAAATACCACCTAAACAAATGTGCTCATAAAAGAGGGAACAGTACATTTCTCCTCAATGCAACAAATCATGGGTCAGAGACCATTTGCAAGATGCTCTGTAAAACCTCATTTGACTTCTAATATATTCATCAATTTAAGCAATGCTTGACCTGAGATGATGTGAACACCCACTGAACAAAACAGTCAGTACTGCAGGATACTGTGCCAGGAGCAATCCAAAACTCCTCAATTCTCCAGACAGTCCTTCAGTTTCATAAAGATTTTGGGTCTTCATTTGAAAGGATGCTCTGACTGGTGTCTGAGTAATGCAGCTGTTCTTACCAGAGGCTCCCATCACATGTTGAAATAAGCTACTGTGCAATTACTTAATTATCTCTCTCTCTCCCCTATCCATTAAAAAAAAAAAAAATCCACTGCAATTCAACTTGAAGCAAACCCAGTTAATCCAGTTTTATGGCTGAGAATTAAAACAGAGAGAAGTCAGAGATTCAAAGCTGCAGTTCCTGTGGCAATACCACCACTCTAAGAGGCAGTGAGATTAATGCCTTCAAGCCCTGAGTATCTGAGGAACAAAGAATTTAATAAAAAAATAAAATAAAACAACCACCCTTTCTGTGTAGCCTACTCTTGCTGGTACTTCAGAGTCTGCTGTTCAGAAATCCCAAGCCCCTGCCCTGTCCCTGGATGCTGCCCAAGCCCCTGCCCAGCAGTCAGGTTTGTTCTGCCTGACTTCCCCCAACAATCACTCCCTCATTCCACCCATCCATCTTCCCTGCCAGGCCTGCTCAACCATCCTTCATAATTCAGAGCTGAGGAGCTGAGGAATAAATGTTACAGCACACGCATCAAGGGAACTATAACTTTGAATTACCTGACCTGGGTGAGTTTAAATTCTCAGCCATAACATTGGATTAACCTAATTTCTTTTTATTGAATATTTTACCTTTAGAAGTCCTACAGCCCTTTCTCTCAGAGAAATATGAGAACTGAAGGTCATATAAATTCTTTTATGGGTATATTTCTAATTTTCATAATCTAACCTCTTAGCAGTGAGCATTAATATCTAGTGGGGGCAGAACAAAGCAGAATCCAGTCAGTATTCTGGGGGGGAAAAAAAGATCACATTTCTATTGTTCTTCACAAATACCTCATAAAATAACACATAACTTTTAACTTTGCTGCATACTCTGAATTGTTATAAAATTTTAAAAAACCCTCTAAACTCGCTGCTTAAATAGAAGTTATGTCAGAGATAACATCAGTAAGAATACAGAGGCTGTCCTTGTGCCTCCACCTCAAAAACATCAGATATAAAGATAATAATGAACTCCATATTTTTACCATTGCAAGGTTTACCAGATACATAATAAGGCAAGAGAAAGAATTACACAAAACTGATTCCCAGAAAATTGCTAAGATAGTTTTTATGAAGCTCTTTTATGCTTCTAAAAGGGAAAGGGAAGCGATGCTCAGGGGCCAATTCATCTTCTGCCTCCAGGCTGGCCATTTGAACTCACCCTCATCATTTCCACACTGAGAGCCCTCAGGTGATGAGACCAACTCTAACAAAGCACATCACCTTCCTGATGGGTGGGACAAATTCCTACAGGTACCACACAGGTACACAAAGAACAATAGGCAAAGTCAGGGAAAAGGCAAATTTATCCACTAGCTGTGAGGAATGAGGACAGCAGCTCGAGAGCAGAAGGTGTCACTAGAGACAAATGACAAGAGATAAATCAGACTAAGGCAACTCTCAGGCTTTGAAAAGTCATTTTGGAGCAAGGAAGGAAGTGGGAACTCAACAGCTCTGCTCTTTTCTTCACTGAGCCAAAAGTGAGTAGTAAGCTCATGGCCAAGTCAGGTAAAGTAAGGAACAGTGGCAAAAAAGAAAAACAAGTGAAAGAAAAGCAGGCACTGCTCTGGGGGCCCACACCAGCAAAACCACATTCTTCTGACTTTCCAAAATCAGCAGATCTCACTTGAGAAACAATAACATTTTCTGGTTAAATTTTAAGATACCTCCTCCTCCCAAATGGTCTTTGTGCACTGCTTCAGCCACTTCTACAAACACATTGATCTCAGCTTTCTTTATTCATTCTTTATAGAAAGATTCTACCATTGGATCAGTAAATGATATTAGCAGGCCTCGTGAAACAACCTGCTTCAAAGGAAAATGGCTTGTACTCATTTTATTCTGGAAGACAATTGCCATTTGCTTAATATAGCCATGATATTTTACTGAGGCAATTATACTCTTAGCTATCAGTAACAATTAAACCCTTAGATTGAGGTTGCTTAATAAAGGTCTCAAAATAAATAACACATTCCAAACACAGTATTTTAAAATGTCAAGCATGCAAATAGGATCTTGTAATGAATATAAGGAAGCACCAAGTATAAATCAGCACAGAGTTAGTTTGTCACTGTACAAGTGTCTGCAGAAATTGCCATTGGAGTATTGTGGGATTGTGCTCAGAAAGCTCCAGCAAGGGCAGTGCTGCAGATGAAACCATTTCAATAAATACTGTGGCTGGTCCATGGCAAGGCCAGGGGGAAGCCATCAACACTGCTGAGCTTCTCTAGGGGCAGGGCAGAGTGGCTTGGGGAACAGTTGAGGCTGAAAAAAATTGTATTTGTTCTTTTGTATTCCCTGTAGCAACTTCCTTGAAAACTGGAGTTAGAGCATTCCATTAAAAGCTAAATAAAACTCAGAAGCAGACAAATTAGAGGGTACAGAGAGAAAAAAAAAAAAAAAAATCACTCTCAGACTGAGATCCAGAGATACTTGAAATCAGGACAAAGATCCTAGCAGGCTATTGGGTACTGAAGGTGAGAGCAGAAGGTTTAAAGGTCCTTACAGTGCACACTGCAAGATGAATAAGAAAGGTAAAACAGACCAATGACACAAATGAAAAAAATTAAAATTAAACAGGAAACATGTTGACAGAACACATATTTGTGGAGTTATTTTGCAGGGCATATATTCCAGGCAAAGAGGGAAACAGCAAGTTACCTCCAACATGTGGAGGCAGCTGTCTGAGCTCCAGGAGGTGGTTAAGTGGATCAGGACTAAAACATGACACAGCAAGTAACTAGAAGTTACTCAAAAAAATAAAATACCAAAACAAAACAAAAAAACCCCACAACAAATTTGGGTTATATAGGGGGGAAAAAACCTAAACAAACAAACCAAACAAAAATCTATGTTAAAATAACTCCTCAGAGAGCTCCATTTCCATGGAGCACTTTCTACCTTATAGACAGAAGGCAGCCAGAGGCCAACAAAAGCAAAGTGTGATATTTCCTTAACTCCAACACAAAATTCCTATGGAAGCAAACATCAAACTCCCAAATTCTGCTTTTTCCTCACAAAACTCAGCACCCTTTATCCAGTAACCCAGACACTCCTGTGAAAATCACAAACCCAGCATCCCCCCTGCATCACACTGAACTCAGGAGCATTTTAACACCATCTTACAGGGCAGAGAATTATGCATAAAAGCACCTACCTCATCTCTGACCTATTGGTCTTCATTCTTTATAAAAGGCACCCTACAAGAGGGGTCTGGGAACTAAAATTGATGATGCTAGTGGTTACTAAAAATTAAAATTCAGCTGTGACCTGTTCAGAGCCTCTGCACTCCAGAGGCAGCAATCTTCTCCTTGCTCCTTTCCTACACCTGTTAATAATCTTCTGTCTCCTTCTGCTATTATCCTCCTCCACCCCTAACTACCAACCACCTTTTCTCTGAAATTATTTAACTGATTAATATAATCAAGTTGAAATTAGACAGACCTGTGCTCAATCTAAGAGGCTGCTGAGTCTCCTTCAAACACAGACTGTCTTGTCTCCCTTTCTTAAGAATGCAGGATGGTCTAAGGAAGCACTCACAAAACCTGCCTTGCTTAACTCTGAAGAGGGAGATGTGGAACCACCTGAAAATGTATTTATTTGCCAGTCATAAAAAGGAAAGTAACTCCCCTGAGTTTATAAAAACCTGCAAAGGGGAGACACAGTAAGCAGAGGGAAAGGTTTTACAGGTAATTTTTCACGTATCCCAGAAAAAGGGTTAATTCACCTTCTGCTGTGCACCCAGAACATTAAGACCTTTCCTTGTGCTTTGAAATTATCTACCTCCTGAAAAAAAACCAACCATCATGCAGGACCCAATATGACAGAGAAGCTATCAGCATTATTTTAAATCTTTACTGATTACAAAACAAAGCAGATGGCAAATCAAGTCATGAACTCTGCATCTGCCATGCTTAATGAACAGTTTAATTACCTAGTCCCATTTCTGATGCATTTTTGCCATTCTCAGCTCTGGGAGTCACTAATATACTTCACACTGACTGATATCTGCAGGAACATGTGGTATCAGCAGTCAGCTGGAGTTGGCTAATCAATACTTGTTTAATCCCTAACTTTTATGGTGATGGCCTAAATTATGTCTCAATAGAAACAGATTTCCTATTGTATCACATGATCTGGTTGAGAGCCCATGAAACAAAAGGGAATTTTTCAGTCTCTTCTCTGGGCAGCAGAGTAGCCAAAGGCAGACAAGTGCACAGACAGGAACTAAACACAGTGAGACAACAACATCCACCACAAGCAGATTAGTTCAGTCCCTGTGTTACACCTTACAGGAGAGCAAGGGCTGCAATTATGGCAGTGTGCATTCACAAAGCCTGCCATTTCAGGAACAAATTGGCCTCATTTGGAATAAGTTACAAAAAGTAACTGAAATTTGGATTCCCATTTTGAGTTTTGAGTTTCCTGCAAAGGATCACACCCTGGCTGCAAAAAGCAGGGATTTTGTCTCTGGCCAAACCTGCAGTGCTATGGGCTGATCCCATGCATTTTACACCTTGCAGAATTTCCTTCTGGGCACAGAAGTCACAGGGGTCACTGAACTGAACCCTGGCAGCAGCTAAGTAACACAGGAAGGGCTGATCCCAACCAGGTAAAATCACCCAAGGAGAGGAGGAGATGATAGCCAGCCCTTGGCCCTCCACATCAGAGGGCTTTGGGAGCTTTTCAGTGAATTTATTGCTGTTCTCCAGCAACACTTCTGCACAAGGCCCAGCTGTGCCCTCTGGAAGCTGCCCTGCTGAAATAAATAACCAGAGCTGACTTTCCACGAAATAATGACTCAATCAGCTGCTTACCCTCAGATAAGGATTTTCATTTTAGGAGGCCTCTATGTCATATAAAATTTCCTAAGAAGTTCCAGTTTTAGCTGTTCAGTAGCAGAATTGACTGCTTTTAACATGCCCACTTCATAAACAAAGCCCAGGAGTTGTGTGCAAAGCTCTCAAAAAAAGTGGAACACTCAAAAGCTTAAGGACAACACAAAAGTCAAATACAAAACTGCGTGAGTAAACATGGCATTCAAGGCAAATGCAGCAGTAAATAAACAGGCAAAAGGGCAGAGGTGGATTAGGTGTTTTCCCAGCATTTCAGTACTGCTGCATCACAACTTCCTCAGGTACTAAAGCCAAGATGAAAGATTTTCCCAAAACTCTCAGCTAAGGGAAAGCAAAAAGCATGACAGACAGCAAACCCAGGCAAGCAGATCTCTGGGAGAGAGAGTGAATCCATCCCTTCAAACATCAATTTCTGTTTTAACACCTTAAGTGAAGGGAGTGACACTCCAGGAGAAACCTTCCATCAATGTCTGAGAGCCTCAGTGGTGTCCTAATCTGGTCTAAAGTTTCACTGAAACATGTAAATCAGAAAATATCCGTCCTGCCCTGATTTACAAGGACACAGGGGACAAAATGATCAACCAACATATTCTAAAGAGCAGTTTGTGAGCAGGAATCATCAGGATGCAGCTCCTACACCAGCCCACACTCAGCAGTGGAATCAGTGGGGCAGGATCACTGCAGTGACATTCAGAGATTGGAGAATGCTGCTCCTGTCTGCCAGGGAAGGGAGATTTGTAGGGATGCACTGAAGTATCCCAGACTGACAACTGTGTCACTTCCAAGCAATAAACCAACTGGAAAGGCCCAAGTAAGATCAAGAAAGCCCAAAAGAAGCAAATGAGGTGAGGAAGGAAGCAATGGACAGAGAGGTGAAATGTACTGAAATGGAAATATGAGAGCAACCAAGAGAGACAGACTGTGGCAGGTAGCAACTGAGCACGACTGACAAGTGAGACAGGCAGCCTGTAAGAGCCACAAAATATTGCTTCAATCTTGGGCAAAAAAAATCAGTAGCCACAGAAGTGAAGAGTCAGACTGGCAAAGCAAGTACCCCCTGAAGAGAGTACATTTACTACTGAAATATTTGGTACTGCTGTTACCAAAAAAAAAAAAAAAAAAAAAAAAAAAAAAAAAAAAAAAAAAAAAAAAAAAAAACAAAAAACTTACTCTTTTCTATTTTATTGTAAAACATATTCTAGGACTGAGACTTCCAGGTTCCAGGCTGAGCCCAAAGAAAGGAAAACTGTTAGAGCACTAAACTTGCACTGTTGAACACTTCTGATGCCTTTCAGGCCTTGTTTGCTCAGCACACAGGAACTGATTCACTGCCCCAGCAGAGGGTCAAACATACACAAATGCAGGAGTCATACAATCAAAAGCAATAGCATTTCAATCGTATATATAATACTCTTCCCCAAATTAGATTTTCACAGTCCTATTTAACAAGACAAAGATTGAATAGAGAGAACTCATCTTTTCCATTCTCAAATTACATAAAGCACGCTACACTACTGATGCCACTAATTAGATGATTAAATACCATTCTAGGTGATATGCTTTCAATGTAAAATAATTATTTTTGACAGGAAATGTATTTGCTCAATCTCATTTTAAATCACAATATCATACTTTTTTTAATTAAATGAAAGTCTTTCTTCTGATTTTGCATGAGAAGAGCAACCAGCAGGAGAAACAGTGCTGAGGATAGATTGTCCAAGTATCATAATGCCTGTACTTCTTCACAAAGGACCCCAGCGTTCTCTGGATGGAATATAAATTTTCAGAGAACAGCAAAGTCTTTATTCCTTCAAAACAGGTCAGTTGAGGAATCACTGAACACACTGAAAACCTCCCCTGTCAAAACACAAGTCTATTTGCCATGGTCTGATGAAGAACACTTCCAACTTTTCCTATGCTCCTCTTCAGGGGAGCACAGCAAACAAAGCAAAGGTTTGTCTTCCCATAGAAATCAGGGTACAATCTATCACGTGACAAAGCAGTGTTGTGGTTTTGTACTTAAAGAAAAGTAATGATATTTTTGTGTTCTATGGCAAAAAGTGTTTCTGCTGAGCGCTGGAAATAAGTTAACAAAGGGAACATTTTAGAAACCACCTGAGAAACTTCCTTCAGGGCTGAGCAGTCCAGCACAACATTAGACAGCTGAAAAGGTTATAAAGACAGGTTTTTTATTGGGCTCAGCACACACCTGTGTTTTATCCAGCCACAGCAGTCCCAAACTAGAACACTGTGGAGAGCTGCCTGCTGCTGGGGGCAGGAGAAGGCTGAGGAGGAGATGCTTTTCTGTTTCCATGGAGAGTTTGGTCCATCCACCCTGACTGAAGTGCCTGCCTCAGTGTGAGGCTGAAAGAACTGCTGTCATTTTTCTCTTTGCACTTCTGTGGCTCTCCATGGCATCCAACTCTGCAGTCAGAAGATCTGATGGAATATCCTCTTGTAAAGTGGCTGCTTCATGCTTCAAGAGCCCTGCTTACTGCACCATACATCACAGCTTCTTTGGCTCAAAATGACACGGGAATTACACAAAATCGGGTGCAGCGCAATTAAAATCGATCAAAACGCTTTAGTCGAGACTGAAAATCAAAACCTAAAGCTCAGGCACCACAGCAGCTCTTTCCCTTCCTGCCTCCCCACGTGGTGATGTGCCTGGCTCCCTCTATGAGCTCTGACTACTGGAGTCTGACCTTCTGCACACACATAAGCTCATTTACGTGAGCAGCTTCTTAACACCAGGGAGATTGCTCAGATGGGGGAAGTTTTGCAAGGAGTATTCTTGGAAAGTGAAGTAACTCTTATTCTGGCTACAGCAAATTATTATTCCCTTTGTGGAAAGAGAGCTCTCAGAATTTAATATAAAATTTTCAATGCTCTGCAGACTTCAGAATTATTGTATAGAATTTCATCCTGAGAGCACACCTGATATAGGATGATGCAGACCCTTTGATATATTCTATAGAAAGAATCTTTAAACCTGTTTTCAATTTACTGGTCTAGTGCTTGCCATTACATTTGAACAGACTTCCAGCGTAAGAGGAAGGCAAATCTCTTACTCTCTGTAAATTGTTTTTCCACAGGAATAGTTGACAAGGTGCTGCCACTTCGTTCTCTTTAGGAAAGGAGGCAATGCAGCCAAAGCCATTATAAATTCCCTTCAGTGGCTCAAAACACTCCAGCAACAACATGATTCAATTCTCTGCCCTCACACCGATGCCAAGGCTCAGACAAAGTCACGTTTCCTCAGCACAGCACGAGCCCAGCTGGGGGAACACCAGCACAGTTGCAGGAGGTGCTGGTACTTCCATTCCAGTGAAGCCCTAAAGACAGGTCTCATGTCTCCCACTGCACCCAGTATGCAAAGACCCCAGAACAGCTTTGTAGCACCAGGTATAGAAGTGAACACAGAAGGAATAGGAAGGACTGCAGCTGGCAGAAAGAAACAGGGACATGTTTTTCCAAAGATCTCACCTTGGTGAGGAGCACCAGGCGTTTCTGCAGCCGCCTGACCAGCGCTTCCTGGTGCTCCCGCTTCTTCTTCTCATCCAGGAGCTGGCTCTGCACAGCCAGCATCTCCTCCTGCAGCTGCTGCCTGGCCTTCTCCAGCATCCGGGCACTGAGAGAGACAAGAGAGAGCTGTGAGCTCCTGGGGCTGCTCTCACATCACAGACAGCAGGACAGGCTCACACGAGAAGCACAACCAGGACCAGGACTGTGGAAACTGGGCAGCTGCAGTCTCGTTATCAGCTGTTGTCAGAAAAAGATATGAGGGAAGAACCACCCTGTGGGAATCCAGGATATTCCCCTGGCTTCCCTGGATGCCTCCAGACCTGAGCAGGGGGCTCAGAGGCCTTGGCACAGTGCCCAAGAGCCCTGTGAGTTTAATTTCAGTCCCTAGAAAAAATTACCATCATTACCAAAAAAAATTACAAGTCACAAAACATAAGTAAAGCATAAATTAGATGGTTAAAATTATAAAATTGTTTATAAAATTGTTTATAATAAGGGGTCCAGAGCCAAAATAAAAAAATTTAGGTGTAGTATGTCTTTCTTCCTTTCTTCTTCTTCGTGGCATCCATCTTTTGAGTTAAAATAGCACTTCTAAATTGGTTTGGGAGAAAGCTAAGCAGTGCAATGTAAGTATCATGTATTGAAAAGTAATTGTAAACATCATATACTTAATTTATAATATAAAAAATAAAACCTGCCCAAACAGCAAGCTGTGTGCCTCCAACTGACCTGCCAGACAAACCTCTGTAGGTCAGGGAAAGAATTCCTTAAATTAAAAAAAACCCTTAAAAACCTCAAAAAACAGATTCTAACTCTTCCTTCAGTACTCAAGCTAAAAAACAAAAACTCTAAAACCACCAAATATTGTGCAATAAGTAATCTCACACTCAAAAAAAGTCACCAATCACACCACCAGCCCAGGGACAGTCATCTTGTGTAGCACAAGACAATTACTGGAACCTCACATGTATGAAGCATTTAAATCATTGCACATCTGTTTCAAAATCAATCTGTTTGCCTTTGAGAACGTGCCTTGTTTTAAACAAACATCACACACAATCTTGGGTTCTACAGGATCTTTTCTTATTTTTCTAGCAAAGTAGAAGAAAAAGTGGGTTTCATATTATCTGCTTTGACTGACAGACAGTACTCAGCAAGTAATTAAAGCCACTACCTGCACATTGCTCTTGCCAGCAACCTGTGCTGGAAGAGAAATGTCTTAGGGCAGGTGATTAGCACTTCTTTTGAGATGTGGACATGATTCTCAATTAAAGCAGAACAGCCTGGGCCCTCTCTCCTTCTCAGCTCTCTGTGCAGCACACTGTGGTGTGCACAATTATCTGTGTCCCCTGCAAGCTCTCCATGTGTGCCCTTCAGCCCCACACTCTGCTGCTGGGACACTGAGGGGCAGCTGCTCCAAGGCTCACATCAAGCAGCTCATCACACATCAACTGCTGGCAAAGCACTTGATCAATAACAAAATAAAAGTGCAATCACTCCTGTGATTAAGAGCCAGTTCATGATTTAAATATGATGAGTTTATCCAAGACTGCACTAAGTATTTAATGAGTGAGCAGGACATGAAATAAAAGTATTGCACACAAGTCAAAAACCCTCAAGCAAGAAAGATCAAACTCAACATCTGCAGAACAGAAGAACTTTGTTTCTCTAATGCTAGAAACAACACTGGAAAATTTATGAGGGCTTCCAAGGGGTCTTATTCATCATTATATTTGAAAGAAAATAAATAAAAATGCTTTTAAATAAAATAGCACTATTGTTAAGGTAGTGTTTAGATAGATCCAAAAGGGAATACCTAAAGAACACTTCTAGCATAAATCAAGTACAACCTGCACTGCCAGGTCACCAAACTGTATTTCTTGGGAAATGCATGCAGGAATTCACAAGAATTCCAAAGCAGCTGTCCCTCTACCTCAAAATCCTCTTTGAAAAAAGTATTTGTTTTAAAGCACTGCATGAAATGGAAATCAATTTAAAGCTCCAGTTCAATTTGGAACCATTTACAGAACAATTTAATAATTGGAAAATATGAAATAGTCTCCTCATTGCTGTATTCAGGTGGGAAGGTTCATCAAGAGGGCTTCACATCTGCATTTGAAACTGGAAATTCCATTACCAGGGCACCACTGCTTCCTTGGACCTGTTTTAATTAATCAGTTAAGAAGGCTCCTGTGCCAAGAGTACCATCTCTGGTGATGGAATGTGCCTGTGGGTCAGCCTGTCAAAGCAGCAGGTCAGTCCTCAAAACAGGGCAGAAAGGATGGGTAATTCCTGGTAACCTCAATTTCTGCCTTAAGCTTTATTACAGTTTGTTCAACAATATTCCTTTTTTTGCATAGGGCAAATATAAGTACAAAGCCCTCATTAACTGTGATATATGTGTTATAACAATTAAAATCACACTACAGAAAGCTTCCTGCAAATACTTTTTTCATTATCAAAGAACCTTTGTCCTGATTAGAGTCAGAACAAAAGAAAAAAATGCAAACATAAGATTAATTAACCTGAAACAGCAAAAATCTTACATATTATTATTGCAAAATATTTTGATAAGGCAATGGAGTAATTTTTTTTCTTAATCCCCCAACATTATGACTTATTTTTATAAATGTTAAGTGGACCAACAAATGATGATTGATTTGACATTCACCATGAAAGTTGAGGTATGTGCAAGGTTTCCTTCCCAAAATAATGAAAAATATTTGAGATTCACATCTTATGGAGAGCACAGACATTCAACCACACACAAAACTCTCCAGCTAGGCTGGAAAACAACTGGTTTAAAACACGAGAGGAGTTGAGCAAAGAGAGACAAACAGGCAATTTCCTCAGCCACTGCATGGAAATAACACCTTCATCTGTTTATGTTTCAGCCTCAGCAGAAATGGGATGTTAATGTACCCAAAATTCAAATGTCTCTGAAAGCGAGGACAATCCTCAAACTCTCTGAACCAACTGTTACCATAGGTTTCCTTGCTATGGGAGGTGTGAAATTCAACTTCCTCTCAACTCTCCACACCATGCCAAAGTACATTACTGAGATCCTTTCTTCCTCTCTTTGGACAGATTGATAATTCTTTCAGAAACTGCACCAAATACAACATGAGCTGCTTCTATAATGAAAAATCCAAAAGGAAAGTGCTCTTTCTTATTGACACAAAACAGGATTTGCAAGTAGGTGATCAGAAGCAAAAGCCTTTAAAGCCAGACTTGTGCACTCTTCTTCCACCCTGATGACACCTATGGCTTTTCAGAAGTAATTGCTCACTCAATATGAGCATTGAAAAATAAAATAAAAGAGGCACAAAGTTCTCCATTCAACATAAGCTTGGGGAAGTGGCATTTTAAAAAATCTTTGCAAGTTCAAAGTAAACCTTTTAAGCCTAAGAGAGAAAAAGTCATTTCTGTTTATCAGCCTATTAATGTTCCTTGTTCCACATCCCAGTGAATGAGATGCCAACATCTTTCTGTTCTGAGCTGTTTGAGACTTCATATTTTGCTCTTCCCTTCTGTAATCCACTTTAATGCAATCTCAAGGATAAAACTTCATTTTCCAGAATATTCTTTGAAAGACTGAGAACAATGAGGGCACACAGTGAATACTGAAGCTATAAGATACATTTTAATAATCTCCTTCAAAAATGACAAAAGCAGCCGACAGCTTCCCCCCGCCTCCCCCAGTGATCCATAAAACATTATTTTAATCATTCCATCCTTTCAGTAGCCAAGTTAACACCTCAGAGTTACTAAAAATAAAATAAAATAAAACAGGGAAAGCAAACAGGATGCCAGAACCAGTCTGTGTATGAACCTGGGAGGAAAACAAGGGGTCCACAGTGACAATTAGAAGAGCAACACTGTCTGGGTCATGTTGTAGCTTGGGAGAAGATGAGACACATGTACCTACCAGGGCAGCTGTCAGGGGGGAGCACATCAAAGAGAAAAGCTGAGTGTGATGGGGAGAGCAGTGAGGAGCACAGAGGGAAAACACAGTGACAGTGCCACTGCACAGAGAAATGTGCTGCAGCCATCAGCAGCCTCCTGTCAGAGCCCAAAAAAAAGGGTTAATGCAGGAGCTAATGAGGCAAAAAGGAGCAGGGGAAATTGTTTTGTAGCAAGACATTTGGATGAAGAACACCCATTCCTGAAATTTGACAACTCGAAGGCATCTCAATGAATCCACAGGTACACACATAAACCACACTGGGAACTGATAAACAGAGGGCTGAACAAAATGTTATTTTTTATTCCAGTCCCTCCACCTCAGGTTTTCTGAGCAAACACAAAGGCATAAGCAAAACCAGGGTAACTCCAGCATGTCTCTTATTTTCCAGTGGATAGCAGCAGGACATCCCTGCCTGTGCCCTCCCTCAAGGATTCTTCCAACCTCCAGTTTCTGACAGACAACTTTCCCCCTCAGCCTCTGCCTAACCTGCCTCAGCACTGTCCAGGGTGGGAATTAAAAAGGAAAAACAGAAGGGAGAAGATGAAAATAGTGTGACTTAAATAGGGACAGAACACAGAAAAGAAAAGTTGAGGTTTGGCAAAACAGAAAAATACCCATTGTATGTTAAAAAGGGAAAAAAACTGATCCATTACAAAATGCTGCTGAAAGTCTTTTCAGCATTGGAGCTCTGAGAACACAGCTACAGATGGAGCTAGTTTAACATTTAGGTAAACTAGAAAAACCACCATCAGGAAGAAGGAGAAGACTTTAGTGCTAAAAGTATTTCAGCTCAAAATTCAGAGGTTTGGGTGCTAACTTTTACTAGAGTAAGACTGGCATGTCTTTCTGCTTCCCTTCTTCTTCACACAGAATTGTGGCTACAGGGAAGCAGTAGCACCCTCCCCTGCCCTCAAATTCTGCCCTGGGACTGTGGGACCTGTGGGGACAAAAACAGGTGTGTGTTATCTATTTCACTACATTCAGAAAGAGAAATGATGCAAAATATGAACATCTTTAGTAGAGGTTATCACAGGGGCTATATTTTATTTAAAGCTTTAAGTGTGCCTCACAGAGAGCCATATGAAATACTGCTACACAAAATAGTACATGAGGCACTCTAAAGAGAGCTGGTGGGAAAACACACTTTCTTCTTGCTATTTATTTCTCCCAAGTCTTCAGCAAACATCTGCAAACTTTCTCTTGGTTCAAACCTCGTATTTTCTAGAAGATCTTTTGTCTAACTGACCAGCATCAGGCTTCCATAAATCACAAATCATTCCAAAGTAAACAGACCATACATGATCTTGCTGCTAGACATGCAAGGAAGATTCAAATCATCTTGAATTTATAATGAGGGAACAACATAAAGAGAATTATTTTGCTAGTGCAGCCAGATGAAATGGGTAAGAAGCAGACAGACATTTGGAGCTTTATTGGTACACTGACAGTGTTTTATCTGTGACACAGTATTTAATTTTACTCCCTAACCAGCAGCATAACTATCAGGCTCAGAAACGAGTTCCACCAAAGTGAACAGTTAGAGAAAATAAATAACACAAATTTTCTGCCCCAGCCCCAGTACAATGGCCATAATTAACTGGCAGGAGTTAAGATTCACTAAAATGAATTCACATCAGGCACCTTGAGCTTATTCCAGCACAGGGAGCACGGGGCTGTGCTGACAGCAGTGACCCAAAGGAGCCCAGCCCAGGAACCAAAATGCTGCCAAAGGCCAGGGTGGCTCCACCTGAATCAGCCACTCGAGGTGAGAATCACTGCCCCAGTTCTAAACATGCCTTCCACATCACCATCAAGATGAGAATGAAAGCAGTGACTTAACAAATGAGGAATGTCTGTGGCTTGTTTTGGTTTTATGTGGAAACATCAGTAGTTTCAACATCCATCACTGAATTCTGGAACCAAAAATATTTCAAGGGAGAGATAACTATAGGCATAAATATCCTTTTTCTAAGCTTCTAAACTTGAAGTGTTCATAAGGCCAAAGCTTCTACTAAAGGCACTTGGCAAATAAAACTTCTACTGGTATTTAAAAACCACTGAGCCCACACTGCTGGCTGTGCACTTACTGCACTTGAAAATGCTGCTGCCTTCACTGCAACTGGCTGCAGGAGAAATTATTCTGACAGCTGAATAAACAAAGTGATTAATATTAGCTTATGCAGACAGATCTTTAAGGGCCTTTGGTATGGGCAGATGCTCATGGCTCTTGTTTTGAATCAACAAGTCAGACATCAGTTACACCCTGAGCAAATGGATTCCCTTTGCAGTGCTTGGAGAGAAGCAAATACTGAATGTTCTTAACAAAATGTAAGCAATTAAAAAGCAGGAGTTAAAACCAAGAGTCCTCTATGATGATTAACACAGGATATAGCCAGTACAGCATGTGTCATCTCTGCCTGCATCACCAGCTGCATGTGGCATTTGGCAATAATGGAGGATGGACTATTTTAAAAGGGCATTCACTGAAAAGGATTTTCCACTCCCATTCTGAGATAAGAACAAGTTTAAGATGTTTTTCCTACACTGCAGAGAACAGAATGCCCACAGATGCCCTCTGACCACAGACTGACCCCCCACACCAAGGCAGGATGTTGACTGAATTGCTCAGAACACGTTACAGGGAGCTGGGAAGGGAGCAGCTCCACTCCCATCACTTCATCAGGACTTGTGTTCACTTGGTCCCTTTGCAGCTCCTCCTTTTGGCTCTCCCAACAACCCTGGCTAGTGAGGAAGGTCAGCCTGTGGATGTTCAGTAAAGGAACATATGGAGCTTCAGCACCAGAAGATGCCAAATGTCTGCTCCCTTCCCTATCAGCCCTCACCCAGATTTGAGCATCCAGCACAAGGGAGTAAAATACTGGAGAAAGGGAACTCTCAAAGGAGAGAGGAAAACAAACAACAAGCCCCCAAAGAACAACTCCAAGGAAGAATCTTGAAAGGAAACCTTTTCTCCAGCCAGGATCTGAGCACCCTCTCTGCAGCTGGCTAAATTTACATCCTCTAATTCAAATTCTAAATGCTTCAAAGTGTTATTACACTTTTTTTCTTTGAAAACAAAAATGACAACAACTGAAACAAAACTCTGAATGAGAAAACCCAAAGACTGAAATAATTACTAATCAAAACAGAGGCCTGTACATGGGCTGGTGAAGTCACTGGCCAGCTCTACCCAGTAATTTCTCTTCGTGTCTGCTCTGATGAGTTTTATATTTCTAACATTTCATCAATTTGAATCACTAAATTCAATTTGCATTCACAGATAAACAGAGAAGGAATAATAAATACTCTCATCTGACCTTGAAGTATGACACAGAAAATTGCCCTCGATGATTTCATTTCAGTCTGAACCAGAATGAATAATGCAGTTGGCCCCACCAGTTACCAATCTATAATCACACTTGTGGGCTGGAGGAACTCATGGCTGTGCCTAATATGATGAAGAAAATCAAAACTTCTCACTCTTTTTTGTACTGTATTTTGTATTTTCTGCTGCTCCCTGACTATAGGGATTAAGTCCCTACCTCTGTCCTTCCCCACCACTCAGTCCCAAATACACACCCCAAGGATTTCAGTTTGTAGCACAGTTCCAAGTGAAGGCATTGCACAGTTTTCTCAACCCAATCCAGTACTATTTGCTTTATAAAGTGCACATAATTACTCTTCTCTCTCCCAGTAAGCTGTCAAGTCACTGGGACAACTTTCCAGCACAGCACACCACAGGCAACTGGAACATGAACACCATGAGTGACTAAGAATATTTCCTATTTCTGTTATACACTCCAACCAACACTTATCAAGAGTGGGAAACTCATCTGGGAATAGCATGAGAGCTGAGGAGCTCTAAAGAATAAAGAACTGATAAAGAGTAGTGAAAAAAGGAAAATTTGCTTGAAGTGGTGAAAGAAATGAGTAGGAGAATGGTTGTACTGAACCAACTTGTCAGCAAACAAATCTGCTGAAATTCTAGGCTCTTGACAGTTAGATAATGGCTTATCTTAATAAAATAAGAAGGGTCAAAGTGTTTGGATGAGAAAAACAAAACATTAAACCCTCCACTGCAATATAGTGAGTCCTCCCAGACTGGTGACTCATTACAGCTTTGTGAAGGTTCTGCGGATCTGTTTCAAATTACCTTTTCCAATGAGACCTCATTTCCAGTGTGCATTACAGTACTCCACAGTGAAATGAGGATTGAAATGAGGATTGTATATTACTGCTCAGTCACTTTTTTTTTTTTAATATCTGAACCTAAAACTACCTGAACAAATTTACAGAAACACAATTGTCAAAAGCATTTTTTGCAGAACAATTCAGTGATGGACCCTCACCATAACTCTGACTAAAATCCAAAACTATGGCTCAGCATTTCAGCATCAGGCTTTTGTCAGTGAAAACCCCTCCAGGTTACGAGATGAAAACTTCTCTCAGTTTTCACTGGGGACTCAGAAGAGAATTAGTAGTGTTACTTCTTGACAAGAAATAAACCCAAACAATTAAGTGCTACCCCCCAACATTTACCCATGGGACACTGGCACAAACAAAAGCAAAGGATTGACTGCAAAGCCACCCAGCTATCTGTGACAAGACTCTGCCAGACTGCTGCTCTTGGCTTTTCTTTCTCACAAGCACCAATTTAACTCCATCTCCTGCCTCCCACCTGCTTTGACTCAGCTCATGTCAAAGCAGTCTAGCAGGATCCAAGCCATATTAAGCACAGCATTGTAAGAGACCTGCTAATCCTTAAATACTCAATATGGATGCATTTTAACTCCTCAAAGATCTTAAATTTCCATGACCAAATAACCTGACCTGTAACCATGGATTTTCCAACTGCCACCATGTCTTTGGGCACAAACAACATCATGGTAGTGTAGGATCTTTTCTACCAAGCTCTAACAAATCAGGATTCACTGCTAACTGCATCTGTTTTCTGCAGGATCTCTGCCTCATTTGCTGCAGAATTTGGAAGATTAATGAAGCACAGAAATTGCCTGAAGAGAATGGTCTCACATTAAGGCAACTGAAAGTCTCCCAAAAAATCTGGTTCCAAATCTTGCCTCTGCCAGAGCTCCTGGTGATACCATGACCTTTTCAAAGCAGCCCTTGGTGCTGAGCTCCAGTGCTGGGCACTGACACTGCTGCTGAAATCAGTAGCAGCTACTCAGGCCATAAGTAAGTGGATAAGTGTTTTGAAAGAACATGTTCTAAATATTCCATATCAGCATCTCCAAAAATAAGGCTACACTTTCTCCTCAGTTTACATCTGGTATAACAGAACTAGCATTAGAAGTAACTAATAAATTATTAAATTTCTCTGAAGAAAAGCATTAGAAGTTGCTCATTAAGTCAACATAATCCACCATCTCTGCCAAGTGAAACAATAATGCTGCATGCTACAGCAAACCAGACTAAGGAGGTGTCAAGTGACTTCAATTTGGGATTTCTACCCCCTGAGAGCTTCACCTTGCAGCCCTGATCTTGCCTTTCAAGTACGTTTTTTCCTCATGGGGAAAATAGTACTTAAAATATTTTATTACAAATAAAAACCAACACAACCCAAAACATAAAAGCAAAACCATGTATCTAAGAATGAGGCAAAACAGTAGAGTTAGCTGAAGCTGCCCCAAAAACATCCACTGTGGGGTAAGCTTCATCCCAACTATATTATTTTACATTGTCACACACATCCCTTTTGGCCAGGTACATAAGCACAAAGCAGAGAAGAGCTGTTCTCCAGCCATCTGGGGTCACAGAATGAGACTAAACAAACTGGGATCTTCCCAAGCTTGACTGTCCCACCAGGAATATCTGCCATTCCTCCTGTGCAGCTCCTCTCTTTGCAAACCCAAGGAATATGTACAGCTGCTGTGTCTGGGCAGCTGAGCAGAGGCAAAAGGTTTCCTCAGATCCTGTTTCCAAGCTGTAAATTTTCCCCCATGAAAAGGATATGCCCAAATCAGACTTACAATGAAGTCCTGCTAACCTCATTCCCACAGCATCCTGTGGATGCTTCCTTTCCCTGTTTCACCTCAAAATCCAGAGCACTATTTCAATCTTCCACTGGACTGTTGACATTATTAGAATTTACATGCAGGGCACAGAGACCTATTTTCTTCTAATTTTAATCCCCCAAATTAGGTCAAAGAACCCATAAACCAATACAAGGCAAGGGGAATAAAGCTGTCACCATGGAAGGAGAACTGCCAGAACAACTGCATTTACAGCCCTATTACATCAATTCTTCTGCATCGATATTTTTAAGTGTTTAATAAAACAATACTACATGCAATGCAATCTTTTTGTCATGAATACTTATAGAGAAACCAGTTAGGTGGGCATGTAAATAGTCTTTATAAGGCAGTTTCAGGTTTCAAAATCACTACATTTGCAGACAAATCAGATCCCTTACTTTGGGGTGAAGCTGTGACAAGGAAATTAATTTAAAGACGTGGCAACCAGGCAATTTTGTCTCTGCATCACTCATAAAAGAAATGCTCTGTTCAAAGTAATTTGATATCAGCCAGTTGGCATCACAAATCCTGCATCAACCAGCTCCATGCTGGAGGGGCAGGATGATAGTCCAGCATGATTTCAACAGATGTAGGGAGAAGTTTCTGCCCTCAGCACTGTGGCACCTCAATTCATCAATTGGTTTAACCCCAGCAGGGCATGACATCATAGTCTGGAATATCACAGAATCATGGGATGGTTTGGGTTGGAAGGACCTTAAAGATCATGTCATTCCAACCTTCCTGCCATCAGCAGGGACACTTCCCACTAGACCAGGCTGTCAGAACCCCATCCAGCCTGGCTTGAACACTTCCAGGGATAGGAGGAGATACTTGGCAAGGCTGATTTATCTGTCACTTTCAAAAACTTACCATGTGCTTACCATGACACTTTATTTAAAGCAAAGCATGACAAGACAATGCCACTTATATTTATTTCTGCAAACTCCTTTAGGAAAGAAAGAAAAAAACCTTCAATGGGAGTTTAGGTGGGCCAGCAAAACAAATTGACAAAACAAAATTGCCAAGACCAAAACTAAAAGCCCGAGGCAGTAACTGGGAGATGCAGCTCGCTGTCTCTGGAGCTGCCCACCAGCACAATTAGAGCTGGTCCCCCACGCTCAATAGAGGCACTTTGGCAGCCAATTGATGGGCTGTGCTCAGCACATCCTTCGATTGCCACCTGTCTTCCCTCATCATCTCCCCTGCTGCCTCCATTGTAGCTGATTAATGCAGCCCATTCCTCCTGGTTATTTCCTTATCGACCCATCCCCTGCATGGGAAAAGGCGTCAATGCAGTTAAGGGCAGGCACCTGCTTGGAGACTTCAGCCTTCAGCTGCTTTCTGAGAAAGAGTTTTGTTCCCACTGGATAATAAGAATCTCTGGTTAAAGGAGCTTTTAGGTATTGGCAATGTCATAAAATGTTCCTTGTGTCCTACTTCAGTGGAGCTGACAAACTCTCCACTTGCTGTCACCAGACTAATGAGAAAAGAAGCACTTCTAAAGAGCTCTGGGTACTTTTGCATTGCAAAGTGAAAAGGAGAAAGCAAGATATTTCAATGATGTTCGTTCCAAAGCCCCAAAAAGAGGAAAGAAAAAAGGGAACGTTTCTGCACAATCACTGTATCAAGCAAGCAGCTCACTTATTAATCTCTCCTTCCTCCGCATTCACTGGCTCGGGGGCTTGAAAAGTTGACACTTGACTCAAAAAATGCCAACTCTAAGCAGTTTATTTCCTCTTGAACTTTAAGAGCTGACTGAGACAGAAATGACCTTTAAAAAGGCAGGGTGAGCTCTTGTATGAATTGATAGAAGGATTCTTTGCTTACACAGCACAGCAAGGTACTGAGCAAATTTCCTATACAAACTCCCCTCTCTCACCAGAGGCAAGAACAACACCGTGTTCCATCAGCCACAGGATCCACAGAACTGCAGGATGTGGGACTGGTGACCCAGCTTGTCTACAAGAGGGGAAGAGCCTCATACAACCATAAATCAGTGACCTTACACACACCCAGGACAGAGACTACACCAATATTCACACCCTGGAGACACCTGATCTTCCATCACAAGGAAGCAGAGCAGGCACAACCAAAATTAAACAGAGCCACCAGCCCCAACCACAGAGCAGCCAGAGAGTCCTGCTGCCAGTGGGACACAGAGCAAGACACCAGCACTGCTATTTTGGGACATCTCCCTGGTGGTTGAGTCTGCTTACATCAATCTCTACTGAAGCTGCTGAAAAAGAAACCAATTACTACATGGCTCATTAATGGTCTTCGATGAGAGGCAGCTGGAAAACACAAATCAATACCCAACAATGACTACTAATAATACTTGCTGCCACACCAGTAGCCAGACATGTAACAGAGCAGAATATTCTTGTCTGAGGTCCACCACTCCATTAATACCACCAGATGTCCACAGAAAGGCAACTGAAGGATTTTGTGGCAGCAAAGGACAAGCTAGTTTTGATAAAGGAAATTCACAAAGCAAATATCTGGGATGTTAACAGGGATGGGAATACACTGGGGACAAATAATTTTTGTTTGCCTGTGTGCAAATAATGACACTTACTTACAAATACTTAACAGTATTTGAAAATACAAAGTGCCCTGCTGATGGGCATGACACCTGCACATTAAACTAAGATCTCCAAATGATACTTCATTTATCCAGATAGTGTAAGAGTATTCACCTGTTTCTCACTCTCTAAGGAAGGCAGATGTAGCCATTTTAGTAACAGCAAAATATTAATGCAGAAGGTGAGCAAACCTTCCACTGCCAGGCAGAGAAACTCCTCAGAGGCACAGCTGAAATTCTGCCTCCTTCTTCTTTTTTTTTTTTTTTTAATTTATTTTATTTCTAGCCTTGATCTTCAACTGCTAAGCCATGCTGACTGCAAGCAGTAAAGGACTGATGGATTTCAGAAATCTCCAGTGAAGTATGAAGTATCACTTTGCCATCAGCAGCAATGAAATGCTTCCAATCTACCATCAGCCCACTTAAGCAGAAGCAGACATCTTATAAAGAGAACCCCATGGCTATTCTGTGCAGGATTTTCTTTTTCTCTGGAAGGGAAATACACATCAAACTCAGCAAGGCAGACAGAAGAAGTCAAGCCTTATATAGTCTAGGTTAACTTATTAATAATGAATCATTTTGGTCATTATTCCTAAGGTTTAGTATCAGGTGCTTTGGCAGGGGGAGAGGAGAGGGAGAGAGGTGTTTTGCTCCCCAGTGCAACTGGAGGCATGACAAGGAACCACAGTGGGATATTGAGTAGAAACTCTCAGATAGGAGCTTGGCATCTCCCTGCTGGCAGAGATTTAGAAAATTCCTGCACCTGAAATATATATACAGTTATATGTGCAGTGTGTTTATATATATATATATATGTGTATGTGTGTGTGTGTGTGTGTGTGTGTATACAAACACACACAGAGACAAGAACACAGTACTTATCAGTGCATATTAAATAATATCTCTACTGTTGCAAGAGTTGCAAGCATTAATTTTTTTAATATTTTAAATGCTGTCTGATTTCTCTGATGGGGCTTTTCCTGTGTGTTTAATCATAGGAGGTCTTGGAGAAACCTGTTTACTTCTGCAATCCATTAGAGAGACTCCCACTTCCCAAGTTACTGCACAATCACTTCTTTTAACAGTCAATTTAACAGTGTTTAGCCTCCAACTGTTGCTCTCACACACAAAATGCTGCTTTTGGGGCTCTGACTCTGGTGCATAAAAAGGCTTCTTAACATCTTTAGGGCAATATGAAAATACAGATTTATACTGTAGGTGTATAACTGCTGCAAAAACAGATTTGCTCAACTGTAACACACATCAAGCAACATTTAAAAACAGTAAGGAACTGCCATCTGATTTACATGAGATGTACTTTGAGACTTGTAACTTTTGCCTGAAGGTTTTAATTAAAGCAATTCATGTCCCAGGGCACTTTTCTCATAGTAAAGTGTCTTCCCCATTCAGCTGCTTCAAGAACTCTGCTCTCTGTGCTTTGGCACCATCTAATCACTCCCAAGGGAACAAACGGTAACACGAATGCAGATCAGAAAAACAGCTTTAAATGAAGCAAGAAAGATGAAGAACTAAATGTGAAAGAAGAAACAATTTTGAACCCTTTATTCAAGAGTCTGTTAGATCTCTGGAATGACAACAAAGAGGGAAGAAGGCATTGGTCTGAGTAAAATCTGAGGCTCCTGAGTTCTGTCACTGCTTGCTGGAACACTCCCAACACGTGTGTTCCCAGATCTAACTTCCAGCAGGGATCAGCTTCAGTCAGGGAATTCTTCTGTCCCCCCCACTCTTTTTAAAGAGGAAAGCAATGATCAAGAATGTTTGGCAGCTTTTTCCTTCGTCAATTAATTCCCTCTGAGGCAGGAGAATTTACAAGTCACAGCTGCTTTGGCTCCTCCAGGTACTTCAGCAGAAATGTACCCAGTGGCCCAGAAGAAAGGGTGGAACTTTTCCCCAGATTTCACTCAACAGTACAGAAAACAAAGTTTACTGAAGGATGAAGAAACATCAACAGACAAGACACAAATTATCTTACTAGCAGATTGTGTAAACCAGCTTTAAGCAGCATAAGGCAAAGCAAGGCAAGATTGTTGCTGAAAATGAGGAATCCATTGCTACCATAAAGCCTTTAACTCAATTACTGCAATGACACACCACTGGACTATTAGTCTAGGTGGACTCATGAACAGAATGCAGTGCAAAAACTAATTTGCAACTGTTAAAATTCTTGTCAACTTTGCACAAATCCCTTAAGCAAACCCTCTCACCAAATTCACCAACACAGTGAGGGGAGGGAAAAAGTCTTTTTCTAAAAACTTTAAAATGGAACTCAAGCAGAAAACGGATAATTTTACTGCACATTCCCAAGAAGCCTGTAAGAATACAGAAAATATCTCTGTCCATCAACAGCAACAGTGTCACCCTTGAATGGCAGCAGAGTTCCTTGTGGGTTGACTGTGATTTGATGATGCTTTGCTGTACCAGCTACAGGTGATGGTCCAAACCAAGGAATATTTGCAGGAACTCCTTTGTATGCAGGTGTCAGCCAGGAACAGCCAGCAAGTGCTTCCCAGCTTTCTAAATTGCCACAGATACAGAAGGTTATATATAAAAGATAACTAGCACAGCAACGCTATATGGCCT
Source organism: Muscicapa striata striata (assembly GCA_030060385.1). Lineage (NCBI taxonomy): Eukaryota > Metazoa > Chordata > Aves > Passeriformes > Muscicapidae > Muscicapa > Muscicapa striata. The sequence continues at coordinate 4,896,777 of JAREIS010000126.1, read as the reverse complement.
TCATTCTTTATTGCTTTAATAAATGAAAAAAAAAAAAAAAACCCAAATAAAATAGAAATAATTTTAAAAAGCCAAGCAAGTAAGCCAGACAAGGAAAAACAACAGGAGAGTATAGTAAAGACACACAAAATCACCAGGATTTTACAGAAGTTATTTTGTGCATGTACACTGGCTGAACTGACAGACTGCTAACCTGGGAGAGGTTTTTCTTTGATGTTGTGGCTGTTATTCTCAAATTGAATAAAAACAGTAAACAGCAAACCCTGAAACCTGTTAAAGTATCCAAATATTCTATACTGTAGAGGATCATGCATGCCCAAATGAGTAAATATTTTCTGGTCTTCAGCTAATTTTATTAATTCTTAGTATCTCAAAATTAGTATATATTGACAAGTCTACTTGGAATCACTCAAATCAATTGATCAAATAGTCAATAAATTTTAGTTAAATTCATTAATCTATTCAGAGAAAATTGATTCCATAGCTCCAACTATTAGATACTGGTAGCATTTATACATTTAACAACCTGAGAATGATTTGAAAATCCATAAACCTGTAATTACTTACGACAAACTTCATATAGGAATATTTTAAAACCTTAATTTAGCTGATTCCATCCTTATTTTTCTGATCCTTCCCTAGCTCTAGACAACAATAACCAATTCATTCCAAGGCTGTTCATGCTCTCATTTTCAGGACCTTGATGTTCCAATATTTGTGTTTCTATTAAGGCAGGACAGTCTAGGGAAATGACTATTTTAATAGTTTTATAAAAAATGTATAGAGACATTTCTATCGATTAAAGAATCCTTTTAAGAAGAATTAATGTTTGTATCTTACCAGTAGTGTTTACAGAATAAAACCAGTTTCATGAGTTCCTCTTTCTTGTTTTTTTAATTGGATTTGTGAAATAGTTCATCCATTTGTGGTGCAGTACATGGGATAAAAGCACTGGAATTAAAGAGAATGCAGGCACAATCCAACATTTGCATTGCATTGAACTTTCAAACCACCACTGTTAACTACAGCACAGAGAACACTTACAAAGATTATGTGGGCAAGGGGACATTTCCAAACCAGAGGAGAAACTTGCATTGGATTTTCCAACACCACCATCCACAGAACAAAAAAAAAATTGTCTGAGCAAAAAGATATTGTCTGTCAGGTCCTCAGAGGGGTTTTTTAAGGTTGAATTAAAGTATTAAACAAAAATATAAGATTGCATCTGAAAATAAAACATATCCTTTCCTGAGTTAAGCACATGACAACCAGAATTCCAGTAAAACTGTCAGAGACAAGCAGTAACAACCATGACTGAATGCACAGAGTAATGCCTGGCTTTTAGACACAATGCAAGAATATCTTGTGACATAGCAGTAATTCAGGAAACACTTGTACAATACCAGAATTATGGAATTTTCCTTTGGTTATGAGGCACCTCACCTCTCTGAGCACATGGGCTTATTTTGGTGTCCAGTGTTTATCTAACCCAGAGTTGTAACAGAAAATACAACTGCTTTAACCTAAGGCACATCAGAGAAATAACTTCAGTTTTGCCCACACTGAGGACTAAATTGAACCAGGCCTCAGCATTTATTTGAAATGTGGGGCAGGGCTGCAGCTTGCATGGGCTAGACTGGCATGTTCATGGATTTTAATTTTCATATTGGTGGGGCTTTTCAAAAATTCTTTTAAATTCCCTAAGAAAATTGCTGGTAATTCAGTTTCAACAAGAAATATAAAGCTTCCTATGAGGTCTTACACCAGGTTGTTAAGTAGAAAATCCTGCATTTAGCACTTGACAGGTTTGAGCTGGTGCAGAGCAGGGCAGTGACACAAGCAGAGGCACTGGGTTCACTCCAGGAAAAATACCAAAAGGCAGAGCACCAATATTTGAATATTCAAACAACTTCAAGTACTTATTCCCCTTTTTCTTCAAGCTTCTATAGAAACATCATAAGCAATTGTGTTAAATAACATCAGATTTATTTCTATAAAGATAATTGCAGTGCCTATCTCCACTGACATCCCAAGACAAATCTTGCAGCCAGGAGAGAGCCCTGAAGAGAGGGAAAACTAACCCATGCAGATGCCTGGACAATCTTTTCCTGCCTTCATGAGATTCCCTGCTGAATACTGAAAACATGGATCAATTTGACATCAACTAATTGTGGTGAGAATCTTTCCAAGTGAGGGCCAGACAGAAATCCTAGGCAGCACAAGTTATCAGTGCTATGTGCAAGAGTGTTCTGCCTCCAAAAGGTAAAACCTGGATTGCTGAGAAGATTACAGGTGTCAGCCTTACAGTTTCATTAGGAGAAATCAGTGTGTTTTTGCACAAGATTCAGTGTGCATTAATTTTTTTAAAAAACCATCAGAGATATTGAGGGTCATCAAACACAAGGCTCTGCTGCTAGACCTGCATTTTTAAAAAACAATCTGAAAACCCAGTGCCTCCAAAACCAGAGCAAAACCCCTAATATCACATTTAATAGCATAGCAGTAGATCTAACTGCTAGTGCAAGGAAAATGAGACTGCAAATAAATATGAGACTATAATAGCTGTAAATGTCTTGCCTTTAGGAACATCTAATTTACTGTTTTAAAGGTAGGCTCTCAGTCTCCTGTTTGCTTTCCTCTGTGTCCCATCAACTGAGACTACATTAATGCAAAGCTTAGTCTGCTCTTAAAGAACAGCTGAGCAGATTAGTTTCTATTCTAATCTTCAAGCAAAGGTTGTATCCCAAGAAGGCTTTTCCCACTCTTTTTTGTTGTGTACAGGAGACATGCTGGGGTGGGTTGCCTTTCCTCAGAACAATTCAGATGAAGATTCAGCCCAAACTGGTTTGCAGGAGACACTGACATTTCTCATCCAGACACATCTCTTCTTAAAGTATTTTAAAATCCATTAAATTCAGAGCTCATATGCTTGGGAGGGTCCCCTGACACACACGTGCTCTGTGCAGTTTTACACTGCCTGCAGACACGGCTCAAAAACCAGAGTGAAGATTTCCTACTCGCTTCATGTGTTTGCTGTGGATAGCAGTGCTAATTAACCAGAGAGATGGAAATCTATTTCATAATGGATAATTTCAGTGGAAACTTCCAGCTGTCCTGAAACTGGTTTGTGCCTGGAATTGAGACTAGAACCTGGCATTTTCCCTCCATTCTAAATACTCCCCAAATGTATTCATTCTCTAACCCTGAGCAGTGGAGAGTTTGATGACAAAAACTCCTACAAAAATTGTAGTAGCTGTCCAATGTGCTGACCTGTCCAACTTAAAAATACATCCTTAATCAGAAGGCTGTTGACTGAGTGGCTCAAACATTGAATGTTAGTTTAATTACACATTTTACTCTCTAATCTGAAGTCTGCATGTATGCACATATGCACATAAAGTCATATTTTAAAGTATTACATCTATGGGTAACAGTGCAGTTTAGGAAAGAGGAAACTGAAGTTTTCAATCAGCTGTAAGCTTGCAGTAACACTCAGTTAAACAAATTCACTTCACACATGGAGCCCCATGACAGCACTCAGCCTCACCCATTTGTGTGCAAACACCAAAAACAACATTATTTGTGTTTACACACAATGAAATAATATTTGCTTTGCTTCCATCCAAGGCACATTAAGCCTGAAAAGCAAAGGCAGGCACCACAGTGTGCTGAGAGAGAAGACATTTCCAAAACTGCCTCTGAATCACAGCAATTAAGGGAATTAGACAATGACCCTTTGAGTCCAATCTGGGACATTTTCAGATGTGGGGAAAATGAGAGTCAACCCTAATGACTTACTCACAGAACTTTATGGTTTTGCCCCTTTTTTCTTAGTTTTTCCCCCTCATTTTGCTTTTCTGGACATAAAAAATATTATTAAGTGATTGAAAGTTTAAAAGCTCCAAATTTGTTGCCATGTCATAGTTAACTTGTAAGAAACAATCCAGATCCAATATTCTTACTTTCCAAATGAACACAGAACCAGGTTTGAATTAAAACTTTATAATACACAGATTCAGGAATTCTCTTTTCTACATCTCCCATGGTCAGACAGTGCAGTGCAGCCCCCCCATTAAAATGAGAAAAAAGCCATTCTATGCCAAAGTGCTAAGAGCCCTTCATATTCACAAATTCCTCATCTCATTTTTCAAGGAGAATCTCTTGCAGAAACATTACAAAACCATTTTCTTCCCCTTTCATCTTTGTGAAACAGCACATTATTTCCATGCAGGGAGCTGAGGTGCAAGGGCATTAAAATCCAAACAGAGTCATTATGGTGACTGAGCAACCAGGAATCATTTCTAACTAAACCCAGCTGCAAATCTCTTGTTTCAGACCATGACACCTTGGAAGCTCCACAGACTGAACAAAGGCTGAAGAATTTCACCCTCTACCCTAAGAAAGTAATAAAGTACATAATCCCATTGCAAGGAAAATGAGGCTGAAATGGCAGACTTTGATATAGAACAGAAATGCTGGGCCAAGCTAAATTACCTCTATAGTTTTTATACTATACATGACAGCTGCTAGCAATGCTCATTCCAATGGGAAAAGGATCTTTGATACTCTGTTTCCAGTAATACATTATGGACACAAAGACAGTAATTATAAAAGTAAGATGATGCATAGGGACAATTAAGAAATTTAAGCCTTGAGCATCTATTACATAATTTCATTCTGAGCAGTGAAAACTCAGTATCAAAACTCCCAATATTGCAAAATACAGTGAATTCTTCTACAGTATTTTGAAGGCAGACAGACATTTCCCTGCAGTCTGAGCTGAAAATTTCCACAATGACTGTTACCATACTGAATCTAGGGGGTCATGCTCTTCTGAGAAAAAAAAATGTGTGTTAAGGAATGAATCTCCCAGGAGTACTAAATGGGCTCTGGACATCTTGAAGCACAGGCAAAAGCTTGGTTTCCCTAAAAAACACCACAAATACATCCACCATTTCCTATTCAAATGTCCCAAATCCCAAATACCAGCAGAGGTGACCAGCTTTAAAACACATCATTTTTAAAACACAATCTATGAGAAGCCACTTCAGAACACACTGAGCTGTGGGCTGCCAGAGCCATGTCTCAGCCAATTACCTGTTGAAGCTTCAGGAGATAAGCAATTAACACCAAAGTTACACTGTGGAAGCAAAGAAATTTATTCTTTAAAAATACAGAAAGAAAGAAAGAAACAAACAAAAAAAAACCCACTTCAAAGGGGAAATTACTTCAGAAAACTAAAGTGCTGAACAACAGGGTTAGCAGTTTAGTTCATTTTAGGAAGATCTATCCTTATTTTGATCAAACAATCCAGTGGATCATGGAATCATGGAACAGTTTGGGTTGGAAGGGACCTAAAAGCTCATGCAGCTCCATGCAGCACACCCATCCATCCCTGCCATGGCAGGGACACCTTCCAGTGTCCCAGGCTGTTCCAAGCCCTGTCCAACCTGGCCTTGGACACTTCCAGGGACAGCCACAGCTTCTCTGGGAATCTGTGCCAGGGCCTCCCCACCCTCCCAGGGAACAATTTCTTCCCAATATCCAATCTAAACCTGCTACCCTTCAGTTCAAAGCCATCCTGCCTTGTTCTATCACTGCATGCCCTTATCCAGAGGATAGAACAGGCTTTCACCACAGTCACCATGGGAGAGGGGTACCTGCCAGGTGGTCACCTTCAATCTCAAGGAATCAAAACAGGATATAAAATCTCACAGAAAACTGGGTGTGCACAGTCAGAATCAGGGATATCTATAGCCAGAAGACAGACTTAAGACTTAAAAGTCTGTATTTTCCACTTTCCATACTTTGAAAATATTTATTTTGTGGTTGTCCAGGTCTTAAAAGAAAATTCCATCTAAAATTGATAAAACAACTCTTTTGTGTTTAGCTATTGAAATATTTTGCATTTGATGATACAGTTATAAATTAATTGCAGCAGCAACAGATCTAAGAAGAAAAATTAACAGGTTAGAGCTCTTATCTGGGATTCAGCAGATCTAAGTTCAAAGCCACACTGAGCCTCAGGCTTTCAGCTTAACCTCAGGCAATTCATTTAACCTCCTCTGTACCTCTATTACTCATCTGTACAACATTGTATTTAATAAGAATGGCACAATCCTTCTCATGTACACTGTTTATATGATAAACATGCAAAAAATCTGGCACTAGGATCTATGTGGGTACCTATCAACACATACAAGACTGAAAACCCAGACATTTCTCACCAGAACCTTCAGGCACAAACAGTATTTTCTCTCAAAAAGAGAGTAAAAAGAACCACATCTCCCAAAAGCCCAAGAATTGTCATAAAAGAACTGTCAGAAAGAAGACAGAGCAAACTTTTCTCTCAGTATCAGTAGCCTCAGTGCAGGAGTACAATAAATGAGAGATAAAGGTCTGCAGAAAAGCCAGCTCAGAGGGAAAAATCACCTTAATTTCAGACAACAAAAGAGAAATGAGACAAGACAAAACCAATTGGTTCTGCTCCTGTGTTATGGATGGGGAAATCAGTTATTCCCTGCCTTGAGAGAAGGAGCAGTGCTGGAGACAAGACACAGTGCCTGTGGTGTCCAAAGGGAAGCCAAGGTGGCAATCAGGTGGTGCTGGTGAGTGACAGCAGAGAAAGTATCTTCAGGAGAAGCTTTTTGTATTTTCCACCCACCCTGATGCATCAACTTTGCAAAGGGAAATCTGGACTCAAGTCCTGGCAGAGGAGCCCAGGGCACAGAGGAGAGGGGGGAATTTGAATCCAGATAAAAAACCCAAAAATAACAATCAGCAGTTTTCTGATAACCTTAGCACTTTCAGTAACCTGTGGTCAAGGTTGGTAGGTAATAACACACAATGTATTTCATCAGATAAAACAGATTACCCTTATGGGGCTGAGCCATATATTAGATTTCCCAAGAAATGGCTGTGATTTACCAATCTAGTAGGGATGAGGAGGGAATGCAGAGCAAAGAACTGCACTTCTGCTTCCTTACAGCCCTGCCACAAAGCAACTTCTGTGCAGAGCTAAGGAGGAAAGGCAGCCAAGAACTGATCAAACTCCTGGAAGATGCTCAGACATGCCACTGGAAATAAACCACTTCACTTAACTGAGCTGCATTTCTTAAAGAGAGAAATCTGAGGAAATACAAAGGCATTGCAAAAGAAGATTCTCCTAACAGACTCCATGGGCAGCAGCACAAGCAAGCTGCCTGAGAAAGCAGATTCAGCTGCTAAAGCAAATGGAATTCACATTTAGTTAGTGGAAATCTACTGGATACCCGAGGGTGATGAACATTAAACAGTGTGAAATTTTATTGCATTTTTCTGCTCCCCTCCTGGGATTTTTATGACGATAACCATTTTTTGCATATGAACAGTGTGAGCTCCAAAAGCTTCATTTTAATCGAAGATGTTCCATTAAAATTTAACATGCACCAAAGGTTTGAGTGCTGAGGCTGCCTTGTGAAGAATGTCATATTTAAACAGGGGGTGAATTAAACCCACGTTATGTTGTGCATGGTAAGGTGACTTACCCAGCAGGTTCTGAAGCACAGTGAATTTGCTCTGTTGATAATTTGCAATGCATTTGAATATTCCTGGTGTACAGAAACTGAACTGGCTTGCCATGCAGAAGATGGATTTCCTGAACACCCATCTACATTGTTAACATTTGTACATCACCACACTTTGCACTGAGTACACAAATATTCCATTTTATAAACACTGTTGCTATTCCTTAAAAAAAACTATTCTCAGCAGTCACTCTGGGTCAGACCAAATCTAATCTAGCCCAGCACTCCATCTTCAACAGTAGCCAAGGCAGATGTCTTTGGAAAATACATGAGCAGGACAAAGGCATATCAAAACTTTTGCAGGATATTCTCCATCTTTCCAGCAACTTTTATCTCAGATTTTTCTTCAATCAAATGTGGTACCTTCGTAGTAATAAACCAAAATGTATTTTTCTTCCTTTATTGTTCTCACTCCCTTTTTGAACTTTGATGCCATCCTATTGTGTGGTATCCCAAAATCAATCCTACAACATCATGATGTGCTGTTTTACACCTGCAGATTTTATTTGCTGGTCTCCCATTCCTGTAGCACAGACAGACCCTCAACTTCAGAAAACACTGTGTTTTCCTGAACACAAAAAGTCAGCAATAAGGGAACATGCAAAGAGAGTTGAATTGATAAAAATGCACATCCACACAGTGAAGAGACAGGCAATTCTTCACTAAGCAGACATCTTACCTGGCTGCAGGAACTACTGCAGAGAAATGAACACAATAAATTAAATTATTTTAACACATTTTTTATGTGTAGCACACAGATAACAAATCTCTGAAGAAAATCCCAAACCAGATTACAACTAGGTTTTTACAGCCCCAAGTATCTGAGAAGTTTTATGAGACAGAGGAGAGAGTCAGCAGCTGCACAGAACACCTTTCATTTAAAAGACAGGATAATAAATGAATATAAACACAATGGAAGGAACAGGGAAATAAATACTGTCTTGTTGTCCTTAGTCATGCTTACAGCTTTTAAAAGGCAGGTTGGGGGCTGCAGCTATAATGCATCCAAAAACTAACCAGCACTTGGATTTTAAGCAAGGAAGACAAATAGCAAACAGAAGGGACTACATGAATAAAATGTCTGTGTGTAAAAGGATGGGAAAAACAGAAGGAAAGAAGCAGCTCAGCACTACGAGCAGCTCAGACTTTAGAACAAATGAAAAGGTGATAATAAAAGGGGACTAGCCACCAATAAAATGTATGCAAAAAATGAACCATAGTTGGTACTGAAATTTGAGCACCAGAAAAGAAATGCTGCACTCAAGAAGCTACAAAAATCCCCAAGGATAATAAAGTCACTCTGAACTCACAAGATTTAGAGGGATGTGCTCTCAGGGTGACCCCCAAAGAGATGGAAAAGCTTACCTGGTACTTTCTAAAAACATTGCCCCAGATTAAGGGAGTACTGAAAAAAGGGGAACAGAGTTTATTTGGCAAAGTTAGGAATGGAAAGTCAAGAATTTACTACAGGGAATGACCTTGCATGGAGAGAACATGCTGACACTGGGGCATTGAAACCCCAGCACAAAGCCTTGTGCACTGAGAATTAACCTGTGAGAGAAGCAGCATAGGAAACCCTCACCACAAACTGAATGCACACCCTCTCACTTGTTTAGATAGCAATCCAAATAAAAGACACAAAGGAAGGTTCATCCCCACTTAATTTAAAAGCAAGTGTCTTCTACTGCCTTACATCTCTGAATCCAGGAAAGAAAAAACACAGATCACCTCTGTCTGCTCTAAGAAAACTCAGAGCAAGTGATCAGAAGCAGACAGAACCACAAAGTTTCTGTAGCAAAACCCAGTTTCCTCTACCTCAAAATTTCTCCCACTGCTTTGTTTTTGTTTTGTTTTTTTGGAACATCTATTGATTTTCCTCCTCCTCCTTCAGGGAATATTCACAGATGTGCAAAGCCACCTCTAACAGCAACATTAGCTGAAGCAAAAAATGAAATTTACACTTGATTGCCTTCTTCAACAATGTGCAATCACCATTTAATAGGAAAATGGAGCAGAGTGCAAACAGGAAAAGGAAAGGCCTGATTAAAACCCACCCATCCCCAATCCTCTGCTATGGGAACAAGGCAGGGCTGAGCTGGGAGCAGCAGCAGCTCTGCAGGGACCCACAGCCCTCACAGCACTGAGAAACCCAGACAGAACTGGGACAGAAGGGACAAGGGAGGGATTACATTGAGGAGTGGGATGGTGGCCACCAAAATACATCAGCTTGCTTTTGTGTTTGCTAAGGAAAACAAAGCAGGTGCTTTGAATCCTTTTTTGCTCACTAACAAATGCCAAAGCCACCAGGAAAAGCCAAGAAAGGAGTGCTGAGCTCTGAGCAGTGTCCAGCAGTGACAGGGCTCCTTTTCTGCTCAAAGACAACAGAATTTGGGCACAGCCCCACTGCCCCAAGAGTGAGCCATGTCCCCCAGGAGGAGCTGGCTCTTTCAGTGCTGTGACTTCAGTGACATCTCTGCCCTGCCACTGCCCTTCAAGCCAGGCTGGCTGAGAGTATTCAACTCACAGCATTGACAGGAACATCTGCCTTCACACTCACACCTTACCTGACTCAGGTTGATTTTTGTTGTTGTTTTCATTTTTATCATTTATATTACAGATCTCTTATTAATGGATTCTCATTTACACACGTCAGAAAATGAAAGAAATCACCTAATTACCTGGTTTTCCCATCAGTTATGGAACAGGGCTAACAATTTGCTTTCCACTCCTTTCTCTTCTTTCTTTTTATATATGTGATTTACCATCTCCTGTCAGCTGCAAGCTGGAAGAATCATTTTCTAATTATCAAGATTTCTCACACACCAACTTTGAATTATTTGGCTTTTTTTCCTCTTAAATTAGAAAAATACTCCTTTGAAACAATGTTTCATTTTCAATTGGATCTGAGAAAAGTCTGAATTTCTGCTTAGCTTTTAATTGATATTCACAATACATTATTAATGACAAAACCAAAAGAATATGATTAGAGCAAACAAGTAAACAACCACATTTTTGTTATGTTCTGGCGATGTGAATAAAATTTTAAGAAAAAGTGTTTAATTTTCTTAGGCTAGGCAGAAACTTTACCTTTTTATTTTGCCAAGTACAGTTTTATTTGTAAGATGAGGGAACTTTTAAAACTGCATTTTGTTGTTAGCTTACTGTCTCAGAATGTTAAATTATACATTTACGAGCAGGTTGGTGCTGTGATGCTACACAACCAGAATGCAGCAAAATAACACCACTGGGGGATGAATGTGTCCCAAACCCTCTACTGCTCCAACCAGAGTAGAAGTTTACACCAAATACTCCAGTCACTGTGGAATATCATTTGCCCTGCTGCAGTTATTTAGTACTTTCAGAACACCTGATTTTCATAAATCTGCACATCCACGTGGTTTTGCACCTCACCTCCCTCCTGGAGTTATTCTGCCAAGTTGAAGGCAACTAACCCTCCCCAGGCTGAACACACTGGGACATGTCATGGGTAAAAACAGCTAGTTAATGTAATTAAACATTCTAGCAGAGCTCATACCTACAGCAGGCTCCTTAAGCAGCTCTCTGGATGGAAATTATTAATAAAATAAATCCACTACCCAAATGGCTTTTAGTGCCTCTGAGAATGAGAAATTCCACTGTGCCCAGGAGAAAAGATGCCAAGAGGCAAAGGGCACTGCTGGCTTTGATTTCACTCCTGTTTGCCCTCACAAACTGGAAATACTGACAGCACCTCACTCATACACAGCAGGAAGGTGCAGCAGTAGCTGCAGCAGGATTCATCTAAAGTGAAATTGCAGATCCCTTCTAGATCCCTGCACTGATAGCACACAAGATTAAGAAACCACTACAGACAATCTTCAGAGCAAAACCTTCCAAGAGAAGTATCACAGGGAAAGGAGTATGCTGCTTATATCTAGAAAACTAAAAGATAAAGATAGGAATTTATCTAATCAGCTGCCTGGGGCAAAACATGGTGCTCAGATAAGTAATGATCAGAGTTTCACTGCCCAGCTGCATGACAGGCAGTATCTGTTATTACAGGCACTGAGGCCTATTACAGGAAAGCTGTATTGAACACATATGGATCATCCCCCATTTGAAAGGAATGTGGGAAGAACACCAAAAAGAATAAAAGAGTCTGAGAACTCCAGAGCTCGGGATTTCACCCAGCCCAGCAGTGCCAGGCTCCAGCTCTGTGGGTGAATTCTGCATCCAATGGATGAGAGAAACAAGCAAATGCTGCAAAGATTCTACATGCCAAAAAATACCATTTGTTTTCATCATCTGTTTAAAAAAAACCAGCAAAATTTACCTCAAAGCACTGCTGGGAAAAGTGAGCAGAGAGTAAGAAGAGGAGTAACACAAGGCTGGGCAGGATGACCAGCTGTGAGCAGCCAAACAAACACAGACACTAAGTCAAGTTGTAGTCCTTACTAAGAGATGTTATTCCAGAGGCCAGGAAAATCCAAATAGTTACTGTGGCATTCAGAATCACTTCAGCCATAATTTACCTCTTGGAAAAGCTTTATATTAAATAATTAAATGCATGCCAGGAATAAAGCTCCAGTTGTATACTTTACAATCAGTTCTGTTAAGCCAACTATTTCAGTAACTGATTTCATAACTGGGTAAGTTCTCAACTTAAAAATGTCATTATTTTTATACATCCAATTCTAGCATTCACAATACATTTAACATAAAAGACAAGTTCCAGATCTCAGAAATCAGGTGAATCCAAATCTGGATGGCTACCTCTAAGCAGCAAAACCTGACAGGAACCAGCAGCATCTCTTTTGGTTTTAGGGGGGCCTGAGTTGTTTGGGTTGTTTTTTGTTTGTTTGTTTGGTTGCTTGTAGGTTTGCTCTTTGGTCAGTTTGTTTTTTCCATTTTAATGTGATGGGGATGCTGGAAGGTCCCAGCTCCTGGAGCTTTACAGAGAATCAACATCCCAGAACTGGGACTCCTCCCTTATCCCACTCACAGGCACCAGCAGAAGCCATGGGCTGCAACACTTCGATGCTTTTCTACCCACACAGTAAAAGATTTAACCTAATCTGTAAGAAATGAAGTCAAAACACCAGCATCTTGTAAGTTAAAAGATTAATCCTGCTTTGAATTAAATCCAGCACATCACACAGGCCAGCAAATTTTGCAGCAGTGCATGGAGTTTTGAGTAACAGAGATGATTCCTTCCTCTACAACATATTCCACTTGGGCTCTCACACCATCACCACAGCAGCTCTGACATATGGCACCACTTCTGGGTCTTCCCTTCTTCCCACCCCCAAAGCAACAACCAGTTCTAATTCATCACTTATTTCTTAAACTATTAGAAACAGGATTGGTGAAGTCATTTTTAATGTGAAGGGTAATATCAAAACAGATGCTCAGCTGAGAAAGGGAGAGTTGGGTTTATATCCATAGAGAGATTTAGGAAAATTTAGAAAGAAAATTTAAGAAAATTCTGTTCTACATGGAGAGCTAACACATCATTACAAGCAGTCTTTTCAATATCCCAGACACTGATAATTAGAGCAGTGGAGGAAAACCATGGAGACCTTGGGTTCTCTGGGAGGTGAGTACAAAAATTTATCAGTAGATTTGATCTCTGTGCCACAGACCACAGTGAGGAGCCTGAAACTGCTGTGGTTTGTAATCCCAGGGCAGACTCACACTTCAGAACATTGCTATAAATTCCAGCCCAGGCAAGGAATTACAGAGGTGCATATGAATGAGGACAGGCTGCATCCAGCTGGTCACAACACAGAGGAGGACAAAACTACCAAGGATTTGGCTTAAGAAACAGAGCAGGGAAATTGCTGTAGGTGTAAAGCAGCTCTGACATGCACAGGAAGCTGCACTGTAGCTCCAGACTCTTCTCTAACACTTTAGTCTGCAAGCCAGCAGTATCTCCAGCAATATTAATAATTCATTTTAACACTAGCTGTTAACCCAAGAGTTGCTTTGAGGCAAATATGGAGACAGGCTGAAGACAAATGGTGCTACCAAAAAGCAACAAAGATAGCAAAAGAAAAACACACTTAATGAAGATAACTCATTCTCTGGGGGAATTAATCCACTACTAAAAGACAGGCTTTTGATTAATTCAAGCAGCTCTTTTTCTGCATATAGCTGTTCTGACTGAGAGGCCAGCTCATCAAAAGGTGACAGGACAGAGTAATAGTTTAACATTTCAAAAACTCTATTTAAAAACCATGAACACTCTCAAAAAGACAAGAATTATACTTGTTTAAACAACTGGACTCCCTGCCACAAAGAGGACTCAAGAGTTTAATACATTTTTTAATATAGGACAAATAAAAAAGCCCCAAAGGCTTCCACCTATGAGTAATACAAGAACAAATTAAATTGTACAGGAAAAATAGAAAGGAATTTTCTCCTTTCTTTTCTAGTAGGTCTCTGAACCTTCCCTTTATAAAACTACCCTGGGTGACTGACATTGTGCTAAGTCCTCAGTCACACAGACAAAAAACTTACACTTGTGTGACAGACAAAATCAATCAGACATTGGGTTGGACACACCACTGGCAAAGTGAAAAGACCAGGCAATGGCTTTCCATTCTCAGCCTCAGCACACATCAAGGACCCCTGTGCAGCCTTTTAGGGGAGCTTCTCCCAGGTCCTAATTAGGATTTAAATTGACTTGAAGTGCTCTGACTCAAAGTGTCTCTGATCCAGAGCCTGGCTAAGAACCTCCCTGTCCTCCACACACCTGTGGCACAGGAGTTCTCCTCATCTAATAGAAACTCAACAATCAATCACAGGTATTGACATGGTATTTCATCATAAATCTGATCTGAACCTGAAAGGATGGCTTGATCATGCTCCTAAAGCCAGACTGATCTGCACTGAGATCCATCTGAAACAGGATCATTTGCCTTGAGATGTTCTAGTAGATAAACTACTGAGTTTTCTAGGAAATGGAATTATGTCTTCACAACCATGAAAAATTTGGATTACCCATCTTTTGTCAGTTTGGGTTCTTTTTAATGTATCTGATTAAAATAAGATCACCTTCTATGTCTAAATAAAGTTGTACTTCTCACTCATAGGTACAGCTTACCAACCCAACAGCCACAAGCAAGAGGCAGCTTCCCCCTATCTCCTGTTCCTGCTCACCAGCTGTGGAGTTACACTCTGTCCTGCACAAAATATCCAGCAACCACCCACCCTCCTGCCAACACACTGCTTTGGATGACCATGCCAAAAACATAATTTAAAAATGATGGTATTAGATGGTAGAATCAATCTTTACAAGAGGAAAAAAGTCACTTGTTTTGGTTTGTGTTTTACACTTTGTTGGTCTGGTTCTTTTTTTAAAACCACTACATGATATAATGAAATAATACTGTGCATTTTTATGCGTAAATATGTTTACATGTATACACATATGTATATTTACATCATGAATCCCAGTTCTTGATCTCACAGGCCTGGGGGATCAGTAATAAAGTCATATTTATACACTGGAGAACTCCATGATATGCACATGGAATGAATGTGCAGGAGAACTCTGTGCTGATGAAGTCATCAAACATTTCCAAAGTTTTCCTTCAATCTGACACGAGCAAAGACAATAAAACCAAGACTACCAAGCTCAGACCCCATGACAGCTTCTTTAACCTTATCCCCAAACTGAACATGTTTGGAGATATTTTTTTTTTGTTTTTATTCTGTGCCTGGAAATTTTAATAGAAATGTTATTGTACATTTGAAAACAGCACAAACTTGAGGGATTATATCAAATCAATTCCGCTGGGATTTGTGTCCGCTCTAATCCCCTATTCAGCCTCAATCTCATTAACATACCAGGCTTAATTGGCATTTCATCCCTGCATTGTGTCTCCAAAATGAACAAGGTGTAATTATGTTAAAAAGAGCACTTGAACGGTTTTAGTTGAATTCATGTCATTCATCCGCGTCAGAATGAACGCAGATGTTCCATTGCGGGATACAGCAAGAGATGAGCAGCTTTGAAACCACACTTCTGAGTTGGAAACTTTATGTTAAAAAAGTTATTTAAGAGAAACGTAAAACACAGTATTTTCTTCCTTTGTTTCCATGGCTATACAACATTCACTTTCAAAAGCTGGTTCTGCTTAATTTGATTTTTCATTTTCAAATGAACAGCTGTGTTTAAGTCTAAAAGCCCTTTGTTTAAGCATACAGAGCCCCAGAAAAGGTTTGAACAAAGCATCTTTCTGTAAACACTTGATTACCAGGAAAGGCCTGGCTTCCAAAGTAATCTCGGGGTGGTTTTGCTCTAGGTTCTCTTTTAAAGGAAAAAAAATTGCATCACTTCTCAGATGTCAAACAACAAAAGCAACAAATGTCTTACTAATTGCACGGGCTTCCTGTAGTCAAGGTAAATAAGGGAAGACAGAAGAGGATTTTCCAAATGGCCATTTTCCATCCTTTTACCCCTCCTTCCCCAGTTGCAGATACAAACCCATCTTAATTAAAACCACAAGTAATGGGCATCGTATTTAAATTGTTCAGAGAATCAACCACTCTTGAGTTTTGTGGTCAAACAGGTTCTCTGATAGTTCCCAGACAAAAGGATTATTTTGCATAAGCTATGCCATCTTAATTAATGTATAGGTTATCAGTAAGTCATTTGATACGAATTCTTAACCAAATATTATTGAACATTAAACAAAAGGCTCAGTGGGAAAGCCCAAGTATCTGCTCAAACTTCCAGCTTCAATGTTTATTTTGTTAGTGCTGTACTCCCCATTTCATGGTCCTTGTGTGGAAGCAAATGCCAAGAAAGCTTACTAATCTTAATAAAGAAATTTATACTTAAGTGATTACAGCTGGAAGTACTTTGGATATTTAAACACACCTCCCAATTCATTTCCTATTGTATTTTTCCAACTATGAAACATGAAAAATACATAATCTATTGAATAAATTCTGTAATTACCTAATTACACAGCATCAGGTAAATATGTGACAATTTAGAATAGTAGGTAAACGAGTAATTAGGGAATTAAGATTTATTATTCAGAATGCATAATGATGATGACTGAATCAAAGGTGCATCCAATCAAAGCAGCAACAGAAGCACCTCAGTGGTGGCTCTTAATTCACACATAACAGGTGACTGGAGTGAGATATCCAAATGTACCCTGAGTAATTCATTGACAAACTGTTTTTTTAAAAATGGTGTAAAGGTTCTGGTCAAAATTAGTGTGATGGAAAATCTTTAAGAAAAGCACTGACAGCATTCATAAGAAATACTGATGTCTTTTTAATAGAGTAATAGCAGTTAATGCTGCTTTATCAAAATATGACATGGATTTGGAAATCTCAATGAAAATTCCTCCTAGCAGGTACTAACACACAACACTGTGCCTTTATCATTTTAAAGGAAAAGAATATTAAATCACTTTGTATGCAATGTATGTATCATTTTAAAAAATTAAAATAACCGTACTCACCTCCAGGTGCAAAATCCATACTTTTAGGCTTTTTTAATCATTATTACTGAATATCAATGTTAGACATTCTGTGCATCTTTCTTCCTCCCCTACAACACCTATTTACAAAAGTCATCTCCATATAATACAGAGTAGACATCTCAAGGATAACTCTCTCTTCCTACAAGTTTTGTGAAAATAAGCAGCTGGTAAGGAGAAAATTTGGAATTCACAAATTCACCCTTAATTTCTCTAGTCCCTGATCTAATTGGTGGTGTTGAATACAGCAGCACACATGCTGCTATCCAAAATACTCTGTAGGAAAAGAGCAACAGGGAGAAAAGGATGGTTGTTTTTCAGGCTAATGAAGAATCAACAGAAAAATTAAGCCCAATTCAGTTTAGAGAAAGCTAATTAACCAAGACAGAGAAACCCACAGGAAATTAAAGCTGTTTCATTGTTCATGAAAATGTTTGTTTGGTCATTCTGATAAGAGCTGCTAAAAGGTCTGTTCAGTATCTGAAACACTGGAAGTACTTTTCCCCAGAGGAGTGGGACACCTCAGGCCCCTGGTGAGACATTGAGGCTCCATCATCTCGTGCAGTGTAAACCCAAAAACAGGTTTGGTCCAGCTCTTCTCTGGACTGAGCCCACAGTGCCCATCACTGATCACAGAATCACAGAATGGTTTGGGTCAGAAAGGACCTTGAAGATCATCTCCTCCCACCCGTGCCATGGGCAGGGACACCTTCCACTGTCCCACGTTGCTCCAAACCCCATCCAGCCTGACCTTGGACACTTCCAGGGATGGGGAGTCCACAAACTCTCTGGGCACTTCTCTTCCTTTCTCTACTGATGTACACAGAAAAAAGTATTAGAGCAGGAGAAGCTGATTAAGGAAAAAATTTCAAGTTTATTTTCAATGAAGCCAGACTTAATATAAACCAAAATGTACTCACTGATTGCCAGCAATAAAAGTCTGTTTATTCCATGCTACTGCAACTTGGGAGCTAGAAATTATCTCCAGCAACACCATTATGTTTAGTATTCAAAACTTATAAACAACATACGACCCTCTGGGCTTGGAAACAAGTCCAAAATCTGATCTGTGTTTTTACTACAATATTGCATTTATGACCATACAGTACAGTTTGAATATGAGCAGTTTTAAAGCCACCTGCTGTTGCAAGAGTTATTTTCCATAATTAAATATCTTCATATCAAAGTCGTTCAGGTCATCTAAAAACATGTGGTTTTCTCTCACACACATAATCAAAGTCAGCATATGCTATGAAATAAAACCACGACTATAAGAAAACCAGCAACATAATGTCATGAAAATGATAATTGCAAATCTCAGACCTCAGAAAAAGCAAGACCTTATCTTACATCACTGTCTTGATTCAAATAACAGCTGCCATAAACTTGAAATGATCCTCAATGCCAATTGCACATTTTATTATCTTCTGTGACTGTGCTTTTTACCAGGGTCTAGCATCACATCCCTGGGAGTGTTAAAGCCAGGCTGGAGGGACTTGGACCAAGCTGGTCTGGTGGAAGGTGTGCCTGCCCAGGGCAGGGGGCTGGAACAAGCTCATCTTTAAGCTCCCTTGCAGCCCAAACCAGTCTGTGATTCTGCAATTTATCCTGTTAAACCACACCAAGTCCTCTTAGCAAAATCCCACGTGGCTCATCACACACCAGTGAAGGGCCACCTTCCTTGGGACGTGGGACTCTGCTCAGGGGATGGGAGTGATCCACATCTGGTCACAGGAGCACAAACACCTCCCTCTGCAGCACTTCCCATCAGCTGAGGGAATGTGGGACAACAAGTGACAATCACAAACCTCTGTGAAACCAGGGAAAAAGCTGCAATGGTTCAAACACCATTGAAATAGTTCAAATGGTCTGTAATTGACTCCTGCCCTTGTCTGGAAGTTCATCAAGAAGAAAAAAACATCAGCTGAACATCCTAAATGCCACATACAGGTCCCAAGTGCAAAGTGAACCATTCAGTTTAAAGAAAGCTGATTCCTGTGAAAATCAAAAGCCATGCAGTTCAGCTGCTGAAAAATTAATGAACTGTTACAAGATTTAGGTAAGAGAATACACAGGTATGCACAGAAAATACACAGACAAGTAATGCAAATATAGGCTTCAAATAAGAATTCTGAGCTTGCTCTTTAAATCTCTCTTAAAAGTCAACTTGTCTAGGATTCAGGGTAATGTAAATATAAGTGTACAGAAAGTTTCTAACACACAGCTGGGAAGGCTCCAAACCAGTCTGCTTCCCTGGAAAATCAAACATGCTAAACTGGCACCATAAAACAATGAAGAGAGGGAGGCAGGTCAGGAACAGCAGTACCTGAAAGCTTGCTTAAAACAGAGCAAATGGAAAATGCTCTGGGAGCACCAGTGATTGCAGTCAAAGAAGGAAAAAAGATCAACAGTTATCTTCAGAAAACACTGAGAGCACGCAGAGACAGGAGAAAACAAACAGCTGTGTATAAAATGATAATTTTACCAGAAATGAGAAAAATGCTTCTTTATCAAGGCACAGAGTACTCTCCTTGTCTCAGAGGAAGATAAACTAGAATACCACCTGTGTGAGCAATCAATTTTCCAACTACATCAGGAGGTGGAGCTGGGTATTGAATAGGCAACAGAAAAGATACTGGGCAAATTGGGTGGGCTGAAAGCAAACAGAGAACCACACCTCACTAATTTCCAACTACTGCTATTCAAAGCAACCCCACTGCAGCCCCTTACACAGGACAGGAGCTGGAACAAAAATTTCCAAAAAGCTCTGAAATTCAGCTCAGTTTCAGGTACAGCAGCAGAAAATATGAGAAGCAGAAAAGAAAGAAAAAAAAGAAACTAAGGCATCATTAAATTATAAAGCAAAATATTTTGGCATCAGATATTTTTAGCAGAAGTTGGCAGGAGATGACATTGAAGTAAATCATAAGTAGCAGAACTGAGAGAAAATTCTATGACTAAACAGAATTTGTGTTAATACTTCCTAGGATAAAAATTCAAGGAACTGGCAGAAGCTGTTCTGTAAGTCAGTTCTTGGCTACAATTCTGTGTTTATAACTTCTAAATATTTTACTGAAGTTTTCATTATAGGTAACAAAATTAAATCAACAATAGACCAACTGTTCTGCTCTGCAAAAAATGTACCTGGAGTCACTTAGGGATATATCAAAAGTTAAATATGTCATCGATTGTGACACAGCCATATTGGTCATTCCCTCAACTACAGATCAGAGCATGAAATACAGCATTCAAAAACCTCAATAAATCAATTAAAAGGATATGGAATGATCCCTGCAGACCTGGGATCTGATCTAGAATGCAAGAGGTCCTTGCCAGGCCTTTAATTTTCCATGACAGTCATGGAAAACTGCAAAACCTTAGCTGCTGAAAGGAAAGGCATTATTCCAGGAAATGGAAAACACTGGTGAGAGTGCAATGTACAGAGAGCATCCACGTGATAATCCCTTGGGAATGCTCAGTCAGGCCTCCCCTGGTGTCTTGTGCAAGCTCCTGCTGAGACAAGCAGCAGGCTCTTGATTTATAAAGCTGCTTTTTTTTTTTTTTTTTTTTTTTTTTTTAAATGCCATCTGTACTATGCCAGAAAAAATTTAAGGAATCTTTTTTAGAAATGCCACAGAGAATTGAATATAATATTTCTTTAAATTTTAATGGAACATCAAAATGTTTGGGATTCCCCCCCCTCCTCATATGGAAATCACAGTACATTGTTGGGAAGGAGACTTTCATGGTAGTTCTATTATTAAGTCATCATGAAAAATGTATCAAAGACAGTTCCACAAAACTAGTATTTATTTTCTCAAAAGTGAAAATGCAACACTAAAAAAAATCCCAACCTATCACTGTAAAACCATGCAAAACCACAATCTAACAGAACATTAACAAATAAAACCCAAACTAGAAGTGCTGTAGAAACAGAAAATCTGACAAGCTTCAATAGATACATTCTCACAATATAAAAAATTGCACACATCCTAGCCCAGCTGTTACACCATCCACTGACTTTCTGCCTGGCCATTTTCCAGGCAACTCAACAGCTGGAGTGCCATGAAGGAATGCCCTCACTTCTATATTAGAGTTAAAATATTAATTTCCAGAAGCCACTTTTGCTGTCCAGTGTTGAGGTGTCTGGGCAGAACCAGTTTTCAGGTGCCATCTTCTCCTCACAGGGATCACCTCAGTGTTCTCTGAACTGTGCTTGTGAAAGATGCTCCTTGTTGTAGCAACCTTGAGGCAAGTCCTGTGCCTAAAACAGATGATGGAGTAAGCACTGCTGTGGGGTATTTTTCTCAAAGCTTTGAGGACTTCACCAGTGCCAAAACCTTTCCAGGGCTCTCTGTGAGGCCTTCCAGAACACTCATTTTTCACCCAGGCCAAAGGATCTCGGATGCTCCCAGGGTGTGGTGTCACCTCTGACAATGCTAAAATTCTCATGACCTCAGAGCAGAAATAATTTCATTTTAAACCAAGACAGGGCAGAGACTGATTAATCCTTGTGAGATACAAATCACAATTAACCCAGTGGGGAGGAGAGCTGCATCCACTGGTCTCCACTGCCAAAGGTGATTAAAGTCATGTAACTTCAATACTTGTATGCACCTTTTCAGGGCATGTGTTCCAAGGAATTACAGCTAGGTCATGAAGTTTGTACCTCCACATTCCCCATCCTGTGCTAGCAGCCCCTTGGGAGATACTAAATCTGCCCAGACAAATCCTACATCATCCCATGTCTCCTGTGGTGGAGCTTGGGCTGGATGAATTCTCCTGACAGCAGCAGATACTCCCATTTCCTACACAGGCTGCTCCACCTTCATCTAACAGGAAAACACATTCCAGGAACAAACCACAATGGGAAGGAAGGCTGGAAAGCAAGATGCCACATCTGCAACAATTCCTCCAGCTCACTGCCTGCATCCAAAGCAGCCCCTAGGGAAAGTGAGACAGGACCAGGCTGCCATGCTGGCTCTGAGGAGCTGCAGAACACAGCACTTTTATTTCAGAGACACCTCCCACATTCTCCCACATTTGGTTTATTAATAAGTCAATGGGACTTATTTACAGATTATATTGATGACACCAGAGTTCCCAAATCTCCCAACACCCTCTGATCAGCAAGGGCTTTTATACCTTACAGGTTATAAATACAGCATCTTAAAAATTAAATAACAAGAAGCCCTTGAAAATTTTAGTGTGAAAGAAAAAGATATTTCAAGAACACACCATCAAGTCCCAGCTTTATGGATGCTGTTAAGAAAACAGTTCTCATTCCTTTAAGGTTTTTTTCCTTTTTTTCCATCAGCATTTCTGTCGCCCTCCTTTCGCCTGGGACAAAGTACCAAACTGGATTTGCCAGCACAATGCGCACCCATTCCTCAGCTTGGCTGTTCTCCTTAGGCACAAACAGCCTATAATCAAAAAGAAATAATAATCATAATACAAACAGCTGGATTCATGTTCCCCTCTGCAGATTGCAAACACATCTATCTTGTGTACAAAAAGATGAACTCTGTATTTCTTACGGCTAAATGGTATTTGTGTAAAGAACGATTGCTCCATGCTGGGCTGATGCTTTCACTTCTGTAGGGTATTATTTTGTAGTAACTCTTCTTTTACCAAGCCACCTTTTTTCCTCCAGATGAGGAGAGGAAAGTACAATAACAAGGTAAACACAGATATTTCAGACTCAAAGATTTAAGGGTTAAACACAACACCTATTTGTGCTTGTAAGATTAGGAAGTGCTGGATTGCTACAGAGCCCTTTCAGTTTGTACAAGAAATGCTCAGTGTCTGTTAATACTGTCATGACTTTGCTTCCTGAAATATTCATCCATCCTGCATTGTAGCCTCAGTTTGTAAATGACATTTGATTTTTAATTCTGCAAATTATAGAAGCAGTGACCCTCACCCTATTTGCCTCAATAATGAGCAGTGACTTAAAAAGAAAAAGCCATCCACACCAATGGATGGCAGCTTGCAGTCATCAGTTCTCATTTCCTCGCTCAGACAGAGCACTAAATCCCTGCACAAACCTTTAAAGACAAGTTAGCAGCCACTGGGAGTTTATCTAAACTCAGTACAAATTATTTCTTCCTCTTCTGACATCAAGTTGTTCCTTGTTCCAACATGAGAGAAGGTACACAAACAGCCTCGCTCCACAACTCGTGCACCAACCAAATAAATTCTGTTCATTGTCTGAGTTCTGAGATTTTCTCTTCCTCCCTACACCTTATCCCAATTAGCCTTTTCAGTTGTCAGCATCCTGGGTGGCAAATGGAAAACTCACAACACTGAGGCATCACCAAAATGCTCTGCCAGAGCAGCAGCAGGCTGGCTGAAAAACCAAGCTGCTTGTAGGGAATGTTGGCTGTCTTTGCAGCCTCAAAAAAGAAAAGGCAGCCTACATGTCCCTTCAGATCAACTTGAGCTGGTAAATTAGTGCCAAGGAATCAAGGAACTAATTTAAAAGAGCAACAAAATACTTGAGAGGAGCAGATAAACAGGAGCACAAACACTCCTGGGGTGATGTAAACAGTGTTACTTTAACTTCTTTTATTTGCCTTCTTTACACAACAACTAAAATACACAACTATCAACAAAGAAACCCCTCATTTTCCAGCTCAACACGTCTCCCTGTCTATTTACAAGCACTGAATTATTCATGTTGTGTAAGAGTATATACAGAAGAGATCCATGTATGTAGGAAAACAGAGAATGTCAACTCCCAAGCATCAGAGCCTTTTCTTAGAAAACTATCAGAGAGTCACAAACTGTTTAAGCATCACAGAATTTCTGTAAAACTTCAGTCTCTAAATTACTTTGATACTTAAAAATTTACCTTATGTTCACAATCTGCTCTAATGCAAATCACATTACTCTGGGCTATAGCTCAATTTCATTTTCCTAAGAAAGGAGCTTTCATTGGCAGTGAAACCTCAGAGAATGAAACTTGGCCTAATTAGATTGTTCACAGTGCCTTCCCTCCAGGAGCAGCACGTGCCATACCCCACAGCCACGGGACCTTGGTGCATTTGCTGTCACTCCAAGGGAAGTTTTACTACACCACAGTGGATCATCACCACGTTCCTGTACATGGAGCATTTTATGACACATGAGCTCAGCAATCTTTAATGGCAAAAGTACCAAAGGCAACAGCCCCAGGTCCCTGGGTTTCCTCACAGAGCTCTGACATTGTTTGTAACTCTAACTCTGCTGCACCTGAGCTGTGAGATGGTGTCAGCAGAACCCCCTCAGCTCTGTGTGAAGAGCTCCAACCAATGCCAAGGGTTTTATGTGGATTTTTGGGGGTGACAGGAAAAAAAAATCTTAAGTTGTTTACTTGAAGGTTGGACTATATCATCATTGTAGGTCACTTCCAACTGAAGTGCTCCATTTTATCCTTCTTACAAGTTTCAAGACTGTTTTCTTGTAATGTACCTCTTGACAAACCCTTGTTCCCATTCCAAACCTATCCCACTACAAAGGCTTCAAGGTATCTCCTCTTAAAATCAGTCACCCAACAGTTACCCTCCCACTTTATTAAATTCCCTCTGCTCTGCAGTCAACTGCATCACAGCTGCACAGTCAGAATGATAAATGCCCCAGAAAAGCACAGAAGAATCCAAGATACAATGCTTAATTTTGTTTGCTCCTTTGCCTGGAGCCACTTCCTCCTCTGACACAATATTTGATATTGGCTCAGAAACCTTGGATTTCTCCAGGCCATTGTGGGGAGGTTCATTCCTGCACAGCCCTGACAGGGAACTGTAGAGAGCAAGTGAGGACTGTAAACAAACCACATCCTGTTTATGACAGTCGGCACAGAAGAGCCATTTCCCTCCTGCCTGGCACTTCCCAACGTGTCACTTGGCATCTCCTCGCTGTTTTGGAAGGAAAGCTCATTAGAAAATTCATTTACTGCTAAGAAATTCTTGTCCTGCAGGACTGCATTTCAAGTGGGAAGCATCAGGAAGGGATTGCAGCACATCCAGGGGGGTCGGGATGCTGGCAGAAATTGTCAATTTTCCAGGTAAAAGGAATCAGATGTTTCCAAATCTCTGCGTTTCCACATGAAAATAAATGGGTGAGAAGCTGCAGCTCTTCACTGGCTCCTACCAGAGTCTCCATGGCAGATGCTGTGTGCTCCAGAGGCCATTTCTAACTAATGGATCTTTCTAAGATGCATTTTAGTCATATGACTATTCAATCCTGTCCTTCCCTACTAAAATATAGATGGCATAACACAAACTCACCTCCTACAGAACCGACTATTGTTAGAATGCCCTTCCACAAACCTCAGCAGAAGCCTCTCAGAGATAGGGGGAAAAAACCCAGCACATATCTTCCTGATTTTCAAACTATTTTATCCAAAATGCCCAAGGCTGGATTGAGTTTGGCAGGTAAAAAGTTGGCATTTTCTCTATCAAACTATTTTATTCTTTCCATCAACTAGCACTAGCACAAAGGAGGCAGACAATCAAGAATTGTGATAATACAGCCCTGGATCACATTGGACCTGGGGGTAGGAGAAAGGAGCAGCAGCCCATAGTCCCAATCAATCATAACAGTCCCTTCTGTACTTGTCTAAAGGTGTCTTGAAAATGGGAAATCATACCAGGAGAATGCTGGGGAAAAAAATAAAAAATAAAAACTTACAGCTGACAATAGCAGTTTTCGAGGTTGTTTAAAAAAAATGGAATTTGGATGGGTTTAGTTTTTAAAACATACCTCAGAAGCAGATCTTTGCTACTAGGGAAGTTTTGCAAACTAGCAAGAAGTGAAATTATGACATGGCATAATAGAAATTGAGGCCATAGCCCTGAAGTCAGTGCCAGCCCCACAGGAACAGGATCACCATGGCCATCCCATAGGATGCCAGAGGTGAGGCAGCAAGGCAGAAACAGCAACTCAGCTGACTCCACAAGGCACTGAACAAGTCATTAGACTCCACTTTAGGCTTTAAGCAATTCCTC
Organism: Muscicapa striata striata; assembly: GCA_030060385.1. NCBI lineage: Eukaryota > Metazoa > Chordata > Aves > Passeriformes > Muscicapidae > Muscicapa > Muscicapa striata. The sequence goes on along the minus strand of JAREIS010000126.1, from coordinate 4,870,743 downwards.
TGAACAGTCATCTCTTAATAGTATTTTTAAATTATCAGATGACTGAGTCACTACAACTTTATCATACAGTTCCTGTGCTAATTATTTCACTCTGGCACAAAGCAAAGATGCAAAACAATGCTCTTAGTTTTGGTAAACATTCAATATTCCTTCAGCCTTATAATCATTTATCACAATGAAGTTCTTCACAAAACTCAGAAACATCGTGTTTAAATTTAGGGTTAACTGGGGGGTGAGGGCTGTCAGTGAAGCAGCTGAAAAGTTACCATTTTTTAGACATTATTGACACACCTTTCACAAGGTAATGCACAAATATATTTCATTCCAGTCTTTCCAGATCATCATTAAACAAAATCCTAGGACTGGAAAAACAAAGATCAAAGCCTATATATCCTGAGTGCTTACATAAATTAGACCTAATGAGTTTCCATAGGAGGTACCTTAAATCTCCATAAAGCCAGGAAAGAAGAAAGAATCCCAAATATCATCAACAACACTGGAGAAAAATGGAAACTACAAATCTGGCACTTTGGCAAAAGCAACTTGATAAAAACAGTGAAATCTGTAGCAGACACACCACACACACATAAAATTATATCAAAGATTGAGAACAGCAGCTGGGTCAGAAGGTGTCAGAGCAGGAGAAATGGTGCAATTCAGGAGGAAAGGCCAGTCTGGGATCTAAAGACAGGAATATCAGATGGACAAATGAATGACATGAGGACACAGCACATCATTAGTAGCCATTTCCTCTGTGAAATAGTTAAGAATAGCAGTAAGTTTGCCACAACACCCACATCTTAAGTACTGCTGCAAACTCAGAGCATTCTTTCTGAAGTTATTCTGGGCAAAGAGGAGTCTGTGAAAGAGCAATTAAGAATATTCCAGACTGGGTTCAGCTGCCTGCAGGGAGTTCACAGATCCCCCTGCTCCTGTGTCGCTGCAAGTAACAAATCAGCCAAGTGCCTGGCTCTACTCCCACACAGGAAGCAAATCTGTTTACAATCCTGGAACAAATAAATAAATGAAACTCAACACTAGTTAACACCCAAAGTTTTCCTCAGTGCACGGAATAAAGAGCAGAGGAGTGAAAAGCCAATTGCAGCAGTTGCATTCCATTAAAAGAAGAAACCAAGGCAGAGTCAGCTCTGTGTGCAGCAGCAATGCACAAACAAGGAAACATCTGATATAAACAGGCATTTCTCAAAGGCAAGAAGGACACAGGCAGAGCAATAATGTGCATCTGACATGAGAAAGGTTTGCCTGAAATTAGTTCATCACTGTAAAAAAGCTAACTAGCACCAAGCTGTTCCAGGCACTGAACTGCAGATGAACTGGAGACCTGATCTGTCTGTATGAAACATTGTGTATTTAAAGATAGTTACAATCTGGATCTTCAGAAAAAACGTCATTTAATTGTTATGGAAGGAGAAATATAGTTATATATTCAACTCCACTGACTTCAATTCTGCACTGCATTGAACCAATCCACTCTGGACTTGGTCTGCTAAATGCCAGCTTTAGATGCAGCTGAGCTACTGCAATCATTCAGGGAATACACAAAGCCATCAAGTATAGATCTCCTGTACTGTTATTTTTACCCAAAAACAGAAAGAAAGGCTTAATTTTATACAAGGCCTTCACATCTGGCAAGGAAAGGTACAACCTTTGAAGGGAAAAGAAAGGAGAAACACCAAATTGCTCTTCTTATCATAAACAACCTTTGGAATCATTTGGCAAGGAGTGAGTTTTGGATTTCTTCAATGCTGTGAGAGAGATTAAAAAGGAATAAAAATAACCTGAATTAACTATACAGGATTAGTGAAATCCAATGATCTCTTGGGAGTTGAGCTTCGAGCTCACAAGAGGTACAAACAAACTCAGCCCCAAACATCAGCATAAGAAAAAGTCTCTTACAAAGCAAAAGATAGAAAGCAACAACTCTCCAGAGAAGAACAACTGAGTCTGAATTTAGCCAGTGCTACTATTACTATCCATCACCCTCTCAACCTAAGGGAAACAGAGAGCAATACAATAAATATGCCAATGTTTACCCAGCACCTGAAGAACTGTATGATCTTGTAATGCAAAATGAACTTGTACTGCTTGGTCAGCTTATTTAAAATATTTAAACTTTGTCTCATCTGTCTCATTTATAAGAGAACTTTTGCCAGATCTGGGATTTCAACACTCAAAACAGTTAAACAACTAACAACCATCAAGCTGTACTAACCAGAGTCCACTCAGCAAGGCTTATTATTCCTTCCTGTTTTCCCCTACTACCTGCTTTTTTTGTACCTACTTGTTTGTTACAGCTTGAATGAAATTACATTTCAAACTAATTAAGATAATAATTCCTTTGTGGATTTGTTTTGCAACTGAAACAACACAATAGCTCTTGTCTCTGATGGACTCATGGTAATAAGGAGCCAAACAGTAACAAAACTACCCCAGAGATAAAATTCAATGTCTTTAGATATATAACACAATATTAAGGACAACTAGTAGAGAAGAGAGCCAGCATGCAGCTGTGTGATGTACAGGACCTTCCCTTATTTTTGTGGGACCAATTCTTTTTCCAGTGAAATTGAAGGAGGATCAAGGCAGACACAAGTCTTCCAGACATGTGATGCACCCAGCATCACCTCAGGAAGCTCTCAAGCAGAAAACCAGAAATGTCTCATTTTCATTGCCTTTCAGAGGTCTTCAGCACTGAGTACAGCCACAATATTGAGGCACCAGCAGCTTGAGGAGGAACAGACAAGTACTTGACTCCTTTGGTTAAACAGCTTGAGCAAAACACACTCATTCTACTCCCACTTTTCTGAAGCAAATTAGATGTGAATAATTAGATGAGGGTAAAGAAAATGCAGCTCAGTAGTGAGAGTGCTGTTTGAATGTCCATCGTACAGCCTCCCACTGCAGTGACTCAACAGGGGAACATCTTCATGCAAAAAATGCTTTCATAGGTCTGCTTTCCAACAAGAAGTCTATTTAATTGGAAAACCTCTCTTCTTAGATCCAAGTGAGAAAGGTCTGCACACACAGACCTGAGCATCTTCAGGTAAATAAAGAGCACATCTGCACAGATCACATTTTACTTGCTGGTTCCCAAGGATTCTGTGTTTGCCCTAGGCACCACTTCAGGAAATACATCTTATTGTTTTGGAGATTCATCTAATTTAATTGCTTCTTACATTTCACAAATTGCTTTTCTGGGTAGAAGTGATTAATAGATACACTTGTAAGTACCCTCCTCCAGAAGTTTTCCAACAGAACATTTAGAATAAACAGAACAGCACTTTATGGCTTCCCAAAGTAGTTTTTCTCCCCCCTCTATAAAACAGTAAAAGTTCACTTCAAAGGTAACATTTCCATCTCCAACAGGTGAGCACACATTCAAGAGCTACTGCAAGAGCTCTATAGCCCTTTTCTTTTTTAAACAACAGGATTGTATCTGGCATTAACAAAGTCATATATGTTATGGCAATACTTGGCAGTATTCAGCACATTTTTAAGGGAACAGACTGATTTCTTTAAAAGTCAGCAGTGAAAACTGGAGGTTATTTTTGGTTGCTGGCACTTAGCTCAGCTCTAGCTTCTTGTCACTTCAGCTCCCCATTCTGCCACACGAAGGAGGTGGATCCCAGTGGCAGAGGCAGCACCAAGGCCACCAGGGAAGAAACCAGAAACTCTGGGATTGCCCCAGAGAAACGAGACAAACACAAGGGATGCAAAAGGAAGGAGGCCACAGAAGAGGGAATATTTACCAGAAATTATAAATGAGCAAGAGGCACTGCAAGATTTTAGTTATTAATCTGAGATCAAACTCAGTCAATCCCAATCACAGGGCTCTATGAATCATCAAACCTTGCTTTCTCCAGTGCCTGAACTTCTTCTCTCTTGCTTCTGTCCATGTATCAGTCCCTTGGTGACATTTCTAATGCTCTTACTTGGAATAGAAAGCAGATGTCAAACATCCCTGCTGCAGCCACAACCTTGATGTGGTGAAGCAGGCCATGCAGACACAGATGAAATGGCCATTTAGAGCCAAAGAAAAAGGAACATCAAAGATATGAGTTAAAGCCAAAGGAATTCAGTTCAAAAATACAGAGTAAATTGAGTCCACCCACTGCAATAGCCTTTTGCAATTTTCTGCTGCAAAGTTCTTTATAATTAGCACAACACCAAGCATGTTAATCCTCAGAAAAATCAATGGATTCAACTTTGGAAGACACAAAGTGAAATTCTCCATACTGAAACGTCTCTCTTTAGCTCCATAGTCATTAAGAAAAAGAGGGTTTAAGAAAATCAATTATGGCCTTAACCTGCTCAGTCACAGAACGCATGTCAGGAGAAAAATACAAGTCTTTTTAAACAGCTGTTATTGAGCAAGTCCCCTTGCAGGCAGCCTCCTCTGACCATGTTAAATTACTTTATGCACACACACAGCATCAGATACTTCTGTAATCCACAAAACCACCTAACTAGCAAAGCTCAATTTCCTTTGGACTGTGGTTGTACATCTAATTCCTCTCATACAGTAATAAATCAAATGTCCTCCCACATCACCCTCATCAGCCCTACATTGCCCACACTTCCTCTCCCCTCCCCACACTTTCTCTCCAAATTCTGTTCCTTATGAACGTGTGGGCTACAGAACACACCCCTCCTTCTTGCCACTGTCAAACTAAACAGAGCAAACCAGCTGTCTCTGCATTTGGCTGGAGTGAAAGCCATATCCTTGCTCCTCCCTTTGCACAAAACTCCTTGGCTTTAAAAGATCTGTTCCCCTCTCTGGTGTGACCAAGGTAGCCAGAGGCTGAGCATGGAGGGCCAGGGGCCAATGAACATCCACACTCAAAGCCTAATGAAAGTACTCCAAAAAAGATGAACTGAAAACTTGGCCCTTGCCAAGTAAATACCCTTTTCCATTTTCCCCCCACACCTACAGCACATATCCATGCTTAATTAACTTGGTCTAAGCACTCTCATTCACTTCTGGCTTTCCAATATTTAACTATACTACTCATTTTTCAATTGTCAACCCATCTAAAGAACTTTGCCAGCAGCACAGCTCATCTCTTTCATAATTATAAGAGATATGAAGAGTTCACTTTCATCTTCCAGTGAACATGTATTTAGCTGGTTTCCAAATACCTGCTGCAATTTGTTATCCAGGGCTGCTTCTTGCCCGTGGCAGTCTCCTTTCTGTAATTCAGCAACATTCTAAGGATCCAACAATGTCCTGTTCAGTGGTAGCACAGAGCTTATTTTAAGGTGTTCAACTTGTTTCCTGATACCAGTGAAAGTGTTTCTTCAGCCTTTCAAACTACTGCTACGTACTAGCAGAGTGTTTTTGAACCACTGAACATAAGAACATCTAAAATGTTTTTTCTTCATTTGGATGTACAGCCAGAGTATCCTTCCAGTGGGCTCCTTACTAACAACTGGTTTAAAATTCTAGAATACACACTCTGTTTGTTAAGTAGCTTAAATGATTTACAGCCTTTTGAGGCTGGGTGAACTATTATTGCTCAGTCAGAACTTGTTCTGCCTTCCACTTCCAATCACCTTCAAGCTTAAATTTCACTCAACACACTCATTTCCACTTTTAATATGGCCAAATCAAGGGAGCATATGGATGTAGTACGATTAATAAAAATGGAGTCACTCTCCTCTAATGGTGTGATCAACTAATCAAACCAAAACCCGTCAAGCCAACATAATGAAACATTATAACAGCATTATAAAAGACAACAACCCATCTTTCAGCATTTGACAGTACTGAGAAAAACTAATTACTAATAACACATCACACCAAACAAGAAAACAGATTTTCATCAAAAAAGAGTTTATGGCTCCTGGTCAGTGTCTCTCTCCTGTCAACACATCGAGTGGTTTGTTAGCTATTAACTCTCCTGTGTGTTCACCCTTAATGCTGTATTTCTTATCTTACAAACCCTATTGACATAAAATCTCTCTCCACTTTGTACTGAGTCTGTCTTCTACTTCTGCCCTATTAACTCATGTCAATACAGCAAAGGGAGCAAAAGAAAGCAGCAAAGTCAATACCCATCCATCACATTTTTGTGCAGCTGCTGCAGTGAAAAGGAACACACGACAAAGGAAGTGGCTGCACAGGTCAGAAATTAATCTGCCCAATTAATATGGAGCACCCCAAATATTCAGAGCAAAGACCACATGCTGAAGGCAGAAGCTGCTCTATCTCCACTGTACTTTTGCAAATAAAAGTCTCTCACAAGACATGCTGTCCTTGTTTTAGGGAAATTACAAGCTGTGGTGGGATTTGCCAGATAGTCACACTTCTTCCCTATGCTTTTTCTACCCTTCTTGCAATTGCATTTCTTGTGCTAAATCACAAAGTACCTCTGGGAATAAAGAAAGGCATCATCACTGAACACTTAACTGGACAGGATGATCTCTTTTCTCCACCAATCCCTGCAACAATAGGAACACTAGAGATCTGAATTCAGAACAAAGAAGAAAGCATTTATCAGACAGAATAGCAGAGATTAAAGCATTTCTCCCTCTGATTGAATGACCACAGTATCACATTCCCTCTGCTCCTGCTGCTGCAGAGGAAGTGATTGAGCTCTGGCACAGGGGCCTTGCTGAGTGAGGAAGGGGGCAAATCCTCTCACCAGAATTTTAATCTCTTGCTCCTGGAAGCAGGAAATCATTACCCAGTGCAGCAGAGAAATGAATGCTACATCACGCCCAATGGTCTCCCTGCTGGCAATTTCTACGTGAGAGAGTTTATTTCAAAGAGACTGGATAAAGTATTGCAGACCTTTAAGTTACATGGGACCCATGAAGGGCTGAAAGAACTAAGAGACAAAAAGAAAGAAATGAAAAATAGAAAAAATGAAAATGTGAACACAATTTAAAGACAGATGGAAAGAGCCTGAGTGAAATCTGTGACTTGCACTGTGGAGCAGTAAAACACATTAACTCATCTTGGCCAAAATACTTGCTGCAAAAGATACTATTTTAGTACCTTTTACACAGTCCTGGACTGCACTCAATTGAGGTCTCTCAATTTCCAGGCCTCATTTCTCCTTTCCAGTGGACAATACTGGGGGTGCCAGGAAGAGAAAAAGGTAAAATTCCAAATGCTGGATGGATTTTCATATGAAGAGCCTTGTGCCTCCAATTCATGCTGTTCTGTGCTGAGCAGAGCCCACCCTGCACAGGGACAGGCCAGAGGCACAGCTTTTTAATTTTTTTTTCTTCTTTTCCTGCTGTAGAAATCAAGAAGCAGAGGGAAAGTAATGCAGAGGAAAAAAAAAAAAAAAAAAAAAAAAAGTTAGCTGTCCAGATATTTGTTTGGATGCAGACAAAGCTGAATGAGTGATAGGATACTTGTTTTGAACACTCCAAAATAAATCTGTGCTGGCTCCCAGAATGATTAAATGGATGCTATAAAGGAATTATTATAATAAATTTATTTAATGTGGTTCTGTGTCCACATTCTCTGACCATTAGATCATTTGCACAGACAAAAAGCAGACTGATTTATCACAGCCATTACTGCCAGCCTGTAAAGGGGTTCAGGTTTACATTGAGGTTTCAGGTTAGTGGGCAGAGGACTCCAATGTGCCAACTGTGCCTCAGATGGACACCATGTTCCAACTCATTCTGCTTTTGTGACATCTTAGACAAACAGGTCTAACAATTCTGATGGATTCAGGGCCTTTTTCTTTGGTTCTTATAAACGGAAGCAGCAAAACAAATTGTCCCTGTTGTTACATGGTATAAAGGATCCAAGCAGGATCCAAGCTCAGCCTCTGGCTCCTGTGTGGCTCCCAGTGTGCTGAATGTGAAGGTTGGTGTAAAGCAGCTGCTGAGATACAAGTTCAGGATGTGGGAACTGAAGCTGTCACTTGGAGAAACCATCATAAACATTTTACAGGAACATTTACCAACTGTTAAGCCATGATGAAATCAGAACAGACAAAACCACAGGCATCAGTTCTCAAACAGTTTTAATGTCAAAAGGTATTAAATGAAGCTGTGACCCATGTGGAGATCAGACACCAGCCCTGCCACTTGTGAATGAAGTTTCAAAGCCAAATGCTCAACAGTTAAGAAATGTCAAACACATCCATGGAACCATCCCCCAGTAACTGCCTACCTTTCCCACGCTATTTTAGCTTTTAATGCAGCAGGAGTAATTAACCTCCTGGAAGCAGATGTATGAAATCATAAAGACTTATGGGCTGCAGGTAGAATAATTACAATTAACAGATAAACTAGAGCTGCTCCTCAGCAGTCAGCTGGAAGTTTCCCAGCTACACCACATTGTACATATATATATTAAATATATATATTTTTTAATATATATATATATATATGTATAGCTATACAGTCTACAGAACTTGCTGAACCTTTTTATGAAAAGAAAGAAACAGCCTCCCTCCTCTCCTCACATTTGGATCGATGCCTCAAAGCATAAACCAGCTCCTCAGATGAAAGGAAAAGGAGGAAATTTTTAACAATGGAATTCATTCTCAGCTGTGACAGGTTGTGTTTTTTATTTCTGCACTGGCTTCACTAAGCAGATGATCCTGGAGTTGCAGTTTAAGCCTTTCAGTGACTTGCAAGTATCCTCCCTGAACTAAATACATCACTACAGTGGACACTACCACTCGTTTCTTAATTTTTATGACCTACTATATTAAAACCAGTTTAAATGTAATAAAGTCTGCAACATTTACAGCTACAAAATATGGGAGGGCCATAAAATTAGCCAAGCATAAAGGTAAGGGAGTCTTAAGCATCCTCTGCTCGCTTCCCAGCAACAATATACACAGAATTGGCATGGACTACAAAATCAAAAGGAATTTGAATTCAAATGAGAATTCTAACAACCTTTCTCCTGCCTGCCAGGGGCTCAAGGGACATTAACATAGAGACTCACTCTTCTGCATTGTTTCCTCAGGTTTTCATTCTCACTTTCTGAAATTTGTTTATCAAAGTGGTGATCTGAAATATTGATGATTTACTCTCATACATGGCTTTGCTCAGCTGCAGCTGGTTTGGCAGTAATGACACACTTTTTCTCTTCACACTCCACCCCTTTTCTGCAGAAGCTGGAGTTGGAACATGTAATTTTTAAATCACAGAATATCTTGAGTTGGAAGGGACTAATAAGGAGCATTGCAACTCCTGGCCCTGCACACACAACAATCCCACCCTGTGCATCCCTGAGAGTGCTGTTCAAACATTCCTTGAGCTCTGGCAGCCTTGGGGCTGTGACCATTCCCTGGGGAGCCTGGGCAGTGGCCCAGCACCCTCTGGGGGAGGAATCTTTTTTTGATATCCACCCCTAAAGCTCCCTTGACACAGATCCAGCCATTCCCTGGGTCCTGTCCCTGCTCACAGGGAGCAGAGATTGGAGCTGTCCCTGTGCTGTCCCTCAGGAGGAGCTGCAGCCCTCAGTCTCCTCCAGCTGAATAAACCAAGAGACCTCAGCCACTCCTTGCATGGCTTCTCCTCCAGACCTTTCACCATCTTCACAGGCTGTTCTTTATTTTTTCCTCACTACATACCTTTAAGATGTGTAAGGCAAACCAGCAAATCCATACCAAAGTGTCCTAACAAATCCCTGTTGCAGTGCCAAAACAAAGCTGCTCTCACAACTCTGCCTGTCACTCCAACAGTACAAGCATGGACTGCAAAGGGGACTAAGGCAGCATCTCCTTGCATAGTGGTCTATTCCAGGACCATGGAATATTGCCAGCTTCTTCTCTTCCTTAGGAGAGTTCCCACTGTTTTCTTAATAGGATGCTATTTGATGAATGGGATACAAAGCTGATTGAAGCAAAACAAAATTTACCTGCTCTCTCTCAGATTTATATTTGGAAGAATTCAAGAAAATCTGTTTGGGGCATAGGCAAAAGCTTTAGGATTTGCAAGTGACACGAATTGCTCTTTGAGAAAGCCCTGCACAAGCAGTGACAAAGACATGCTCTGGTAAATTCTGTCACAAGGTTTGTTAACTCCCGCCAGCCAGAGGACAGATTGTGCTGACTTGCTTAACATTACACACAAGTCTTGGGTCAAAATCAGAGCCCAGAACAAAATTGCTTCCAAAGGTCCACTGAGTTTTGAATGTTTCTGTAGTCCTGTCTTATAGAGGTCTCTCAATTTCCATCCAGTCTCTCCTCTTTACCTGGAGCAGCTTTAACACATTAAAAAGCACCACATCATTGACCACAAGCAGGAACACTTGCACACTCTTAGGGAGAATATAAATAACATTTACTGTACTTCAGAGAGGCTCCACTCTAGGTCAGGTGTAAAAACACAGCAGACACACATTGCTTACACCATCAGCCTCCTTCGAAGAAAAGCATTTTTACAAATATGTGCTGCAGGACTTCTGCACTTCACCTGACCTCCACATAAGCCTCTCCTGACACAGTGATGAGTAGTCAGTGGCAGAAATGCCAATATGGGAACATGGGAATAGGTACATGGTTCTGTATTGGTAACAACCATCAAGTCTCATGGATTTTATTTGTTCAGTTCTCCCATGTTTCAGGAATGTGCTTCAATATCTTGCAGTAGAGACAACGTTGGTTCTCTACTTCTTTGAAGTAAGGTAACTAGAGAAGGAACTTATTCTTTAAAAATGCTGTGAAAAAAAATGAATTAAAAATTAGCTTGACTGATCAAACATGGTACCATCCACACCAAGTCCTTGGTTTGATTCACTTCTGTAAGGACATGAGGAACTTCTTCAAAATCTGTACACGTTAACAAAAGATGCCACTCACTTTATTTTTAAAACATAAAACCAATGAAGTCTGAGGCTGTCTGACCAGGCCTGCTGGGTTTGCAAGAAGGACAGAGTAACTTCTGTCAGCCTCAATGACAACTACATTATCCTTGGAAGCTGCAACAAATCTGCTCTCTCTTTCTCATTCAGGAATTAGACAACCATCTCCAGAGGATGGGAAAGGAGAAACTACTAAAACTTCATCAAGTCTCATTCTCCTGTTCAGTTCAAGACCTTCACCATTCACTCAGTGAAGATGTAAAGTAACTACTTCAACACATTAAAAAATCCAAATTAAAAGCTTGCAAAAACTGAGGAATTTCTGCCTTGTATATGGCTCATATGTATGAAACAAGACCCACAGTTCATCATTCATATGTTTGCCATGGAGTCACAGTCAGGATGAATTTCAAGTCTCCTCTGCCTTTAAGTATTAATGAATACTTCTGGAAGTTCAAGAATGTCCCCCATTCTTGTTTATCCACAGAGCCTTTCACCTTCAAGCAGCAGCTTGGTGAGATGACACAGTCTGGGTGCTCATGTTCTCCACCAGGAAAAGCTCTCCCTGCAGCTCAGAACAAGCCTGTTATGAAGTCCTTCTGAGAAAGGGCACATTCTACAGACAGCAGACCTGCTTTCTGCTTTGAGGAGATGACTGGAATGCATTTTCTGTCTGCATAAAGGCATTTCCTTGGAGGCATCAGCAATCCATGCAAATGAAAGGTTTTCAAAAGGTCACTGGCAATATAAAATGTAATTAGCTTACAAACAACAAGTATTTTTAGGCACTACTCTGCCCCAGGTTATCTTACTGTTACTTGGGTTTTTATAATCACAGTTATTATCAGCATTTTCCCTCCTTTTGGATGTAATCAGGAAAGAAAAAATCTGACAAATACACTGTTAAAAGACATCATGTTACTCTCAAATAGGTGACCTGGAGACTTACCACCCAAGGCTGTGCATGAACTGCACACCACGATTCAAGGTAACACAGCAGCAGGTGCACTTGTATTAACAGGACACAATTTAAAAAATAAACAAGTTAATTATGCTGCTGTTAAGTCCAAAACTGACAACAGATTTTGCCATGAGCACCAACATCCCACTTGGTATCTGCAGCTGGCCTTTTCCAGAGTCAGCAGAGCCCACAGTACTCACAGCAGGGCTCAGGGAACAATGACTTGATCCTAGAAAGTGTTTGGACAAACAAAGCAAAACTCATTCAGCAGTCACTGTATTGGCAGTTCAGACTTGCTGCTGCACCCAAGTGCCCAGAGGAGATAAGTCAAACAATATAGCAAAATTATTTTATTGACAGTTTAGAAAATAGTATTTTTGGCTAATATAAAATTGAAGTTCTATTCCCTTAACTGCAAGGCTGACATCCCAGTGCTGAGTCAGTGAAGCATAGGATTTACTGGGATGTGGCTCCAACAAAAACATGACACACACTATTTGCTTTCAAGTTCCTACTATATGGAGAAAGTTCAATCTACTAATTCTTTGTCTTCTCCAAGTACCCAAACCCTGCTATCAGAACAGAGCGGACAGTCTCTTTCTCGTGGGTGCTAACAGCCCTTCCATCTCCTCTGATTCCCAAGTGTGCCCACCACCTTCTCTCTCAAATTGTCCAACTGATTAATCAAGTTAAACTCAGAGCAATTGTTCTCAACCTGCACTGAGCTGGAAGGCTTTTCCCTCTCCATCAGATGTGAGCGTTGGCTGTGTGCCCACACGAGTGTCTCTGCTAATCCTATCACTGGGGCTAATAAAGGGTATCACTTCTCCTCACAAACCTGGCTCTGCTGATTCTTCTGTGAATCATCAAAATGCACTCTGACTTCAACAAGCTCCAATTCTCACACCAGAGCAAGATTTGTATGATGAAAAGCAAGGTGGAAGACCCAGATGAGCAAGTTCAACTCAGTAAATTGGGAGTGTGAGACAGCCAGACAACCTGTGCTGCAATTCTATCCCTGGTGGCACAGGATTCAACAGGAGGGATGGGAGCAGCCCTGCTCCACGCTCCCAGCTACCACAGAAAGAGCTACAAAGTGACTTCAGTCCTGCTCTTTAAGTAGATAAAGATGCATCAACATAAATGATACTTTTGGTTTTAAAAGGTCAATTAATGTGTTGTCTCGATAACAATTTTTACCTCCAATGCAAAGTGCACAGAGGGACTTTTTCATTAGGATAATCCATGGAAATCTGCTTTGTGAGTAGAGTCCCATAAAAAAAACCTTACAGCTTTTTCTAAAGCATACGCTCTATTTTATTACTTGTAGATGCTTTGGACTCTATGTACTGCAACTGCCATAGGCTAGATCTGATAATCTCTTATTTGTACAGTCAGAAAGGGACACATTTTGGTTTATTTCCATAAATATTTCAAAAGCTTTCTCTGGCTGAGAAACAGAGAGCCTCTTCAGTAGTTATTCCAGTCACAAGAATTTGATTGTTGTTGCTTGAATAAAAGGAAAGCTTGGGGGGTTTGTTGTGGGGGTTTTGATGGGATTCTTTTGTGTGTGTGTTTTTTGTTACTGATTTCCATCTCTTAACAGTGAGAACATATTTTAAAAGTTATGAATATGGACATTGTTTTAAATATTGAAAATATGCAATGCAGCCCATACATAAAATATGACAAGGAAATTACATTTTGCTGGAACACTGTTCTGAACTCTAACAGAGCATCATACCCCAGCCTTCTTTCTGATCACACATCCAGCCCCAAGAGGCCTTCTGAATGTCACATCCCACCACAGTTTAAGGGAAAAACAAACAAAAACAAGTCACCAGCAACAAAATAACTGGACCAGTAGGATGCATCCCTCCTGAACTCATCTCTATCTCCTCTCCTTCCTAAGGAAGGACACATTCCTGCAACAGAATGACTGCACTGAGAAATTGTCAGCATTTCTTCTGAACAGGGCATGGCTGAGCCACTGCTGCCTGAAAACACACCAAATACTGTTTCAAAGAGAGACAGAGAGGAACTGACTATAAACACATTTGCCTTCTGTGATGCCCACACAAGAACTAAGCAGTTGGTCTGACTCTGGGAATCTAAACATCAACAAAAAAAAATTTTTTTCAATAAATTTCCTTCAATAAGAGATCTTGTGGACAAGGCTGGAGAAAGGAGGAAGCATCAGCAAGGCATGAACAGAGCCAAGATCTTTCCAATATCTAACGTAAGATTTTATCAGCACAATCTACTAAGAAGGCCTTGCCTTGACTCCTCTTCTCCTTCCTTAACCAGATGCCCCAAATGTATCACCAAAAGCTGCACCAGAGCTGCAGCAGAAGGTACAGCTGGGCCAGGAAGATGTCCCAAGGGTTGGAGCACCTGTCCTACAAAGCCAGGCTGAGAGAGCTGGAGTTGTTCAGCCTGGAGGAGAGAAGGCTCTGGGGAGACCTTATTGTGGCCCCCAAGTGCCTAAAGGTTTATGGAAAGGAGGGAGAGGGATCTTTTATACAGGTAGAAAGTGATAAAAAATGGAGCAATGGTTTTAAACTGACAGAGAACAGGTTTAGATCAAATGTTAGAATGAAATTCTTTACTTAGAGGATGGGAAAGCACTGGAACAGGCTGCCCAGAGAGGCAGTGGATGTCTCATCCCTGGAAGTGTTCAAGGCCATCTTGGATGGGACCCTGAGCAACCTGGACTAGTGAGTGGCATCCCTGCCCATGGCACTGGGTTGGTAAGAGGGTTTTTAAGGTCCCTTCCAACCCAAACCATTCTGTGATTCATGCTCTGCACAGGAAGAGTTTCTGAAACAGGCATATTCACATCAAGATGTTCTACAGCTTCTTCTCTTTCCTTTCACTTGCAACATTTTTTAGCTAATTGGCTCCAGAATTGATAATGCTGGTGACAGCAGGCTGGCTGTGCAAGGCAGAGGAGGTGGAGGAGGAGGGGAGGGAAGGCAGAGCAGCTGCCAAGGCTGCCGGCACCATCTCCTGTTCTCAGCCAGTTACTGCAAAGCCCAGCCCCAGCTCGGGATGCTGATGCTCAGCCAGGCAGCTCAGGGTCTCTTACGCTTAGAAATATCACAAGACAACTTCAGAGGTTTTATGCAGACTCCAGAAAAAGCAGGAATCCAAATATGAAGTGCAGCTAAAACCACCAAATTTTGAAAAGGAGCAAATTAAGCAGTTGAGGGGGGGGAAATGCAATTACAGCAGAAAAAAACTGTGTTTCACCATTAGCATTGCACAATAAGAAGGTTTGTCAGGCACCGGTTTAGCCTACACATGTTCACATCCGTCAGCATTTCCATGATAAATCCTAATTTTCGCCATTGTTGATCACATTGAACTAAAACTTGGTATGCAAGTTTTTAGCACAGATGCTCAAATAAATTATGCACATTAGTCATTTAACTTTCAGAGCAGCAAGAGAAAGCTGCTTTTTGGGAAGGGGGTTGACTGCAATTCATGACGAGTTTTTTTTTTTTTTTGCCTTACACAGCTAAAAAAGACAAGCAACTCACTTCTTGAATAAACTTTCCAAGCAGTATGTCTTTTGTATAGATGATAAAACTTTGACAGTAGGAGAATATTCATGACTAATTAAAAATGCCTTACCACCACCACCAGTGATAAACCTTCAGCGTTTTGCTCTATACATTCATATGTGCATACAAGCAGCCACAAGGAATATTAAACACATAATGAAAATACCAATAACAGTAGCCTGAAGGCAGCAAGCAATAGAGAGGATGTGATCCAGATGAGAAATTGTTCAAGAAGCAGTTAGTTATGGAGCTGAACAACATGTACATGCAGATAGGATCAACTGATTGAGACATCCCAGGCCAGACAATCTATTTTTCAGACATAACCATATTCTGTGCAGTATTTAACTGGCAGCACTTTACAGCAGGTTAAAAAATCCTACAGAATTCACATTTACCTTGGTAAAATGTGTCAGTGTATTCTGCCTGTCCTCATCAATCTGCTCAAAATAAACAATATCAACAGTACCATAAAGTACTTTAGAAAAATCCATAGTCTTCGAAACTCCTGTTATTACAGCAACTACAGTAGGTGTTCAAATAAATGAGTATAAAAAGACAGAAAATTCATTCTGCATTCTGTCACCAATCTTCCTCTGGTTTCCCATGACTGCTCAGGAAAGCTGTATTGCAGTTCTAGCATTACAAATTAAGAGACAAAACTGTTAAACACAGCCTTGTTTGACTGTTGATGTCTTCTCATGAAACACAGTTCAGGAGCCACAGTCATTACTGTCATTTCAAGATACTGTATGGGAAGAAACAGATTTGTATTTGGGGAAGAAGGGAACAAAAAACTTCTTAATAGGTAGGGGTATATAGGAATTAATGTGTTTTATTTGCCTTAAAAATAGTGATGTGCAGAGTAGGCAGGATGTAATGTTGGTTTTCATTCATGAGGTGAGAAATTTGTGTCACTGGATAAAGTGACTCAGCACCCAGGAAAACACTCCAGAAACTGAGTCCAGACTTCTTGGGCTCCATTCATCTTCCTCATTTATGGACCACCCTGGACCACCCTGGACTTCAACACTGATTCCAAAGATATTACCAAACTGACAGGCCCTACTCTTTCCAACTCACATCAAATTTTTCAAGGCATACTGCCACATTGCAGAGGCAATAAAAGACAAATCCCTAAGAACTGAAAATCTTAAAGCACTACAATTCCCAGGGCTCTATACAAAGCTTGGCAGCAGCCTGAATATATGGTTTTACATAATACTACTGGTTTCAAAGTAGAATATTTCTGTACTGCTGCCTACTGCACAGCTGAGATTACAATTCCTCCCTTTGTATTCATATCACAAATATAGCATGGATGTGGGGCACTCTTCCTTTGCCCATCAGCCTCCTGTAAATCATTAACTTGATCATAGCATCCCTCTGCTAAGAAGGAAAGAATAAGAATAATGAAAATAGATAATAAGTTTTGACTTCTAATTACTTCAATATCTAAATATTCATTCTGGTTTCTGAGAACTCTGGACTAGTATTAAGATACATCTATTTCATCTAGAATTTTTAGGAATTTTAATCTCACAGAAGTGAAAGATTTATAGTGTAGATGTGACTCATGCAGAGGAGAGATGCAAGACAGATTTCTCCTTCCCTAACTTTTACAGTGCAGCTCCAAACACGGTGTCTGCTGTACCACACACTACCAAGAACAGCCTGTGCTTCCTACCAAATTAGCTGGTTATTTTTATACATTTTTCTGGTCAATAATGCCCACTGCTACCAAGGGAATGCTGAATCAGCATCTCCAGATGAGCACTAACAGATGAAAGCTATTGTTCATTCCAGGAATAAAGTGATGCACAGACATCAGGGAACACCCAGGGTCAATCATGACCCTGGAACAAGAAGAACTATTAAGAACAGAGTTAAATATTTTCCACAATTTTTTTAAATCATTAGAAGTGATCAGAGCACTGAACAGAGTGCTCTCCCAGATTATTCTTGAATGTTCTCCCAGAAGCACAGTCAAATAAAAGGTAAGAAACCAAGTACTAATATTTGTGCTGGTTCTGCACTCTACAGTCTCCACAGAGCTCCAGGCTGAGATGATTGGTATCATTACAGCTTTGTCTATGCCCTCCAGGCTGCTTTTTTTTGGCTTTTTCTACATATTTTCTTTTTAAATACAGAGAGACTGTCCCATGAGCTCCAGAACCAAAGTTGCCTGGTTTCCTATGGATTTCTCTCTCAAAAGGTGACTCCTGACTCAAGCAGACTTCTTTTTCTCATACCAAAATGTCATGCAGCATGAAAAGCATGAAAATGATGCCAACAACATTACCATGGTACTCTCAAATGCCATGAGCCTTTGGAAGGCATGGAAGGCAAAAATGATGGACTGGGGCTGCCAGGGTGTGAGGACAGAGCTCCCTCAGTGCTGCCTGATCTCCAAAGGAGCCCTCCTGACAATGGGACATTCCCAAGGGTCTGTTTCCAGGGCATGGCCTGAGGCTGGAGATCTCCTGGAGCTGGAGATTTGACTGCCTTAAACTTGCTGAAATTCATCATTGTTGAGACCTCCACCATCTGCCAAGCTTGACAGAACACAACTTCAAGTTCAAAAGTGTAGGGTAGGCACAGACAAATCTCATCTACATACACACACAAAGCACAGTAATAAGCCTCACTTCCTCAGGAAATCAGACTAAAAATGGCACAATCATGAAAAGCAAAGGTCTGGGCAAAATCCCATGTTTTTCAAATTGGAAGCATAAGTCAATGTCTTCACTAAATTATTTTTTTGACTTCCTATTTTCTGCTAACTATATGATAGAAAAAAAAAAATAGAAAAGCTTTGTATCTACCTAATTAGAGCAATGAATAATCAGATGTTGCTTACTATATGAATATGTAGATTGGTCACTTAATGAGACACTACTGAGTACCTTCTGGTATAAAAGTGCAGGAAAGATGCATTTTGGAAAAAAGGAAAAGCAGCATCTACAGTCATTTCTTCATCTTCTCACTCTGTAAAATGAATGCAGAACCTGCCAGCAGTTAATATTGCCCTGAAGCACTGTGAATAAACATTTGTCTGATATTAGGTACACAGACACCTCCACGTATAAATCAAGGTGCAATGTGCCATATAGATGAACAAAGGAAGAAAAAAAAATCTCTACCTAGTCCTATATTAGACATTAAGTGCTTCTTTTGATCACAAAATAACTCATAAAGCCTATTAAAAAGCTAGCACTTCTTTCTCTGTCAGATAAAAGACACTTCACTGTAATTAAACTTCTGTCCAACTTTCCAGAAGATTAGGGGAAGAAGTCTGACAGGCTCCATTTGTTTTTGTGACTGACATACATTGGGACATCCAAGGAAAAGAGAGGTTGGGCAATAGATTTACAGCACTTCTGAGCTAACAGCACTTATGAAGATGGACAGTTCTGGGCTTACCATCACTCATTCATTTTTTTTTTATTTAAAAAAAAGAATCCCTGTTGCCCAAGTCTAAAGCATTTTCTGTTCAGTTTGCAGTCTACATTCCCTTCTTCAATGGTTTGGGGTTTTATTTCATTTTAAGCAGCAACAAACACAGCAGGCTGTTTGGGTAAATCAGTTTTACATGATTTATATGAATAGAGGTGGTAAACAACCATGTCTCTTAACAGAACTCCATAAGCACTTGCAGTAGGAAAATCCTTTTCCAAACACATTCTCTGTGTCCCTTTTCCCATATGAAACAATATGTCAAAACACATGGCTGGGTTTCTGACACGAGGTGATGGGAATAAACCATCAGCTCTGGGATCTCAACACCAGAACCAAGGATTTACTGTTCTTCCATTTTCCCTTGTGTCCTTCATCCTGCCCAGAACCAACTTCACCTATGTTGTTTCCTTGTTTTTGACTTTCCACAAGACATCTCAAGGTCCAAAGTCAACAGTGCACTTAGACACAAGAGCAAAAGTAGAAATTATCACTTTGGGAGGAGCCACAAGTAACAATTTTCATAGCCTGTCTTTCAGAAATGCAGCAAAGCTCAAGCCATGAAGAGCATCATTCCTTCACAGGAGCCATCTCATAGGACAACATTTTACATTCTAGAATATTTTGCCAGAATTGTTTGAGGAAATCTCTCCACAGAGAGCAAATATGCAGATGGGAAGCAGGCACAATAAATACGCAGCTTTTCTCACTTCAAAAAATAGTATAACTGCTACATCATTTCTCCATGAGAGAAAAGCTTATGAACCACTTGGCTGACTTTCTATATTCCAAACTCCAACCACCAACACATTTCAGTGTACCCCACCTACAGCAGTCACAGCTGAGGGGAAAGTGGGCTTTAACTAATGGTGGCTGCATGGTTAAACTGACCCACTAATTAAAGACCTCCCTTCCATCACCTTTTCCTAAACAGCAGAGCAGCTACAATTCTTGCTATCCAAGTGGCCCTGAGCAATCTTCTTTTGAGCTTTTGAAACCTTTGCATTGTTATCTTTGCTCTGCAGTTAAAAAGCTCCATGGCACTTCCTGCTGCTGAAAGTGTAATTTACTCTATTTATACGACTTCTAGCAACACACTCCAGAGCAGCACTGAGAGTCCATCACGCACGATTAATGGCACTTGCAGCTATATTACTCAGCCATCCTGAAGCTGCCAAGTGAAGTGAGTTGCTGCCCATGTGTTCAGTACTAAAGTGACCCTCTCTTCTTGCCCCATGCTGGCACCACAGGAAGGTTTTCTCCCCTTAGCAAAAATAGCAAGCTCCAAGGGAGTCTACACAACTCAGACGTGTAAACAATCACTGTTAAAAGAAATTGATTTAAACCTACTGCTCAGGAAATTCAGTCCTGTGGTTCTGTGTCTAAAAGCAGCCAATGTGAGTGATGGAGCAAATAGGATATGCATCATCATTTGGTCTCTGGGAGGCCTGGAGACACTGGCAATTGCACAGGCACACAAAACACAGATTGCAGTGCAGATCCCCACACAGGGAAATACCACTGCAAAGGTGGATTTGTAGTGATGTTGTTTCTTTGTGGTGGGATCATCTCTACTGCCTCTTTAATTACACAAACACTGGCTCTACAAAATGCACAGCAATAAATGGAAAGCAAGTCAAGAATGCAAAAATGAGGAAAAGTAAATTTTCTGTTTAGTGAAGCCATTCAGAAAAGGTGTTTATCAACCATAAGTCCCCATTCTAGATCAACTACAGGACACTGGAAGCAGAAATGGCAGCTGGCAAGTGTCTACCCCAGTCACTGAACAATGTGGGAAAACATCACTGGGAATACAAACCAAGATGATTGCAGTGTAAAGACAGAGAGAAATCAGCTTGCAAAGCCACCCTCCCACCTTCCAGGCACTCTCCTGCCTGTGGTTAAAAGCTTGGTGGTGGGCACACACACATCCACTGCACAAAGACTCAATATCTGCCAGGTAGGGAAGGGGACCATATAATGCTCTTTACCATGACACTCAAAAATCTCTTCTACCAAACACAGTTTTGCACTGTAGCAACAGGTAAGCCAGGACTATCTGTGATTCTCTCCTTCATTATCATAACAATAAATTCAGCTGCCAATTTGTGATGATGTTTTCTTAAGCAATTGCCAATTCATTAATTTTAGTCAAGAAAACTCAAAATTCTTAGGGTAGACACAAATTTTATGATGGTTGTACTTCACATTGCTCTATACACATGTAACTACTGACTTTATAAATCAAACATTGCACTATCAAAGACAACATATTTCAACTAAGGGCAAAAGAACCTGTGGCTGAAAGAAAAACAATAGAAACTGAATAAGTGCTGGGCTCCATCACTAGAGGGAGGCATGATCACATATTAAGTTACTCTAATACAAGATAATTCTGAACACCATTATGAAACAAATAAAAGAAGAACATCAGCTAAATCTGGAAAAGATTTATGGAAAGGAGAAAATTAGGTTTGCTTCCTTAACAAGGTTTTATTTCCAAAAACTCAAAACCTTCTGCTGGGAACTTTCAAATCACCTGTAATGAAAGGTTTTAAAAAATTTATCTTATTGCCTTCTTTTTAAGACAGAATAAGGTATGTGATAGAAGAAAGTCAAAATTATCCATTTCAGAAATGACACACAGCATTGCATCAGGAAAATGTTAGAATTTTAATGTGAGCAGCTTAACAGCCCATTTAACTTGAAATCAAAAAGTAATTTTAATCATGTTTTTATTTTTAAACTAAATTGGCACAATTATATCTAGATGAACAGGCACTACCAAAAGGCTGCTTTTTCAACAGATGATTCCCCTTGGCCATTAATAAATCTAGAAAAATAACTGAGAGGCTGTGAAGCAGCCTAAAAATAAAAAAGAAAAACACCCCAAATCTGTAGCTCAATCACTACCATCATTCTTTTATTTGATCATTTAATCAGTTGTGGGTTTGACGGTTTGCTTGATTTATTTTTAATATACAGAATGTCTTTTTCATATTGGAGACTTTTTTTTTTTCCCTCCCCTGTAAACTTCTCAGCAAAAACCACACAACAGTTTGGCTGGCTCACTCCTGGGAATTGACACTTAGCTAACCCTTTTACAAGTGACTAAACAGTTTCATTAACAACAGCAGCACAGCCAAAGTTTTTAACACCCTGCTTGAATCCTACCCATCATTAGAAGGTGGAGCCCAAAACACATCATCTCTTGAACCAAAATGCAGCACCTACCTCAGGAGACACATCAGGAAATGCTGCCCACGACAAGCTAAGTGTGCCCATCCAGAGCTCAGCTGTACTGACTGCTTTACATTCAGCATTTTTACACCAAAGGCTGAAATTCTCCACACTCCTGTTGCTCAGCCAAGGCAGCTACAACCCTGCAGTTCAAACAGTGCAGGGTCTTTTTGAAAGACAGAGGTATTGCTTTTCACAAGAATGGCTTTAACAGAGGGCTCCTAAGCTGTGGAATTAAACAGGGAGGGAAGCAAGAAGATGTGCACTGGGGGTGAGAGGCACTGCCTGGCATGCTGTGGAACTGTGCTCAGAATGGCTGTGGAACCAGTAGAGTCTGGAAAGTTTAGCTCTGGCAAATTCATTTCCCCATTACATATTCACTCCCACAGGAGGGCAATGGTTTAAACACCCTCATGTTTCAAACATGCATCTCACTCCATAAACAGACTGCTTCTCTCAAAGCCTGGCAGTACCTTGCCACCAAAACTGCAAACATCCTTTTCCTTCATCACCTCTATAACCTGGTCCTTTTAGCAGTCAAATCACAGTCCTCAGAGCTCCTACTCCCTTTCCCATACCCAGGTGGATACTTGCCACATTTTGCTTTGTGACATTTCCTTTCCAGATGAAATGGTCTGGGAAAAGCAACTCACTTCCCCCTGCAAACACTTTAGCTCATAACAAAGCTTGATTAACTCTTCATCACCAACAGTTATTCATCTTTTTATTCTTGTAAGGATTTCAGTAAGCAGAAAGCCCTTTATCAACATGGGAAAGAACAGAAGGTGGCACAGAAGGTTCCATGGAACATCAAGGAACTATAAAGAGCTGCTCACTGTTTGCAGTCCTTGTTTCCTTTCTCTGTGCTTTAACATAGCAGGGTTTTGCTACCAGCATCCCCTCCTGGAGTCACTCACCTGTTCATGAAGGTGGAATTCTGCTCTTTCAGGGCAAGCTCCCGCTGCTGCAGGGCCACAATCTGTCTCGAGAGATCATCAGGTGTCCTACACAATTAAAACCAAATAAAAACTTTTAACAAATCATTGGTTACAAATCTGTATTCCATACAGAGCCATAGAACAGGTCTCACCAAAAGCAGCCAAGGCAATTTCCAGGGGTCAAACCTTTTGCAGTCCCTTAGAACAACAAAGAGCTGCAGCCTGTCCAGCTCACATAAAATGTAAACCCATCACAGTATGAGCACAGGATTAGTAGTAAGAGGGTAAGAAAAGGAGAAAATAACTCTAAATGCAGTCTGTACAATTCAACAACTCTGGCTACTGCTGAACACCCTCTGAGAGTGTAGATGTTCAGGTACATCATAGGTGACTCAAAGCAGTGCTCCCACAGAGTTCCAGTGTGCAAACTTCAGAGTCCTTCACACACACCATGACTCCAGAGGCACAGGAGCAAAAACCAGAATCCCTCAGCTCTGGGTAGAACTTCAGATGTCACTGATAACCTTTTCTTGTCAAAGAGATCAGAAATTTCTACAGACCTGCTAGCAACGACTCCACAGTTGTCAGAAATAGGTTTATTTTTTCATCAAATCCAATGACAAATGCTTAAAGGTAATGGAATGGAATCAAGATAACTCCAGTCTGGCAGTTCCAGAGACCACATCAACAGCCTCTGCAGGAGGAAACTGTTCTTTCAGAGGCCTCTCTTTAAGTCATAAAAATAAAAATTTGTCTTGAGCCATCAGAAGGGTTTTCCCACCCTAAAATAGAAGCATGTCTATCACATTTCCCAAAGGAAAGGAAGCTGGAAAGGGAATCACTGTATGAACTGGGTACATACATCCCTTTGTTCCACCCACAAAGGGGGAGAGTAACCCAGACCTTGAAAGGGTTTTTCATAGGGAGCAAGTGGGAAATCAGTTTTCCAGCAGTGAAATCTACAGAAACACAATTTATCATGTCCCCCAAAAAGCAAGTATCCACTACTGCTGGCAGATGAAACTAGGCCTGGTCAGAGTCTACTGTATTGAAATACAGCACTGGAATGAGGCTGCCACTCCAAAAACTGAACAGGGAGAAGTGCCTCGAGCTTGATCATTGGATTCTGACTGGATCTAGGACTAGAGAAGCCCTTCCTCTGAGGAAAATATTTTTCAGCCAACTACTCTCAAAAAAAAGGCATCACTTTTTCTCTTTAATTATCTGTCACTTCCAGTTGAGTGAAAATTAGTTAAATGCTGAGCTGGTGCAGATAGGATTCAATTCTGGCAATCCCAGCTGAAAGATTCCTGCATTTCACTTCCAGAATTACAAACCTTTATCCCTCCTCAGCAGAAAATTTTGAGGCTTCTAACACCACTTGTGTTACATCCAAGTCTTCATAGTCAATATACAATTAAACAGATGGAAGTGTTCTCCCATCAGATAATGGAGGCACAGACTGCAGCAAAGAAATTAGTCAGGACAGGACATCACACTCACTGGCCAAGGGAATTATGAGAAGAAACCAAGTCATGACCTGGAGATAGCTTGGCTAAAAACACAGTTCTGTTAGCAGAGACAAGTCAATTTTAAGCCAACATGCACCTGGATTTTCATATGTGTTGCAGCATTAAATAACATTTCAAAGTTTTGTAGCTGAGCCTGAAGGGATCCTTAGCTTGAGCAGTTCACCAGCTCTTTACTGAGGGCTACCAATGGTTGGGCATCAGAGGGAACACCAGGGAAATGGTCTGGGCACACTCAGTCTGTTTGGCAAAAAGAAACTGTAGGCAGACACAATGATTTCCACAGGAAAAATCTTTGTGCAGTGTAATGCCAAGTCAATAAGGCTCTGAAAAATGCAGTTCTAAGCTTCTAATAAATCATCCAAATATAGCAGATTTATCATAAGCATAGTTAGTATCAGGCAGCTCTCTGGTTATGTTGCGTGCCAGCCCCCAGCACAAGTGTTTGGTCCCTGCACCATTGAAATAATTTTATAGATTCTTTTTTTAATGTACAAAAAAATGTATATCTGCCTTGATTTTTTTCCTAGTTTTTTTTCAGAAATTCATACCATAATCTATTAGGACTGAGATCACAAACTGAAATTAATGCAGTAGTAAAATGAGAAAGTACTACAAAAGACACAGATTTCTAGTAATGACAGCTCCTGACTGATTTCCAATAAAAAACAATCATCCTCATCTGTTCAGCCATTCAAACCAACAATCAGCTTCCAGTCTCAGTTCCAGCAATTGGCAGCTTTATGTTTACACTTAGTTCTGGACAATGTTTTATTGGCATTAAATAGCTTTTGTTATTTTATTTCTTCCTAAGTAGAGCAGCATAGATATGTAACAGAAAACAAAGTCCATGGGTATTAATCCCCTGTAAAGAAAAGTTCACTTTCTGTAACACTAAATCATGTCTGGTGCTCAGAGCCAAAGACACCTTTGCATGCACCCTAATTAAGAGGTTTCAAAGCCTGGTTCTGAGGTTTTACACCCTACCCTGAGCATCAGCAGTTTGGCAACAGCCAAATTTCCACAGATCCAAGCAGAGGAACGACACTGCATGCACAGTAAAATGAAATCAAAGCTTTTAATTTGAAGAGAATTGGTTGAGTCCCAAAGCACTGCAAACAGAAACCAGCTGTAACCAGCCCTCTCATTGCACGACTTTCTGCAACTGACCCATGGAAAGAGAGGAATCTGTCAGCATCCCAACACACAGCAACATGTTCTGGACTTGATGTCTGTAATTTTTGCTAAGCTCTGTCCATTCCCTTTGGAACAGCTGATATCAAAGCCAGTATTGGAAAGCCAAGGAATCTGCTTTAAGAGGATCTTTGTGACAACACAGCTCTCCAACAGTAATGGAATCACCATGGCTTGTTGAGGAAAAAAAAAAAAAAAAAAAAAAAAAAAAAAAAATTTCAGGTTTTTTTCCTGACCAAACCAGCCAGAACTCCCTTTCTGAAAAGCTGAGCACTGCCACTATGTTTGTTCTGCAGCTGCTCTCCCCATGGACTAACAGAGCCCATGGGACACCAAAAACCCCACACCTCATGTGCACCAGCCATGCAAAAAACTGCAAATGGACCCAGAACGGTCCAATTCAGGGCAGTGTGTTATCTAAACTGATTAGTGTGCTTTGTAATCATAAAGTTCACATGAACAAATGAAAAAGGGACTTCCAAAATGCAGGAGCATTCACTGCCTTCAGTTCCCTTCTGCTGGCTAAGGCACAAGGAGCTAAAAGCTAGAATGTTCTTCCTCTGTCCCACCTTCCTCCTGAGACCCCCTTCTTTAAGAGAAAAATTCATTTAAAAAATTGAATTGAAGCCTAAATTGGAGGAGGGTTTTTTTGTCATAAACAAGCAAATTAGTCCAGCAGTTTACAGCACAGCAAGGCAGGAGGGTGACAAAGCTGCTGGTAACCAAAGCTCTTTGCCATCCTTTGAAGCACAGATAATTTGAAAAGGAGATATTTAAGAGTGTTGAAAACATAAAACCTTTCAAATGAAGTGAAAAATTAACTTAATGGGATGTCCAACCAAGTCATACAATGACTTTTTGTGCTCACTGTCACACTTTTTAAACTTTTGAGGACAACAGCTTCTGCTATTTTGTATGCCTTTTTTTTTAATGCACACAACTGACATTTCCCAGGATTTGGAGGAAGGCTCTGTTCTTAGGTAAGGATCTATTACCATTTCAGTATCAACTGTGACAGTTACACACTGAGAATTAGCTGTAGAAGGAACATTAAACCAAGATTCTGTAAGCAGATGAAAATGTTAAAGAAAAAAATTTTTAATTTATAATTTATCAGAATGTCAACTTCTTATTACTTCTATAAAATGTTTCAAAATGCACAGCAAAGGAAGAGTTTTGATCGTAACTAGAGATCAGACATTAAATTTTAAGTATGGAAGTGCAAGACAAAAGTAAAACTAAAGAGAAAAACAGGCACTTCATCAATTATGTTTGGAGGACTGAGTTCTTCACTGCTTTTTGTTTAATTAAATTTGATTCAAACTACCAAACTCATATCACATTTATAACACCAAATTACTAAGAATTACTTATTTTGGAAGTCTGCTGAATTAATATTTCTCTTCATAGATTTAGCTCAGTGTGAATATATAATAGCAGATTTGGTTGCCTCAACTAAGTGATATTAAATTGAAATGGAACATTATCAGATTTTTGGCACAGTATTTTCAGTTTTACATTTAAACATCATTAATTGATAAAGACCAGAGACCGATGTTCTTATTAAAGTATTTGTCAAGCAAATAAGGCACAGAAAGGGAGTCCACATCTGCTTAATTCTCTTTTATGAAAAACAATTTCCAGGTGTTTTTGTGGGTTTTAGGGTTTGGTTTCTTGGGGTTTTTTTTGGGTTTTTTTGTTTTTTTTTAAGGCAATCTTTCAGAAGAATAAAATATTTATTCCGTTCCTTATCTTTTTTATATTATATACAAGGAAATGTAATAAGATTCTGAAATTCTCCTCTCCACAAGAAGAACCTTTTCTACTTTTATAAAAATAATTTAATCTTCTTTCTAGGCAAGAAAACAACAGTATCTGAAGAGCAAACAGAACAATAACATGACAACAAGAGAAGGTTTCTGGAAAGGCAGTTTAATTGTTTTAAATATTTCTGTATGATTAGAAAGGCCATGGAATGCCTGTAACAGTCTTGCCCTGTAGGTTGGAAGTGAGTCTCAAACATCCTCTTTGTATATTTGATCTCCTTAACTGCTTTAACTGCTCTATCTCTGCTTTACAGGACTGCTCTATCTCTGAAGCTTCACCAAGTCCAAAAGCAGCTCAGTTCCTGGAAGGACTCGCCCTGCAGGAAAGCTCAGCACATAACAATAACCACAGCAGCTCATACAGACTTCTGGGATACAGCACAGAGTTCTTAAGTTTAATTTGGTCATATTAGTTCTGTGTTTGTTATGGGGAATCTACAAATTGCTCATATCCCTTTCTCCTCAAAATATGCATCACCTCCTTGTGAGGACTCCTTAGCCCCCCTTCACCAGACCAGAGGAAAATACTGCCACTAAAACCTGGTGTCCAGACCTGGAAGTTCTGAGAGCTAACTTTCACAACAACACTTCTCCTGCAGAAAAGCCCCTTCAAGCTCTAGTCCAGGAACCTGTCTGTTCACATCTCCATGCCTACACCCTCCCTTCCTATTCCTGACTCCATTAACTAATCCACATGGGCTGGAATCTCCTACACACATTAGTCACAAAAACAAATCCTCAATGTTTCCAGGCAATTAGGACACATTTAGTGCTTTGTAGCACTTTGATTAAAATGTTTTGAAAAGCAGTCACAAACCTTTACTCATTTAAATGAAGGTGCTAAGAGCTGTCAAACCCACAAAACTAAGGTATAGCTGAGACTGTTTCTCCAACAAAGTGACTGCTTAATATTTTATGTACAAAGTAAATGGAGGAAATCTGAAGTGCAAGTGAAAGCAATAAGCAATCTCAGCCTCCGAGGTTCCCCTCATTTAGAGAACTCTTATTTGTGTACAGATAAAATCAACAAATCCAATTGCTCTTTACGAAAGCAAATGTCCCTATTAACCACTTGAAGCAGAAGAACAACTTACTTGTAAGAAAACATTTTAAGTGTTTATAAGTGTCTTGACAATTCTAAAGACAATTGATCTCTTTTGAAGCAACTGCAAAATTAGCAATTAATCCAATCAAGCCATAATTTGAAGAGAGGAGTGAAAAAAAGGGAAGAAATCTATCTTAAACTCCAGTTAATAACTTCTTTGGATTTTAATGAAGAAAGCTTTTTTCCTCCCATAGTCATGGCATCATAGCAATTCATTGTTCAAGATTCATTTCTACTCTAAAGATATAGGTAAGGGCTCAACAAGATAAAATTAATCTTACTTTGGAAAAAACACTGGGCTGACATTTCAACAGTCTAATCTTCTTTTTCATCCCTACCACTGCTCTAAAAGCAAGCATAGAACAATCCACAGAAACGTGGTAAGCAACACACATTGCACAGTGGAATGGAACCTCACAAGTGAAAGGCATTCAGGGACCTCAAGCAGAGGGGATGTACACACAGCAGCACCAAGACTGCTGATCTGGAAGATAAAGATACTCAGCTTTGGGGTTTACCACTGCATGCTCAACCACATGACATAATTCAAAGCTTTTAGAGGTCATGGTGAAACAAAAATTTGACAGAGTCATCAAGAGAGCTTTATAAAATGAAACCGTTTCTTAGGCAGCAATAAGGCATTTAACATACATCTCAAGACAGAGGGATTGTATCTGCAAAGCTGGGAAATACTCTTTGTTCTATGTTTTTCCTATACAAGAAAATAAAGAGCTCTTAAGGTCTTAAACCAATAGATTAGACACTGAAGAGAAAGAAAAAATCCACACAAAATTCTAAAGCACCTGTCAGGTATTCACCAGCAGTAGCACAGAAGTAGTGAAGTTGGAAATGACCAAAAGGGATTTTAAAAATGGCTGTTACTGCTCTCATGCTAACAGAGATATCAGCACAATCTTCACAATTAGAGAAGCAAATGTATTTTCTCAAATTACAATTTAGTGGATGCAATTATATATTAATGACCATGTTGAAAGGAAATTATTGTGGCACACAATTTCATACCTACTGCCCTTAAGACTTCAAGCACAAAATGTAAACACACTTAATAATTTAATGTTTCATTTTCCTGCAGCAGCAAAAGACATTTTAAGTCTTTCTCCTAATCACAAACTTAATTTAAGAAAAAGCAACAGCTGAAGGGAAATTTAATGCCGTGAACTGAATAAAAACTCCTTTTAGGGAGTCATAAGTAGGGTTGTTTTTCCTATAGTTGCTGTTTGTCACTGGAGTTGGAACAATCCTTTTGGCAGTCTGAGGTTGGGCTGAGAGGACAGTGTAAACAGCGGAGCCAAGAGACTTCATGAGGAAGGTGGGGGCAAATCAAAGTAATCTAAAGAACAGAATGACAGCAGAATGTGGGTTAGAATCCTTAGATTTTCAAGGCATTTGGATAGTTGTAAAATAAATAGCAATAAACAAAAAATTAATATCTGAAAACCAGACTGAAATACAAAGATATGTTCATTGGGAACAAACTCCAAACAGACAGATGTTGTATCTTTCACAGAGATATCATTCAACAATGGGTCATTAGAAACCCTGAAAACCATTCCAGGTCAATCACCAGGATTATACAAAACTGAGAAAAACCCTGACAGCTAAAAAAATCAAGGCAATAAATGAAACTTCCAGAAGATCAGGCAGAAGCTTCTCTTTCTAACTTCCATGTCAATGAATAAAAGCTCATTCAGAGATTCCCCTCACCAAGCTGAGGGCCAGCAGGGAGGGCTGGTTACAACAGAAGGATCTGAAATAAAAATATTTAACCCCTTAGCTTTCAAATAAGGCAAGAATATCTGTGTAAATAAACAGACAATTTTACCTAACCTCTGCTGGTTCCATTCTGCAGGGTCACTCTCAAGACACTTGAGAAGAGACCTGGACCAGCCTAGAAATAGACATCAGCTTCTTGTCAAGGGAGGAGGAGTGGGACACAGGGACAAGACACAAAAATCCTCCAAAACCTAAAAAAAAAAATATAATTTGCATGTATCCAACACGCCCTTCTGGCATAACTTCTACCCCCATGGAAATTACCAACACAGAGACATCATTTTTCCAGATAGCCAGATCTCCTGTCTGTCAGGAGAGCTCCTGCTGCAGCCAAGGCTGCCTACTGACAATTTATGTACATTTGACTATTTTACAGATTGCACTGAATTGATGGTCTTGTTCTTTTGACACCTGTCTGAGATAATCCTTGCAGAATATTAATTTACCTAAGTCCTTGTATTGTTTTCAACATCTTTATTGATCCTGTTGTTTACCCAGAGTCTTATCAGCTGAAAATATTAGCCAGCAGTAACACAAAGCCCCTAACCTTGAGCAAGAGGAAATAATAATAATGGCTGGAGACAGATCCTTGGGAGAGTCTAGACCATATTTTCAACTGCTTTTATATAAAGTGATTTGACATCCCATATATTATTCTTATTTACTTCTGATTATAATCACATACCTATTCAATCTCATAGCAGGAACAGCCACTTTAAACTGCAACTTTAAGCTACAGCAAAAGTTATTTTAACTGAGCTTTTTTAATACCAATACAATAACAGTCACAGGTAAATTTATGGTAACAATTTTAGAAAGAATGAAAAGCATCCTGTTTGTATGTTCAGCTGGAATTCTAAGTTATTCTTTCAGACAGAAAATTGAGGTTAAGCCTGTTGCTTTGATTAATTAAAAACTACCCAAATTCAGTAAAAGATTATGTCTCACCTCTGCCAGAAGCAGAACATAAAACATCCAAGCTTCAGCAAATGTGAGAGGTTAAAAGCCTTACTGCAGTACAGAAAACACAGCTGATAAATTATTTTATTTATCATGAAAATCAATAGCAGAACAACAAAATTAGACAATGCCTAAGGAAAATGCTTGTGCTGTCAGCAGCCACAGGGCATTTGTATTATGATGGCAAAAAAGCATCAGCTGCCACTGAAGCTCTGCTTGTGGTAGTTACATCAAGTGCATGAAACATCTAAGGTAGGACTAGACATCCCTGGACACCAGACCAAAGCAAGGCCTGAATTGCAGAAACTGAGGCACAAAGACTAAACAACATCATTAGGGACACCCAAGAATCTCTAGTTCAGTGTAGAAAAATGAAACCCCACACCCATTTGATACATGATTAAAGCTATCCATAAGAACTGTCTCCTAAATCTTTTGTTTCCTAATTAGTTGAAGTCAAATATCAGTATGCAACACCATTTTTGTGAGCCACGCTAATCAGTTAATCCTAAAACATGAGTTCAAATCCCAGCTTTTGGCTTAGCCTAGCCTCACATTTAGCTACCACATTATTTCCCACCGAGTCCATTTCCCATTCAGAGCCTGTTGCTCAATTCCTGGTTTTAACAAATTCAGGAGCACGTGAGCTCACTGTGCAGAACCCCCACCTTTGGCTCAGGCCTCCCCACTTAAGGAGGAACATTTCCCACTCAGCTGTCCACGGGCTTCATCCAGGAAAACGAATTACACGCGTCCCCAGACACATGTAAATAAACCAAAGAAATTTCAGATTTACAGCGCTGTCTTCAAACCCTCTCCCCCAGCTCAGGGAGGATTAAAAAGGACTTCAAAGAAGCCTGAGTTCCAATTAAAACACTGTGACCACCCCGGGGACGCAAAAATATTCCTCTGATTAGTGAGATGCGCTCTTTGAACTGTTTAGCTAAAAAAAGCTTTCAGAACTTTAAACAAATGCAGTAATTCTCTCTCATACTTTTTTTTTTTTTTTAAGTTTCTAAAAATTTAATATTCAAAGTGAAGGACAAATAACATTTAAAATTGAAAGTTTTATGAAGCCCATTAGCACATCAGCTCTAGGCATCACTGACATGAGACATGGCAAGACCTGAGTGCTGCAGTCCCAGCACAAAGCAGACAACACAAGCTGGCAGAACAGAAGAACTCAGAGTGTCACTGCTGCTGCAGAGGTGGTGGCACCTCTGTGTTATGATATCCCAATGTCACCAGCCCTCAGAACCACTCTCTCTGAAGGGCAGAGCACATCAATCCCACCTCATTTTGAAATTCTGCTTTATTTCCTTAACATCCAAAGCTCCCAAGCCACGCATACAAAGTGTCTCACATCCAAGTTCTCTGACACATGGCAATAACACAGCAATTACCCTCACACTTGGCAATTAGCACAGATTTAAATAAAAAGCTCTTCCTATGCTTGCTACAAAGAAAATCAAAAGAAAGAAACCAACACTCTCCATCCCCTCAGACTCTCATTCCCAAAACCAGAGCTGAATTACATAGTCCAAAAGTTTTAACATCAAGAACAATGAATGCTAAGAACAAATGCTGGGAAAATAACTGAGGCTTGGAGCATGCCAAAGCAGTTGGAGCTAAGTGGGCATAATAAACCTGCCTGTGAAAGCCAAACCCCAATCACCCTCATCCATAAGGAATGAATAATTCATGGCAAAAGGAGATAGAAGCAGACTTTAAGACTTGTTCACAGAAAGTGGAACTGCTCAAGTGTAATTGCATTACAGATCTTAACAGTGGCATTTCAACAATTACTCCTCTCCTTTTGCCATCTTGCTCTCAAAAATCCTCAGCTCAGGTACCTGCATTCAGCACAAGGTTCAGAGCAGCCAAAAGTAATTGTGGCTTCCCTGTGTCTGCCACAGCTCCTGGGACTGGGATTCAGGTAAGGACTGCACTGGTGTCACAAGCACTTGGACATCATCTTGGCTTGATGCTATCATCGAGCTCTGAACACTTTCAATGCCTGAAGCTGCTGGAGGGAGCACTAATAAGATCAGATGATAAACACTGGCAAAGTTTGAAATGTATCCACAGAAGAGAAAGTTCCTATTCTCTCTACTAAAAGAAGCAAGCACCTGTTTTTCACACCACTTTCACATCCTTTTTTATTCACATTTACCTTCAAGATCTTGCTTCATCATGCTGTATGATACAGGACTACCCACAAACCAGTTACTTTTCCTTTTTTAGTGAATGCATGCTACAGAACTAAGCAGGCAAGAATATAAGAATTAAACAGCCTTTCCAAAGCCTTTAAAATATCCACCCTCCTGGAGATGTCCTCCTGGCTTCTCTGGGATCTTCAGCTTCCAGATCCTGCTCATTGCTGGTGTGACTGCAGCTTTGGACAACAGCTCCACAACTGAGGAAAAGGTGCATCAGATATTCCCAGCTCCTCAGATTTCACTGGAACTTGATTGGGAAGATACTGCAAGGGAGTCCTATTTATACAGCAAGTATTACATACCTGAGATGCTAAACCTGTCTTTAGACAACAGTTTCAAAAAGCACAAATGAAAGCTGCAGCCATTAAATCACAAAATAATTTTAAGTCACTGGCACAGAGTTCCCTCAGCAGTCAGCTGCTTTCCTCCAAAGCTTGTCTGAATTTTTAAGTTTTCCTGTTACATCACCAAGAAAACTTTTAATTTACTTCAACCATTCTGGTTTATAACCTGAGCACATGTCAGCTGAAAATATTCACAAATCTCAGCTCAACTCTCCTTCCTCTGCTGAGCCACAGCTTCTCTCAGAGAACTCCCCACTTCAGAAGCACCCCAAAGAAACAGTGCCAGAAATCCACATTTCTTGTAGAACTTGATACCACCACTAAATTTAGTACTAAACCTGTGCAAAAACAGGATTAAAATGAAAGCACAAAGGCATAGAGAAAACAAGTCCCTCTGTACTTGAAAGCAACTTTGCAAATGCAAATGCTTACAGAACACTTGGCCACATGCTGAGCATTTCCTCTTTGGAGAGTCATGTATCAAGACCAGGATTTCTGAAATGCCAAAACACCCTTTTTTCTGACACATTTACTATATTATTTTAACAAGAAAAAAAAATCTGCATGTGGCAGAGAGAAGACACTGTTAAAAATTTTGTAATGAATGCTTAAACGAGCAAAGAGCTTTTTGTAAGTCTGGTTAAGAGGATGACTGGCTGAAAAATAAAAAAGTCACACCTTCAAGTTGTACCTTTCATGTAAGTAGATTAACTCTTCAGTCACTGCAAGAAACACACAGAAAGGTTCAACAAGTAGGAGCCTCCACATGAAACCAACACCTCCCTGCAGAGGCATCCTGCTGCCCTCTGCACCAACTCAGACAACCAGACACATCCTTCATGGCACACCTTTTCCCAGAGAGAAAAAAACCTGAAGGGTTGGGCACAATTACTGTACTGAGAGATTCAAATATATCCTACAAAGAAACCTTCTTGCTGCAAACCCAGGGAACTACATAAACAATCCCAATTTCCATGTGCACATTCACCAGAGTCTGTCAAACTATCCATTTTTTAGCAGGTTTAAAAGAAATGCTCCAATATGCAGCTCCTCAGAAAGGAGAAATGAGAGATGCCTATTGATTAGGTGTCAAGGCTACCTCAGGAAAGAGAGGAAGAACATAATAGTAGAAACAAAAGTTGCCCACTACATCCTCCCTTCAGAAAGCACAAAGGCTTTAAATGCATGAAACCAGCTCAACTGTGTAGTTACCCTCTGAAAGGCCGTCAATTACCTAAATTGGGCTGTGTGGCAGGGAGGAATAAAAATGAGACAGGGTCAAAACAGCTCTGGAATTAATTGGGAGGGGAGAGGGTATATTTCAAAAGAGAGGGAGTTTTCATTCTCGCCTGCCTTCCTTCTCCCTCATTCTCCAGCAATCGCCATGGCCCAAAGAGACAGCAGAGGAAGATTTCATTAATAAATTTATTTCAACTTCCTTTTCAATGGCACTAAGAATGTATGCAAATCCATTCATAATTAGGTTTAAAAATTCCATTTCATGGGATAATCAGACTTCAAAAAACTCAATTTTAGTTTTAATCAGATTTTAACAAGGATATTAAGTCCATTTCGTTCAGAAGAGGGAGAAACGGTGAATTTAACACAAAATGTATTCAAGCTTAGCCCTGGGAGATAATTAAATAAAATTAATTTGGCAAGGGTTGTCTGTAAATGGAAACGCTCCAGACAGCAGAGCAGGTTCCTGAAGGAAACAAAAGTGGTTCATTACTGTACAAACAGATACAAAGCTTATTGTTCAGACAGAAGAGAACTGCAGCTCCTCCACAACAGCAGGACAACCTGAGCCCTTGAGCTGCCTCTGACAAATGCAGCAGTGTGTGGAGGAGGAGAAGGTGGTTATTTCCTTCTTGTTTCAGCTAAGTCCCCACTCCCCTGGCACAGCAAGGAGGGAAAATGCAGGGGACAGCATATACAAACCTAACAATTCCAAATTACTAAGCACAGAAAATTATAAGAAACAGCCTAGTGAGAGACAGCTCCTTTAAACTCTAAAAACCCACGTACAAACTTGAGGCTGTCAGCAAGATTCATGCCAGATATGGTTCCATCAAATTCTATGTAATGATTTAGTCACACCATAGAACTGAATCCCAATTTAATACCAAAAGCATCCCATTCTCCCTGACAAAAGCCAGGAACTGATACAGATGCTGAAACTTTGGTAACTGTCCTTCTGATGCTTGAATTCTGAAGGGCTAAATATTAATTTTGTTGCCCTTACAACCTTAGACACATAAATGCAGTTCTTTTAACATTGTGTATGAGATGTCTCTGACAATTATTAACAGCACATGAGTAACAGAGTATGAAAGTCACTTCTGGTAAACACTCAACTGTGCTGTAGATTCCAACATTCTGGTTTAGGTGATGTATATTGGTTAAGGGTTTATCTATACTTTCCTCCAACACTGGACACTTTTAAGGTTCAGTTTGACCCAGTATTGGGCCATCTTGTCCATACCATGCTTTTGTCAGGAAAGGCTGAACCTCAAGGCTCCTTCCAACCTGGTATTATTCTACAAATCTGAAAATCTGCTGACCTGGACACACCACCACTGAAAAGAAGAGAATACAAAACCAGAAAGATATTTCTAGAAAAGAAAAAGCTATTTTAACTATCTAACTACAGTCAAATGACATTGAGAAAGAGCATGTTTATCTTTAGCTGCTGTCACAAGCCATCCAGGAGCATGTGCATTTCCAAGACCTATGTCTACTCAATTAGAAAAAAAAATAAATTCATAGCATTTTTTACTCTTCCTCTCTACCAGCCTTGCAAATATATCACTTATTACTAAGTGCCAATTGCATTCCCCTTGCCAGGTACTTGCAGACAGGTGAGCCAAAAGGTGTTGTGTGACCTTGACAAGTGGGCCAGCTCTCCAGAAGGCAGGTGATGCCTTTGCCAAAGTCACACTGGAAACCATCAGGCCTAAATGAAAGGCTTGTCACAAAATAGGCTTGATGCCATCAACCTTGGCTGCTACATTTGCAGAAAACCACCTGAAGCCACAAAGCCTTATCTCTGGGAGTACAAAGAGCACCGAGTCAAATGTCATTTGCAAACACAGTAGCAAAAGTGAGTACAAAAAACTCATAACTAGGTTAAAGCATCATCTTCTGATGGAGCCAAGAGCAGAGCTGTGAAGTATTCCCAAAAGCTGTCCCAGATAACTGAATGAACAGCTGACTTTTCTCTACCTGAGGATGCAGATACTGAACATATTCTCAGTCAAAGCCAGATACCCCATTTCTGCCCTCCTTAGAAAAGTTAGCAAGATTTCAAGCCATCACTGAAGAACTTGATGTGTATCACAGCAAGAGGATGACTGTTTCATTAAAACAGAAAATAAATCAACTTGGTCAGCAGGGAATAACTCAAATAAATCCAGAATTTCATTTTTCTTCCTACCCAAAAGATTTATCTTCCCTTTTACTACACTGCTCATATCAGAGTATCTCTGGAAGACAGTTTAAACAAGTAATAAGAATTCAAAAGCAATTACAACAAGAACAACTTGTGCCAGAAAATGGTTCTTGCAATAGCTGCCCATTACTCCCTGCAGAGACACAGAAATTGTTAACTCTGCTGACAAGAGAAATGAGAATAATGCAGAGAAAGGGAGTGAGTAAAGATTGAGTCCAAGAGGTACTAAAACAGCAGAGAAGAGATGCTTGAAATCTGAATCAATACATTTCTAGAAAAGCCAAAACTCTGCCTGTGTTGGAAGGTTAGGCTCTGTGACAGATCTGTTCCTGCTTATAGCAAGAGGCAACAAAAGCTGAGAGCAGCTTCACTGAGGTTTCTACCACACTGTTCAAAATGGATCATGCTCTTACAAGAGCACCATTCTGCAGGACATGACTTCATTAGAAAAAAAAAAACATTTTGCTGCAAGGTGATGTCCAAAATACATGCAGAACATGTATTTGAAAAAATAAGCTTTGCCAATACACTCCTAGAATTGTACATGAGTGGAGGGGAGGGAGAGGAGGTCCCATGCACCTCCACCTCTTACCTGTCATGGCTAAGTGGGAGAGTTGCCATGTTTTATCTCCTTTCTGCTGAGCAGGCCTGGCTCCACTTCCTGCAAGCTGCTCTAACACCACCAAGAGCTGCATTTGAGCAGGAGCCCTGAGCTCTTATTTCAGGTATGCAGGTCAGCACTTTGAAAACAACTCCCAGAAACTGGTTCAGGGTGTTCACTCAACACAGGGACCCACTTAGCCCCCAACACCTCCCATCTTTACTTCCAAAATGGGAATCTTTCCAATTATCCCAGCCCCAGTGCTCTTGCCAGCCCAATGCAGTGTTTCCTTCAGACAGCTCACTTCAGGCTGTGGGTTTTGTAGGTTAAGACAAAAAACACTTTTCATTTTGTCTCAAACAGAAAAAAATATCATTTATATAAACAGCAACAATTTAGGAAGTTCACTCCTAATACCTTACAACTTTGTGAATATTGTTTCAAATAAGAAAGATTATAGCTGAAAGCAAAACATTTTCCTATTTATTCTATGCACATAACACATAAGAGCTCCAAACTGCAAGAGTCTTTACTTTTGAAAAGGGATGGAGGGCACCAACTAAAACTCTTTATGCTTATTTAAAATTCATATTGATGAGCGTTAAACTTTCATTCTAAAAAAAAAAAATCTGCTTCAGGTCTTGCATGTTACTCTGGATTTTTCTATCTACCTCAAGATAGCACTGGCACTGACCAGAAATGGATAAGTAAATAATCCAATCCACCATGCTAATTTCCATGCTATGAGTTATTTTAAAATAACAAACAACACTTACATAATCACAGCTAGTTCAAGAGAACCTTGAGGCACTTATCACATTAATCTTTTAACTCACTAACATTTCAAGTTCACTGTGCCCTTTAAGAAATGTTTGAAAATATTGTGCTGTGCTTTTGCTACTCCAAGCCACATGAATTTTTCTCTCCAAGCAATGCATGGACAAAGGTACATTTGCAAGAATATTCCCTTTAATAAAGTAGCTTGTGAGGAAAGAGACTATAACCCAGGTAAAGATAAGCTTTCATCAAAAATATTCACTGGGAAAGCAGTCCCAAGGGAGGACAGATTGGAACTTCAGGACAAAGCTTACATAATATCTTCACAGGGCATGTAAGCAAGCTTGTCAGAGCAGGAGCATTTTAACAATGCTAAAAAGCTTCAGTACTGTAATGTTTGTACATTTCCAATTTCCTCCTGCCCCATGTTGATGTCACTATGCTTGCTGTTAGGTACAATTAAAACTGAAAATTAGACCTTTCCTGGCCAATCCAGCACAGAACTCCTCACTGCACTGATGACAAACCAAAGACAGATGATTAAAGCAGCCCCTTCCCAGCTTCCCTCAGAAGCAGGAATCCGTGCTCTAGGCACTGATGAGGTTAAGCACTAACCAGGAGTGAGTAATTCTCAAAACACCATCAAGATAACCTGCACCAAACACACTCAGAAAAGCTTCTCTGACCATACAAATCATATTTCAGTCTTATCAGCACTCACAGATAAGCTCTTCTTAATAGTTCAGTGCATTTTGCAGCAAACTGCTTATTTCTCACCATGAACAAAGGTCAGCTGCTCTCACACTTCATGTTCCTGTCCATAGGTTTTGCTCTGCATGGGCAGAAAGATGGACATGATCTGCTTTTACTCACTAACCCTCACTCCCCCTTCCCCACCTCCAGTTTCAGAACCCTGGTATTAAATAAAGCCTGCAATTCCAAACTAAGATGTACTGTCCCCTCTTCCTACTTTTGAGTAGGAAGTTTACAGATTGGCACATACATATTCAAATGAAAGTAGGACTGAAAAGAACCTTCTACTTTAGGTCCTGTCTAGTCCTTTGCTATTATGAACTCATCCCTTCCATAAGCCTGTGGAGCAGTAATGTGGATACCTTTGGCTCCACTGGAAGCTGCATTCAGAACTCTAGTCTTTGCAAAAGTAACAACCTCCTTGCAACTGCATTATGGCAGCAGAGTTACAGCAATTTGATTTAAATGCCAGTCCAAATCTTAAGGATAGCTGGTTCCTTTTCTCACCAGCAAGGATCCCCCTTCTTTTTCCTTCTTTCTATCCATGAAATTCCTGGTAGCAATTACATCTCTCACCAGACTCTGCCAGAGGCTGTTCCATTCCACACTCAGTGGGCTCCCAGGCTCCTTCCAGCAGCCACTTTCTGCATCCCCACTACCTTCCTCCACACTGGCTGACCAGAACTCTAGAGAAGCATCTCCCAAGCCACTTGAACACTTTAACCTCCATGGCAATTTTTCTCCTGGTGCATCCCCTGTGTGAGAATGAACAGCCATTGTAACAAGCACACAGCCCCTCTGGTCCTTTCCACTACATTTTCCAGAAGAAGTTTGCATTCAGCTCCCAATTCCATGGAGCATTGTGCTTTGTTTCATTGAATTTTGTCCCATTTCTGCACTCTAATCCTTAGGGTCATTCAGTTCTGCATATCCAGCTTTTGTGTGTTTATGAATCCTCTGAACTTGGCATCATTAGCCAAGTTTTATCAGCACACACCAAATTTTTGCACCAAAACCATTAATAGAAATACTAAATAAAACAGATCCTAAGGCTAATCTTTGAGGAATTCTACTTATCCTTGCATTTTCCTTTCAACAATACTGAATCTATCCCTGCTTAAACAATTCCTATACATCCTACAATTCTATTAATTTCCATCTTCTCCCCCATGATTTATACTTTCCCAAGCGGTTCCTGTTTCAGTGAGGTTCAAAGAAATAAGATTTATTGTGATTTATTTGATAAGATAATCAATTCTCTAGACAAAGAAAGCTGTTACATCAGTCTGGCACAATCCATCTTGGTATTCCTTGATCCAATGAAGAAGGGAGATTCCTTGCCCTGTAGCTAAAGGCCATGCCCAGGGGTAGAGGGGAGCAGCATACAAGAGTTTAAATCCTTACTGAAGCATTTTTGTTTTGCTTCTGTTCAAAAAAAGGCCTCTGCATTTAGAGAATAGTTTTGAAAAAGACAGTGCTGTGCTAAAACAAAACCATTCCCAATATGCATGTATGGGATGTGCATTTTTATTTAAAAGTTTCCCTGCAAAAGGTAAACTTTGGGGGTAAGTGAAGGATAATGCACTGCACATATAAGGGAGAGGGGAGGCAGAGCATGTCGACAGCCCCAGCTTAAAATTTAAAGCTGAAATACTGAAAGATGCTAAAATGGAAATGGAAAGGTAAAATTAAAACTGAGCTAGAGATTACAGTGGTTATTGGGTTTTTGGAAACGATCAAATGATAGGCTGAATAAAAATCAAGCACAAGCATTTGAGCTGTCTGACAGGAGCAAGCCATCCCCTTGCTGATTAGTCTCTGCTATTTAAATGATAATTTCACTTTAAGGCAAACAGGGCTGCCTAATGCAATGAAAGTGGCTCTTTATAAGTGTCTGTATTTTTGAAAGCTTCTCCTTCACAGAAGAGTGAGCAGTGAAGTTCAAGCCATTTACACATAACATGGGTCACTACATGCTGCAAGAAGCCAAGCAACTTCTACCCAACTGTTTTCCAACAGTGTCAAACAATACTGGCAAGAAATGCACAGCAGCAGCTCAAAATTAAGTGTCTGACTGGTGAGCCCCCATGGCAAATGAAACACCTGCTATGGAGCAGACAATAGCAGCACATATTTCTAAATATTCTCCACACAGTTCTTGTACTCAAACTACAAGTTCCTCAAATCATCCTTCACCAAAGATGGACACTGTGCTAAGCTATTGCTTAACAGCTTTTTCTGTCTCCAGAATGTCTTCCCAGGATCACAGATCTGGCATTCTCTTGAACTGTTCCCAGAGCTTTGAAATGCAAAGCAAGGACAGATATATTTTTGATCTGAGCTTGCTTACTTCTCACTCTGATTATCTGATTATACATTACAGCCTTGCTCTGCCTCAATGTCAGGTGCTCATCCGCTTTATTTTACACTCTTTCTATCTCCCCTTTAGCCTCCAGACTTATTACTCTGATATATTCAAATGGAAATAAAAGCATTAATGGCAAAGGAGAAAGAACACTAATATTTTTTAACATCAGAGATAAGTACTCTGTTCTTTGGAGAAAATTACTATCAGATAGGAAAGTCTGGCAGGAAGTTTCGCTCAGCATTTCAGTAAAGAAATGTAAAAGACAGACCTACAACACTTTAAGATATCTATGAAATGTATTTGCTTTATTAAAACTAAGTGGATAAATCCCAAGAGAATGGAAGAAGACTGAACTCTGGTTAAAGCACAGATTTGTCATCCTATTGCAAGGATCACATTTAAATGCACCCAAAAACAGGGAGTGAAGTCTCCCCAAACTGCATCTGACTGCTCTGAAGCTGGAGCTTCAGAATTTGAGATTACAAAGGAGCATTTTCTCCCCATGAGGCACGGCAAGTGTTCTGTCATGGAAAGCTAAAACCTAAGGCAGTGTGGAAAGTGAAGAATAATGTCCATTTTAAAACAAGAGAACAGAATATGAATAACAAAAGAGCTTAGAGCAGTACTCCAGTATATGCTGCATGTCACATTCAACAGGTGAGAGCTTCCTCCAAGACTTCTCTATGTAAAAATTTGCCTTCACCTTCAGAAGGCAAAAAATTAACAGTAAAAT
Organism: Muscicapa striata striata; assembly: GCA_030060385.1. Taxonomy (NCBI): domain Eukaryota; kingdom Metazoa; phylum Chordata; class Aves; order Passeriformes; family Muscicapidae; genus Muscicapa; species Muscicapa striata. The sequence goes on along the minus strand of JAREIS010000126.1, from coordinate 4,828,121 downwards.
GCAGTACTGTGCCTGTACAGGACAACAGCAGATAATCCATCCATGAGGTAAGCTGAGATCTCATAACAATAAAAGTTTCTCTAACAAGCTCAGTGCTGTCTGGTTGTTGTTTTGGTTTTTGGTGCTTGGTTATTGTGGTTTTTAATTACTTGTTCCCCCTATGCAGCATTTATCTCCCTATTGGGTATCCTGGAATTCCCACTGTGAGGAGACAGTTTGTTTTATACTGAGAATCTTGTAAACAGCAGTCATGCAAATTTCAGTCTGTTCACAGATCATAAATTACAACTATTTATGAAAAACTGAAGACATAGAACATGAAGCTTCAATATCCTCATACTATGCTAATCCTAATTTTCTCCTCCAATTAGGGTTACAGCTCTAAAGTTGGGGGGTACCAGTGGCCAACCCAGACAAACCAAACTCTTCACCCTCCCCAACAAAGAAATTAGCAATGGTACAGTTACAGAGGGGAGCCAGCACCAAATGCTTTTAATTAGACTGATTTCTTGCTTGGTGACAGAAGACCACAGGGCTACAATGGGCTATCCCCTAAAAATATTTGCTCTACTATGGAATGATCATGCTAGAATCATGGCATTACTGGAACCAGCAACAATAACCCCAAGTCTTGTCTTGATTGGTTGCAGTTAATTAAGTATCCAGAGTAACATGAGTAATTCAAATTACATGCACTACTTTGTATATCTGTCAACAGTTTTGTTTTTTTTTTTTTAACCAGTAACCACTTACTCATAAAGGACATTCAGAGAAAGACAAATTACTACCTTGTGAGAAAGGAAAAGATTATGAGCTTCATTCACTACTGCAAAGATATTCAATGCCTTGGATGGAAGAGAGTGCACAGTAGCTAAGCATAGTTAATCAAGATTCAAAAAGGAAAGCAGAGAACTCCAATATTCTTTTTCTTCTATTCACTGAAAAAAAGAGCACTAATCCACCACTAAATGCAGAATCAAGAAATCCGATTCCCCTTTCCCTCCCTCTCTCCTCCCTTCCCCCAGCTCCAAAAGCAGAACGTGCATAGAAGGACTTCCCGTACTGAGTGTAGCACCTGGGTAATTACGAATTACAACTGTGCAAACCACTGTACTAAATAGAGATGCTTGCCACTTAATTAAACCCTTTCTTAGAGAGGAAATGCATACACATTCACACTATCTCCTCTTCTTAATTGGTCTCAGACACTGCAGGAAGTTAGTCCCCAAGATTTGTCAGCCAGCCAGCCCACAGATGTTTCAGAAAGAAAACCAGGTCAGCATTCCGAGGTTCACTTCTTTGGCTGGAGGCGACAGGTCAGCAGATCAGTGTCTGCTGTCTGCAGCTGGCAGCTCCACCAAGGGAAAATGGTTCCTCAGCATTGGCCCAAATTCCTGCCAAACGTGCACTGCCCTTGCCAGGGCTGGCCTGGCCAGCCAGATCCCCAAACAGCCACAGCAGTTCCAGGAGATCTCACTGCTGCAGCTACCTGCATTCACCTTGGAGGGCTCTGGGCACTCCCCAAAACCAAACTCAAGTGAACCCCTCTGCCTCTGGTTTAGCCTCACACCAGCAGCACAGGGGCCAAGATCTGCCTCACACCAGAAGCACAGTGGGACATGACTCAGAACACCCAAGCCCACAACCAGAGTCTCTGAGCTGCACACAGGAGTCCAAGCACACTTCTCTCCTCTCTGACACATCAGCCTCACTCTAATTCCTACCCTGTATTCCATGGCCCTTCAGAAAAACACAGCTGAGGTCCCCACCTTGCCCTGATGGGAAAAACTGAAATGATGCTGAAAGTTGTATGAACAAAATCTTTTGGTTTTTCCCACACATAAACACCAAGCCTGAGCTGACAGTACCACTGGCAACAGAAAACAGTGCTCCAAAAAGGAAAGCCTGACTTAAATAGGCCATGATCATTATATCTGATCACCAATATAAAATAATTCTGCTGTGTATACAAAGATCTTTGAGCCTAGCAGGTGAATCTGTAAAAACCTTTTACTCATTACTTCCACTAATAAAAAACTCCAAGCAAAATAAGAAATAAAGAAAACCCCTGTATCACGCATTACTATTTATTACCTCAAAAAAGAAAAAAAGCTTGGACTAAACTCCTCTGAAGCTGTTTGTGGCCCACCTGGCAGTCTTCAGCCACTTGTATAATTCTTCAGCCAACTTCCAGCCTTTCAAAACTTTCAATCATTTGCCACTTACGGAATAACACAAAGACAAATTTAGCATTAAACTTTGTCAGCTGCTATCAATGGCTATCAGTACCTTTAGTATCTGAGTTACTGCCTCAGCTTTAACAAATACCTGATGCACATCTTTTTGCATCACCCAATACTCCAGGGTATATCTATTTACAGATAGCAAATCACTTGCCTAATTCATTAGAGGACAAAAACAATATCAACCCAACACAGACAAACAGCAGCACAAGAGGCTTATTTAGATTAATAGCTCACAGAACAAGCATCCCCATTTTTTATTTGGGCATCTTCTACATGCTGCAGAGGGAAAGGCAGAACAACAGCAGTGCTGCAAGAATGCTCTAAGGCTTGGGGTGGGGAGAAAAGAACCAGATTGTGAAGAACTCCTATTAAACAAGACAAAATTCAGAATACATGGTGTAAACATGAAGCTTACGAAGTGAGAAAAACACTGTTTCACATTCCATTAGAGAAATGTGCACAAACCATTTTCATACCAAGTTACAGCCTGGAGTACTGGGCAAGGAGATTGTGCCTGCACGCAGGCAGCACTAAAGGGAGTTTAAAAGTTCTGCCGGCAGCAATGAGGAGTTTTCCTGAGAGCAGCTCCCCCTGCCAAGGCTATGGATTCACACCGGGCTGAATCCCAGGCAGGAGCGATCCCGTTCCTCCCTTCCCCTGCAGGAGAGCGGGCGCCATCTCGTGGGAGTTCTGTGCTTTGTCACCCAAATAAAGCCGCCAGTGTCACCCAAAACCTCCACCAAGTATTTTTCTGTTCAAATAGATTACCTGTTTAATGGCAGTAGAGGAACTGCCTGGAAAATATCTGTAAGCTAAAATTCCAAAGCTAAAAAAACAACTGAGTGTGTCACGATTAACATGGTTGGTCAGTGAGGATGGTCAACAACTCCATTACTCCAATCCTGGATTTTGAAGAAATAGAATCTACATCAGCACATCCTGGAGAGACAGAGTACAAGAAGCTTGTTTTCTCAACACAATCCTTTCCTAATAACAGTCCTAAAAAAGCCATGTATAAATATCCCTCTACAGAACAGTGCACTGCAAAATAAATAAGATTTTCTGCTCACAGAACAAGAATTTGACATTTTGTGGATTTTCCCCTTTACAGCTGAAACCAATTCTAGAGCAGAAATACCAAGTCAGAGCAACACATGACAAATGTATGAAAACCCCTGGCAGCACAGCAGTAACACACACAAAAAAGACCTAGATCCACAATAAAAACCAGAGCCAACTATACTGCAAGGAAGGCAGTAAAAAAGCTCAAGAAATCCAAAGGACATATAACTGAACACAAGAAAGATGACATAGATTTATAATGTGTACATATGAACCATATACTGCACATATGATGAGTCCTAGTTTTATTATCTAGCTACTATACAGCACAGGGATATTTTGCTATAGAGCTACAGCAGTCTTTGTTTCCATTGTTTATGAAGAGAGAAAAGCCCAGGAGCTTACAAGTGGAATCCAGAACGAGCAAAGAGAAGATTAGCCAGAGTCAACTGTTAATGAACTTGTTTTACCCCCACAAGGTGAAGCATTATAAACTCTCTCCCATTGTCACCAAAAAGAGACCAGTACTAAAAACAGTTGGATTACCACCACACTCCTGAAAGCTGCACCTCCTTCCCAAGTATTATTACATAAAATTACACTGCAAGGGCTGATCATAAGCCAATCTGACAAAAAGCCTGCTGGGAGCAGGCAATCAGTGAACAGAAACCACTGAGAGCAGACACTGAGCAAGCCCTGTGGAAGTGCTGGAGGAAATGAAAAATCATCCTCTCCTAAAACACCACACGCTGCATGCACTTCCCTTACATCCTCTGTACCAATGAAGAACCCGATAACAAAAGATGAGAAATCCTAATTTATTCCCTTTTCCCTTTCTTATCTAGTTATTAGCAAACAGAACATGCTCTGGCTCTTTGGGACAATCAGTCAACTTGTTCCTGTTTCTTTTCTACTATGAGATGGGCAATTAACTCTTCTCAAACTTTCACCAACAGCATTCTCCAGGATCCAACCAGGACAAAGATCTCTCATCATCTTCATCACCCTCACCAAAAATTAATGCAATTCATTCTGTGAGAAGTCTTTGTAATGTGTAATTCTTGCTGTGAGCAAGGAAAAAAAAAAAGAACAATAATGGAGGGAGGGGGAAATCATCCAGTCCCACTTCCTCCAAATGCATGAAAAGATCTTTCTCAAGAGCAATTCCCCTTTCTGTAGAAGGTACCATTAATAGCACTAAAGAATACAGCCCAATCACAAAACTAGCACTTCACAGTGAATATTCTGATTTTAAATGAAGGAGTTATTAGACTTCAACAGGCAGAATCACTTGGTTCCATTTCTCTCCCACTGTGAAATTACCTCGTTAAACCTTTAACAGCTTGAGGTAAGTAAAAAGCTTTTATTCCAAAGGTTTTGTGAAAAGGATTCCTACAATTTCTGTCCATACCTTACCATAGGAGAATTAACATAATTCCATCTTCATCTAAATGTATGGATCCTCAGCAGATGCAGGAGAGAACCTCAAGCATGCTACCTACCAGCAGGCCTCTGGAAAAGGTTTGTTATCCTCATTAAACAGAAAACACTGAGAAAGTTAAGGGAGCTTTCCTAAGTTGGAACACAAGTATCTTTTACATGAAGCAGCAATGTGCCCAAACCATATGTGCATTTCCAAACAATCCCAGCAGTGTGCAAACACAGCTCTGTGGCTGAGTATGTGGAATTAATGGAATGGAGAAACAAGTGGTAAGATGAGGTTCTGCTGTTCATGTTTCAGCTTTGACCCAGAGTGAAAGGTGATAATGCTCCTACCAATTATTTACAAAGAAGCATCTCCTTTTCTCGTGCAATAACGCTGTAAATATTTAGAGAAAATAAAGCAGGCTTGAAACATGGCACACAAAAGATTCATATATACACAGAGCACCTTCTGCAGCAGCAGAAAATTATCAGAAATCCCACTATTTCCAGCTCCTTTTTATACCACATACACAGGGACCTTAAAAAATCTGGTTCATTGCTCCAGATGTCAGGAGGAGCTGTTGAGAACTAGCACACAGACCAGCTGGTGTTACAAAACACAACTGGGGAGTGGGTTTGACAAAATAACTAAAATAACATTGCTTCAGCTGTAGGGAAAAAGTCACAACATGATCTAACAGCTGATTTTGATATCCAGATTTCAAAGGAAATATGTTCATAACAGTTTGCCACAAGTAGCACACATTCTCTTCTCTGGACATGTAAAATTCTTAGCAATTCACTTATTAAGCAAGCAGAATCTCTAACTAAACAAAAATGCAGCTATACACAAAAAGTTTTAAGAATTCAAAATTGATCCCCAGCCTCAGAGATATTACTCAAAGTGACTTGGTGAAAAACATTTCTTAGTTCCTAAAGTTACTTTAAAAAATGTATATCTTATTTGCTTCTCATATGTAATAAAATTTACTAGAAGAGCTTCCACATGAAGAAGGGACAGAAATAAAGCATGACCACCACACTTAAGAGATCAGTCAGAAAATTAAGAGGAAAGTGCTTCAAAGTCTTGCTTCCCTCTAGAGCTATGAGCACATACCTGATATTTAAGCCAGTGCTCTGATCCAGTTTCTCCCAGCTCTGTAATTTTCCCAGAAGTTTCTAAAGTAAAGATTAAAAGTCAAGTTAGACATAAACATATGTTCTAACAGCTCACTTTCCAGAGTTTTCTCATAATCCTCAATGCAAAGTCAGTTTCATTCCTTCTCCTGTGGATTTCCTGATCTTATCCAGCAGTTTTGGTTTGTCATTCTGCAGCCCTGGGTATTGAGGTTCTTACCTCACACATGTTGGACACCACCATGTCCGGACAGAGTTTGATGCCAGAAAAAGCCTTTCCAGCAAAAGAAAGGTAAAAGAGAAACATCAAGGCTAAAACAGACACTATGAGATTATTCTTTACATAAAATCTCCAGCTGTACAGAAGATATCCTTTTGCCTTTTACACTTTCGTTGCTACAAACCCCTCATACTGATTTTCCAGTTTGGGAAAGTCTGGTTTGTGTTCATTAATTAAAGGAGGTATCATATTTTAAATAACACAATACAGGAAGAGCCTAAAAGTCAGAACAGGCAATAAAGGAAATTCCTGCTCATCCACCAGATGTTCCCAGCTCCTCACCTCATTTTCTAATTCCATAGTCACTAGCTGTGCTTGGACTTTCTCATAGCGTTCCAGTTTTCTTTGGAGACCTTCCACTTCCTCCTTAAGCAAACCGTTGTTTTCCTTCATTTCCCTGTGGTGAAGAGAGAGACAAATACTAAAGATTCATGCAACTCAATTCCCCTTCACAAACCTTCAGATATAGAGCAATCCCAAGGGAATTATGACATTCAACTGACTCACTTCTATAACCTTCACTGCAAAGCCACTTTTACAAAAAAAAAAAAATTAAAGCTTTATTGAAATTATTTTTTCTACTCTAAATACTATCCTAATTATGGCCAAACAAGCTGAAGCTTTGTGTCTGCTTTATTATTTTTCAAAACAAGGGTAAGAAGACTCTGAATCTGCTTTTCAGTCTGGCTGGAACACAGCAAGCAGTACAGACCTGGGCTTTGGAGCCCTGGTTGGTTTTATTTCAACAGAGTAAATGGTTTACTTCACAAGGGTGAAATAAAACTGTACAAAAACAAATGACCTTTTATCTGTTGGTATGTTTCAGTGCAGAAAAACAAACATGAGAAAAAATTCCAAGATAAACAATTTAAAATTATAATGAAATAATTACAAGACCAAAACCTAGGAAAATTACTTAATTAAAAAAAAAAAAAGGAAAAGCTGGCAAGATGACTCATGTAATTTAATAAAAAGACAAGCAACAACCAAAAAACATCCAACACTTTAAGGCAATTTATTTCACATTACATTTAATTTAATTTTCCAAATTGATTGCCACTTTGACAATCTGGAAAGCCTACCCTACCAATGGCTATATCACAATGCTTTAGAAATTTAAACAAGACACCTGCTAAACATTATGCTGGAACAACAGACCTTTAAAATAGTGGTGACAATAGCTAAGCAAAACCAGTTATTAAAGAAATGTTCAGGTGCTTCTTTTCCGTACAGGAAATTCATTCCCCAAGCTATATGGAGTTCCTCACTACTTTTAAACTTTGAATTTCATTCTAACAAACCAAAATCACCACCCAGAACAAATGAATGCATATTCTATGAGGCTCCTGAGTTCAAGATTCCTCAGATCTTGTCAGATCCTCTCACCTAGTAAGCACCACGACACTGCTCAATTCATAAGCAGTATTTATATGAAATACTTCCTTCTGAGCTTTTCCCTTGTGGAAACCCCAAAGAGGGATGTAAAAGTGCAGACAGTGCAGCTGCAGCATGTACAGAAGAACACAACCCTCAACAAGTGCACCCTCCCTTCACCTGAAGTAGGCATTTTCCTCCCTGAGCTGGCGCAATTCACGCTCCATTTTTGGGAAACGAGCCAGTTCTGCCTTCATGTTCTTGACAATTAGAGCATCATGTTCCTGCTGGGACAACTTCTGCTCCAGATCCTGGAAAACATGGGATGAGAACAGGACAGCAGTGAGTAAGCTGGAATTTGTAAGAGTTATTTCTGCACTGTACCTTTTAAGTTCTCATCAAGGACCTGAATGAAGTTGGAAGGGAGCTCATGTGGTCCAATCCATGCTCAAAGCAGGGATGACTTTTGCTGCACTTGTAATTCCTGGGCTGATCTCTTCTCTACACATGCTTACCTCAAGTTCATAACAAAAAACCACTCAGTTACTCATTAAAAATGATCTTCTATCAACTGAACCAAATGTTTGATTTTCTTGTCCTCTATCCCTCTATCAATGAAGTGCAGAGGGAAGTATTTGAGTGGCCTGCAAGAATTAGGTACAGAAAGAAACACATATGTGCATTTCAACATTATGGTAAATGCTGGGGGGTTTTCCACTAAAACACCAAATTATTTAGGGCTGTGCTGCAGACTTTCTATCTTTTCATTTCAATGGAGAAAGTCTCCTCTTGCTGGCAATCAGGTTGGTTTTACAGCAAGGCAATGCCACTGTCAGCACTGCTCAACCAAAGTAACTCTCCATGTCTACCTCTGCCAGGAAGACAAGACAAATGAAAAAGATACATTCCCACCAACCTATGTGCTCATTTGGAAGCACAAAAAGCATCTCTGTTCTGACATTTAGGTTAGTGTAGTTTCAAAAGCTTTACAAGTAATTGGACCTTCTAAACACAAATGAAGAAGAAGGATTTTTTGGGAAGCAGACAGTAACTGGAGCTGCTGGGCTCATCACACACCATTCAAAAAAAGATCACTCTAGAAGCAGAGCAAATTTGTGCTGTGGCACAAGACCAAACAGAGCATTCCTCCAGAGCACTGCATAAGGATACAAATCACCTTTCCCTAGAGAAAGTATGCTTTTTTTTTTCAATCAATTGATATAACAAAGTGTCATGTCATAGCTAATTGCAGATAGCCTGGTCCACCCAAGCTCAACTCTAGCTAGCAACGAACTCAGGTACTTGCATGACAAAGTAACCTTTTACTTTTGCAACAGCCAATTTTTTAAAAAGCAGTGTTCTGTCCTTCCACTGAAGGAATTAAAATCTAAACCTTTATATAGGTCACAAAGTTTCTTACCTTAATCTTCTGCTCATATTCTGCCAGTAAGGACTGGCTTGCTTGCAGTGTCTGGATTTGCTGACTTGCCTCCTGCCATTTCCTGTTGGATGAAGACACAAGAAGCACTTGAGCACCCAGAAATCAGGTACCAGAAACAACCCACCTTCAGAAGTCTCTGACCAAGAGTCAAACAGCACTAACAAAGTAAATGTTATTCTTATATAACATTTTCTCTTTCAGTCTCACACTCATATCAGCTCCCTCTAATTTAGAGACAAAAAATATCCATTCATTTTAATAAAAATAAGAATATTGAGAAAAAATACAAAAATATCAAGCCAACTCTGAGAACAACAGATATACACTCAGAGTAAACAAAACCTCACAACTTTGAAACTGAAGAGCTGAAGTTAGCAAGCAAGGAAGAACATACTTGTAACTTTCAACTACCCCTCCACTATAAGGTTTGATATTTCTGTCCTGTTCAGTTCATAAAGTTCACATCAGCCTTTCCCACTCACGTGCCTTCTGTTCCAGGAACACGAAACATCACTGAGATTTAAAGCTCAGGTTGGTGGGGTTTTTTCCTCAAGGTACAATTAAAATTGCACCTCAGAATTGGTTTCAAACAACAGTTATAACCTGCACACCCAGATCAAAGAACCCCTTTGAAGAGCAGAAATCAAACGCCATTGAAAGTTTTCTGAGTGATGACAGCTGCACAAGACTCAAGTTCTGTTTGCCTTTTTCTCCCTACAGTCATCCATCCCTTGCTTACTTTTTTTCAATATCCAGCTGCTCCATCAGTTCCTGCTTCTGAGAGTCCTGGCTTGTCATCTGCATCTCTTGGTTCATTATATTCCATTGCAGCTCTGATATTTTTCCTTTTAATACAGTGATTGTCTGAATAAAGGGTGGGGGAAAAAAGAAAGCATAAACACACAAGCTGTGACTCTCCAAGCTGGATATTGTGGATGGTGAGAGAAATAATTTCCAACTAGAAAGTACTAACACAATCTTAGAAACAATCCCACACTCCTGCAAAGCTTCAGACCTGCAAACCTACCTCAAACTAATGCAAGAGAAAATAATTTTGCACCTTCATTTGCCATCCAAATTGTCATTTACATTATCTCTTAAATGGGTGACCTAAAATTGGCATGAAAAATATCAAACTTTAAAATTAGATTAGGTATTTTTCTAAATATATTAACTCTAAAGAAAAGCTCGCAGGTTTGTTTCCAATAGCCATTACTCAGCTCCCTGTAACAAAGAGAAATATCTCAAACCATTACATATGTAGTGTGTCTTCTAGACAGAGAGACGGGTAGGGTTCTCATCTTCACACTGACAGAAATAAAAGTACACAGACACAGAACTGCAGCACACATCTGTCAGGGGGGTTTAGTTTCTCTTATGTACCATCACTGTCCCCCTGGTTTTAATCACTGATAACTGGAACATTAATTCTGTTGACCTGCTTTATCACACAGCTACATTTCCAGTGACACCTAGGCAGGAGCAGGGCTTAAGGACTTTGTGATTGCTGATCAACAACTGGTGCAGGAAACCAAATTAAACAGGAAAGTTACAAATTAAATAGTTGAACTTAACTATAATAGTATCTGAGAAGGTTGAGGGTTGAAAAGATCGTCTGGGCATCCAAATATACTGAAACTGTTACCCAAACATCCACTCTGCAGTAGAATGCTCAGGCATCTAAAAAACTTCAGGAAGACACACTTGGCTCATAATGTTGCTCTCATCCACTCTACTGTTCTCCTGACTTCCCTGAACACTCTCCCATATTATCTCCTCCATCACTGTCCTCTTCTTCACACTTCTGAACCCAGATGCTGGATGTTGCCTCACACTTTTTTTCTCCTCCTCCATATCAGCTTGTCTAAGAAACCTCTTTTCCTCCTGACCTGGTCACTTGTGTCTGGGCTTGGTTTGGTTCTAAACTTCGACAGAAAAGACACACATCACCAGGGTTTATTCATTTCCAGGTGATGAGCACAATGTTCCAGTTATTTAGTTTAAGGGGCTTTATAATCAAAAAGAGCATTTTCAAGTCACAAGAACTGCAAAGTCACCTGAAGCTATGGATGGATTAAAAATTACTCTGTTCTTACTTCATTAGCTTCAGCTAATTTGTTCTCCTTCTCTTGCATCTTCTTACTCATTGTCTCCATGCTCTTCTTGTAAGATTTGTTCATCTCCATTTGTTCTTTCAGTTTATTTTCTGCCTCTGCTTCTCTTTCCTGGTACTGTTTTATGCGTGTGAGCAGCTCCTGGTTTCGGTCGGCCTCTCGCTGGCCAAGGGAAAAAACACGAAGAGACTTAAGAAGAAAGCAGCAGAAAGTTGAAGGCATTTTTCCTTCTTTTGTCCTCACTCCTCATTACCATGGTCACCAATGGTAATTGATTCATCATGAAGCAAATTACCATATCTTTAACCTAGCAAGGACAAGGCCTTATCAGCAGCAACTCAACAGAATTACCCAAGGAATTACCCAGGGAATTGGGAGCCAGAAAATTGAGAGACCGTGTCTTCCAAATCTCTTACACTAAGACATGACTGTGAGAAATCAGGTGTGGCTTGACAGATTCCACTGCACACTCTCCTGCAGATCAAAGATGAAAACATTCCATCTCCAATTTAAAGTTGACCAATGCACAACAAATTGACTTTCAGAAACTCAGACCTCAACAGCTGGGTTAATAAGGCAAACTTCTCTCCACAACCTGAGGCCATTTAAAAGAAATAAATACAATTAATACAATAAATATTTTTGAAGTCCAACAACCTTTCATATACCATTTCAGTTTATTCCTACCACAAATTGATTGATACTTATTGAAAAAATGCATAGTAAATTGCTTTGCTAATCAAAGTAACTGGAGAAATGGATTTGCATACTAAGCAAGGATTATGCAAAGCAATGTGAGGTTCCTAAAACCTTTATCCACATGACTCAAGAAAACACAGAATCTGAGCAGGGTAATTACCACAGTGCTGGATTAATGCTGCTCCCTTTTTTTGTACCAGTATTTCAAGGTTTTCTATGACTGACTCAGCTACATTCCAGTTTGAACTCTTCCTGGCTTAATCCCACATCACCTGACTTCAGAGGAAGGAGGAATTCAGTCATTGACTCCCTGTTTCACAACCACACACTAAATCTGTCACCCTCATAAAATACAACAAAACATACTTATTATTTTTTACAGATTTCTTTTTCAATAATCACCCACACAGAAGATTTTTATTATGCTACAAAAGCCACTGATCCACAGCTTATTTCAGTAACGTCGTTAAGCAAACATATGTGGGCAGAAAAGCAGAACCCAATAAAAGCTATTAGTCCCTGAGAGAGGCTCACTGTTTTATCAGTGCAGGCTCTCTTGCGTGACACTGCATGGCTGGCACTGCTGCCATTCCAATTAATTACAGTCACACAAACCAAATGCTTGCAATTGTGCCAGCAGAAGTTTAAACTCCTCTAGGAGAAAAATTATTAAATGCTTCTGGGAAAAACAAATAACAAATCCCTTTTGTTACTGCTACCCATGACAGCTTCATTGCTAAGCTAACAGAATCCAGTGATGAGAGCATCAGTCTGTGAACCTAACGAGGCTTCAAGTTCACACTCTTGTGCACATTAGCAAGTTAGTGCAGTGTGCTGAGAGGGGACCTGCAGAGCAGTTCTGTAGATGAGTTGGTGCTGGCAACTTGACACCCACACCTGCAGTAAATGCAAACCCAGTAAATGCATTCCAGAGTCACTGAAGTCCTGCTCTGAAGACAGTGTCCATTAGCAGTTGGAGAACACCAGACCTGCTCTGGGAGTGCTCCTTTCAGTTTAGTTTTACTCCAAAAAAAGAGTAATTACACACATTCTGAACAGACCACTGCAAACCAAAGCACATCCCTGAACCAAACCAACCCACTGATGCTAATGCTCTCCATGTGTTCTGGCCTAGGCCAACGCTCCCAAGCCACGTGCAGCCATCCCACTCACCTCATAGTTCCTGGCATTGGTGTTAGCTGCCTTCTCCAGCTCGATGCGAGCTCGTTTGTGGCTCAGCTCCATCTGCATCTTCTCCCGCTCCACCTGCAGCAGCTGGGATTTGGAGTGGATCTGCCCAGCTTGTTCCTCCAGCTGGGAGTTCATGTGTGAAAAGGGACATGGCACATCATTAACAGCACAACAGTATCATCCTGCCCTGTGCTGCTCAGCTGACAGTAATTTGCCAATTTACAAACCATCACCACATTTGTGGTACCACTCACACCAGCTGCAAATGGGGAAACTAAGAGTTCAACACCATGCTCAGAAACCATCATCAAACCAAGGTGAACTGGAAATAAATTAATTCCTGGTTCTTAATTCAGGATTTCTCAATCTCTACATGTAGTCTGACAAAATCTACTTCTCTATCTAAAAAGCTAATTAGGAGTTAATTATCAGCCTAAGAAGCACAGATCATGCTCCCAATAAAATGTAACTGCTGAGCAAAATAACACATTTTTCTATGACCTCTACAACATTGCACTTCATTTTTTCATTCAAATTACCTGAGAGCACAGACAATACTAACAGAATTGCTCATATCCTGGTGATGTACATCCAACACACACTCAGTGGAGACTCTAACCAGAGAGAGCCTTCTGCAACTACTGCTGTCACCAGAGATGTAGCACAGACAGAAAAAGCTTAAATTTTTGCCAACATTCCAAAAGCAAAGCAGATTTACATTAAAAAAGTAAACTTCTTTTTTACTCAGAGGCTGAAATAGAAATTATATTAAGATACAGAATAGAGAAACTTCATTGTAGCCTAATAAACAGTCCCTGAGATCCAAGATGTCAATTTACTTTATGCTTTATGAGCCTGAAGCAGCTAACAGAAAAAAAAAAAAAAGTAAATAATCCAGGTGGATACAAACAGAGCTGGCTAAGAAAGCACAACTGGTTTGCATATCAAAGCCACAGCTCAATGCAAGCCTCCCGGATGTGCCCAGGCAAAGAAGCCTTTAAACCCTGAAAAAAGGTAACAAAGTGTCTTACTAGAAAAATGTTAAGATATAAAGCTCCTTTGTTCAGCAATATGAAAACAACTCACAATTTAATTTCCTGAGCTTGTACACAGACATAACTAGCAGGCAATAAATTCAAAGGACCTTTCTTAAACTTTTAAAAAACAGAAATAAATCTGTCTGGCACTGTAAAAATTAAATATATTCTGGAAGAGATTCTGGAATGGTGACAGCAAGCTTCCTTTACTGAGTTTGTGTTAATTTCAGAATGTCAATTTCAGAATGTCAATTTCAGAAAGAACGGTCAGATCTGAATGAAATTCCCAGCTCCTGGAATCAAAAGGAGCATACAAGCACACTGAAATGATACTGCAGGTATCACCAAGATGAGGACTCCTCACCTGCATCCTCTGCTGGTACTGCATCTGTAAGGAGTTTTGAGATGATCCTGGTGTAGCCAGCCCAGACACTCCCTCCATACGATGTGAAATGAAGTTGTTGAGAGATCTCAGGGTGGAGAAGACAGTGGTATTATTTTCTAAGTCCTCCATGGCTCTGGAAATTGAGAGAAAATCATCAGCAAAACACTCAAAGCAAGCTGCTCTGCTGAAGAGGGATCCATCACTGCCCTGAAGAAACACTAAACACAATTTACAGGGTAAAATCAATCTGCAAATCACTGCTGGGATCCACAACAGCCTTTTCCTCTCTGACCAAACCAAACTCATTGTTCTTTCCCCTAATTTCTGAAGCTGATGGGAGCAGAACTAATTCCACAGCAGCAGCAAACCCTTCCTGCTACACAACTTGTTTCTGGTTTCCCAGAAGCACTTTGGACTCTAATTTCCAACAAGAAGTTTTCCCAAGTCGACTGATCACTTGTGTAAGTGAAACTGAATGAGATGCAGCTCCTCCTTCCAATTCAGAAGGGCGCTAACTAAAAGGCCAAAGATAAATCAAGCCTGGAGCTCAGAAAAACCTGCAAGGTTTCCCAGGAGACTTCAGGAAGCCTTAGGTGAGTCCTTCCAGTGGCTGCACACTCCATAAACCCCCAGAAACACCAGAAAATTACCAGGAAAGGCAGGCACAACACCCTCACGGCTTGTACCACAGACAGAGACTTGGCGCTGCCTCCAGGCTCCTGCACTCCCGGGGTTACACAGCATTTACAGCATCGCGGGGAGGAGGCGTGAGAGCGGCGCAGGAGCAACAGCTCTGCCACAACCCAAACTGAGCACTGGAGTAGCAAACACACCTGCCGACAGGTAGCTCCAGCAAACCCGCTCTCAAACCTACTAACAATTAAGGTGACACTTAGGTGGTGACCCGGCCCGGTTCAGAAACCTCCGTGGCCAAAGCTCCCTCAGGGTATGCAAGGACCCGCGGCGGGCAGCGAACACCGAGAGCGGCCGCGGCGGGCACGGGGCAGCTCCGGGAACCGAGGGATTCGCCCGCACGACTCCTCCGGGAAAAGAGCGGGGTGGGACGGGTGCGGTCGAAGCGCTCCTTCCCTCCCCTTTCCCCCATCCCTGCCCCTTCCCCTGCCGCTCCCGCAGCGCTCACCGCCGCGCGCCCCGCTTGGATCTCCCTCCTCGCCCCGGCCACGGGATCTCGCGGGAACTCCCCGCCCGACTCTCGCGAGAACGGCGGCGCCGGCAGCCGTAATGGCGGCATTATGCGCGCAGCACTCCGCGCGCTACCGTAATGCCCCGACAAGGTGGGATGAGTTTTACAGCTCGGCTGCCCCCCAAAAACCGCCCCGCGCCCTCCTGCTCCGGCAGGGATCTACGCAGCAGCCCCAAATGAGCTGTTGATGATGAAAAAGGCCTGGGAGTCTTAAACAGCCTCTCATATAACTCATGCCACAGTCAGCCTAATAAAAGCACTATGTAATAGAAAGTTTGTCACTTTCAGATAAGGCAGCAGCTAAATTTATTTGTGCAAACAGATTTCCGGCAATTCAGTCATTCTCCCGACTGGGATCTTAGGAACATCTTGTCTTTTTGCCTGAGAAACACCATTGGTCACACCTAAAAAGCACTGGGGAGATGACCTGCACAGCCATGACCCTGTCCTACTGCCATTGACAGGATTTATGAGTGCCAGGAAGCAACAATTCCTAAATATAACCTGAATATCTCCTGTGTCTGTAGGAGAGGCAGCAGAGCCATGGGGCTGAGCATTCCCAGTCAAGCCGTGCCTCTCACATGGCTGTGTTACACATCCCACATGAGGATGCAGATCCTGATGTGCACAGAAACATTTTCTATTTTTACCTGTGCAGATAAATCACACCCACTTCTAAAAGGCTAGATTGACTCAAACTCCCCCTTGCTGTTCCCTCACATTCTAACAATCACCTTTATGGTCAGTCTCAAGCATTAACAGTGCAATGATTTTCAGGCACAAATTAAAAACTCATATAATCAGCATTTTATTGTCATTTCCATTACTTCAGCCCCAGAGGTTGCCTTTCAGATTATTCCTCTCCATTCCCAAACCATTTGTCCACAAGTATTTGAAAAGCCTGATGCACTTAAAGAAGAGTAGCAACTTTTCCCACGATCTTAATGGTGGGATTTTCCTTTAAACTCCCACCAAATTGAGATTTCCAATCAAAGTCAGAGAATCTGCAGTTCTTGACTTTCATTTCCCTCTGTACAGCCTTGCCAAGTAATAAGATTCCGCAGAGTCCTTCCGGCTGGCCTGAGGCTTTATAGTTCTCACATCCTGGAACTGCTCTTTCAGCCTGCTTTGCAGAACCCGGGCCTCGGATCCATCCCCGAATTTACAGAGCATCGTTCCTTTTGGCTTTAAAACACTTTGGGATATATCCAGGAGGCCTAAACAGAGCCTGATCAGCTTCTGATGATCCAGTTCTTTGATGCCTGTGGCGTTGGGTGCCATGTCACTCAGGATGACATCTGCCTTCCCTAAGGGCAGCTGGCTCTGGATCGCCCGCAGCGTGCTGGGGTGTGTGATGTCAGTCTGCGACAGGAAAACCGCTCCTTCCAGGGGAGAAACCCGCAGCAGGTCAACACCAAGCACAAAGCCAGTGGGGACAGCAGGATCTGTAAGGATGAATGACACAGGGAACACCTCAGAGTGGCTGCAAAAACCTGCACATGAACAAGCTCTGTGCCAGTCAACAGAGAAAACATCCACCCCCTGCCACAGCTGCCTTCTCGTCCCCTGGCAGTTTGCTGGGTGCATCTGGATGGAGGGTTTGCCATAAGCTCATCCACAGCATAAAGACACAGAAACTCAGCTACCTTGGATAAACAAGGAGGATTTTTCTTGGTTTTCTGCTGCTCTTTCAAGGTTGACATTCCAGGAATCCTGGATAATGGTGCAGATGTTAACACCTCATTTTGTAAATATCAATGGCTTCACCCACATAAACTATGCACAGCAGTTGCTTCCATGTTTCCAGAAGGGAAATAATATTTCAAATAAGCCAAGGTAATTGCTGGAGGTCACGCCAGTTTCAGAACTGGATGAAGGGATCTTCCCCACAACAGCTAATCAGATCACTAGCACCACGTGGTAAGTTTTATTTCATAAACAAAATTTCTCTATGTGAAGATTTACTAGGCTCACTTCTTCATGTTTCAATCAGTGACTCTGGCATTTGCCAGTACCCATGTCACCTCCCCATACTGTTACCATCATAATATTTCCTGGGTTTCATAGTATTTCGATTTAGATTCCATAGTATTTCACATATCTTTCACACACTTCAAAATGAGCATCATCCCCATCTTTCCTGCCAAAAAACTGCACTTACCAGCACCTAAAGCATTGACCCTCTCTACAGCAACCTGGCTCCAGGCACCAGGTGCTGCTCCACAGTCTAGAACAGAAAGTCCTGGACGGAGAACACAGAACTTGTCATCAATTTCCAGCAACTTGAAGGCACTTCGGCAACGGTAATGCTGCTGCTTCGATGCCTTGACAAAGGGATCCTTCAAGTGCCGCTCCAACCACCTCTGCTCAGCTCCAGTCTTCCTCAGAAACTTCACCGTGGTGTGCAGGCATCTGCTCATCCAAAGCCAACAACTGCCAGGAAGAGAGGCAGGTCAACCAGTTAGTATATAACCACTCTGTATTTCAGAAGTCTCTATAATAATTAATTCCAGCCACTACAGGCTCTAATTAATTACACCAGGGAAGGTGTGGACTCTCACTGTTGGGAGACATTCGAAATACAGCTGGACATGTCCCTATTTCACCTGCTCCAGGTGACCCTGCCATGGCAGGGTCATTGGGCTAGATGGTCTCCAGAGGTCCCTTCCAACCCAAACTACTCTGTGATTCTAAAAAGAAGCCCCCAAATTTGACATTTTTGGAACCTTTACTTATCAGGTTCTACCACAACAGCAGGGCCAGATTTTGGATGAGGCCTTTCCTGAGCTAAGGGGAAAAGAAATCCCACTCCAGCTTCTGCTCTGCTGTTTTAAGGACACGACACGTCAGAGTGATCCCAGCACGGTCTGTGCTGCCTCAGCGGGGCTGGTGGCCTCCGTGAGCCCCTCGGAGGAACGGAGCCATGCCAAACTCCTGCAAGCTCCTGGCAGAGCAACCAAGAGGCACAGCATTAACCTAAAACCCCAGACGCACACGAACCCATTCCCGAGTGAAGCTCCAGGCGCCGGCACTAATGACACCCACTGTCCCCCGCGTGGGCGCCGGGATCGCCTCAGCGGCCCCGCCACGCACCTGCCCCCGGCAACAGCAGCTCCCGCTGCGCCCGCCATGGCCGCCTCAGCCCGCCCCATCCCGCCTCAGCCCGCCCCGCCATGGCCGCCTCAGCCCGGTTTTGGTGCAAAAAGGGTTTGGGAAGGGAGGATCAGACTTGGAGCAGGTGTTGGTGCTGAGGTGGCAGGAGAGCAGAGGTCAGTGGCAGCGTTAGATAAGCAGGTACTGGGGACCAGGGGTTGGGCACCGGGCACTGGGGCGGGGTGCTGGGTGTTTGGGGGTGAGGGGCTCTGAACTTTGGCACAGCGTGCCCGCCTCGTCCCTCTCCCAGGAGCCATGCACACGTCCAGACTCTTCACCCTCGTCCTGGTGGTGCAGCCGTCCCGCGTCCTGCTGGGCATGAAGAAGCGCGGGTTCGGCGCGGGGCTGTGGAACGGCTTCGGGGGCAAGGTGCAGCCCGGGGAGAGCATCGAGGAGGCTGCCCGCAGGTGAGGGACACGTCCGGGGGCACAGGTGGAGGTGTTGGACCGTCGGCAGTGGGCTGCAGGTGGAGGTACCACGGCTCATCTGGTCAGTGACACCCTCGTGTTACCAGCACAGTCGTGACCCACCTCTGAACACCTGCTCCACAGGTGATGAGGGAGCATCCACATGTGCAGAAAAACAGGATTGCTCCCCCTTTGTCATCTGTAAATCTTAAACTGTCATCCAGTCTGTGAGCGACTGGAACTTCTCATGTCCTCCCTCCCATCTCTCTGATCTAAACTGAGAATGAGTCTGAGTGCTGGGTGGAGGTTCTTGCACTCTTCAGAGAGGTGCAGGGTTTAATCTTGGCTATATAGCAGAATTACAGCTAATTTAATTTAAATAATTAGCCAAACTGATTATTATTTGATTGTATGGTGACATTTTTAAGTGCTAATGCTGAATTGCAGAATTGAATTTCATCAGTATAAAGGCACAATGTAATTTTTGACCCCTTTAGTACTGATTTCTTGTAGTTCTTTCATCTGTCTGGTCATTAAAATGAAGTATCAGATCACAGCTGAATTGCTAAACTCCTCTAAAAATTAGGTACCTTGTTCTTTACACAAATGTTGCAGATACAAAAGCCAGGCTTTGCCATCTCCTCAGTTTCTGATACATGCCCAAAGCTGCCCTTGCACCTGCAGGAAGATCAGTCACGGTGTGCTCAGCTGGTTCCCAACAGTTCTGCCCTCAACAGCCTCCTCAGCTGTGCCAGCACAACCGCCCCAGCTCTGTGGTGAGCTGGGCCCAGGGACAGAAGGGTCTCTGTGCAGATGTGCTCCCAGCAGCACATGGCCTTAATGTACCTGACACTTCATCATGGCTTTTCGTGTCATTTATCATCTCTGAGTGGAGGGAGGGACTTAAGTCTTGTCACTTAATATTTGCTAGACTTACCTGCCACCGGCTGTGGGGTAAATCTAATGGTTTCATGTAGCATTTGATTTCCTTGGTGTGTTTAGCTGTGCTGGCCCTGAGTTTGACACCAGAACTTCTGTTCACACAAAATGCCAAGTGCTAAAATTTTCCTCAATCCAAATGCAATGTGCCACAGCACAGCCAGCACCTGCTGCTGGGGACTGTCCCCATCCCTTTGCCTGCATTTACCCCAGAGTGACAGGAGCAGCTCCTGCTGAGGTCAGCTGGACAGGAAGCTGTCCCCAGAGCCAGGAGCAGCTGGACACGCTGGCCACCTCACTGGCTGGAGCATCACTGCTGCAGTGCTGCCTTGGGGCACAGCTCTGCTGCAGGAAACATCACACAGTCCAAATCTAACTTCCCTTGTACCACTTCCACTCTGCACTGGGCCCTGAGGTCTGAGGCTGTGGTTCCACGTTGCTGTCTCAGCTGGGTTGGCAGAGGCAGAAGGTGTGAAGTGTCCTCTCAGCACAGGTAGTTAAATATTAAGCCAAAACATGAACAAAAGTTCCCAGTACCAGTAAGATTTCCATCTTCTGCTGGGTACAGCACATTCCCATGAGCAACTGGACAGCTCCTCAGTGGCACATCTTGTAAGAGGAGCATTTAGTGAATGAGTTATTTCTAGTTTGCCACATGTAATGTTTCCACTTGCTACAGACAGAGCCAAGCAGCTGATGGATAAATTGCCTGGAGAACTTAGCAATGTTGTGCTTTGTTGTTCAATTATCAGTGCCTGCAAAAGGAGGCTTTTAGAGTCATTGCTGGAAAACTGCATCTATTTTAGATATAGATAGCTTCTCAGAAGATAAACTAAAATTAGGCAAGACATTAAGTTGAAGTATAATTTTGAATGATGGGATCCATGAAATCCATGCCAAAGAAAGCTGGAGCCTTAAAATCACTTCCATTACATTTTAAAATTGTTGTTACTGCCAAATAGGCAACTACATTAATTATTAACTAAAACTAAAGGCACACAGTTTCAGAGTATTCCTTATTTTTGTACATTAGAAAAACCATTACTAACTACAAGCAAGCAATGCTGCTTCTGTTAGAGGGAGGTAAAATAAAAAAACCCTGAGCACACAGCATAAAGAGAGAAAATGATTGAATGTGCTTCAAGAAGCTGTGCATGGTGGTGTGTGGAAAAAGCTGGCACAGCTCTCCAAGTGCTCTTACAAGTCTTGCCTTGTGGCCTCCCATTATGCTCAATGTACTTCCAAGGAGCAGAAAGGCAAAGTTTGCACAATTGCTTTGTGTTTTTTACACTGCATTTGAATGGGAATTGGAATTCCCAACCTTCTGTGTGCAAATGGTGTTATGGAGTGTGTAATTTAAGTAAGCTTCAGTTTGCTTCAGAAGTAGCTGAGTGTGTAGCAGGTATAGATGTTCTTTCTGGTGTTCATGACCTGCTTCTTCATAATTCTAAAAGATTTAGCTTGGAGTTGGCAAAGCCCTTTGCCTGTCTAAATGAAGTGTATCTTCTGAAGCCACACCCAGTCATACAGTCACGACTTCACACACAACTTCTCTCTTACCTCTGAGACTATCTGCATGTTGCAAGGACTAAATGATAATAAATGATCAATTTTCCTCAATCTTCCCTTTCCAACTTAGACTGTTTCCTGCCAGGCTCAGGAGCATGAAATAACACACAATTCCACGAGACCTGGCTCCACTGTGGTGTTGTGGCCTCCTGGCTTGGTGCAGGTTAGAGCCATGATCTGTTGTACTATTAAGAGCTTTCACCTTCTGTTCACTGGAAGGGTTTTGAATGTGTGAGTAAAGTTGATGACTGCATTTTTGTCCTCCCAATGCTCATTTTCATGTAAGAAGTCTTTTTCTTGTGCAGGGAGCTCCTGGAGAGAGTGGACTGACTGTGGACACCTTGCAGAAGATGGGTCAGATCACATTTGAATTTGTAGGCAACTCTGAACTCATGGACGTTCACATTTTCCGGGCAGATCACTTTCATGGAGAGCCAACAGAAAGTGAGGGTAGGTAGTGATGTGGGGAAAGGAAGGATGTGCATGCTCTTCTGAGACAGCATTGCCCTTATGAAATGGAGAACTGTGCATGCTAAAATGCCTCCCAGAAGGAAGGCAGATGGGCACTAGAGGGAAGCTGCTTGTTGACCAGTATTCACAGTGTAGGCAGCAAAAATCCATGAGAAAAGCCCATGCAAAGTTCTTTTGTTTCCTGCCACCAGAAATGCGGCCCCAGTGGTTCCAGCTGGACGAGGTGCCCTTCCACCGCATGTGGCCCGATGACAGCTACTGGTTTCCCCTGGTGCTTCAGAGAAAGTTGTTTCGTGGCTATTTTAAGTTCCAGGGACAAGACACCATCCTGGAGCACAGCCTCAAAGAAGTGGAGGAAGTTTAAGAAAGCAGAAGCATTCAGCCCACATGCTACTGCCCACATTGGGCTACAGCATCCTGAGTATGACTTATGAGTGTTTCCTTGCTCAGCTCTGCAGAAAACAAGGCTTATGTTCCAGGTTGCTGCTAAGTAAGGAAAGTAAGGGGGTTTCTAGGAGAAGAAATAAAAGTAACAAGATTTTCCATGCTGTGAAGTCCCTGTCTGTAGTAGGCTTTAGTGGTTATGTGATCACAACTATTAAAAACTTTCATGTTAACCCTTTTTAGTGGCTTAAGCTTCTCCCTCATGGGCAGATTTTTTTTTAAATTATTATTATTAAAAATACTTTTTTAGTAAAAGCATGTGTTGTTCTGGTGCTGGGAATGCCTTTTGAAGTTCAAACCAGAGATTCCTTCAGGATCCTCCAGCTGAAGGCAGGGTGAGGTTATGGGAGTTAAGAGAACATAAACCAGAAGTAGATATATAGTCCTGTCTCAGCTCAGCTTTCACTGTTGCAGCTCCTGCTGTAAAGTCAAACTATTTGAGCATTTCAGGTAAAAATATGCTGAACAAATTCAACTTCCAGCAAAGTACCATTCCCTAGAGCCACAGGTTTTGTCCCTGGGCAGGAGCAGGTGACAGCTCAGCACTGATGTCAGCCCAACTCAGCATGGTGGGCAGCAAAAGTTTAATTCAACCATGCCAGAAATAACACATCACATATGTAACTTCTGACACAAGGTGGTGGGTTGTTTTGTTTTTTTTCTTTTTTCAAACACTTTTACAGACATATAACACTTACAGATAGAATCTTGGAATGTAATGTAGGATCTGTAAACATTTCCAGTCTACCAGCTGTAGTAATAGTTCTTTAATTCCTGCATTTGGATAAAGTGCTTCATACATAAGGCTATTCGAGCAAAGCAAAGATACAGGATATTCCAGGCAGGCAAAATTCACACCCACTGAACAATGATTGTTTCTTGTCTCCTTCCAGCAGTTTGGAAAAATTTATACCACTCAAAAACATCCTTCATCCTTCATCTGCTCAGCAAGCCACAGCCACAGAATTAGAAGGATGAATTAACACCTTAAAAACCTTACTTTTCCTTTTGTGCTGTACACTTACAGAGGTTTTGATACCCACCCCTGCTTCTGACCTGGCAGTGAGGGTTCCTGGCTGCTCTAACAGACAGAATGGCTTGGGGCAAATAGAATTAGCACCCCTTAAAAGGATGGGCAGCTTGTACTGAGAGTAGGACCTTACTGCATGGTAGGAAAGGGAAGGACTGGCAGCCAATACCTGTTAAATACCTTGGTTTATTTCCTGGTGGAAACTAAATTGCTGGGTGAGAGACAGCACACGACAATCACACAGAATTACTTTCTGTTCCTCCAGGAGTTTGGGTAGGAAAAGAACAAGCATGGCTCAGGCTTGCACTCCTCTGTTATCCCCTGTGTGCAGTCAGGTGAGTCCTTTCAGAAAGGTGCTTTCCCCAACCCCAATTTTTAGCTCATGTAAAAGAGCTGGGATGTTACTGGTCCTGCTGCCCTGAGACTGACATGGTTTAAGTAAATTCTGTACCCAACTGATACCTTTGTCTTTTAGTAAACAGCACAAAGTGAAGTGTAAATTAGCCTGTTACAAATTCCAGGAATTACACCCTTGCATGGTTAAAGGAGAATTAAAAGCATTAGAATGTAGCAAGGCACCATTGAACATGTTATGACTCAGGAGGAGTAACTTGCCCAGAAGATGAAAGGAGAGGGAAAGAAGGATCAAAGATTTAAGGTATTGTAAATAGAGTTTTGAGCCTTTCAACACCATACTGACAAAAAGCCTGTATATTTCCACTTCACAGGTGGAAGTGGAGAAGCCCTCAGGAGTGACAAAACATAGAGCCCTTTTCAGAGAACAATTTTCAGGCAACCTTTCAGGGTCTCAGGTGTTGACTACCCTGGTACCTCTAGGACTGCTCTGACAGACACTGAAGGCTTTTCTACCATCACTCCTTTGAGCACATGAAGGTCCCCTGACCTCAAGCACACACACAAGTTTCCATTCACAAAAGCACATTAACACTTTGGCACTGCATCTTACAGTAGCATCAGATCTCAGATAGGCAGTGCACACTCCTCCATTTGTCTGGCTTGGTTAGTGTTTACTGCAGAAGGCAAGAGCATGGAGATAACTACAACTGTTTTCCCACACTGGCTAGGGCAGACAGACAGATGAGGTCAGCTTGATGGATCCTTGGAGTCTGTGCTGCTTCCCTCTGGAGGAAGGAAGATGTGCTTGATGCTGCCCTCCAAGTCTGACAGACCCATAAACTGAACGTAACAAAGACAGTAAGGAAATCCCTCACGCATTGAGGGAAGCAAACAGTGCTATTTGCACACTGACCAGTCTCCCAGAAGAAAGGTTTGCAAACTAAGGGTTGTATGTAATAGTGTCTGCATGTGTTTAGGAATGAGAGAGAAGCTTGACAGTCCAGTACAAAATGAACTCTGAAAGTGCCAGCAGCTGGACCAGCTTTGAGAATACTGGGCCTCAGTTCTCAAATACCTGGTGAAGAGTAAATCCAAAACAAGAAAAGCCTACCCCCAAAAATCTCCTCAAAGACACAAGGGTTGACAATGGAGGAATGAGGTGTTTCTCAAAACAACATAATTTCAGTTTCTTTATAGGTCCTGTGGTGTCTCTACCATTGTTACAGTCTCTGCACTAGGACTGTACAATTTGTGCTTGAAGGTGAACAGGAAAAAGGATTTAGTCTAAAGCCCTAATGTCACTTTGATGTTTGCTTTTTGGTGGGTTGTTTTTTGATTTTTAATCAAGTTCAAAATTGTAATTTTTTTCTAAAAGTGAGAACTCCAGAGTTCCATTCAGGCTAGTCCTTTGCAAGCACTCCTATAGAACACTTCCCAGTCAAACAAGTAACATACAAGACCCATCATAAATTATCAGATCTTACCCCAAAACATTAAATATTTTCTCAATTTCACTGTTCACCACATCAGGCAAACAAAGATAAATGGGGGAGGATGGGTGCTGAGACTAAGCCAGCTATAACCAGCCAGCACCTTCCAATAATGCCAGGAGTGAAGAGCATGGAAAAGTCTGGTAACACACTTTCCACACTTGAACCACAAACCATCTTCCTAATCAAGACAAGGTCAAGCAGAAAAACCTGTTGTGCCATGCTTGAGATGATATCTTCTCTGTAACTGGACTGTAGAAACATTTCCTTCCCCTGACAGTTTGCTCCAGCTTGTGAGCAGAATTTCTTCTGCATCACTTAGGAAATCTCCAAGAGAGAATCAAATCTGTCACAGCCATTTGCAGTTCATCTGTCTCACTGGACAAGGCCCGTGTGCAGGAGGAAAGTGAGTTAATATTTGAATTGTTGGAGAAAGCTCTTAGTGCATTCTGTGCAAGGTTGGCTACACAACCTGTTTAAGGCTCAGCACTCAAGGAATTCACTGACAGCAGTGTATTTACTCCATTTTGGGGGATGTGAGTAATGGTTATTCAGTCTCCTGAATCTGGGCAAATAACTTATCTTGCTCCTAGCTGAGGAAACTAATCCAGTATTTCCACCTGGGCTAGGAAGAATTTCATGTTGCACTGAAATTTTGAAATTTAAAAAAAAAAACCAAAACGAAAAAGCTTTTGTGATTGGAGGATTTAAATACGCTTCCTGATAATGGGGGAGTTCCCCAGTGGGAAAATACTGTAATGGTCCGAATTTAACAGCATGCACTCATCTTTGTTAATGTGCTTCCATTTTTACCCATTCAAGGAAAATGCTAAGAAGCCAAGTCACAAATTCCCCTTTGGAAGCTATTTTGGCCCCAGAGAAGTCAGGTTCAGGGAGTCCTGTTCACACAGTTTTGCTGCAGACGTTTGCAGTTTGATTATCAGTTGCTCTGGAGGATGTGCACCATTTCCCCTGAGGTAACACAACATGCACGTTCTCTCCCTTTGCCTCCCGAGGGAAAGCCACTGGAGATGCAAAGTGGAGAATGTTTAGTCCCTTCATCACAACCACAAACCGTTTTGAAAACCCCATTACCAAGGGATGTGGTGTTTTTAGAGATGAGAACTTTCATTTAATTGTCTACTCTCCTTCACAAACACACTGCAATGCTACCCACAGCCAGGAAAAATGACAGTAACATCCTGATAATACTGAATTTTGGCTAATGAATTTTATCAGCACTGTGTTCCAGCCTGCTGGTGCAACAGGATACTTGTGATATTACACCAAAGAAAACACCAGCCTAGCCCTCGGGTCAGCAGCTCTCCGACAGATCTGAACAGCTACTCACCAGATGGAGGTCAGAACCTCCAGAAGACATAAACAAGCTACCTTGTAGCTGTTCTGCTCCTGTAGTACAAGTGATTTACAATTAAGGAGTGTTTTAGTCAATTATTTTCTCATTCATGCCAGGCAAACTCCTCTGAGTTCCCAAACCCAGCTGTCTTTGGCCCCAAACTGAAAAACATGAGCAAGTCCCCAGGCTGCCCTGCAACCGTGAAGGGAACCACACTGACAATACAGTCCATCCAGCACCATCAGGAAAATCCCTGTCACACAGCAGCACTGACCCCTGCCCAGCTGGGTTACAAAATCCAACCACTTCATTCATTTTGTGCTAAGGTCTAGCAGTAAGAAATCAAATCCAGACACCTACAATGGGATGGGGGATGGCTTTCAGCTTTCCCTATGTACACACATCCCTAACACAGGCCCTCCAAGGCATAAAAAGCAATTTATCTCCACTACAAGCAAGTGCTTCAGCTATCCTGTTCATCTCAGCACTTCACAGACGTGCAGAGATGTGTCAGCACAGCTGCAGATAAACATGATTGGAGGACTGTTAGTACAAGATGCAGAGGCCTCAGCAACAACACTGCAGCACTCGCTGTGCCAGGCCATATCCCAACCCCCTGAGGGGTGTCTGCAGGAAAATGAACATCAGCTCTGCCCCAGGGCATTGCAAAATTACAAAATTGTCTCTAGATCCATATGTTCTGCCCCACATCCAGTCTAAATCAGAGAGCAGCTCAAAGCAGCAATATTTAAAAAAAAAAAAAAAAAAAAGCTGTTTGGAGGATTCATTGGAGGTAGAGGTCCCACCCCTTCATTGATTGCCCTTCTTGCTCCATGTGGGATGCTGGGAACATTAATTGGAAAAGAAGTTTCCCTCTGGAGGTGACAGTGGTGGAGTTGGCATACTGCTGGATCCCACAAAAAGGCAGCTCAACTTCGGCTTCAATTCATTCCAAACTTTACTCATCTGTGAGTGGAGAAGGAGAGAAAGCAGACATGACCACACAGCAGGTAACAATATCACCACATGGAATTTTAGCAGCAGTCTCAGGCACTCAGAAGCACAACACATTTTCAGTATTCTCAGGAAGTTCAGTGGACCCAGACTGTTCGTGTTAGACCAGTGCTATGTGCAGCTCCATGAACATTTTCCTGAGCCTGTATGGAAGGAAGATTTCCCTTCTTCAAATTCCTTCACTGAAGGGATGGAAGGGAGCTGAAGAAGAAAAGACTGTTCTAATATAACCAAAGCAAGAAAGTCTGTATATGGGGAATATTAAAAGCCATATTTCAGGTGTAACAAAAGGGAGCTTCTAAGTTTTAGAGCAAAACCTGGAAAGTTTTCTTGTCATACAAATTCTGTATAGCTCAACAAAGAAACAAATTAATCTAGCAAACACACATCATTTATTACAGAGTAGAGATTTAATAGCTGGGTCTTTTTCAACTGCTCACAGGGTAGGGCCAGCTACAGATGAGAGAAGAAAAAAGAAAAATCTTGCTGCAAGAGGACACCATCTTTTAGAGGGGTTAGAGGCCAACCTTGATCCTCACCCCAAACTGAAAAAACCTCAGATAACATCCTAAGTTAGGAGAGAGCCCAACTGCACAGCTGATTAGAGGATGAAGGCCAGTGGGTGAAAACAAATCCATTCACATTCTCATTCTTATTTTGGGAAAAAGGACACAGTGTAGAACTCACCTCTTTGTGACCCTGAATCTGGGAGTTGACAAAGGCCCCCAAAATGTGAGATGTGAGAGGCAGGTAGATGTGGATGAGCTGTGTCTCCTGGTGCAGGCAATACAGGGAGAAGTAATTCCGCAGCTCCATGGTTATGATCGCGTTTTCTTGCTGAAAGAAGAGGAACTCAGTGACCAGGAGGAGGGTGGGAGAAAGGAGAAACAGGAGAAAACAGCATTCCTCCCCACACCAGCAATTCAAACACATACCAAAAACCTAAAAGAAAGGCAGTGCCTGGACCTATTTGATACAACAGGAATTGCCCTTTCCATCATGCAGACTGCTGCTTCCCACAGCTCCTGCAAATGGCACACTGCCAGAGAGCCAGCAACAAGTGCTGAGGAAAACTAACACCTTTTCCACGTGGCACAGCAGGTAGCACAGATTTCCCAAAGTACAGACTACCCCTTTCAGCCAAAAATCTTTCTGCAAATGTGGCTGATCTACAGAGCACACCATTACAGAGCCCAGTCCCACCCTTTGCTCTTCCAGGTGCCTGTCCTACCTCCACAATCCGAGACTCCAGCTGCTCCACAGATTCTGGCTCTTTGTTCTGCACAGTGGCACTCATCATCTGCTTCTTCATCATGCTGTACTTGTGCAACGCTCGCTGGTGCTTGTGCAATACCCCCTTCTCGTGCCTTTCACACAGGTCCTTTATGGGAAAAGAAAACAACAGGTCCACAGTGGGAACCAAGAGTCAGCAAACACAGCCAAGTACATCAGGAACACACACATGTGGTCACGCTTTGTGTCATTTCTATGCTGCAGATTTTGTTTTCAAGACGGTCAAAAGATGCCAGTACCTAAGAATTTAAGAAACAAAACTGCTTGAACCCAGACCAGTGAGCTTAAGAGGCAACCTGGAGCATCACTTCTGCCAGCATTTTAGATCTTATCAGGCCTCTTATCTTTTCTGACCTTCTCAGTTTTAAGTGCTGGCAATTAATTAAAGTGCTGGCTCAAATCCTTCAAATTCAGTCCTGGCCTGGGAATGTCAAGATAGATTGACACACACAGCTGAACAGAAGATTAGTATTAACAAAATCCTTTCATTCATAACTGAACTCATGTCTCCATGAGCAAATCAGCAGCAATCTAGTTCACTGCTTTGACTCAAAAGCAGCCAAATCTAAAAACAAGAAGTTAGCTGATCCATATCCATACAGTTTAACCAATCATATATTTAAATTTATAGCAGTTTGCTCTTTGGCAAGTTCTCATCACCAGATGAGCTGATCTGGAAGGCTACAGAGCTCCTTGTGGCCAACAGCCACTCCCCTCCCTCAGCCAGATGCCCAGTTTGCCTCTGAACTGGCCTCACAGACACTTTTCCATCCAGTTGGCGTTACACCCTCTAAGGAGCACAAGCTTGCTTTAAACAACTTTCTTGTTGGCAGAACAGCAGAGCTCACTTTATAGGACTGGAGTAAATCCAGGAAAAGGTTCAACTTCTCCACCACATCATTCTCTTCCTGTTTACCCTAGAAAACAAGGAAAAAGTACATTTTACGTAAGCCTGGCACCCCAGCCCTTCACCCCCACACCATGCAGGCTCTCACTGCTCCCTCCAGGGCACATCAGCGCTTTCACAACTGCATCAAAAATCTCTCCCATGGCACTGGAGTGTTTAGTCTTCAGTGTGCAGAACAAAGACCTGACTGAGGCAGGAACAGCTTTTCCAACTGACTGATCATTAGAACAAGAGGAGTTGGTTTCACAGGCCTGCGTGTCAGTCCTTTCAGCACACTCTGCCTGGAATTCCTTGCTCTTGCAGATTCCTCCAATCTTTCATCTTCCCTTCCTACAAGATAACTAATCCATTAAAACTCTGAACACCTGCATGTTCCCTGTAATAGTTCATGCATCAGAAGGCAGAGATGAGACACCAAGACAAATTTCACTACCAGTGTTTTTATTTTACAAAATACTCTTTTCTTCCTGTATCAGTAGAGCTCTCTGGAGTGTAAACTCCAGAGAAAGAGACCTGGCCTGACTGATCTGAGCACACTGAGTGTTTTAACACAATGAGATGAAGAGCATCGAAGACAAAACTATTACTTTTCCTTCCCAGACTGTCGTGTTCTCACATCATTCTGACAGTCATTACCACCTTGTACACTTAGACCAGAATGTGGTGCTTCTGTCTGAATGATTCTCATGTAATGTTTAAGTACATGAATGTGAAAATTTGATTCAGAAGTAAGCTATTCTGGGTTCTCTGTAGCAGATTAATAAAATGGAACACAGCACTTTTGGACAGCTCACCCTAGTACTTAATGCGTGCAGTACCATTTAAAATTAAGAAAGAAAGCAGGTTTTTCCTCCCTTTCCCTTGTCTGTTACATTTTTTCCCCATTCAAACACAGTCCAGGTATTTCACACAAGCTTGAACAAGCAGGCTGTTAGTTAAGGATGTGAGTTTGGACTGCAATCTCCCTCTTAACTCTTGAAGGGCTTATGTCCACAGAGCTCATGAGTCAAGATGAAATTTAGGGCAGCAGTGTACCTCATTCATGTTACCAAAAAAAAAAAAAAAAGAAAAGACAAAAGTAAAGAACTCACCTGCTGCACAGCCTTATCTGCCAGAAGTGCAAATTCAACAGACAGACCCTTCAAGGCTTGTTTCAGAGTCCCCCATGTGTTGTTATTCAAAGCAGCCCAGGAAGGAAGTGGGGTAGTGTCTGAGCCCAAAGCACTGGAAGGAGATAAGCAATGGTCACATCTAGGAGACAAATTCCACTGAGGAGATTTGCAGAGAGAAGTTTCAAATCTGTCTAAATAGCTCACAGTGCTGAGCTACTAGTGTCCCATCACAAATGCAGAGTTAACTGTGTACATACTGGGGAGAGAGACAATAACACAAGTACATGAATGTGAAGGTATTTCTGTTTTCTCTCCTCAGACCCTAGGGAATGCAGCCTTAGTGGAAAGTGTGCATTTCCTTCTTTTATAGAAGGAAAATTGATTATGTCCTACAGCATGCACTGAAACACCCATTTTTACCAGGCCATTTGCAGGTAAAAATTACAACAGTTTTGATCTCTAAACCAGCAGCAGAAATGTTCACATCAGCAAACCCTGTTCCTCCAATCCTACCTCAGCTCCTTCCCAAATATGAGGAGGTCGGAGGCGTTATCGATGGCTCGCGAGGCGATCCTCTCCGCACGGTCCCGCAGCTTATAAAAGCTGTTATAAATATTCCTGATCAGCTCCCTGCTGGCAGCAAACTGGGCCTGAATGTCAGCTGGGAGGAAGTCCTGAAGGAGTACAGAGGGATTACTGGTGGATAAATCAGAGGCACACCACAGTCTGCAGGGAGGGACAGGCTTCCCTCCTGTGCTCTCCCACTGTGCTTTAACAACTCTGCAGAGATCAGTTTCCCATTTAGGTGTCCAAGTCACATGTCACACAAATAGCCCTAATTTTCAGAGGCAGAAAGAGGTTCAAATACCCAGTGTAGACAGAGCTGGCAAAATCTGCCATTCTACTAGTAGTTAAAAGAGGGTTTGTGAGGTTTCAAGCTCACAAGTTCTGATCTGATCCTACTGGTAACTCCTAACCCAGTAAAGTCAAGCATGAACTGAAAGTTCAGCTTTTTTTTGACCAGTTTATCACTGGTAAAAGCCTGAATTAAGCTCTAGTTGCAAAACCTTCTGCAAGAATTGCAGGAACCTGAACAACAACTAGCTTTGAAATTGCTCAATGAACACAGTGGATGTGTACTTAATCACTGGGATAAAGAGATATATGGAGAACTTGTAACTAACTTTTCCATAACAGTCCAAATTGTTCTCCCACAGGAAGAGCACAACAGACAGAATGAGGGCATGAGCACAAGGGAAAGACATCAATCTAGACATTAACTTTTAAATTGTGCAATTTGTGCATTTGTTTGTTATGCAAGTACAAGTAGTTACAGAGAAACATGTTCTGAGCAGGATTCATTGTTTAAT
This sequence comes from Muscicapa striata striata, assembly GCA_030060385.1. Taxonomy (NCBI): domain Eukaryota; kingdom Metazoa; phylum Chordata; class Aves; order Passeriformes; family Muscicapidae; genus Muscicapa; species Muscicapa striata. The sequence continues at coordinate 4,795,613 of JAREIS010000126.1, read as the reverse complement.
CTATATCATATTCATGAGACAGAATTTAGCTAGAAATATCAGGCCCTTAAGAGTCAAAAGTTTATTTGATCTTTTCAATAAAATTACAAGTCCTTCAAACTCTAGAAACAATTTCTCCTACCTAAGGTCTCCATCACTGCATAAATGCCATAACTGAAGCACTTTGAGAATAAAGCCATATAAACCAGAATAACATATTGCAATAAATTAATATACATACCTTAGCCTGGGTAGCTAATCTGCAAGTCACAAATTCATCTCCTACTCCCTGGACCAACTCCCTTAGCTTATTCTGTACATCCTGCAAAAAATATAGAATCAAATGAGCAGGAAAGAACTATGAAAAAACATAGGCAGTTCATGCAGGTCTCAGATATATTGCAGCAGCAAGGCACAACTCAGCAGATACAGCTTTACTAGGTTAGGTTTAATTTAAGGAAAACATTATCTCAGTTATAATTTTCAAAATGCTATACTCCTGGCATTGAGTGAAATTACCTTCCACTTTCCACTGTGGAAACACCTACTGAGAGAAAATTCTCTTCATCCCAGGGAGCAAACCCTCGTAGGTTAACAGCAATTCTGAACACTGTGCCCAGCAAGGCAGTTACAGCAAGACATGCAAGCTCAGGACTATTGCTGACAAACACTCACTGAGCCACTGAAGGACAGAAAGAGTTTCAAGAGCACATCTTCTGAGAAAGGGGGATGTCGAGCCACCAGGTTTATAAATCGCTTCAGCGCTCTCCTCCTCGATTCTATGAACTCGCGATCAGCTGCAGGAAGAAACATGAAATTTCCATTCATGCCCCTCACGTTACATCTCAGAAAGAAAAAAGCATTGCAACAAAAACCAAAGAATGTTACCTATAGCCTGTCAGCTCCCAAAACCAGACCTTTCAGACTGACCACCTGAACAAATATTCCATCAAGCATTCGTTACCTCTTACCAAAATCCAGTATACATAGCTACACATTTTTTCCACAGGGTAGGTCAAGGAGGAAGGACAAACAGCCAAGTCTAAGGCCTGAAACCTCCACTTACAAACTATGGGTCTATAGAGATGCTTCTTCCTCTGAATCAATTCCACAGAGGATATCCCAGCCTGTTTGGGACTCCTAGGATCAGCATCCATCCTTTTCATGCAAGATGTCAAAAGTATTTTGGAAGACTTGCACAGCAACCTGCAGTACATCCATCCAGAGTCAAACTAAACTTGTCAAACTAAAAAAAAAAATCTACCCCTCTTGCTGAAACAGGAAGATTTTCAGTCTGGTAATAACTGAAATAAGGAAGTAAATCAAAGTTCCTGGAGTTTTTCAGGAACAATAAGAAATAAAACCAAAGATTAAAAGAAAAGAAAGCAGCATAGAAAGAAATTAAAGGAATGCTCTTATCCATGACAATACTCTCATATCATGAAAGATTTTTACTCTTTTGCCACAGTGTTAAGCTGGCAGTTTGCTGGCTGTGGGGACTGTCACAGGTGATCCTCAGTACAGCACTACCCACCAATTCATTTTTCTGCCACTGGGGTTGCAGATCTTGATTTTGCTTTGCTCACACTTAACCTACACGGACATTTCTGAAGTTTTGTACACACTCCCCACAGGATCTGCCTCAGATGGTTGCTGTCCTCCAAAGGAGCAGAGCAGGTCACTCATCTCCATCGGACAGGTGGAGGGGAGCAGACCCACACTGGATCTGTGTAACTCAGCAGAGGAGCACACCAAGGACAAAAGCACAGAGCTTTGTCCATCCAGCTCTGGGACTTGGCTCCAAGAGTCACACATCTATACTAATCCAACAAATCCTGTGTCCTGCAATACCATTTGTCAGTCCATTAATCTACTCAGAAACAAGAACTACCAGTTCCCTTTCCTTTTTCCTGTTTGCAGTTTCCATTAAGCCCACTTCCACAGCTCTTCTATATGCAGTCACTGGACTAAAGGCTACCAGCACTCCCTGCCTCCTCACAGCTCTGCAGTGTACTAGAACTGTTCTCCGAGCAGTTTGGGAACTAATCCTATCACTTTTTCCCTAAAGTTATGATATGTGTGGGAAGAAATGCACCAGTGAATGCAGGGAAATATCAACACACCAGCAATGCAAGGAAATAACAGTCCGTGACAAGTGATAGATACTTGGGGCTTCTGTCAATCATCTTCAGTCCACTGAGATTAATCAGAGAAGGTCTCTTTGCTCACAGGTATTGCATGAAGTGGAAATTCTGGCTAAGAACACTGCATCAGGTTAAATTCACACACGGGTTTCACAACCCTCCCAAAAACATCTTCACAATTCACATTCTATCATAAGAATATATGACCATTGAAGCTTTTCAGGGGTGTGATTTTGCTTTGCTCCAGTTCACTATACACCCTGCTCTGCTCACTGTTTACCAATTCTGCTTTACTGGAGCAATACACAGACTCCTTAATTGGAATCAATTATTTGTTGAAACTCAGTGAGCTTAGCACCATGGACAGGAGAGAAGACACTGAAAAGCTTTAAAGTATTAAACAAGATGGATTTTATACAGTTATACAACTTTTTAAACCAGTGTCAATATTTGAGATTAATGAAAAAATTGCTCCTGAAGGAGCTCCGATACGCTTTCTGTCTTGGGATACTTCTTGGTTTCTAGTCTAACTGCTAAAGTATACTTGAATGAAATTACACTGATTTCACTTAAGTTGGAAAAGAACTTTTAAGATCACTGAATCCAGCTGTTAAACTAACACTGCCAAGTCCACCACTAAACAATGATCATTACAACCTGTTTTCCTAAGAAGCAATATCTGTAACTCTGCCATGCTCTTGTGTAGAATTACAATCATTAGACACCGAAATCCTACAGGAAGAAACCCCACTGAAATATTGCATTCATACCTTACCTATAGGAATTTCTAGCACAGCAATAATTCACACTTCCAAATTGTTTATTATAACCTCAAAGTTGTTGTCTGAGGCAAGCAGAAGCCAAGAGTTTCAATCTTTTAAACATTTCTTTTCAACAGTATCACCCTGATGGTGCCACCATGAAGCAGAACCCCTCCAGTCCAAAATGAAGAAGCAGGTTTACCTCCCAGCATCCTCTTTGGGGGCAGTGCTGGCACCATACGATAGGGGAACTTCTGCAGCAGCATCTCGTGGAACACCACAAAGTCATTGTATCGTCTGTACACGGAGCACTTGAACCGCTGCAGAAAATGGGGATAAATCAATGCACAGCTCAGACAGCACCACCTCCACAATTTTGGTTTTTTTGCACTGTCAATACAAATTTCTTCACTAGCTCAAAACAGTTGGAAAGACCCAGCTACCTGTGCTGATTTCTTACAAAACCATTCCGTTTCCATTGTCACACATCTGCTTTTTTACAGAGCTCAGGTTTCAAGCAAGTCAACTTGCAGCCCACCCTTCACAGCTCAGTTAGATGTTCCATGCTGTGGAGGCTCAAGTCAGGAAGGCCCAGTGCTACTGCATTAAAAGTCAGCCCACATAACTGGTCTACTTAGAACCAGCATCACTCAGCACATCTAAATCACTCAGGACTTTGCCAGCAGAAACTGCACAGACACTCACAGGAGGATACATTCTCACCAAGCCCAAAGCTTGTTCATGTTACCTTGCTGGAAACCTCATATTCCACATGTTTCAGAAAAAGGCCCTTCTTCTCAGGTATAAGCTCCACCTGCACACTATCCTTGCTCAATAGCTCTTGTAGGGTGTGGGAAAGCAGCAGTGGATTTCCCTGGGGCGTCTGCATTAGAAACTGTTCCGGTTCCCTTGGTTCATTTACTGGATGCTTTGCCAAATCTAGAAGACAAAAAGGGAAAAAACAGTAGACCTGATAAGATAAAATAGTAAAAGTAGTAGCCTTAAAATACTCTGTTCCTTTGCTTGGTGCTCCCAGAGTGCTGCAACACAAGCAGAAGCCCAGCCAGGCCACTCCCCTGGGAGGTGATGCTGCTTCACACACGTTCACATCGCCGGTACCTCCCTGCTCACAACACCCAGGGCACCACCAATTATATCGAGTCAGAGAAACATCTCCACTAAGCAAAGAATCACAGGCCAAATTTGTTCTGTGAATCAGCTAAGAGGCCTGCATTTCCTGTCTGTCCAGCTCCCACCACAGCACGATCTGCCAAAGTGAATGAAACCCTTGCTCAGCACTTTTGGATCCTGCCTAGAACAACTCATGGAAGGAAAGCAAAATGGGTCATTTTACTGAGCTGTAGAAATTTAATCCATTAATTTTGCACATCATTACAAAGGAAGGAGACACTTCATTTGCCATCATTTTATTAAGCTCTATGACAGTGTGCTACAGTGAGCATGAATTACAATCATTTACTATGTCAACATACTTAAGTTCCAAAGCAGAGGGAAAAGGTTCCTAATAAGAGCTACCAAGCCAACAATTCCTCAATCACAGCAAGCTGTGGCAAAATCTTTCAAACTTCACTACTCTCTTCCACTCCTTGTAGCTAGAAAACAAATAGCTTTTGACAGTGAATTTGACCATAACTGGGAAGCTTTGGACAGTAACTGATTCTCAGAGAGATGCAGAAGTGAAAAAAGATGGGTCAAAAGAATGTGGCCCCAGAGGACAAATGACATCAAAGGAGGGGCAAAGCTGATGACTCAGAGTGTTCTCTTATCAAGTGGCTGACTGCAGCCTCTTATCTCAACCTGACTTCATAACTACATCTATTATGTGACTTACACTCTTTTTCAAAGCTATCCTCTCTTTTCTACCCATTCCACACATAGGAAACAGTGTGAAAAATGAGGGTATGACCCTGGACTCTGTTCAGCCCATACATGAGCTCTGCTCTCCAGCCTGGAGTGGTGGGTTGCTTCCTTTCTGGAAGAGGCATACTGCAAACAAGCTCTTTTATAAAGCAAATGAAATCCACTGATGAAAGGTACCTAGAGAAGCCAGGTAGGATTCATTACCCCTTCCTTCCTCACCATTGTGCAGAAATTCTTAAATACATCTCCAACTTTGAGAATACAGACAGTAACACTGCAGAAGAAAGAAGCATTTCTTTAAGCTTTGATACATAGTTCAAAAAGTTGTTAACAGAGTAACAGATTAACTCAAGGAAGATAAGAAGTCATATCCTTAACTTGAAACCCCTGATCTCCTCCTGATAAGGATTTCCCACCTGCTCTTTCATGTGTCCTAGGCCCTGATAAGTGGGGAAAACAAGCAATCTTTAATTCCTCAGATTTATAACTTGGTAACAGACACTTTGCTATTTGTTCCATAAAATGCTTAATGAAACCAAATCCAGGACAAATGACCTTACCCCACATGCCTCATCAGGCTTCAGATTCCTGCAAATGTGACTCAGAGAAGCAAGTCTTAACACCTCTGCTTTAATAGACATATCACCTGTTAACCCCACCTATGTAGCAGCTCCTAAAAACTTCCAGCTACCTGCCAGAAACTTGCAGTAAAATAATACAAGCTAATTCAGTGTTGACATGGGATACTGCTGGATAAAGTGATAGTGTAGAGGACAAGGCATCCTGGCTATCCAGAGCAGCACTTCTCCAGGTGTCCACCCTGGCAATTTTTGGGTTTACCTGCTCAAGACACACCAATGAAACACAACAGCAGATGTTGTTACTCTTCCAGTGCACTCACACATATCCCTGCAGAGAATTCCAAAGCCTTCTGTGATGCTCAGCCACTGGCAGATATTGCAGAGGCCTCCCCCAAAGGGGGCTACTCAAAATGCACCCCAATTAATTCCCCATGCAGTGCCAACCTGTACTAACACAGCATCTCCTCCTGCCTATTGATTCACTGTCTCTGCTTCCCATCTTTCTGCTGGACAGCCAACAGCACAAACCAGTCCCTGAACTGGGGCTCTGCATTGTCTGGTAAACTCCTGAAACCCCAAAGGCAGGAGATAGGTATGAGGAGAAAAGATGAACAGGGTGAACCATGAAACCCTCACTGTTTCATCTTTAAGTCCCAGAACCAAACTGGTGTTGAGGACTCTCAAGTTCATTAGAGAACCCCATTACTCATTAAGATATCTACAGAGTGATGCCCCACCAGCCAAGAGTCCACAGTCCTTTGACAATTCAAACATGTTGCTCTTTTCTTGGTAATTCCTCCCCAGTTTTTACCAAGTTATTCTCTAAATTTGCTTTCTAAAAACCACCTACAGGACATGCCTTCTCTCTATCAGCAGTTCACACTCTTGGCTTTCCCTGAAATATCCTATACCTTCTTTACATCTCAACCTTCTCTAAATGTGTGAAATCACACAAACCAGAAAACCATGCAAAAAAAGGTTGAATAATTACTGTTTAATTAATAACCCCAGCAAGTCTGCTATCAACAAGACAGTTACTCAGAGTGAATCTACACCCACAACCACTGGTCTGAGAACACTATAAAATGACTTGGGAACAGCTGTTAACCTGCTTTAAGAAATGCTTATCATGGCATTAACACTAACCCTACAGAGCAATATATTCTTCAGCTCATTTTTCATTCTACGTACTAAAGAGCCTATTTGGGAACAGCCTCAAGAGCTCTGGCCAGGAATGGTGGATAATAGTGGGAACTCATTGGTATGAGCTCCTGTGTTCAGCCAGTAAAAGAATTTACATGCATTGTAACAGAACACTTAAAGCTCCCCATCACGCACTCTCTGCTGGAGAACAGCTAATTTTGAAAACATTCCCTTTGGTTTCAGCAGATCATTATCTAGTAAAGTTTATGTAGAGAGAGGAGCAAGTGGATACAGAAATGAGGTATGGAATGGTCCCCTGGAACACTGGGAAGCAGACAAAATAGAAATCAGCTTTTTCCTACAAGCTAGGCTTTTGCTACAGCAGTTTCTCAATCTGTTGTCAATAAGATATCAGGAAGTGACCTGATACAACTGAAAACAAGTTGATATCAAAGTTTAAAAATAATACATATAAACATACATATGCAAACAAGAAGACAAAATGACAAGACTTAAAAGTTTGAAAAAGCATTCAAAGGATGGCCTAGTTTTTGTTTGGTTGTAAAAGAAAACAGCTATGAAAACACCACATAATACTTTTTTTTTTTTTTTTTTGTAACAAGTCAGATAGCCTTTGGACTGAAGAGAGTTGAGAAACTTACCCAGAGAACAACTGCAACAGAAAATTTCTCTACTTCATACCATGTGTTTCATGCTTTAGTTAGTGCTCAACGTTCATTACTCCACTGATACAACTGGGCAGCAATCTGCCCTCCATGGAGTTACCAGTTTCCTCCACCCTAATTTCCAAAATCATCCATTTAGGAAAGCCAGGGCAAAATTCCAAGTACCTGGATAGCTGCACAGAGTTTTCACATGTGAGTAAGCACACACAGTAGAGATGCCAGGACTGGAAGCACAGGTGGTAAATCACAACATTGATCTCCCTTCCCTGTTTAAGCTCTGTCAATCAAATTTGGAGGCCTTATCTCCATTTTACAGATGGCTGATGCTACCAACTCTTTATTACACTAGGTGCTAATCAGGTAAATTTATTAGACATGCTTAAGTAGATGGTGCCAAAGAATTACTGGTTATATTAGTAGCATATTTACTAGGAGAAGAAAGGAACCTGTAAGGAAGAAAACCTTCAGGAAAAGCTCAGATCTCTCCTCCAAGATCACAGGTCACAGCTGTGCAGAGCAGAGGGGATCCAACCCACAGGAAATGCAAGGGAACATGAAAACTGACTGGGTTTGTACACAGATACCTCAGATTTCTCCCTGGAAAAAAAGAGGGCTCCACTACCAACTCCTGAGCCAGGAAAACTAAAGCAGGAATCATTCATCAGCATTTCCCTTTCCTTTCTTGTCTTCTTATGAGAAGCCCCAGGAATTATGGAAATGCCTTTCCCCCTTATTGTGTCAAACACATTCCTCCATAATTGCAGAATCCAGCATCCACATCGACCTCTCTGAAAGCTGGTGCAGATTTCAACTACAAATTCAAACGGATTCCCATCTTAGTTTTCATTTTTTAAAATATTACATCATTTGAAATCCCCTAAAGAAAAGAAGTTCCACAAAAAAAGCATACAAATCTTCTTTCCTATTAAAGGCTTTATGTATTTTTTGAAAAATTTAAAACCATGCAATTCTTATTTCAAAAGGAGAAAAGCAAAAGAATCAGTCTAACAAAGCTAAGTGCTACACAGCTGTGTGTTCAACATGGAAGGCAGGTCTGTATTTCTTACTGGGCACAAGGAAAGTTATCATATTTAGCTTCACGCTAATTAAGAGTCTCCTTCCTTCTTCTTCCCAGCAATTCCCTTGTAAATACAAGCTACCCAATGCCAAAACAAGATAAAATAGCACACACAGTCATAAAATTGGATGCTGGAAACAGGCTCCAACATTTTGTTTTTCTCCTTAAAAAAAACCAAAACACCACCACCACAGATGTCAAGTATGTACCCTGCACTAGATAGTCTGGGTTTTCTGGGCTTTTTTTCCCTTGGTTAGGTTTTTCTATTTCCCCTTTTTTTTTTTTTTTTTTTTTTTTGTTGTGGGTAGTTTAGTTTTGGTTTGGAGAGGGTTTTTTGGTGGCTGTTTGGGGATTTTTTCCAAGTAAGTTTAAGATAGTTACTCAGCACTTGGTGCTCCTAAAGATGAAATAGACAATTATGCCACAACTCAAGAATAGATTAGACTATTTAAACTTAATTTAGTACTATTTGAAAAGCACCTGAATTTCTGCAGGGGACTGCAGCTGTAGGCCTCCTGCTGCTTCTCAAACTACCACAGTCCCATACTTCAGCAGAAAAAAAAACCCCAACACCAACTTGTCACACAGATTTACTGTGTGTAAAGAACCAACCTTAAGCCTATTGCCCTGCTCTTTTAACTTAGCTGTTAGATCATCAACTGATTCATCTGATTTCCCAAGTCTGGGAATACAAGGGCCACATTCCATTCACAAGTCAGCCATGAGCCACAGACCCCAGCTGGAGCAAACACAATAAAGTGAGATGCAGCTACTTTGAAGAAATAACAGGATTAGCAGAGAAAAATCCATCGAGGAATGTGCCCTAAGATTACAGAGACAAAAAGTCAAATGCTCACTAGGGCTGGTTCCCAGCGCTCAGTGGATGACTGCTAAACTATCATTTTTCACAAAGAGGTTGGGAGTGTAAAAATTCACACCCAAAAATGTAAGCCAGCAAGCAATAACCCAAACAACTACTCCAGGAAACTTTCACAAGGACATTTTAGTCTGACTACAAAACTGGCAAGTTTCTACAACCAACTGTCCTTATAGAGGTCAAGAATATCCCATGAAAAGAAATAGTTTATCTTTGTTTTGCTTCTCATTTCCCTTACATGTTTCTCACCCTCCTTGTTAAGCTGGGGAAAACTTGATGTTAGCATTTAAGCATTAAAAATGGCATTGCCACTCCAGACACTACAGCCTCCACATGGTCTTTCACACATTTTATAGTTAGAACAAGCTCATTCTTATCCCTAATCCTGCAGAAAAGCAATCATTAAAGCTCTTCTCCTTTTGTACCAATTCCACATGTCTAGAACTGGTAAATTTTTCTCCCTCAACCTGCACCAACCCCTAAAACTTGAAGGCTGTGGAGGAAATCAGTGGTCATGTGCATATTAATACTGTCTGTAACCTGTGCAGCCCTCCCATGGGCTGAACACACAGTTAAAGGTTTCCCATCAGAAGAAAAAGGGACACCTCACTCCCTACACAGCCAACACAACCTGGAGTACCTCCCTGCAATCACTGCAAAACAGACTCACATGGAAGCAAAAGGGGGAAAAAAAAAAAAAAGTCAATAAAAGCCAGTCTACAAAATTGACTTCTACATGCTGGACATTATCCCTTTTTTTTTTCTCTTCGATTATATTAAAGTACTTTCAGCTCTGCTAAATCAAAAAGACAGCATTTGTATGTGCTCTCATGGGGGGGGTATCAATGACACCTATCAGGACTCTCATTACTCTGGATATTTAAATCCTCCCAAAATACTCCCTGACAAGCTGCTGATCTCCAAAAAAAAAAAAAAAAAATTACATATGGGTGTGAAACTTTGAAAGACCTCTGAACCTGCATCACAATGCTAGAAATAAAAAAAACATTGCTGAACTCACAGCATTATTTTTCTTTAGCCAAAATCATTATAGACCCTCTTGCAGTGTTCATCATAAAATCTTTGCCAAAGAAAACCAAGTTTTCTAAAGAAGGCCGAGTAGATCAGAAAGGTACAGAAGCACCACCACCAGAAGTTAATCAGTCCAAGAACACTCTACTTGGAGACAACTGTTTTATCTCTATAAGGCTCCTGAAGCAGATGGCAAATCCATAACAGACATACCTGAGCAAGCTCTCTCTTTGGTACAGTAGGACATTTTTTCCACAAAGGCTGCTGTTCAATGTTACATTAGTCCTGGGCAGAAATATTACAAAATAATTTATTTATAAGCATTATCTGCATCAGGAGCATCACAGGCCTAACAAGAGCAAACTCACAGTGGATCCTAAATACAATCAACCGAACCATTTTTCCATGCATTAAGCTTACCTACTTATTTTTCACTCCAAACTATGCAAAAAAACCCCAAAAACAGTATGCACAGAGCAGGTACAAAACTTCGGCCACTTCAAAGAAAACTTTACAGAGCTCTCTGAAACTTTCTTTCAGTTTAACTGCTAAAAGAGTCTAACGTGTTATTCCCTCAATCCACCCAGGAGCTCTCTCCATCTCCCATTTCGCAACAAGCGCCGGCAGCATTTGGCTACGAGTTTCCTCATCCCAGACCCAGCGAAACTCCAGCGTTGGGAGCTGGAGCTCTCCCCGCTGGAAGCGCCGCTGGCTGGGCTCGGAGGGAGCACAGGGACCGGAGAGCCCCGAGCGCGGGACGGAGCCAGCGCGGCGCGCACGGAGCGGAGCGGAGCGGAGCGCTCGGCGCGGGATCCCCACGGGAGACGATACGGACCGCGCCCGCAGAAGGGCTGCGGGGAGCTGAGCGCCTGCGGGGCCACCAGCGGGCAGGTAACGCCGGCGGCCCCAGCGCTGCCGCTGCTTCCCCCGCAGCTCCGCACGGGGCGGGACCCCCGCGGCCCCCGAGCGGCACCGCTGCGGCCGGGCCGGGGCCGGGGCCGGCAGGGTCCCGCTGCCCCGGGCGGAGGAGGAAAGCGGCGGCGCTGCCCGCAGGTTTTGGCGGGGAGCGCGGCCCCGAGCCCGGTCCGCTCCGCGGGCGGGCGCGGCTGACAGCGAGGGGCGGCCGGCGCGGCCCCGCCACCCGCACCCCCGTACCTGCGGCCGTGCCGGTGCCCGTGTCCGTGCCCGCGGGCGGCTCGCCGTCCATCGCGGCCGCGGTCATGTGAGGCCGGGGCGGCCGCCTCCCCTTCCTCCGCAGGGCGGGGCGGGCGGGCAGAGCCGCCTCCCGCGGGGCCGGGGGCGAGGGCGCGGTGCCCGCGGCGCTGGGCTCCGCCCGGGCCCTCCCGTGTCAGATGCCGGCTCTGCGCCCCGCCGCCCCGCTCGGACAGGCTCCGGCAGGGGCAGCGAGCCGTGCCCGCCGCTGGCGGGAGCGCTCCGAGCGCCTCTGAACCGCTTCGGGATTAATAACACATCTCTCGAGTACCTTAAAGCGTGTAAAACGTGATCGGCTCATGGGCTTAATACCGGATTATTCCGAAGTGTAGCTGCTTTATTTTTTCATATCTAAAAAGGATGGTTGTTGGGAACTTCAGGGAGGCTTTCTTATGCGCTAGTAAAGTAGAATAACTGGTGAGGCTGTACTTTGGGTCTCCAGTCACACAATCACAGAATCTGTTGGGTTGGAAAAGAATTTGAAGTCATCGAATCCAACCCATGATCGAACACCAACCTTGTCACCCAGACCATGGCACTGAGCCACGTCCCCTCTATCCTGAATGACCTCCAGGATCGGTGCCTCCCCCAGCTCCCTGCACAGCCCATTCCAATGTCCGATCACCCTTTCTGTGAAGAAATCCCTCATGATATCCAGCCTCAACCTCCTCTGACACAGCTTGAGATGGTGTCCTCTCATCAGATTAATTACTCCAAGTCAATTTTGGTATCTTTTCTTTAACTGAGTTCCTTTTCCCATGGCATTTCTGCTGCCATCTAGGCAATTATATGCTCAGTATTTTTTTATATATTTTGCATGCATCTGGATTTTTGGTAAATTTAGTAGAAATGAACACTAAGCTATTCAGAAAAGCACATAAATATGAACATTTGAAATGCAAATACACTTTCCAAAACTGCATAAAAGCAAGAACTGCATGTATGAGCACCTCTCATTTTATTAGTGATTTTTTTTCTCACTTCCTGTACTTTATTAGTCGGGAATGATATGGGTGACTGGTGAAAAAAAAAGGAACATGTTTTGTACAGGGATTTTCCTGAAAACACCATCAGACATGAAAAACATCCTTATAGATTTTGGACCTCCAGATTGAGATGTTACAATCCATAATGCTTTATGTTTTCAATGTCCAAAGAATTGAATGCATTCCCTAATTAATAGGGAATTCCTGATATTTTGTAATCATGCGAAGCTAAATAGTCACCTCCACTGTATGCATAGAAAACTAAAGCAGAAAATTATGAAATGAGAATTATTTCAGGAGTAACTGTGATCACAGTGCTCCCCTTTGAAAGTTTTTGTGCTGCTACAAAGATGTGAATGAGTCGAGTGATTCTCCTTTTCCTCCCCCCTCAGTGCTATTTCAGCTCAGTCCCCACGAGTGTGGGTGCAGACGAAAGCTGTGTATAAAATTAAAAAAGCATGGCATTATTTAAACTGAGAGGCCCTTCAAATCATGTTTGTACAGCAGCCGAGCAGAGTTTTGCCTGCTCAGCACTTCTGAACACCACAGGATTTTTCGCCTATATAGCATTTTTGGGGAAAATGAATGGAGGAATCAACATGTTCTCATTTAGCTATAGATTTTTGATTGGTCTGTACTTAAGCTAATAGCATAACTATTTATTTGATATAAATAAGATATTCTCAACCAAAGATTGCTTCGGAGTCTTGAAGAAAAATACTGTGGAAAATAATTCAATTGCAGAAATAATTTTTCAACGGGGCCAGAAAGAATCTGCTTGACTTAAGTTACTGAACACTTCTGTATTTGCTGTAACTGTAGCAAAAACTTCTGGAAAACCTTGAGCATAAAGAAAAAATAAAACACTAAATAAAAAGAAAAAAACACATGTGTCAGAGAATCACAGAATGGTTTGGGTTGGAAGGGACCTTAAAAATCATCTTGTTACAACCCCATTCTGTGGGCAGAGGCACCTTCCACTATCCCAGGTTGCTCCATGCCCTGTCCAGCCTGGCCTTGGACACTTCCAGGGATGGGCCAGCCACAGCTTCCCTGGGCAACCTGAGCCAGGGCCTCAGCACTCTCACAGGGAAGAGTTTTTTCCCAATATCTAATCGAAACCTATTCTCTTTCAATTTAAAGCCATTTCCCCTTGTAAATAGTCTCCCTCCATTTTACTTGCAGGCCTCTTCAGGTATTGAAAGGCCACAGTCAGGTCACACTGAACCCTTCTCCAGGCTGAACAATGCCAATTCCCTCAGCCTTTCCTTCAGGAGAGCTGCTCCATCCCTCTGATCACCTTAGTGGCCTCCTCTGGAATTGTCCAAGAGGTTCATGTCCTTCCCATGCTGGGACCCCAGAGCTGGACACAGGCTCCTGCTGGGTCTCACCAGAGCAGAGCAGAGGGGCTGAGCCAGCAGGTTCCAGGTGACAAAAGCAATGCAGAAATAGCTCCCTACCCGAGGCCCTGCCTCACAGCGTGTCATTCCAGGCACGTCCTGTCAGGATTAGATGAAATTTCATACAAGAACTTGCTTACTCCTTCAGAATTCAGTTTAGGAAACAGAGCTGTCAGCTTCACTATTCTCAGATCACCTGCACACAATAAAATTCATGAGGCGCTGCTGTTTGGAGAGCTGTGTTATAAAAAGCCATTTCTGCAATGTTTTTTCTCCCAAATTTCCCATTGATTAGGAGTTTTGCATGTGGAGTACTTAAAGGAACAGGCTTCAGCTGCCAGTGCCAAAATCTCCGGTTTTAAAAGTTGTTCCACTCTCCCTCAGACTGCTGAGTAAGGGCTGCAAGAAAAAAGAAATAGCAGTGAGATAGGACAGGGACTGAGGGGAAATTTCAACAGAGAAAGGAAAGGAGGGAAGGAAGGAAGGAAGAGCAGATAAATCAAAAGTTGCTGAAAAGTACGGGAAAGTGCAAAGACCAGCCCGTGCAATGTCAGGGAAAGGAGAATTCGATGCTTAGATCCACTGTTTAACCAAAGTGACTGGAAAAGTGCAAACAGGAAGAAGGGCAATTGCAGAAATTGCACATTCCAGCAATACAGACAACTGTGGGGGTGGTGAAACAAAAGCAACACAGACCTCATACAGACCCCTGGAAGAGCCATGGAATATTGAGGACCCAGCTGGGACCACAAATTGAACAGCAGCCACGTCCTGCCTAACATTTGGAAAAATCCATGGTTGTGATGGCAGGAAACAGCACCTTCTGTTCACTTCAGTGCTGGTGCTGACCGGGAAGTCAGGGTCTGGTCAGCTACCACGATATAATGAGGGGAAAAAATTGCTGCCCAAAGTGCCAGTCATCGTTTCCATTCATTCGAGCTGCCTTCAGCAGGGAACGGACACAGGCAGTGGAATTGGAGTGGAGTTCGGATGCCATCGTGTGACTCCCAGAAAAATTACACAACTGCCTTGGCTTCTTAAACACCTGCCCTCAAGAGGTTGTCAAAACATGAAAGATACTGCAATATAAGACAAGTTTAATTTTTAAATGCCACGTACAGTACCCGCTCTGTCCTTTTTTCCCTTTTTTTCCCCTTTTTTTCTTTCTTTTTTTTTTTTTTTTTTTTAATGCTGGCATTTTTGATAATTGACTGAAAGCATTGGGATAAAAAAAGAAATCCTACTCAAAATGCAAGTGCTCGTCTCTAAGTTTTAACAGACAAGCCATTTCTCAAGAACTTTTTGCTCTAAAATTGTCACCTCGAGATGGTATCCCAGGCAAATCCCAAGTTCTCTGAACCGGTCTGAATACACTATATACAGATATATATATATATATATATATATATATATATGTGTGTGTGTGTGTGTGTATACACACATGGTAACAGTGTGTTAATAAAGTCACACTTCACGTATTCTTCATTAGCCTGAAGTGCTCGGACTTTAATACGGTGGTTTAATCGATAAAGTGTAACGTGGGGTCATGTCTCTCAGCTCAGTCATGTTCCTATCCAACATGAGAGAGGGGGAACTTTACCAGTTCAACCATTTAAAAACCATGCTAAGACGCCAGGACTGTGCATGGTGACCCCTCACCTCATTGTCCTGTGTCTCCGGCTGCACTGGGGGGAGGTCACTGGACCTTTAAGGCTTCTCGCGGGGCAGGCAGAGATGCCGCGAAATGGCCACTATCATTTCGTACCTCAAGAAAAATGTTATTTAAAACCCACAAAGGTCATGGTGGGACTAAAACGGCGTTTGGAAGCCGCCAGGTCACGGCGGCCGCAGACACCCTCTCAGCTCTCGGCGCCGCCATCCAGCCCGGCTGATGTGGCGCTACCGCCGGGCCGTACCACACGGCCCCGCCGTCGCGGGGGGTGCGCTGACCCGCCGCCCTCGCCGCGCCCCGACACAACCGCGTCGATGTCGGCGAAGCACCGAGCGCCTCCCCCTCTACACCAGCTTGGTAGCGCCCGCGCGCGCGCCGACTGCCTTCGGGCGAAGCCATGGTGAAAGATTGTAGGGGGACGGTAGGGCACGTTTCGTGCCAGTGCGCTGTCCTGTCACCACGGTATTGTCCTGTCACGGGCTGCCCAGCGTTGCGCAGCGACATGTGCTAAGCGGCCGCACACGCAGGGAGTTAAATGTAACTGTGACCCCCAGAAAATGGTTCGGCCGGACCCCACCTCAGTAGAACGGAAAGCGGCGCCATCTTGGCCTCAACCACAGCAGTCAGGAAATAGGGGTGCCTGGCGTGCAGTGGAGTGAGAAGGTGAAGAAGCCGCCGCTGGCTGAGCGAGACGGGGTTGGCAAAGGCGCCGGAATCGCTTGTGTGCGGAGGGGAGAGAGGGCGGCGGCGAGCGGGAGCGGCGACGGGGACAGGGATCCCCCTCTGGCCCTGCGCGCGTTGGTAGGTGCCGGCGCGCGCGGGCCGCTGGGCCTGGCGCACATGGCCCGGCCGTAGGAGCCGCCCCGCCCCTCCCCCGCCTTTCCCCGCCGCGCTCCGGACGGGACCGGCACCGGCACCGAGAGCCCGCAGCGAGCACAGGGCACCGCGCACCGCGCCAGGCCCGCACACCGACACCCGGGCACCACACCCGGCCCCGGGCACCGCCGCCGCCCCATGCAGGACACCGAGGAGAGCCCCGCGGCCGCCGCGCCGCCCGGCGCGCAGGGCCCCGCCGAGGAGCCCGAGCACACGGACGCGCCCCCGCCGCCCGCGGAGCCGCCGCAGCAGCAGAGCAGGAGGAGGACGAGAAGGAAGATGAGGAGCAGGAAGGAGCAGGCGAGTCCGAGGCGCCGCCGGGGCCCCCGAGCCGCCGCCCGCCGCCCAGGAGCCCGAGCAGCCGGAGCCGCAGCCGCCGTCCGGCCGCCAGAGCCCCGTGAAGGCCGAGCCCGAGCCCGGCTCTGAGCCCGCGGCCGAGCCCAAGTCCGAGCCGCCGGCCGAGGCCGAGCCCAGCGCGGCGCAGGAGAACGGGGAGGCCGCGCCCGCCGCCCCGGCCGAGCCCGAGGATGAGATTTCCTTCAGCGACCCCGAGGACTTCGTGGACGACATCAGCGACGAAGGTGCGGGACGGGAGGAGCCGGGGGAGCCCGTGGGCAGCCGCGGCCAGGCCGGGGAGCGCTCTGCCCCGAGCCCCCGGCCCGGCTGCGCCCCCGCCCTGGTGCTGGGCAGCTCCACATCCTCTGTGCGCGTCTGCATCGCAGCTGTGCTTCTTAAATGATCTTCTTTCTGAGTTATCTCTGCACCGCACAACGCTGCTGTCCTAAATCCTACTGCTAGTGGTTCTAAAATCGCTGTTACACCTCACTTGTGGGCTGCCCTCTGAGTGGAATCATCAGCAAGTCTCCCTTCCTTTTGTCTCCACTGGTTAAACTCAGCTGTAGAAACAGAAGTTTTAAATGGTTGATGTGGTCGTTTGATGTGGTCGTTGCAAACTATGTTTCATCGTTCTTGCTTTTCCCATGCACCCAGAATGAAATCCGTAGGTAAATAGGGTTTGAGGAGAATTACTGCTCGTAAAGATGTGATGTAGGTACTTTGTGGCAAGAAAATAGGGAAAAATAGTTTCTGGCAGTCAAAAATGTCAGCCCAGGCTCTTTTAAAAGTAGTGGATATTGACTGCCTTGAAATGGCCAAGGTGTTGTGTAACAACAGACAAAAAGTGCTTATACATGGGCTTGTCATACAGAAGTTAGAACTCTAAATTAGTGTTTTTCAGATAGGTCTTTCCAGATAAATTTTCCTAGTTTTGAATAGCAAAAGTACTTGTTTCTCCCTTATTTGTTCAGCATTTGTGCTGTTTCAGGGTCTCCTGTGAGTGTATTCTGCCTGTTGAAGGGTCTGTTACACGTATCAAAAGTGGAAAGATGTTTCTTAAGCACAGGATTGTGAATCAGTTATCTCACCTGGCAGTGGAACACAGCTGTACAGGTGCATTCTTGTGTTCCAGTCCTTTGTTTAGTTTAATAAAATAGCAGCCAAATATCCTAGATTAAGGAGGTGTTTGCTGTTCTCAGTTTAGCGGTCTGTATAACAGCTCTTCAAACTTTTACTTTGTTTCTTAAAGAGACTTTGGCAAAATTGCCTTGGAGCTGGATTCTTTTTGTTAAGTGTTTGCTTGATACACTTTGTGTACATCTAGGATTGTCATGTTCAGTTTCTTTTGGGAGCTGGTGTATTTTCCATCCCCACCTATTTTGTCATTAATTACTTTGGTTAACTTCTCAGCTGTATGAAATCCAGTGTTAGTGGCTGAATTACAGTGTTTAAGTTTAGTCACTCTTGCAGGTCTGGCTTTCCACCTGTGTGTATTGCTTCTTGAGCTTCCTTATTCCTTTCCCATTATTCTGGTGCCTCCCCAAGGAGAAAAGCAGCCCAGTGTGATCAAGCTAAGGTTTCCTGAGTGCTCATGGTAACACAGATCTTCAGGAGCACCTTTGAGATGGACCAGGTGCAGGACTGGAACATCTCAGGTCCTTTAGTGCCTCTTCTTTTCCCCCAAGTGGTGTTGGCATGGGAGAGCAGCTGATCCAAGTTAAAGCAGAAGGGATGTGTTGGACAACCACAGGTACCAGAGAGGCTTTAGTTCAGATAATGACAGTGGTCCTTAAAATGCTGCTAGCAGAAGATAGCCCTGTACCCACCACACCCTGCTTCCCTTCTGGCTGCAGCAGGAGCTGGCTGAACCAGCTTCTTGCTCTTTGAAGATTCCTTTGTTCACAATTTTGAATTTAAGGGCACAGTGTGGGAATTTGTCTTCAGTTTATTGCAGTTTTGATTCAATACAGGGTGTTGCATTCCTGCTCAGGAATCTAAACATCCATTCTTTGGCTTACAAAGTCTTTTTTGAGAAGTGGTTATGAAAAAAAATGACTAAAGGAGCCTTAAAAATTACCCTTTTGTCTTTTGCTTTGGTTTTCTCCTTTTGCTTGTAGACTCCTGTGGAAATGTCCTTATGGGGATTCTTTCATTTTATGTATTTTATATTCTTATCTGTAGTTCCTACATGCACATGGAGATGAGCTTTTTGAGTGATAAATATTACAAACAGCAACATTCTGTGGATGCTACATAATCTTGGTGGTAATGGGCTAAATCTTTGTGATTCTTGTTGCCCCAGATCAATGGGAAGCTTCATGTGTAATAACCTGTTGAAGCTTAAAGTTGTAGAAAGCAACTTTCTAGTAGTTTGAAATTCAAAGTAAGCATGTTTCTCTTGTTTCTTCATTGCTAGAGATCTTTCCAGTGAAGTTTCTGGGCAGAAAAATTTCTTTAATTACAAAACCATCAAAAATCTAATGTCTTTGAAATATCTGTACATACAACACCTTTTTGAGTTTGTTCTCATATTTTAAGTCTTTCTGTGTGTGTTTGGATTTCTTTTCCTAGTCTGCATGCTATAGATAGTCTGAATCTCCAAATTTTATATAATTCAAAAGTATGGTGAAGTGAACTTATTTTCTGTGTAGTCTTGTATTTTAGAGTGATGTTCACATAATCTTAAAACTTACTGCAGATGTTCAGGAATTAATATATTGGAAAAATATCCAATGTGAAAAGATGTGTGCTTGTCTTCACAAAGCTTAAATATGACTTTCAGTGTCTTGCCTTAGACCTTTGCTTTTGTGCTTAATTAGAGGTTTAGATGGAGTGTGAGTTCTTAATTATAGTGATGCTGAGACATGCAGAACTTCTAGTATGGTGGATAGTTTTGAGTTATGCTAAAACTTGTGTAATTTGGGAGGGAGGTACAGGTTGCATTTATTTTTATCAAAGTCATCTGGTCATAATTTGAGCAAGAGGACTGGTCAGAGGTCAGGTAGTAAATCGTGCATTTGTCTGTGCTGTTGTCAGTTTTGAGGACTTTGTGAGCCAGTTCTATCTTCTGAAAAAAACTGATAGTGCAAGTGTTGATAACTTCAGTGTGTAAAGTATCTTTTTAGGAAAGACTTCAAGAATTGAGTGCTTAAAATTAGCCATGAAACCACATAATCCTGTCACTTAGGGTGTGCTGCTGGGGTGTTGTGCATTCACTTCAGTTGTTTTTCTGACAGGACCTTCATTCACTGCCAAGCTTTTTAAATGATTCTTGAAATGTCTTGAAATTAGAAGTCTCTCTGTATTCTTACTCTCACTGTTCTTTTCATCTTTGTCTTCCCTCCTTCTGATGAGAGCAGTGCCTTAGTTTCCTGTCTGTGCTGTCTTTGCAGAACTGCTTGGTGACATCCTGAAAGATCAGCCACAGGAGGCAGATGGAATAGACTCAGTGATTGTCGTGGATAACGTGCCCCAGGTTGGACCAGACCGACTGGAGAAACTGAAGAATGTCATCCACAAAATATTTTCCAAGTTTGGCAAAATTATCAATGAATTTTATCCAGAAGCAGATGGAAAAACAAAAGGGTAAGTCGTGATAGCTCCAACTGGAAAAAGGACTGAAACAGCTCTGACTTATCTTTGAATGTTTGTATCAATATCTGTGGCCAGTTTTTATGATAACCTCATAGTTGTTATCATCACCTTCTTCTACCTCAGCCTATGCAGTCCTGATATCAGTCTCAGTGACAAAGAAGTTCCTGAGGGAGCAGAGAAGCTTAATAGCTCATTAGGCTCCATAGTGGAGAGTGGTGGGGATTAATTCTGGAAACAGTTTATCTGGGTTTGGAGACAAATTTCTGTGCTACTTGAGGAGTTTTTTCTTAGTTTTCTGCTATGGCAGAAGTTAAAGGTTCCCTTGAGCTAAAAACTTAGTAGCAATGGCTGGACTGTTTGTTGCAAAATAGATTGTCAATATCTGTAGCATATATTCTGAGTATTGGAGCAATCCATACTTTAGAAGGCATAAAAAGAGTTTTCTGGAGTGGAGGGATTGTTGATTCTAATACCAGCATGAAAATTATTCTGTCTCTGTGTTATACCTCCGGCACACTGATGGTGTTTGGGATACCATTAGTTTTAGTCTGCTGGGCTCCAAGCTAGGTTGGATTGAGTGGCCAGAAGGAAACTGAGTTCTCTAATGGAAAAACAATGGTGATGCTTTGAGATGCCTGTGACAGCAAGGTACAATTCCTAAACATGAGCTGTTACTCAGCTGGGAAGAGCTGTGGATGTAACCTGCATGTTCCTGTCTCTCCCTATTGTCCTGTTGTGTTGAGCTTGCATTGACTGCTGTGTCTGGCCCATTTCAGAAAGCATATCAGATTAATTGAGGTCAGGCCTACCCAACTAAAAAATGTATGCAAGCCCGTGGCCAGAATTAATTTGCTGTTGACCCTAATTGGTTGGGGACAAGACAAGAAGTTATTTTGTAGATGCTCTGCACTGAAATCTTAATTCATCCTCATTGTTTCTTCTTTATTTTGGGCCTGGTGTGTAGTCAACAATGTCTTGTACTTTGGTTTTCCTTCCTTGCAGGTACATCTTCCTGGAGTACATGTCTCCCTCCCATGCTGTGGATGCTGTGAAGAATGCAGATGGATACAAACTGGATAAGCAGCACACTTTCAGAGTCAACCTCTTCACAGACTTTGATAAGTGAGTGCAGCAATTGTGTGTTATCTGTACATTTGGGGATTCTAATCCTGAGTGCCTGCATGGAGTGTAACCAACCAAATTGCTCTTTCAGGTACATGACAATCAGCGATGAGTGGGAAATCCCTGAGAAACAGCCATTTAAGGATTTGGTAAGGAATTTTTGGAAAAGTGGAAAGAATATTCAGCTTAATTTTAAATGATTACTTCACTGCTGAAATGTCCATATGAAAATAGAAATGATGTGTTAATGGTGTTGTAAATAGCAGTGCTGATCACATGCTCCTGTTCCTTCATGCTCACCATCATGCAGTGATGGGAGGAACTCAGTGCTTCTGCTTAATAGTTACAGAGTGTGAAGCTTAATTTACCCTTACTATTTAAGAGTGAATAATAATTTTGCACAAGTCATTTAAAACTAGATTTTCAAAAGCATCTTTTTATATTCTTAATTGTTTCAGGCAAACTTTGATGTTTGTTACCAGTTGCTTTGTAAATAGTGTGGTGGAAGAAAGAATAGTTTATTTTTTCTTTAAAAACCAAATACCAAATGACTTCTTGTTTAAAATAAGTATTAAACATTATCAAAAACCTTGAAGGTCCACCTGTTTATGGTGTGCTCTCAGCCTCCAGCATGCAGTAGTTGGAATTGTTTAATTTCACTTCAAAAACTTGTTTGCACTGGTTAGAGCCCAAAGCACTCTCTGTAAAACCAGCTTCCACTTGCCAGGTAGATACTAATTTGTGGAACTTGTTGACTTAGCCTCTGTCTCACTAATAATCTTTTACTCTGTTTTTCTCAGGGGAATCTGCGATACTGGTTGGAGGACCCTGATTGTAGGGATCAGTACAGTGTGATCTTTGAGTCAGGAGACCGGACATCCATTTTTTGGAATGACATCAAGGAACCTGTTCAAATTGAGGACAGAGCAGTGAGTGTCCTGGAAGTGCTGGAGATTGCAGATACACTGCCAATCTCCTTCATTTTATGACATTGCAGCTTTTTAATTAAAAAAAAAAAAAAGGGCTTTTTTCCATTTCTGTAATAATTTTTTCTTCCTTGTGAAGAGTGGTGAAATCACATCCTTTAGAATTAGACTTAGCTGCTTAGGTAAGAGAACTGTGAAGTGAATTTTTAAGAGTTTGTGGTGGTGTTTTTTTGGTTTTGTTTTTTTTTTTTTTAACTGGTCTATGATGCCCATTAGTTTCCTTCATCTCTCTGTTATAGGTGATTCAGAAAGACCTGAGAATGCAAAGTCAGAGTTTGAGGAGCACTATTCATTCGAGCTGAATATGTGCTTGTGTTTGCTGCTTCAGATGACTCCTTGCTTTTGTGCTGACCACAGAGGTGTTAAAGAGGAATAGCTGGTTTGGTAATGGCATAAAAAAGGGAGAGTTAGTCTGCCTGTCTGCTGCAGGCACTGGACTTGCTGGGAACTGCTAGGACCCAGGAGCATTTTCCTTAATAACCATTTTGCATTGCAATAGGAGGAAGTTGGCTCTGGGATGGTGAGAGTATTTGCTCATCACCCTGGTCTGCAGCTGTGGTCTGTATTGCTGAGATGTCTCTATCTTAGCTGAAGGTCCAGAGCTATGTTGTTCAGAAATTTGAAATACTTACCCTTGTTTCTGGGAACAGTATTTTATCAAGGCTGAAAGAAGGAAATCCAGGGTGTTAGGTGGGTTTAATTGTTATTCTGCAAAGGATGTCACTGTACCTGAAAAACATCTTTGATGATCTGTAAATTGAAAAGTTCTCAATTGACAGTTTTCAACCTGTACATTTCGTGCATGAAATAAAACTCCACAATTACCACAAATCCTGAGATCTTCACTTAGTAAAGGGATTTACAAAATGTACTGCTACAAGCCACACATGAATTCTTTCCCTTTTAGAGACACAGCATGAAATTAAACTTTTGTGTGTATTTTTTTTTTAAATGCAGAGGTGGACAGAGACCTATGTCCGTTGGTCTCCCAAAGGCACCTACCTGGCTACGTTCCACCAGAGGGGCATCGCTCTGTGGGGTGGAGAGAAGTTCAAGCAGATTCAAAGGTTTAGTCACCAAGGAGTGCAGCTTATTGATTTCTCACCCTGTGAAAGGTACAGAGCATGATATTGATTTGGGCTAAGGGGTCAAAAACATTAGGCATCAGCAGCATCCTCCAGATCTGGAGTGCTGAAATTAATTTCTTAAGATTTTTTTTAACATTTAAGAGCTCTGGACAGAAGGATAAAATAATTCCAGGTCTGAGATGTATTTTCATTTGAGTTTTCAAGTAACACATTTGGAAGCAGTGGGTTTTATGCTTTTTTGTATTAAAGAGATTATTTACTTTTCAGTGGAGAAGCCCAGCATCCCTGTAATTTGGGTTGGATAAGATCGATGATCTTTGGTTTGAAACCAGTGTTAGTCTCATGTCTAAACTATATAATAGGTAACAGTGTATTTGGTGAGTTTATCTTGTAGCATCAATATGGAAAGACTTGCACACAAATCTGGAACCTTTTCAACCAAAGGGATGCCAGGGAAACTTCCTCCTCCTTTATCATCCTGCTCTTATTTTTCCCTCCCCTGAAAAATCCCATTAGAGCAACTGCTGTTTTAAAGTGCCTGATATTTAAATACTATTTGGATAAAAGCCTGCTGGTACTGACACGTTAGATGAAGTTTCAATAATGAATTGGATTATTTCTTTTGTAGGTATTTAGTGACCTTCAGCCCTCTGATGGACACACAGGATGACCCTCAGGCTATCATCATCTGGGATATTCTGACTGGCCAAAAGAAGAGAGGGTTTCACTGTGAAAACTCAGCTCACTGGCCTATTTTTAAGTAGGTTGAGAAACAGAATTAGAGTAGAGGGTTGTGGTCCCAGACATCATTTAAGAAAAAGGCAGTTCCAATTTATTTTTTTTTTCTTTCTTGCTTAGATGGAGTCATGATGGTAAATTCTTTGCTCGAATGACTTCAGATACCCTCAGCATCTATGAAACACCTGTAAGTTCTTGCCTTTTTGCACAATAATGGGAGTAGAAAGTACATGTGTAAGTATAAGAATTTTACTAACTTGAAAATTCATCCTTTTCTCATCTTTTAGTCTATGGGTTTGTTGGACAAAAAGAGCTTGAAAATCAATGGAATAAGGTGAGTCTGTTCCCTTGTAATCATAATTGTTCTTTAGCTGGAATCTTTTAGTCTGGGGATTTGTTATGGGCAGAGGAATCTTCAGACTATTGCCTGGAGCAAAGAGCTTTACATGTTGAGGTGGTCAAATTAGACAAAGTGGCAAAAAGAAATGGAAAATTCTCCACTTGTTGATAGATTGATACACTTGATAGATTCTGTGCTCTGAAATCCTCTTTGTGGTATCACTTACTCCAGGGTCTAGCTTGAGAGTTCTATTCCTTGTCTACAAAAACCAGACTGGAATGCAGTTTGTTAGGGAATATCTCCCTAACAAGGTGGTTGTGCTGGCTTAGAGCAGTGTGCTGTGTCTGCACAAGACACATCAACTCCTGTGAGAATTTTTAAAGTGCATCTCTGTAAAGCAACAAGAAAATTAAGTGTACCCAGGTGCAGGAAGATGCTCTCTGTGGTAATTTAATAGGGTTTATTTTGGCACATTTGTTCCTAGATCTTTGGCAGTTACTCTGTGTGCAACCCCTGCTTTTTGGTAAGATGTACTGATGAGACATCATTGGTGATACAGTAAATTTATATAGCTGCTTAAAAAATAGATATCATTATTAAATGCCCCTTAGTTATGTATCTGTGCCTGTCTTTATTATCGAGAGTTGATCTTTGTGCAACATTCAGATACAATGAGGAAAGTGCTTTCTGTTTGTAGTATCTCTAATTAAAAATTGAAATGGCATATTTTTAACTTTGTTCCTATAGAGACTTCTCATGGTCTCCAGGTGGTAACATAATTGCTTTCTGGGTGCCTGAGGACAAAGACATCCCAGCAAGAGTGACTTTGATGCAGCTGCCTTCCAGACAAGAAATTCGTGTGCGGAATTTGTTCAACGTGGTAGATTGTAAACTGCACTGGCAGAAGAATGGGGACTACCTATGTGTGAAGGTAGACAGGACTCCCAAAGGCACACAGGTACATGGATTCTGATTTTATTGGGAAAATTTGATTCTACCTCATGCTTCCTTTTCTTACAGTACTGTCTTTAAATAAAGACAGTGTAAATTTTTATTTTTTTCCATTTGAATTTGGGGCATGTGGAAAGCAGCATGTATGTAATGTTTGCATCCAGAATTTGCTTTGACTTTAGTGGCCCCCTGGTCTCTGAGAGGTCTGTTCCTCACCTCTTCTGCTCAGCATTAAGCAGCTGTTGAACATCATGTAGGTCAAGCTGCATAATGTGCCACATATTCATCTGTCTTAATTAAATTTTGTAACAGTCTGAAAAATAAAACAAATGTTTTTTTTATAATTCTGAAGTTATTCTTTATCAGAACAAATTTGGGATGTTTTTAGGAAGGAGGCATATTGTATTTATATATTATATATAAAATATATATATATATAATATATAATATATAATATATAATATATAATATATATATTGTATTTATCTGCTCTCACTAAAGGAATAAACCTTGACTCACTCTCATTCTGTGTCCTAACAGGCTAATTGTGGAGTTTCCTTCTATGCCTAGTGATAACATTGTTTACTCTGCTGTTTTTGTGCTGGGTAATGAGCTGATTTTGGCCTTTACAGGGAGTAGTGACCAACTTTGAAATATTCCGCATGAGAGAGAAACAGGTGCCAGTGGATGTGGTGGAAATGAAAGGTATTGCCAAGTACTTCTTTACTTTTGAGCTTGTGAACTTTTCTGTAGAGTTGCTTATGTCTTATAAATTCTTGTCAACACATGACATAATTAGGAGTTTACCTTTGGAAAAGAGCTGGATTTTAATGTTGGAGAATGTCTCGTAAAAACGAGAAATCAAAACTTCTGCTGTTGTTCATGCTTGTGACTGACTTGAAAAATGACAGAGCTGAAAATGTATTATTAATAAAAATTGTAGGGCTGATAATATAAATGTATTTTGTAGATGATGGAAAACTTAGAGCTGTAGTTAGAAACACTTCCCCTAACTCCCTGCAATTACCTTATCAACCTGTATTTTAAAAGAAAGTCTATTTGGTAACTACTTGAAATCAGAGGTTTGTATTGTCCTTTAACTGAGTTATGGCTCCTTTTGTTACAGAAAGCATCATAGCCTTTGCTTGGGAACCAAATGGAAGCAAGTTTGCTGTGTTGCATGGAGAAACTCCACGAATTTCAGTTTCCTTTTACCATGTTAAAAACAACGGGAAAATAGAACTCATAAGTAAGTGAAAAACAAGGGAGATGTGCAGATACTTAATATTTTGCATGGTAATAGATACAATAGTTGCAAAATCGCAGCTCTTAGTGATTTTTGTGAGATATTAGTAGGATTGATGATTGTAATTGATGGCATTAGATTGAGATCTTTTTCTGAATTTGCCTTGTTTCTTTTCAGAAACATTTGACAAACAGCAGGCAAACACGATATTCTGGAGTCCCCAGGGGCAGTTTGTAGTATTGGCTGGCCTCAGAAGGTGAGTGTTGCACAGGTTGCTGAACACCACTGCATTGATTTTAAAAGAGGAAGAGAAGTATACAGTACCTCACCAAGAAGTGTTTGGTGTCCCTGTCAGTGCTGATGGCTTTAATCCTGACAGAGCTGTGCAGAGCAGAGATGCAACTTTGATGTATCTTAGTCCTTTGAAGCTTTCACTTCCTATTTTTGCCACACCAAATAAAAAATGCGTTTTTCAACAGAAAAGTGGATATTTAGAAACACCTTCCACCTGTTTAAGTTAAATACTGACTCTGAGCCAATCCAGTTCAGACATGCTTAGGGCTCTTGTGATGCATTTGTTGTCATTGTCCTGTGCCCTTTCACAGGCACTGTTAATGACAGTGCTGCTTTGTGAAAGAAATATCAAGAAAGTTTCACTTTAGAGCAAGTGAAAATTATTATTGTTAATTGATCAAGTAATATTTGCTATCATGTGCTCTCAAACAAGTACTGCTGTTCATCTTAGAAATCTTTTCTTTAATCTCTTCTTCACTACTATGTCTAAGCATATGATTGTTAAACTTTGGCTGTAGCTTGCCCAGAGCATGTTTTTACTGTGACTTTTACCCATTTTATTTGTATTCTTAAGGGTCCCTAAATATAGAAACAGAAGGGTTGTTCTTAAGTGGTGTTTTGTTTCTGTCCACCGCATTCCTTTCCAGCCACAGAGACTGGTACAAACCTGCCTCTTGGCTGCTGTGAGACTGTTTGTAATGAGGAGTTGTAGAGGTTCAGCTTGTGAAATGTTTTTTAAAAGCCCAGGCTGTGCTGGTGTGTAAAGTAATGTCTTGTTTTGCCTGTGCAGCATGAATGGTGCCTTAGCATTTGTTGACACGTCTGACTGCACCATGATGAACATTGCGGAGCACTACACAGCCTCGGACGTGGAGTGGGACCCCACGGGCAGATACATTGTCACCTCTGTGTCCTGGTGGAGCCACAAGGTACTGATGCACCTCTTTTCCCCACCCCTGCTTGCTCTTGCAGTGGTATTGGAAAGGGCTGTTGATTAGGAAGAGAAAATGAGCATTGGGTCACATGACTTAACCTCCACTACAGTTTTAAACGTTCATTTCTGAGCACTCCAGTGTTAAGTTAAAGCTTTTTTGGCTGAGCTGCTGCACTGCTCTTCCAGGTGGACAATGCATATTGGTTATGGACCTTCCAAGGCCGTCTGCTTCAGAAAAACAACAAAGACAGGTTCTGTCAGCTGCTCTGGAGACCACGACCAGCTACCCTGCTCAGTGAGGATCAGATAAAGGTGGGGTATTCTAGGGACTTTGGGCTGACATGGATTTGGTGTATAAAGCATACTCAGTGTACTCCCTCTTCCTGAGGATGAGGTTTGTTACACAACTGCCTTTTGCCCTGAATGTGTGAATAAACACATGGCCATGTGGGACTTCACTTCTGGGAATGTCTGCAGATACTAATTGTATTATAAGCTCAAAATAGAAGTGGTTACCAGTTGTTCTTATGGTTAGGGTATGATGAAAGGGTATAAAGAAGAGTAAATTGAATTTTGCTCTTCAGACTTGGCTAGTTGTTTGTGTACAGAAGCACTTACATGATCTATAAGCCAGGAGGCACAAAATTATAGTGAAGTGGAATTGCCTAGCAGAGAGATGTTTTTCAGAAGGACAGAGCCTGCTTAGGCCTACCAAGGGAGTTCTTAGAGAAGATGGTGGTTGTAATTGCTAGTCTGATACTCCAGTTGAAATAAAATTTCCTGTTTCACAGCAAATTAAGAAGGATCTGAAGAAATACTCCAAGATATTTGAGCAGAAGGATCGCCTGAGCCAGTCCAAAGCTTCAAAGGCAAGACACTTTTGAAATATAATATAGATTAAATTCTCATAGCCTATCCTTTGTACTGGTGATATGTAAGTTACATTTCCTGTATCACAAGTCTTCATTTGATTCAGATGGTTAGAATTAGTCCAATGGGTGGTTCAGAGAGGTGCTACTGAAAAGAGTCTGGAGAGGAACTGGTGTTACATCATGGTAAAATTTTGGAGTTCTTAGCATGTTGCTGTATTAGTGTTTAAATTAAGAAAAACTCTTTCAATGAGAAAAAAGGTGGCTTCACTAAAACAGCGTTGTGATTAGAGAAGGTGTTGATGAGAGCAAAGCTTGGCTCAGGAGTGCCTGGGGGGTGTTTGTCTCGGGGGAGGCTGAGCAGCCCGTGTGTCCCTGCAGGAGCTGGTGGAGCGGCGGCGCACCATGATGGAGGAGTTCAGGAAGTACCGCAAGATGGCGCAAGAGCTGTACATGGAGCAGCGCAACGAGCGCCTGGAGCTGCGCGGGGGTGAGCACCAGCAGCACCTCCTGCGGGGCCCAGCCCCTCTCTGCTCCCTCTGCTTCCTGCTACAGCCAGCCCTGCTCTCTGCAGGGCTTTTGTGCTTTTTTGTCCTGAATCGTGGCAGGATTTAAGGGGGAAGAAATGGGATTGGCTTGACCTTGGGATAAAACCTGTAGTAGGAGGCAGTGATGCCTTGGTTGTCACTGAATACATTTCACATGTACTCGCTGTGATTTAAAGCACCAAATACCTCTTTACCTCTTGTTTCACTGCTGGTCTAAGGGCTGTTTCTGCCAAGAGCATCAAATCCTTCCATTGCTGCCTTGTTTGTTGTGTTCAGTATTGATGTTTTCTCCATTGCAGGGGTAGACACAGATGAGCTGGACAGCAATGTCGATGACTGGGAGGAGGAGACTGTGGAATTTTTTATCAATGAAGAAATTATTACCCTTGCAGAACCAGAGTAATTAATAAAACTGTGGTAAGATAACTCTGAGAGAAACTCTCTGTCAGCTATTGCTATAGAGTTGATAATTCACTTTAGGAAGTTAGGTCTGTCTGTTGCACTGGTGAATGTGGTGTTCTCTGAGTTGGTTTATGTTTTTTCTGTGGCTAGGAAAGACAAGGTTTTTTAAAAAGTAATTGCAGACAGTCAGATTTGTGAGTTGTACTGAACAGAATACTCTGTACATCCTGTCTTGCCAGAGAGATCAAACCCACAACAGAGTCAGGGTCAGCTTATGAACACAGTGTTGCAGACCTGTAAGTTTTGTCAGCAGGAGGAATTGTAGTTGGTATGAGATAGGAATTTTGCCTTTTGGAAGATTTGCATGTTAGTCCAAGACTGGACAGAGTTTAAAAAGCGTGGTAAAGATTATACAGCATTTGTCTTTGGGCTGATAAAATTTTGAGATGATGTTTAAATATCTGCATGAACTCAGTTATTGTTTTGTAGAAAATTTGGATAGAGTTGACATGGTAGCAGATTTTTGTGTAGTGACTGGCATGACTTGTTGGGAAATCTTGTATTTAATTCAGTGTTTTTCCCAGCTCCTTCTTATGAATTAATGTATTTTATGTTGGCAATGGAGGCTACTTCCAGCCCCTGTTGTAGGAAATGTCCTTTAGTGAGCTTGACATTGTATTGAGGAGGAAAAATACTTTCACAGACACTGACAGGATTTTAAACTTCCAGTGTGTTCCTAGTCTGTCATATTTAGGATCTCACTTGAGGAAGAGGAGGGGGAGACTGGAAATATGCAGCTGTAAGTCACCCTGTAGTTCTTCAGCCTCCAGATATTTAAAGAGCTTAGGTGCAACATGTGCCTTTTGGAGCTGTAGAAAAATAAAAGCCTTGATACCTTTGACTATATTGGAGTCTGGCTTGTATGTTCCATATGTGGGAGATCTTTTTATGGAAGGAAGAGGGAGAGAAGCTGCTTAGTGTATAGATTTAGACCACATGAGTTTAGAAGGAGGTGAAACACAAGCTGGTGTAGCCTTTCACCAGCTCAGCTTCTGAGGTTGAGCTGTTTGTATAAAAGCACAGTAACTAACTCACCTCTTTTTTTGTTGTTTTTCTGCAGCTCCACCAGATCTTGTGCTGAGAAGAAGTTTGTTTGTTTTCCAAAAGCCTATATCAACTTTGGAATTCTTAATCCATATTCTTGCACTCTGGAAGGGTGGATGCACCAGATTTTCTCCATTCTGACGCATTGTAGTGCCTTTAAGTCTTGCTGCCTGCTGCAGTGAGATACTGGAAAGGCGCTGCTTTTAAATTTATATTATTTTTTTTTTCTAGGATTTGATTTTTTTTTTTCCTTTTTAAATCCACTACTACCAGTATTTACTTCCTGACTCCTGTGCAGTCCTTGCCAGCTGGCAGTTTTTGCCTCTTGCCAGTGAGGTGAGATTCACCAGTGCACCCCTGTCTCACACACACAATGTTTGGGTTCCAGGACTCTCTCTGTGTCCCCAGGGCATGGACAGGTGTTCGTTTGGGTTGGGGAAAAGTCACCAGAACCATTTCTCGTATGATGTGTTTTAGTGTGCTGAAGCAGCACTACAGCGGGCTATACCCTCCTCCTTTCAGATTGTGAAAGGATGTCTCCCTCAAAGAGCTGAATATGGAAATAAAAGCAGACCTATACTAAAAGCAGGCTGGCTGTGTGTTGTTTGTAGGGAGTTATTCCCTGAATGATCAAAGTCAAACATTACCAAGTAATGGGAGTGTGTTTGGTGTATTGCCTAATGGTTCCTTTGGATTTTTTTCAAATGTCAGTTCCTCGTGGTCCTTCTGGCTTTGTGTTGTGGTTGCTTGGTTTTTTACAATATGGTACAGCTCATTAATCTGTCATGTTGACTGCCCATGGTGGCGGAGTGACTAGAAAATGATGGGATTCTTAAACCATTTGCAAACTGATAAAAGCCTCAGAATTACTGGGTTAGTGTATCTTAGTAGTTAAAACTGCAGACTTCCAGAGCACTGCCCTGTGCACATGCTTTTTGTTCCTTCTTACAGTACCTGGTTCCATTTCCAAAGCCTTCCAAGCTCAGGATGGAGAACTCTCCTCAGAGCTGGTGCAGCAGCTTCTCTGTGTTTATATTTGTG
Organism: Muscicapa striata striata; assembly: GCA_030060385.1. NCBI lineage: Eukaryota > Metazoa > Chordata > Aves > Passeriformes > Muscicapidae > Muscicapa > Muscicapa striata. The sequence continues at coordinate 4,763,712 of JAREIS010000126.1, read as the reverse complement.
AATAGAACTGGCATTGTCAGAGCAGTGAGAGGGGCTGGCCTGTTCCTTGCCCTTGGAGAGTGAGGATGTTGCTGTCTCCTGGGCTGGGCAGGGAATTGCCAGGGTGAGCACTCTTGGCTGGCTTTCCTTAAGCCCAGGGCTCACTTGTGCAGCAGGGTGGGATAGCTCTGGAGTGGGAGTTCCTCTGGGCACAGGGCAGCCCCACTCAGCTGCAGGTGGCCAAGGGCTGCTGTGATGGCTAGTGCACAAATGCCTCAATTAACTCCTGTGTCCTCTTCACCAGGAAGTTTTCAAATTATTTTCCCATAAATTAGTTTAAACAATTCACTGTTTAATCAGCACATTTTTTTTCCAAAAGTCTGTATTAATTTCCAGTTTTCTGCATTTTTCATTCATAATCCATATAGATACAGTTGATTTAAGTTTACTCCACAGTATTTCCCAGCCTCATTTCTCAACTGAGCTGGGAATAAATACTTTCTGAAAAAACAGTGCAGAAGAACTTAGAGCACAACTAATTCCCTGGTGATCATGGAGTGGTTTGGGTTGGAAAGGATGTTAAAGCTCTTCCAACCCCTGCCATGGCTGGGACACCTTCCCCTATCCCAGGTTTCTCCAAGCCTTGTCCAACCTGGTTTTGGACACTGCCAGGGATGGGGCAGCCACAGTTTCTCTGGGCACCCTGTGCCAGGGCCTCAGCACCCTCATGGTAAAGAATGATGGCTTGAACTTGCATAGCAGGAATCATTTTTATGACCCTTTTGTTGTGAAGAGCTGACTTCTCAACCATTTTTTGAATCACAAATGGAGCTGGAAGGTTTTTTCCCCTGTCTTAATGCAATGAAGGTTTAATAGGCTACTGTGTTTTATGCCTGGCTGTTTCCTAAGTAATTAAATTTAAAGCCAGTGTTGAATGAATTGAGTTCTCTTCTAAGATGCTCCTCTGAAGCGTGGATCATCAGTAGAGGAAAAAACAACACAAAAATTGCATCCAGAATTGTTTCTGCAGCAGCTTTGGAAGCTGATGAGATCTTGTACTGGCCTGCAGTTCAGGCCTTCTCTCATCTAACCACCACCATTTCTGACATCACTCCCTTCAATTTATCCTTTCTCTTTGATTTCTACTTCACATGCTTTTTGCAAATTTTGTGCTACTGAAATTGCTTTATGGGAATGTACATGGTAAATTATCCTCTTTGCCATATCTGGGAATAGCACTAGGAGGTGGAGTAGGGAGGAGTGTCCTGTGGGGTCAAATCCATCTGTGTAGCTTTGAGCTCTCTGCCACTGCTTCTCAGCCTGTGCCTTTGTAAGGGCTTCAGGAGGATGGCCAAAGCAGAAGCAGGTTTGTAGCTACTGTCTAAACCTGTGTATGGTGGGGAAAAAGGCTTCCCAGAGCACTTGTACTTCCACTGAGTGCCCTTAAGGGTCCAGAATTTGGGTGGGAAAGGAAACAAACCTTAAGCATTAAGATAGTATCTCTCCTTGGTTTTGTTTAAGTGTTTTATTAAGTATTTTTATTGATTGCTCTTAAATAGCAGGATTAACTGGACCAATTTGTATAATCCTGGACTAGCCTTCACTCTGTCTTTATCTTGGATTTGTAATAAATATTCTCATGACCTTTTAACCATCTTAATGCAACTTCACAGAACAAATTTTGGTCACTTGCTCTACTAAGTTTTAACATCTTAAATTCTAATATTTTTTCATTAAGCTTTACTGTAACTTTTATGAGCTCTGTCTCCTTTACTGTCAATAAATAATGAATACAAAAGGGGATCTTGTGAGTTATTTTAATGAGTTGTTGTAGTGCATGGACTCTTGGTGGTCCTGGGCTCCCTGGTCCAAGCAGGGGGAAAAAAATCAGACTTCCACTATCTGTGCATTATTTAAAGCAGAAATTGTGTGTAAGTAATCTGCAGAGAAAATTGTGCAGTAGGGTGAGTGAGGCTGGTTGTGGTGGTGTCACAATGATCCCCATTGTCCCCATCTCTTTGGGACCTGAGTGACAGATTCACAATAAGCAGCCAAAAGCAGCTGGGATTAAAGTCCTACCGGAGTCCTCACAATTCCTGCAGGGCCTCAGCATCTCTGTGCTGATCCCAGTAAGAGGAATGCTTTGAAAATGTAATCCTCTCCCAAGTTTTAACCTTCACCCCCATGCCTGTCAGTTAAACTGAAGCACTGCTCTCACAGAGTGCTGAAACAGGATTGGGGCAGACAGAGAAACCTCTGCTCGAACTGGAATGGCTTAAAATAAAGTCAATAATATGTGGAATACCTTGCATTCCTCTCTAATGCAAGGAAAAGCCTTAGTATTTGGTGTGACCTGGCTCCACATGCTGCTCCTTTGGGTTTGTTTTCTTACCCTCTGTGGATGGGGCTCCCAGATACAGTGATTAACTGGACCATTCTGGAGTTTAAATCTGTCCAAGAGACTTGCACGATCCCTTCCACCTCCTGTAAAATTTGGGATTATGATGTACAGGATAATACTTTTAAATGCTTTTAAAAGATGTGGGAATGAGCTGCTCATAGCAGTATCCCTCAGCTCTGTTTAGAGAGCTGATGAAACTGCAATCAACTTATTCTTGTGAATATTAAAAGCTGTCTAAAGCTAGGGAGTTCACCTGGTACTATGAGATGTTCACAGCAAAGAAATATTCCTTTACTGCAGCTGGAACTACTCAAAATTGCCTATTACAGTACTTGAGACTGGGAGCTGTTGGTGAAACCCTCATTTAATTGGTACATGGCTCGTTATTGTGGAGATAAATCTGGTTCCTATAGAAACTAGTTGCTTGTGACTGGTGAGGCTGTAGAACAAATCTGTTTTGATAAGTGCTCACTGGGCACAGCATCATTCCTATGAAATGTTTTAGCAGCATCAGCTCTTCTGCCAGGAGCTGCTAAGGGGATGGCACTGGGTTTTATGAGAGCGAAAACAACCACGGGAAGGTGAAAATAGAATTTTTCAAATCTCTGTTATTATCTGAGATCCCAAAGCAGTTCTTGTGTGGAATTTCAAGCAGACCCTCTGCCAGGCATACTGCTTTGGGACTGTGCCCCTCACCCACAGTGAGTGAGGGCCAGAGCAGGATCCCAGCTTCAGGGGGCCCCATTAACCCCACAGCAGCATTTCCTCTGAGGCTTCACCTGTACTTTAAACAGGCTCAAATACACGTGCTCTTGTCTGTTATTAATGCTGACAAATAGGTTGTGCCATTGTATTTCAAACCTTCGTGTCGAGTTATGTCTGTGTTTCAAACAGAGCAGGGTGTTTCTGAGTTGTGGCACGAGGCACTGGCACTTAATTGCTACTTTATAATCACTCCAGTCCTGCCATGAATTCCAGATGAATTCTAGCTCCCGAGGAGCCCTGTGGGACCTGCACAGATCAGGGCCAACTTGCTCAGATCTGGTTGAACAGGCTCATAATGACTGTTACCTGGGATTAAACAAAATGGGTACTTAGTGAAATGCAATTCCCTTTCTTTGTCATGGATAACCTTAATCCGTGTTTTGGGAACACCAGGGAAATCTGTGGTTGTGCTCAGCTCTACAGCTGTGGGTACCACGGTCCCAGACCTCAGAAGGTTCCTGCTGGCTGCAGCAATGACACGGCTGAGTTCACTCTGCCACCTTCCCTGTCAATCAGCCAGAGTCCTGCTGTGCTAGAGACACAAACAGAGGCAGAGGGAGGGAGAATTTGTCAAGACAAAAGTGCAAATCATGGGAGAATGAACTGGTTTAAACTTTATAAACTTCATTAAACTCTCTAGGCTTTAAAGCTCTAATGTTTTGAGTTTGATGAGCACAAGAGACGCAGCAAGAAGCTGTGACTGTGGCTGGTGCTTGCCAGAGCTGAGCCCTGATGCAGGGAGCTCTGGGTGGCCTCAGCACAGAAAAGCCACCTGTGCCTGTGTGTGCAGGTGGCCCTTTGTCCTCAGAGGTGCTGAGATGGAGGAGGCAGCTGCACTCACTGCTGGCAGAGTGGGAGAGCAGGGCAGCAGGGTACAGGTGAGCTGGGGCTGTGCCTGGGTACAGGTGAGCTCTGGGACTGTACCTGGGCACAGGTGAGCTCTGGGGCTGTACCTGGGAGCAGGGGAGCCCCATGATGGACATCAGGGACTCTGCTGTATTTCCCACATGGGCTCTGGGGCTGTACCACGAGCCTGATGGACTCAGGGACTCTGCTGGTTCATGTGCAAGCTCTTCTTTTCACATCCTGCCAAACTCCTGCCTTTCCTGAGACAGAGCAGGGACACAGCTTCCCATGCAGTGGCACTTCTTTATTTCCAGTTCTGCATCTTCCACCTGCTGCTCACCTCTATAAGAGGCAGGAATTGCAGAAGGCTCCCACTTACCTCTCCTACATTGCTACATCTATTTACATATTTTTATTGTGCCCTTGTTATTTACTTTCATTTTCGATGTAAATCTTATTATTTTTATTGTGCTTCAGCTGATCCCTTCCTGAACACACACTAATTCTGTCTTGTCTGATATATCTTGTCTCCACACAATAATCACATGGTAGCAGCCCTCAGAAGCAAAGAGAACATGAATCTCTCTTTCCCCTTTATGGATTACAAATGCAATTTTTGTTTAGCACCTTGCTTGTGAAATATCCTTTCTTTTTTTTCTTGTTTTCTATTTTAAAGCATCCATTAATCTCACAGGGATATCAGCTTTATTTTTATACACCTTATTCAGACTTGCATCATCTTCCCCAAGATTTATTTTCTCTAATGGAAATCTGGGAAGGAAAAGTGCATTACATTAGTCTGAGTAACTTCTGTCTATGAGAATGCTTTTCTCTTAATAATGCAAATAACTGTAATTATGGAAGCAAATTAATTGACTGGGCAGTCAGAGTACTTAAATTTCCTGGTGTATTTTGATTTGCATTCATGTTCCCTGCTATTTTTACTCCCAGTTGAACTCATTTAGAACTGCTTCTGTCTGCTTATTAATCCTGACTCAAAATTGACTCTGCTTGTGGCTTGTTAGTTTTTAATGCCTCCATGAAACAGCAGAAGATTTGTGCTTTTAGAATACTGCTAGTTAGACAAGGCATTAGCCCCAGATTGGAAAAGGATGCACGGATACACCGTGTGAACAAAATTTGGCTGTTAGATGAGCTCAGTAAAAGGGGTCTGAAAGTGTTACAGGACAAACTTCTCAAGGAAACAGGCTGACCTCATTCTCCAGGCTCTGCTCCTCCTGTCACACTTGCCTGTGCTCATGATTACGTGTCAGTCTGTCTTCTGCAGGCAGATGCTGCCACCAAGGACAAATCAGCAATTCCCTTTGCAGTTTGTTCTTGTGTTGCTTCAGGTTTTAAAGCCTGAGTTGGACCAGTGAAAATGAAAGAATTAAAAAAACCAACAACAACAACAAAGTAATTCTGGTAATTGAAAACTTGCAGATCAAAGAGACACTTGTTAGAGACTTGGAATTGAGCAGGAAATGCAAAAGTAAAAGAAACCCCAAAGTTCTGAGGTTTTCTGAACCCCATAGGCATGTGTCCAGGACACTTGTCTCTCTCCCAGGGCACCAGTGGGTTATTCTGTGCTCTAATTGCCTATCTAACAACCTGTTTGCCTGAGAGACCATTACAGCTGCTCTGGAGAAGGAGGCACAGGGTTCTCTGCCCTTCCCTTGAGCATCTCCTTGTGAGCCCTCTCAGTGGAGCAGAAAGAGCCCCATTCTCCACAGTAACTATACACTGTGATAATCGTGTCCTGAAATAAGTCCTAAAGGACTGAGAAGAAATAGAACCATTCTGTAACCTGCTGCAGCTCCTTTCTCAGCTTTGCTTTTTTCTTTAATAAAAGCCAGACACAGAATGAAGTTTCTGTCCTTGAGCAATGCAGATATTTCTCTCAGTCCTTCTGCACAAAAGGCTTCTGGCAATTTTGCTGCTGAGGAACCTGACTTTTTTCTTTCACAGCTCCTGTGTCTGAATTTTAGCTGGAAATTGAGGTAAGAGGTGCTGTCCCTCCCTCCCTGCCTGCTCAGGGTCTGTTGTGTCCCTGCAGGCTCTGCTCTTGCCCAACACTAGCGGCCGTTCTGCTGCTCAACAGCCCTTCCAAGGACTTTGCAGCTCTCCAGATTGCAGAAGTTGCTGCATCAGTTGCCAAACCCAGCCTGTCAGCCTCAGCCCTGCGTGTATGAGAGTTTTCCAGCAAAGCTGTAGTGCAGCATTCCTCTGGCCGAGGGATGGTGCTGTGAGGAATCCCGACAGGCTTTACCCAAACCCAGACCTAGCGGTTCTCCCTCTGGTTTTATCCCATTGCAGAGGGTGGTCCTGATGGATTCAAGCCCAGACCCAGATGGCACCTCATGAGATAACAGATCCCGAGGGAAAAATTGTATTTGATGGTTTTTGATGACACGACAACCCAGGTAACAACTTTCCATTTTTTTAAAGGCTTCACATTAGAATTGTTTTCCCTGCTTAGATAAATGTTTTTGGCAGGTGAACAGAACTGCACAGCCCAGAGGCCACTTGTCACCCAGATAAAAAGTGACAGTGCTGAAGGTGACAGGGCTGTGAGGGTTTTCCTTTTGTCAGAGACGTAGGGGAGACGTGGTGTTTGTTCAGCCTCTCCCTCCCCCACTGGCAGGTGCAACCCACCTGAGCAGGGATGAAGAGCTTTGAGGAGCTCTCCTGAGGTCTCTGGTGAATGAGGTCACTGTCATATTGTTGGTTCTGTTGCTCACACAGCTCTTCCCTGTGCTCTGTGGTTTTCCAGGCTTGTCAAGGGAGCTCTGGTGCTGTTGCTGAGCCGTTTTGCAGACTGGGGGAAGGTTCACTGGGAGGATTTAATCAGTGCCTGCATTTTGTGATCACCACGATGTGACTGCAGCCTTGCTTCTCACAGCAATTCAGGCACCAGTGTTCTGTTTCACATCAAACTTCACCATTGTATGCTACCTAAGACATTTTTGGAAGCCCAGTGACATTTCTCGATAAAGGTCAGGGAGTGAATTTACTCCTTTCTTCAGCAGACACACAAAAAACCCGAATCATTTCATGTTCAAAGTCCAATAAAATAATGATATTGAAGGATATTTCTTTCAGTAGGCTTCTGCATCTTGCCTGCCTTTAGAAAATCCAATAAAGCTCTGTGCTTTTCTGCTCATTCTGATGATGTATCAGAATTCAAACAGCTTGCGAGTCCTTCCAAAGCCCAGGAAATTTCTAAAACATAGCGAGAAAATCACAGGGAATGTAATTAGGTATAGATCATTCAGACAGCTGTTGTGCCTGCCCAAAAGTTTGTGCTTTTTTGGACTGAATTAGGAGGAAATATGTATGTCCACAACAAAGAGTCGGATAGAAGGAGTCATCTCTGGCTTCAGTGCCACCGATTTTGAATACAGTCCAACAGGTAAAGTAGTCCCTGCAGCTATTCTTCTCCAGAGGAATAAAATATAGCCATGAAAACCACAAATATAGAGCCAATTAAGTGCTTACTGTGAGGACAAGGGTGAAGAATTAAAATACCATTCTCATTGGGAAGCAAGGACCTCACTTAAATGCTAACGTAACAGTGAAGCTGCATGTTAGAAAAGTCACTTAATTGAGGTAGAACTCAGTAGAGACAAATCTTCCCATTAAAAAGGAGGAGGTGATAAGGGCATGTGTGCAATGCTGGAGGCTGATCTCGGGAGAGCAGATGTAGCTGTAGAAAGCATTTATACACTGCAGCTCTAGCTCTGAACACCTAGGAGAGCAGTTAACCTGCCTGTCTGCCCATCTGCCAGTCCTTGTCACCCTTCTTGGATGGCACACACTGCCTCTCTCCTCAGGCATGTCACTGTGGGGTGAGACACTGCAGTACCTGGAGGAAATTAGGGGGTGAAGGACAAAACCAAGAGGAAGCCAAGCATCTTTTTTTGGGGAAACTTGCTCACATGGCAGTTGAGCTTTGCTGCTGCTCTCTGTGTGTTTAACAGGAACAGGAAAGACTGTTCATTTTGCCTCTCAGAGGATAAAGGAAGGAGCTTCTATAGGGTTAAAGAAATTCTGCAGATGTGGGTCATAAGTCTCTAAGCTTGCAGGTGACCAGTGAGTTTTAAATTAACTGAATGCCTTTGAATGTTTCATCCCTTCTATGTGATTTGGCTGAAATTGGACAATAAATTTTTTGGGGCAGGAGGAAGAAGGACTGAGAGTGACTGTGTGCTGTCATAAGTTGTCTCTCCCTTAGGAAATCAGAAAAGTTGCAGACACACTCCTTGCCACGCTGGTTATTTTATGGATACTTTACAACCTCATTTATGAACCTCACCTCAAGCCTTGGTGCTGAGCTCTCACTCTGCTGCATGACAGATGTGTTTTCTGGAGGATAGTGGGGAGGAGGAGACAGGGAGGGAAAGCAGGCTCTTTTCATGAGCAGAATTGAGACACTGCCAGTGCATTTGTGTAAATTGTGATTTTCTTGCAAAAATTCTTCTTTTCTAGCAAGTTAATTACTTATTGATTTTACTGTTGATGGAGAGAGGGCCTAATGAATGGTCTTTTACCAGCACTTCCTTCACTCCTAATTGGGATTCTCCACCAGAATCTCAATGAACTGCAGGGTATCCAGCCATGGTGGTTTGCCCCTGAGCAATAAAATCCTGTCACATCCACATTTACCACATCAACACTGCATCTCTCCAGGACTCCTTAGGGGGCAACAACAGGACTATTATGACTGCACACATCAGCCCAGCCACTGCCTCCTTTGAAGAATCTCAAATAACCTTGATCTTTTCCTTTTGAGCAAAAAACAGCGAGACACAGGTACCAGAGCAAACAATTCCCAAGGAGGTGGACCTTGGAGATTTGGTGAGGATGGTGAGGCCCTGGCACAGGGTGCCCAGAGAAGCTGTGGTTGTCCCATCCCTGGAAGTGTCCAAGGTCAGGCTGGACAGAGCTGGGAGCAACCTGGGATAGTGGAAGGAGTCCCTGCCCATGGCAGGTGTGGAACAAGATGATCGTTAAGGTCCCTTTCAACCCAAACCATTTTATGATTCTATAACTAAAGGCTTGCAAGTGGAAATAGAAGATGAAGAAATGGATGTGGATGAAAAAAACAAAGCTCAGGAGTGAGCAGTGCAGGTTAGTGTAGAGGTGTGAGTGAGAGAGGAAATGCAGATGAAGGGAACAGTGGAAATCAAATTGTGGGAGTTGTAGATGAGAAGAGAAATATGAAGGAGAAAGAAACAAGGCAGAATAATGGAGAGGCAGAGGATGATGTGTCAGGTGTGGATGTGGGAGATCAAGAAGCTGAGGGAGAGGGTTGAGAACCAGGAGGAGAAAAGCACAGTCAGCCCCAGCCTCAGGGTTCTGCAAGGTAGAGCCAGGAGCTAGAATGGCTCTTGGGTTTCTGGAGGGAAGAGAGTGGGAGAGGGGCTGGGTGGGAGGAGTTGTGGTGGTGCTTGGTGGGTCTCTCGTGGCTCAGGAATGCTTGTAGAGGAGCACAGTGGGAAGCACAGGCTGAGGGGCAGTGCAGGCAGGGGAGCTGTTGTTTCTCTGCATGAGCCTCCCTGTGTGACTCCGGGTTCTGCCCTTCTCAGCATCTTCCTCAGCCTTAAAAAATGCTAAATTTCAAAACCTGTCCTTGGAAAGAGAGTTGATATCAAATGGTGGCATTTGCTGTGGGGAGTCCTGTCTCTCACAGAGAGGTGACCGAGTTTGTAGCCTGCGTCACCGCGGGCTCTGAGGCTGTGTCAGGACACCGAGCTCTGCTCTATGGTCCATTGAATGTAATTTAAAAAAATAAATAAATGGAAAGAAGGGCAGGGTGAAGATTTTAAAACACTGATTGTTCTGCCCCAGGGATTGTTCCTTTTGTCAGTGAATCTGGCAAGAAATGAAATAAAAATAGTCAAGTTCTCTGACAGACTATACATGAGATATAATAGGCCTCTGCTACTAACAGCCAAGGTTATTTCTAGATAACAAGCACAGAAAACAGATATCTTTTTCCTTTTGGTGTGTGCAAAGGCAGAAGAGATCTCCCTGCAATGCGGTTTCCCCTTTATATTCATAAAAGCATAGCAATGAACCCTAGTTATTGCTAATAAAGCAATCATAAAGCTGTATCAGATTGCTTCAGCACATGATGAACTTGACAAGACTGCAGAAAGAAGCAGAGTCCTATAAAAGAATGTCTTGTAACATGTAGCCTGGTCCCAGAGTAGTTTTGGGGGGATTTCACAGAATTTCACCTGGCCTGATATCAGATCAGAAATGTCTTCCCCTGCAGCAGAGATACCAAGGGCCTGAGGCACACAGCAGCTGAGTAATGAACACCTTGAGGGGCACAGCTGATGGAGACTTTCAGGGAGCACATGGAGATGTGTCACAACCTGATGGAGCTGGAAAACACCAACACTGAGCTGCATGTGGACACCTGCAGGCACCTCCTAACAACTGCTGAGTGAGAACCTCCTTAGCTTCCAGCATCATGTGTACTTGGACCTCCAAACTCACCAGGAGAAGCTATAGTTCCATAAGGCAATCAGCACACAGAGCAGCGAGTTTAGGCTCAAGACTAAAGTATAAATGGGAGACATCTCACTTTTTTTTGGTCGTAATTCTGAACTTGTGTTTTAAGGAAAAAAACTAGGTGGGAGCACAGACTGCATTGGTCCTTCCCTGGTCCAGTCACTTGGTGCTTTTGAAGTGGTTTTCATTCTCATGCAGTGCCTCTAAGTATCATTCCATGCCAGAAAAAGCAGCAGCTTCCTTTTCTTCTGGATAAACTTATAAATAGGTGTCAGTTCCCTATCAGTCACAGCCACCTAATACCTCTGAAATTTTATAGAATCATAGAATGGTTTGGGTTGGAAGTGACCTTAAAGATCATCTCATTCCAATTTCCCTGCCATGGGCAGAGACATTTTCTGCTGGACCAGGTTGCTCTAAGCCCGATCCAACCTGGTCTTGAACACTTCCAGGGATGGGACATTTACAGGTTCTCTGAGCAACCCTCACCAGTGCCTCACCACCCTCCCAGTAAGGAATTTCTTCCTAACATCTAATCTAACCTTGCCTCTGTCACGTTGAAGCTGTTCCCCCTTGTCCTGCCATTACGTGCCCTTGTAAAAAGTTTCTTTCCATCTTTCTTGTAAACTCCTTTTGAGTACTGAAAGTTCTGTTTCCTTAGGATTTGGGTCATTTATGGTTAAAACAATCTTGAGGACATTAAAGATATTTAACAAGCACCTGTGAATAGGCAGTAATTTGTGTTGAGGTGTTCTTTCCACAGAAAGATCACAGAGGAGGCAAAGGGAGGAAGGTGTTCTTGCGTGGTTTGTTCAGCTCCAGAGCAGCCTGGACTAATTAATTCTCCTGTTGTCATGGAAGAAGAGACTGAACAGATACAATGAAGGGCTATGAATCACTAGAGCTATGTCACTGTGTCCCAGAAGTTCCTTTTTTTTTTTTTTTTTTTTTTCTGGCAGCTGGGAGCCAGAGAAGGCTCAGGGGTCATGCAGGGATGATATGACATCAAAGGAGGAGAAAGGAGGAAACACTGAGGAGGAAGATGGGGATGTCATGGATTCACATGAACCTCAGGAAGTTACAGCAGTGAGAGAAGAGATCAACCTGCTGCTGGCAGAACAGTGCAGGATGTTGGCCCTGAAGTTGGGAGGGGAAGGTGCCCTCAGCTCTGTCTCAGCAGGAGTCCTCTCTGCAGAGAGGGCTATGGGACATAGCTTATGTCATGGGACATAATTTGCTTCTGTTGCCAGGCTTTTAAAACAAATGGAGTAGCCAAGGTAGGGAGGATCAGGGGACAAAAATGAATTCTAAATATTCCTTGCTGTGTTCTTTATCACTATGTTTACCAGCTTTCTGGCTTTCCCCACAGCTTGACAGCTCTCAGCTAAACATGTTTCATCTCTCCCTGTCGATAAGGGGTCTGTGCTTTCATCTGTTAACCTCTTGGCATATTCTGTTCACAGTGGCAGTTACAGATCATCTGCAATGACACTCTGTAGGAAGTATGGTCTCTGGATACCCAGCTCAGCACAACTTTCTCTGGCTTGCCAGAAAGCTCAGTTGAGCAGGTCAGTATGGCAGGAACTGAATTCAAGGCACATTTGCTGTGGAAAACATCCTGCTCTTGTGATGGCAGAACATGCAGAGCAGCTAAACCTAGTGTATGTGAGGTTTTCCATGGGGAGAGCCTCCTATAGACATTGCTGCTGTTCTACTGAGTCCAGAGATCTTGAAGGAAATTGCCAAAGAACCAAAGACCCAAACTTTCACAGGGTGTGAACACAAACTTATCTTTGTGGTTTTTTTCTAAAGGGAATGGGCTGAGCAGAAGGCATAGATCTGGGGGAGTGGGTGGTTTGTAAATACAGTAAGAGAAACATAGCACAAACTGCATAAGGAAATAAGTTAAATATCTTTATTCTTCTGTAACGCCCCTGACCTCCTGCCTAAAGAGCAAGCTGAGCTGGTCAGGTGGGAAGGGCAGGAACATTTTTGCTGCAATGTGGACAACAGTCAGAGGTCAGAGACAACACCCCTTGGTTTAACTCATCTTGATGTTTTTCAGATATCGAAAGATAAGCCCTGGACTCCCTCAAGCCCCAGTACAGACAAAGTCTGTGAGAGCCACCTGCACCAAGCCAGCCTCTTCCATCTGTCCAATGCTGCAAGCAGCAGATCCATTGCCACAAAGGTCAGGGCTCTTGTCAGCCACCATTCAGGTAGGGGCCAAAGAGATTTGTCTGTGTCTGACATCACATCTGACAGATGGGGATATCCTGCATCAGCTCTGCTGGAGAAGATGTCAGGATTGTCAGGGTAAACACTAATGATCAGAGCTATCAGTAAGACAATTTTTTTTTTTAATGGTCTAAATAGCTTTTGATGGGTAAGAAATCACATCCTTTGTAGAAAACTGCCTCACCTATGCCTCTGTAACCTATGGGGAAGCATTAATGTTCAGCTGGGCTCATGTGCAGTAAGTTGTTGATCTCAGTTTAGTCTTTGTTTCATATCCAAGCTAAGCCTCAACAAGGACACCAGTGAGAGGCTGCACTGACCATCTGCCAGCTTCAGTTGTTTTGCTTTGGGCAGGCACACAAGACCAGGAGGAGTTATGGGGAACTGGACACCCAAATCCTATTGAAATGTTGCTAGAATCCTTCACTGTTCTGGCCAGAGATGTTTACTGGTCCTCATAAGTTTTTCTCACAAAAAATGGTTAACTTTTGATTTACAATGCTCTAGCTTATTTTGGCTGGATATTAGCAACTCATACATTGCAAAATACTTTTAAACTGTGCTCTGTTCCCACTGTTCATAACAAAGCTCTCCCTGCTTCCAACAGAGGGGACTCCACTCCAGGTATTGCCAAAAGGCAACGCTCCTGCAAGCACCACCCAGCACAGCAACACTGGTCACGTCAAAGGATGGGACCTAGAGAAACAAGGCAGTGCATGAAACATCACATTGTCTCGCTCAGGAGGAACTGTGCCACTCTTCAGCACTTGCTCTGGTGAAATCTGAACTAAAAGAGCTGTAAATGCAACACAAATAGTCCAGTTGTGAAAGCAGTCACATGGGTAGAGGTTTTATAGCCAAGTTTTAAGCCTTTTTTCTTTGCAACAGATGACATGGGCAATGTTCCAGTAGGAGTCACACTCCATCTCCCTCTTAGCCAAAAATAACCTCTTAGGAAGAGAAATAACATTTTCAGAGGTGTCCACAACCCCAGTCTAATCCATATGTGAAGTACAGAATTTAATCTGAGTTAGCCACATGCTAACATAACTACTTCCACTGAAGGTGTCACCTTAGGATCTTCCTGAGGCAGCAACATGCAGATCCTTGGCTTCTGCCAAACTCACCCCTCCAGAGCCTGTAGCAATCTGTCTCTTCCCCATTTTGACTGTCAAAGAGACTCAAATCAAGGTGTGAGAAACTTGACTGAGTTCTTCCTCTTCCCTCTCTTGCAGGGCCTGCAGATGGTGCCAGCAAACACTACAGGCAGGAGCCAGCCCAGGACTAAATAGAAGTCACCCATGAACAGGACTCTCTTTGGCCCAAAAAGACTTAAATTTCAAGATTGCTGAAAGCTGAGGAAGCAGATTCAGATGTGTGCCTTAAAATGTATTTAAGCTTCTGTGTAATGCTGCTGAAGAGCAGAGGGAAGGCAAGCAGGGAGAAGAGGAATCTTATACACGGTAGATTTTCTGTTCTATATCCCTACTTCAAGTCTTTGCTCTGTACTGTGTGCTCTAGCTGTTAACTTCAGTCTAAAACAAGTAGGGTGTCAACACAGCCCAAGAGAAGAGGAAAACCTCATTTCCCCAGCAGTGTCCTTCTCCCAGTAGATGTCAGCATGGAGCCCAAGCCACTTTTTTTTCCCAGGGCAAAAGTTTGTATGCCACCCATGCATCCAAAAGGCTCCCTGACTATTAAAACCAAATGTAAATGCCTGAGAAATAGTTTCCCTGTTCTTTCCCTGCGTGTTGCTGTGAAGCTGGGAGGTGTACTGCAAGTCTGGAATGCTGTTTGGGTGAGCAGATGCTTGGCTGTGAGAGCAGCCAGAGATTGCTCTAAGCTCTCTTCCATCTACAGAGCATTTCAGATCTGACTGCAGACAGAGAGGCAGCAGTGGTGATAGGTGAAGACCCTGGGAAGAATTACTAGCCTGGAGGTAAACTGTGGGAATGTGTTTTTCTTTTTGGTACAAATGTCTTCAGCTGGCAGCCTTCTCCATTAAGAGGCTTTTAAAATATGCTGCAAATATAATGGTTCTGATAATTGCACAGAATACTGACTCCTTGCCCCAAGCAGAAGTGGCTTCCCTCCTCTAATGTCATAATCTCAGGTAAGTTTGGACACTTTTTCAATTGGACAAAAAATCTTCTTTACAGCTGCAGCACTTGCAAAGAATTCTCCGGTATGCTGTTTCTCACTGGGTGACACTGTACATGCTCCTATTTCTCTATGCTTCTTGCTTTGCCGTCAGGAAGATGATGGACAGTTCACCCCAGGGATGAGGAAGGTTAATTACTTGTCTTTATAAATGCCTCAAGCCCCTGAAGTGGGGATACAATCAATGCAAGGGTGTGAGTGGGTGCACCAAGCAGTTTTTCTTATGAAACAGAAAGAAGCAGGAAAAAAGTGTGACAGGGAAGTGGAAGGTCAGGAACACTTGTCCCCAGAGCTGACTCTTTTAGATTAACAAAGATATAAAAAAAGGACACAGAGATAAAATAAGACAAAATAAGAGTGTGTATAAGACAAACCTGTGCCAGCAGGTCCTGAGCCAGGACTGTATTTACAAGACCTCATGTGACCTGCAAACAGTGTAGGACCAAAAATGAAGGAAAACTGAGCTTTCCAAGCATATACATCTTTGCTAAATACCTTTGGGCTGACTCACCATGAAATAGTCGCTGTGTTTGGTGCCATTTCAAGTGAGCTGAATAGAGCCAAGTGCTTCAGTCTGAGGCTGCATCTTCAAAGGAAAATTCATGTGACAAAGAATTTCATAATTTTCCGTAATTGTTGTGAAGATTACAGAGCCATGTGATGTGCAAACGTTCCTGTTTGTAAAATCTACATTTTAAGTCTGTTAATTTATGTAAAAACTGAGACTTGAAATCTTGGAGGTGGGATCTGTAAATTATCACTTGTAGATTTGATTATTGCTGGATGTGAGGCTGAAGCTTGTGTCTTGTGCAAAGTAGAACTTTTCAGTGCTGGGCTAATGTTTTTTTGATTCAATTCTTACCAATCACAAACAACTAGAGAAGTAAAAGGAGCTTAAACTGTCCTGGGATTTTTCAGCAGCATTTTCTAGCCTTACTGTGTCCAATTATTTAGACTTTGCTCCTTATAATGACTAGAGGCCAGCCAAGCTTCAGGGACATTAAATACCTAAACAGCGTTATGGTGTGGTAACCTGTATTTAATTTAAAAGTGAGCTTTACCTTAAATTTTTACAGAATCACAGAATGTTCAGGGTTGGGAGGGACCTCTGAAGATCACCTAGTCAACCTCCCTGCCACGCAGGGGTCACCTACAGCAGCGGACACAGGAACGCGCCCAGGTGGGTTTGGGGTATCTGCAGAGAAGGAGACTCCGCACCCTCACTGGCCACCCTCATGGGAAGCAGCTCTTTCCCGTGTCGGGGTGAATCTTGTGTTCCAGTTTACGGCTGTTTCCCCGCACGCCGGGCGGGTGCCAGCGCCCTCAGCACCGCCCCGCTCCCGCCATCCTCGCGCCCCCTCAGGCGAGGCGGGAGCGCCGCCGGGGCCGCCCCCTGGCGGGCGGAGCGGCGCCTGCGCGGCCCCGCGGGGACCCCCGCGCGCGGCGTCTCGCGAGAGGCGGCGCCGGGAGCGCGGCAGGAGGAGGAGGAGAAGGGAAGGGGAGAAGGCGAAGGCTGCGGTGCCCGGGAGGGAGGTGAGCGCTGGGCAAGGCAGGGCAGGACAGGGCTCGGATCGGCTCGGGGGTTGTCCGAAGGGCCGGGCGGGGCTCGCTGAGGCGGTGCCGCCCCGGGGCCGGGCCAGCTCCCGGTTATGAGCACGCCTGTCCCTCCGCTCTCCCCAGGTAGGGCTCGGCTCCGGCGGGACGCGGGGGCTCTGTGGGGCAGCTCCCCTTCTCCACACACGCCGCGCCCTCCCGGCTGGACGCTCCCCAGGGAGCTGGGGAGGTTTAGCCTGGATTGAAGGCGGACCGGGGGGACCTCATCGCTCCCTACCTGGAAAGAGGTTGTAGACAGGTGGGTGTCGGTATTTTTTCCTAGATAGCAAAAGATAGAAGGAGAGGAAACAGCCTGAAGCTGAGCCAGGGAGCGAGCTGCCCGGAAAGGTGGTGGTGTCGCCGTGCCTTGGAGGTAGATGTAGATGTGGCACTTGGGGTCACGGTTTGGTGGTGGACCTGACAGCGTTGGGCTGATGGTGGGACTCCATCCTGGAGGTCTTTTCCAACCTTAACGATTCTGTGGCTCCCTCCAGCCCCGGTGCTGGGCCCGAGGCTGGTGCAGCCCTGCCGGGAGCGATGCCGGGATGCAGCCGCACAGCCCGGCTCCCAGCGCTGCTCCGCGGGGATCCGGCCAGAAACTCTCTTCTTCCAGCCTCAACTCCACGTGGAAAACTTCACTGCAGAGCTCAGGCTGGAAACTGCCCGAGCCGGGTGTTTGTAAGGTGACTACAGCCGGTGCGGGTGTCGGGGCTTACACACAGCGAATGTCCCCGGGTGTTGCTGGCCGAGGCTGCAGCACCGGGGCTGCCTGAGGTGCTTCCTGCGATTATAAAGCCAGGGATTTTCCAGTGCATGTGCTGGAAGTTTGTGACAAAAGTAGTGGATGTACAGGATGTGCTGTGTTTTGGGAGTTTCCTCCTAAAATTTAGGAAACCATGACAACTTCCAAGTTTGGATATTAAAAAGGAGGTGACAAGTGCTGCCAAGCCTGTACAAACCAGGCTTTTTGGCAGCAATGGTGGGCAAGGTGCTGGCAAACTGTAGATTAGGATGTTCTTCTGCTGGTTTCTAACATATATGGGCTAAGTTGTGGTGCAACATGCAAAGCAGCATATTTGCTTATGGTGTACACTTATACTAATGTAAGTATTAATGTCATTCGATGAGTTAAAACTTACTTGCTCTGCAAAGGGTGCTAGACTTTTGGGAAGCTGGGCAGAAACAATGTGTTGAATTATAGCCAAGTGCATGAAATTTGTTTCTTGGTATGGTCTGCTTTGACTGGTGGGAGCTCATTCTCCTGCACCTTTAGGAGATTAAATTGGCTCCACTTTTCTAGAGGTTGCTGATTCCTTAAGTGTAACTATTCTGTATCATGATATGTGAGTACAGAAGGCTGCATGAGTCCAGTGATCCCTGGTGAAGTGCCCCAAGAGAAAGTATACATTTGAATTTGGGGGGTGGGGTGTTTCTGTGTTTTTTAAAAGTTCTTACTCCACTTCTTTCTGTCGTTCTAAGCAGACAAAATCCAAGTAAGCTGCCTGAAATCCTGTATCTTCTCATGTTAGATCAAGTGGGCACTGGAGGAGTTGAGATGATGCTTAGTGCTGGGGAAACTCAAAGCAAGAAGAGAGGGGATCTGGGCCCAAGCCTTTGGAGGCACATTTTTTTCAAAACCACTGCTGTTCATAGAGAGGGCTTACTGTCCCCTGTGTCTGGCACCTGCCTTTCTGTAAGCTGCTTTATTTTCTGTAGGCCTTACTGCTCCTATAAGTGAGCTGGCATTACTTTCTTTTGCAGAGAGGCTGGAAGAGAATGTAGTTGTTGCATAAAGCCAAGAGGAGAGGAATAAAGAGACACAAGTTACTTAAGTTTTTATCTGTCCTAAGAACAAACAGTTACAATCGGGCTGTGAAGTGGAAATAAAGTTTCCAAACCTCTGAGGAGTTGCATGTGCAATAGCTTTTGCAATAAGAGTGCTGGAGACACATCCCCCCTTTCTGGTGTTAAATGAGAGTTTGAGAGGTGCTCGTTTGACACAGCAGGGGGTTTGACATGTCATGGGACCAGTGACCTCGGATCTCAATGTCTGTCTCCAGCCTGGGATGGGGAGAAAAGTTCTTGGTTTGCGCCCAGGCCAGGTTCTGGTTTGAGATGGTCACGGGATGGCTGCTCAGGGGACTCTGTAGGATGATTATAGCACTTGGTCCACTTTCCAGTTTGCCAGCACCGTGTCACAGAGGCAGCTTTGTGTGGGTCCTGGTGCACGTTCCTCTTGGCTAGTGACTTTGGGTTGAACTTGAATGTAAATTCTTGGCTCTTTCTGGAAGCTTTTCCTTCTGATTCTGGCAAGGGGAGGACAGAGGCACGTTCCCTGATGTGCACAGAGACCTCTAATTTGTGCTTGCAGTCTGGCATCCTTTATAAAGTGCTCAGGAAGGGGATGGGTCATAATCAATAGAGCAGCTCTTGTTTTCTGCAGTGTTTTCCTTCTGAGGGAGAATTAAGCTGTCTTACTGCTCTTTTCCAGGGTTCCTCTCTGGCACTGGTAGAGTTAATGGAAGTAGAGTGTTTCTGATTCTGTGCTGCTCACTGCTGTGTGTGTGTCTTGGAAAAGCCAAACTCTCTGGCAGGCCTGCGTGTCCTGGAAAGCAGGCTGGAGCCCTTGGGGTGCACTTGGTAAAGCTGCATTGTGGGGTGGCTTTGGTGAAGATCCCTCTTTGCATTTGCCCCAGGAATGTGAGTGCCACACACAGTGTCCAGTCTGTCCCTGTCACTGCTGCCAGGAGAGTGATCTGTCCATGCCTGGCTGGGACAGCTTTGCAGGAATGCTGGGAGGCTGCTGTGCTGCCCAGGGCTGTGGAACTGCTGGGTATGGGGATAGCAGAAAAGGATGCTCCGTGCAGCTTTCCAGGCCTGCTGCATTCCAGGCAGCCCTGAGGCCTCAAGCAGCGCTGGAAGCACAGTGTGCTGGGATTCTGTGCGCAGTGGGCACCCTATTCATCCAGAATGGGAAGCAGTCCCTGCCCTGAGCAGCTAAACGGGATCAAAAGCAAGAGCAGAGTTGGGCAAAACTCAAACCCAGGAGTGTGCCAAGCAGGAGGCTTGGCAGTGTCCCTCCATTATCTTCTGCTGCTGGACTCAGATGCTTGGTCTGAAGTGCTGACGCACATATGTAATTTGCCCCTTCTTTAACTCTCTGCTGATCTCTCTGGATGTTTCTTCTCAGATCTGCTCCATCCTCAATCTTGACTAGCTAAACACGGAGAATTACTGCTGAGTAATACCTGCTTCTTGCTCTGCAGAGTGTAAAACATTATGTCTGCAATTCCTCCAGCTCCTCTTTGCAGGCTGAATGAGAACCCGGCTTCAGGAAAGGGCACTTTGTGGTGTTGCAGTGCAAAGCTTTGTGTTAGGCTGCAGCTCTGCTGAATTTCTGTCTCTCCCAACTTCCAATTGTAAATAAGTACACCAGGGTGGAGAAACCATAAGCCTTTGGATATGTGTTCTGTGTCTTGGGACAAGCTGACCTAATACTTTGACATGTAACAGTATCTGTTATTGTTCCTCTTTGTTGCTAAATTCTTGTCTAATATTTGAAACCTGTCACCCCAAGACACAGGCACAGCCATGCAGGGGACTTTTTACTAGTCATTCAATACAAGTGAACTTCAGAGATGCTGAGCACCTTTTCTCTGGGAATGACAGAGCTCAGCACTTTTGCATATCTGGACTCGAGTTCTTCTGCACCTCTGTGAAGGGCGGGGTTGATGCTGTTCAAGGGTGGTGTGAATTGGCTGGGGAGCAACTTCTGTGTTTTGGGAAGAAGAGACACACAGCCTTCATTTAAAAAAACTTTTCAGGGCAGCTTGCCCTGAAGTGGCTTTGTTTTCAAAGCTGGTGCTTGCAGGATTTGTTCTGAAGTCATTGGAAAGACTTGGAATGTCTGTGGAAAGGACAGCTCTTGTGTTTTTTTCTGTAGGTGCTGTTCTGTGTTTATAATCAGAGCCTGGACTATGCTTGGAGGGGTGGAGAACATGGCAGTAACTACTTGTAACTCCTCACTTTGCTGTGTTGCTCTTCCCTGGCTGTAGGCACTGGCTCCTTGCTGGCTTGCGGAGAGATCAAGGCTGGTTTGCCAGCTTGCCTCTGCACGGAGCCTTGGACCAGAAAACTTGCAGCAGGGTGGGGACATGGGTGTTCCCTGAGGATCTTGTGGGAAGAAGGGGGCTGGGAGTCATGGAGAGCAGACAGACGTAAAAAGATGGGGCTGGTTGAAGCAAAAAACCCAAATCTGCTGCACCCCTCAGAACAGATGATCTGAGCTACCCCCTAAACAGTGATTTCTCATCTGTCTTTGGTGATCAAGAGTTGTTAGTGTTGAGTGTGATAGAAATATAAATTACATTAAAGCAGGAAAAGAGGTCCTGGCTCAACAGTGTCTGGGCATGAACACAGATTTAGCAGAGTATCCTTAATCTCCAAAATAATTCAGTTAAAAATATTCTCTCCTTTAGATTTTTATTGATGAGTGACTCTTATCAAGACTGTATCCCATTGTGGGGAGGTTGTAGGAGAACTGTTTGTATAATCTTTGTTCTTGGTAAAATGAAATACCAAGAAAGGTCACAGAGATAACACCTACTGAGTGTCTTCATAGAGAGTAGATAAGATGGCACATTCAGGTCAGTGATGTTCTCTCAGCAGGGACTTTCTTTAACCACTGAGGCAGTGGCACCTTAAGCCCTGTATTTGTAACTCCAGTAAGGAATTTGTTTTCAGCACAGAGCACCTTCATGCAGAGAGGAGACCACACTGTGATACCAAAAGCTGAAATAATGGATTGAGGCTTCTTTCTTCTTGTGTGTTAGATAGTATAAAAATCAAGGAGATCTGAAAGGTAATTGGCTCTGCATACTTTCTGTGTATGGTTTTTATTTTAATACTCTCAAACTTGCCTCTGTAAACTCTAGGCCTGAAATAATTATACTTTACAAATTTTGCAGAATTTAAACGCAGCTTCTCTTGAAATCATGTAATTCCAGAAGCTTGGGATTGATAAAAAGCCATGATTTCTATGAAACTGATAAAATTGCCACACATTATGTCTGCTTTTGGCCAGCCAGCTCTTTTCTACAGAGATGAATACCTCTGACTCTCACAGCTCTCCCCATGTGGAGATGGGGATGGTCAGCCCCACGACAAGTTTTGATTGTGCCAGACCCTTCTCTCTAAAACAGAAGGATTAAGGGTTCAACTAACTTTTCTTTCCTTGTACCTTTCCAGGCTCCTGCTCTGCAGCACCATGCTGGATCCCAAGCCTCACTCTGCAAGCCAGAGGTGAATCCAGGTGAAAGCCAGCTACCACAGTAGGTGTCAGGATGACCAAAGCACGGCTCCTCCGTCTGTCTGTGGTGCTGGTCTCCATCTTCATGATCCTCCTGATTATTGTGTACTGGGACAATGTGGGCACGGCTCACTTCTACCTGCACACATCCTTCTCCAGACCCCGCTCCCCAGGAGCCATTGCAGCAGGTGAGGACTGGGAAGCCTTGCCAGATGTAGATGAATTTTTGGCAAAGCTGCTTAGTTCGAGCCTGAAACAGAACAGCTCTGTCCCCCGAAAAACAGAGCAGCTGCTCATCCAGGGCTCCAACAAGCCTGTGGTAAGTAACTTGGAGGAGAACGTGCGGGGCTATGACTGGTCTACACACAAGGACAGGAACAGCTTGGACCAAGAGAAGCTGCAGGTGGAGAGGCAGAGAACGTTGCGGGAGTTTTGTGCCAATTCCAGCTTCACCTTCCCCACCAAGGAGCGCTCCTTCGATGACATTCCAAACTATGAGCTCAACCACCTGATTGTGGACGACCGCCACGGCGTCATCTACTGCTACGTGCCCAAGGTGGCCTGCACCAACTGGAAGCGTGTGATGATCGTGCTGAGCGAGAGCCTGCTGGACCAGGGGGTGCCCTACCAGAACCCTCTGGACATCCCCCGGGAGCACGTCCACAACACCAGCACCCACCTGACCTTCAACAAATTCTGGCGCCGCTACGGGAAGTTCTCCCGGCACCTGATGAAGATCAAGCTGAAGAAATACACCAAGTTCCTCTTTGTACGAGACCCCTTTGTGCGCCTCATCTCCGCCTTTCGCAGCAAATTCGAGCTGGAGAACGAGGACTTCTACCGGCGTTTCGCCATCCCCATGCTAAAGCTCTACTCCAACCACACCAACCTCCCCACCTCCGTTAGCGAGGCCTTCGGGGCAGGCCTCAAAGTCTCCTTTTCTGACTTCATCCAGTACTTACTGGATCCCAGGACAGAGAAGATGGCCCCTTTCAATGAGCACTGGAGGCAGGTTTACCGTCTGTGCCACCCGTGCCAGATAGACTATGATTTCATTGGGAAGCTGGAGACGCTGGATGAGGATGCTGCTTATTTATTGCAGCTCCTCAAAGTGGACAGGCTGCTTCGCTTCCCACCCAGCTACCGGAACAGGACTGCCAGCAGCTGGGAAGATAATTGGTTTGCCAAAATCCCACTGGCTTGGAGGCAGCAGCTCTACAAACTTTATGAAGCAGATTTTGTACTCTTTGGTTACCCCAAGCCAGAAAACTTGCTTAAAGACTGAAAGTGATTGGGCAGTAGGTGTGGGAGGGAACATCTGAAATACCAAAAATGTTTAAATCCTCCTCATTTTTGCCCTTAACTCTCTTCCCAATGCAAGTTGGTACAATGGAATATATTTTTTCTACTGCTTCCCCTTCCATTTTGCAATAATGCCAGAGTCCAGGGTATTCCAGCCAGCTGTGCATATGCAAAAAATGCCTTTTTTTTGGGTTATCATTTGTTTTCTGTTTTTTAAAATGTCCCCATACTTTGCAATGGGTTGCTGCCCTTGGTCACTCTGCCAATCATGTCCTTCAGTAGCTTTTTATTAATACTTTTTAAAAATTAATATATTTAAGATATTTAAAACAAAGCATATGTGGTGGCAAGGGAAGGGAAGGAATAAAAAAAAAAGATAAAAGAAAACCCCAAGAAATTATGTACCTGTCTGTGTGTGTTGTCTCTGGTGTTTCAGAGGTCCAAGGTTTGCAGAGCACTTGGGTGTCTCTGGGGGCTGGGATGTCGATGGTGCCAGGTTGCTGATGGTCACTCCAAGATGGGTTGAGGCAGTGGGATGGATCCGTGCCTGACTCTGCCAAATAGGCCTGGAAGAACACCTGGAAGGACTCTGGTGACTCACACTGCTCACAGGTGTGGAGTGTGACACCAGGGTCACAGGAAGGAAATGGCGCTGGAGCAGTGACAACAAGTCCGGTGGGGTGTTTTGCAGGTGGCCAACACAGCACTTCTGCACTGCCTGACCTTTTGGCAAAGTACTATGGGACTCTCTGTCTATAGGTTCAGCCCTATACCTTGCCAGTGTGGAGCATTCCTGTGATTTGTCCCATTCTAGGAGGGTGCTGAAGTTCCTAGGGGCTGTGGCCAGCCAGGGTGGGCAGTGTGCTCCTGGATGGGCTCCTGGTGGTGTGCAGCTCCATGTCCTGGACACTGCTGCCTGCAGTGCAGGTCCCTTGAGAACTGTGCTGTGTCCTCATCATCCCTGTGCACGCTCTAAGGGAGCGTGGCAGGGATGCAGATGCTTATCCCTGGGAGAAGAAATCCAAAAAGTTTCCTTCAATAAGCAGATGTCAAGGTGAACTCAAAGTTTTTCTGTTTTCAGCATTCCAGCTACTGCTCGTGACACCACATCCTCATCTGCTGCCTTTCTGCTTGTTCCAAATGGCTGATGCAGATTTGATCATCTGCCTTGCTGGGACCTGCTGCAGGAGTGATGGTTCCCACTGTGCTGGGAGCATGTGGGCTGCTTCCCAAAGGAAATTAATGCCTTTAGAGAATTTTTGTGTCTCATCAGCTGAATCTGCTTCTCTTTCTCTCTCTGAATTGCTCTGCAAAAATTGTTTGCTTAGCAGATTAGGCGGGCAACTCTTCCAGAGCTGAAATGCTTAATTATTTCCCCGGACTGAGGATGGTATTGGTGATTAAGGTCCAGGGTCAGGCCTCGAGAGACAGCTCTCTGTTTTGGGGAGACTTCTTTGTATTTGCCTTTTGCTCAGTTCCTCTCCAAGGCTATCAGCAGCATGACTTTCTTTTCCTCTGTCTCTCTCTGCTCACTTCCCCAATTTCTGCACAAGTACATCTAGGCACTCCATGCTCTTCCTAACAAATATGCTGTATCAAGCTTTTTAACCTATAAATGAGAGGTAATTGCTGGTAGATAGACTCAGAACAAAGAGTTTGTTTCTCCTTGTATTCACACCACTCTCCTATAATTTCTCTAGATATATTTGCAGTTTAAATAAGCCTGAAGCTGTCGTTGGGGTCTTGGTGCTTTGCTCCTCATAGCTTGGGGAAAAAGGAAGTGCCTGTTTCTGAGTCATTATTTAAAACTAATAATAGGAAAGTGTTGATCTATTCATTTTTCCCCAGTTAACAGTTAATTGCTGCAAAACAGAAAGATGTAGAGTCTCGTCTCCTATAATGAGTAATCCCAGGAGTCTCTTGGTTCCTGCTACATTTACATTTCTTCAGGGTGGGTTCATCCCACTCTTCAAAAAACACAGCGTGGATGTTTTCATCTCTTGTCTTTTCAAAGTGGTTATTTTTTCCTTTTTTAATTTCCATGTAATTGATATTTAGTATGTGCAGGCATGGGGGGCTGGGGCTGCAGCACAGATGCCTTGTGAGTTTCCCACCACCTGCTTCCCCTGCACCTCCTGATCTGGTCCTCTCTCTTCCTGCCCCTTTGGGCAGTGCTTGGCTGCTGGATCCTAGTGCCACCCTGCAAACCAGCTGCTGCCTCCCCAGCCACACTTGTCCTGTGATTCAGGGCCACAGCCTGTCCCAGGAGCATCTTCTCAAGGTCACTGGCTGGCAGTCATCCAGGGCAGGGGAGGAATGGCTTGCAGAGTGTTACCATTTTTGCAGTGAGGTCCTGGTTGTGCAATGGGCAGAAAAGGTGCAAAATGCCTGCAGAACCTGCCCAGCAGCTGCTCCCTGTGGTGTGAGAGTGTATCCTCTCCATGTGGCTGCCTTGTGTTTTAACAGCCATGGAAGAAAAAGGTTTTTCCAAGGCTCCCTTCCCTTGCCGACACTGGCTAGACAGGGGAGACTTGGAACACACTGATTTCTCTTTCCACGTCCAAAGCTGGATGAAATGAGTAAATTCCAGCTTTATGTGCTGCATCTCACTGAGGTCCAAAACACCCCATGTGTGAGGCTGAGCAAGCTGCCTGCATCCCAATGGCTTCATTGGATGGCATGAGGCCACTGTCTTCTCTACTTTTTCCTCTTTCACCTCACCAAGTCCAGGCTTTACTGATATCTTAGACATTTTAGTGCTTGCAGAAGTGTCCCATTCCAGCATGCTGGGTGCTGTTGGCTCTCTCCTCATTTTCCATTGCCACGCTTCAAAGCTCATCCCAGGAGGAGCAGTAAAACTCCGATGGGGAGTGTTCATGTTGCAGTGGTTGGCTTCTGGATTCAAAATAACTTGTTCCTTGCTGCTCCTCCCTTTTGAAGCCCTTCTTCCCCACCCTGCCACCACTGTGAATGTATTGTTAAGAAGTCAAAGGGGATCCAGGCTGTTCTGAGCTTTGTGGTAAGACCACTGGGTTGCCAAAACTGGGATGTAGCCTCTGGCTTTGGAAATGTGCATTTTTTGTGGGTTTCTTGCTCTGTTCTCATGATGTGAAAGTGTGTATGTGGGGGGGAGAAGAACAAAGAGTTCAACCAGCCATGCTTCCTTCCCTCCTGGTTTCGTAAAGGAGTTGGAATTTGGTATTTGACAAATAATGGCAGGCAGGATGCATCCATGCTGGCCTGAAGTCAGAAGAGGGCTAAAAATTCTGGAATGTGGATGGTTATGATGCTCGTATCAGTTTCATGAGGGGTGGAAAATGCTTTGAAGCAGGCTATTTGTGTCTGAATAAACCTGGCTTTGTCATTTCATGCTCAGCCTGCAAAGTTGTGTCCTGTTCCCCTCTTGGCTTGCTTTTCCCTGGGGTTGACCACTTGGCCAAAGACAGCACAGAGTCTCTAACGAGGCAGAACTGATGTGCAGATGCAAAAATAACCTGGGGTTTGACCAAGATGTTTCCAGCTGGGTAGAGCTGAAACCAGCTTTAGTGCTTGCTCAGCATCGGAGCCAAAATCTTTACACAACCATTGAACACATTTGGTCCCTCGCTGTTTGATGCTGGATTCTCTGGTGCAGTGGGATGCATGTGACCTGGCTTTGCAGCCCCTGTGTCCTCCAGGAAAGGGCTGTCAGGTCAGAACTCCTTGTTTCTTGAGCAATGACATGACTTTGTCAGGGTGGGAGTGTCTTTAACACATAGGTACCTTTTCATCTCAGTATTTTTTTGCCTTAACCCTTTAATTCCCTGGTGTTTAGGGGAACAAAATTATCACCCACTGACAACATTCACCCCGGGACACCGTGTGAGATGAAGTGTTTTGGCTGTGTGTTTTGCATCCTTCAAGGTGGCACAGGGAGGATGGAGGGCAGGGGATGAATGGCAGCATTGAAAGGGTGGTGAAGAAAAGCCAGTTTGTTCCTTCTTACGTAAGCTGGACCTTCGCAGCGCCCGCGGGGGAAAGCCGGTGACTTGGCAGGGCGCTGCGGGGCTGTGGTGCAGGCGGTGCCAGCCAGGGGCTGGGGTGTGGTGCCTCCAAAGAAACTCATGTTGCTTGAATTTAAGGGCTTGCCCACGCTGGTCTTGCTCATAAACCCTCTAGTCAAGGGCAAGAGGGATAAATAAAGCAGGATTTAATAAAGCCATTGATACCTGGCTGTTTGGGAAAGAGATGGGGAGGATGGGTGGTGCTGGCACAGTGCAGCTCTTCTCTGTCCTTGATTCAATCAAATTGTGGATCAAGCTCAGATTGTGCAGGCTGAGGTCTGTCCTTGCAGGAGTTGGGGAGCATTTGCCCTGGGGGCTGTGGCAGAGTGCCAAGCCATGCTGGGAATGATGTGGGAGAGCCCCATGCTGGGACAGAAGGGATGCTGGAGAGCCCTGTGCTGGGATAGAAGGGATGCTAGGGAGCCCTGTACTGGGAAAAGAGAGATGCTGGAGAGCCCTGTGCTGGGATGGCAGGGATGCTGGAGAGCCCTGTGCTGTGATAGAAGGGATGCTGGAGAGCCCTGTGCTGGGATGGGAGGGATGCTGGGGAGCCCTGTGCTGGGATGGGAGGGATGCTGGGAGAGCCCTGTGCTGGGATAGAAGGGATGCTGGGGAGCCCTGTGCTGGGATGGGAGGGATGCTGGAGAGCCCTGTGCTGTGATAGAAGGGATGCTAGGGAGCCCTGTGCTGGGATGGGAGGGATGCTGGGGAGCCCTGTGCTGGGATGGGAGGGATGCTGGGGAGCCCTGTGCTGGGATGGGAGGGATGCTGGGGAGCCCTGTGCTGGGATGGCAGGGATGCTGGGGAGCCCTGTGCTGGGATGGCAGGGATGCTGGAGAGCCCTGTGCTGTGATAGGGAGGGATGCTGGAGAGCCCTGTGCTGGGATGGGAGGGATGCTGGGGAGCCCTGTGCTGGGATGGGAGGGATGCTGGGGAGCCCTGTGCTGGGATGGGAGGGATGCTGGAGAGCCCTGTGCTGGGATGGGAGGGATGGGGAACCCTGTGCTGGGATGGGAGGGATGCTCGGCAGCCGGTGGCGCTGCCTGAGCCTCTCCTCGCTGCTGTGTCTGTGCGAGGCTCCGCGGGAACCAGGGCATGCAGCCGCTCGGCACTGGCCCATTCTGACACCCGTTTTGATTTCTGGGCTCTGACAGAGGCTGCTGCCACTCCCCAGCCTGGCTCCTGTGACAGGAGCCCTTCTCCTCCAGCCGCTGGCACCAGCAGCATCACGGATACCCTGCAAAGCACAGCCCAAACCCTCCGTGCAGCTCCTGCTCGCAGCAGGAGCTTCTTTTGTGCTGCAGGTAAGTCTGTCTCTGAGGCTGGAAATTGCTGCCACTGAATAATAAGGCTCAGGAAAACCCCACAGAAGGAGATGATTTTAAAAAACACAGAAACATAGGCTATCCTGAGTTGGAAGAAACCTGCAAGGATCATCGAGTCCAACTCTTAGCCCTGCCCAGGACATCCCCAAGAGTCACACCAGGGGTGCTAATGGAGAATGCTGCAGTAATTTTAGCAGACTTGCCCAGAGGGGAAGCAGGGAAAGTAAATGTGGCTGTTCATCGGTCTTTTCTCACTGTTTATACTTTAGGACTATTGCCTTTTATATCTGGCTTTTCAGGTGTTCATGTCCTTGCTATCTGTGCTGTGAGGTCTGGACCTGGCCCATTGCATTTGGAGAGAGACAGTGACCCCCAGGCTCTGGTGGGATGCAGGGCAGCAGGAATTTCCCTTGCAGGGAATGATGTTAACTCAGAGACTCATGCCATGGACCATGTTTTCCTCCTCAAACTATGAGACAGAGCCAAGGAGCATGTATTTAATTATCAGTGAGGCTAATTGTATCTGTGAGCCCTTTGTTGTGTTCCTCAAGCTGCCTGCTGTTTGTCCTTCATAAAGGGGAGAGGTAGCCACCTGTTTTCTGGGTCCACAGGAGGTCTGGGGCTCTCCAGGAGGAGCAGTGACCTGGGTGGGAGTGTTGGGATAGAGTGCTGGCAGTGAAAGCCATGCAGAACTGCTTCAATCCAGGCATGTTTTACCATGGGGTTGATCTGGAAGCTGTTGGCATGAGAACTGTATTGATCCAAGAAGTACATATGATTTGGACAGCTCAAGGGCTCATATGGGTCTGTGAGCAAAACTGTGCCTCAGAAATACAGAAGTCCCAGCTCACCATCCTGCTCTGCCCCTGGCTGGCTTCCAGAGGAAGAGGAGGCACAGAGAGTACCATCAATCTGAACAAAATGTCTTTCTTCATCTGGGGAAATGCTGGGCATTCTTGAACAGAATGTGCTCAGCCAGCTGAGATGCCATTAGCAGGACTGGCACTTTTCACCTGATGAGGGGTTTGTAATTTTGTCTCAGATTCTCATCCTCAGACTGTGCCAGTACCAAAATACTCCCAGTCTTGCCCAAACCATGTGTTCAACAAATGAGAGACTTTTCCTGACCCACCAAGCAGTGCCTTCATGAATTCCATGTTTTATCCCCCAGGCAGATGGATCACACACAGCTTTGGCAAAGCCACATTTTGTGGCAGAGAAGCTGCAGTTTCAGTGTTTATTTCTCTGTCATTGTAGGAATTCAAAATGGATGGAAAAAAATGCCATTGGGACTGACTCTTGTTTTGTTTGGACACTACACAGGTCTCTGTGGAAAACATGGGAGGAGTGCAGGGGACAGAGAAGAGCCAAGAAGATGTGTTAAAAAGGCAGTGGTGGCCAAAAGAATGGTCAGCAGGGAGTGGAGCAGGGCTGGGGATGTGTTTCTGAAGGACAAAAAGGGTGGGGGGAGTGGAGGGCATCTCTAAACAAAATGGGGATTCTGTGGAGTGGGTAAGTGCTGAGGGGCTGCAGAGAAACCAGGTGTCATCTGCTGCAGCATGGAAACCTGTCCTGTCTGCTTTTCCAGGAGGGAGCAGGGGCCAAAGTAGAGGAGAAAGGAAATAATTGAAAAATTAGGTGGTGAAAGCTTATCATAATGCAGCAGGCAAAATCCAAGGGGTTCTGATACAGGATGTGGGGACAGATTATCTGAAATTCCTGTGTCTTCATGAGTGGTGCTGAGCATTGTGGCCTTGGACCAAATAATTATTTAGAGCAAACTAAGAAGATTGGTGGTCTAAGGTTCTGTTTGCCTGTGCTGGGGGAGGAAATCTTGCAGCTCCATCAGCTGTCAGTCTCTGCAAGCAGGGCAGTGTCCATGGGGGGTGGAAGTGCTGGAGAGATGGTGCCAGTGACCTTTCACATGTTATTGGGCACTTCTGTCTGTCTCCAGTTTTTCTTTCCCTCAACCTTTGCATGCTGTATTGATTTCTGACTCTGTATATTTTGTGTCTTGGGTAAATCAGAAGTGTTTGTCACCTAGAATGATCATGCTGAGAGGATAAAGCTTTTTACAAAGCCTTTGGTGACCTTTAGCTAATGATAAATCAGTGAACTGAGTGTATATAAGCATTTCCCAAGTGCTGGGTGTTGCTGTGCACAGTGGGGAACCCACCTTGGCATGACACAGCTACCCAGTAGTAGTCAGGGCATGCAGGTCTTCTGAATAAAGGCTCTTGCTTCAGGTCACAATGACCTAGATTTGTGTTTCTTGATTATCTTCCCTTATATTTTATGTACTGTGAGTGTGAATGTAGTGTATGTGAAGCCAGGTGTCAGAACCAATCCAGAGTTCTGGGCAGGTGAACACATGTGAAATGTTTAAACAAACACATTTTTGATGGAGTGAAATACATGCAAGTGATGGCATTCTGTTTTCTATCAGCAGAGGGTCATTTCTGTGGTTACAATTACCATGTTGCAATGGATTGTCCATTCTAGGACATTTCTCTTGACTAACTCAGTTTGCTTGTTAGTTCTGAGCAGCCCCTTGTTGTGTCCCAGGGTGGTTTGTGCTGTGCAGCCCCCAGGGTGCTGTGGGTGTGGGACAGTCAAGCTCTGCTGGTGGCTGTGGATGTCCCCCTGTCCCCCTGTACCCCTGTCCCTCTGTCTGTCCATCCCTGAGCCTGTTTGCTTTGTCCCTCAGCAGTCACAGAGTGAACCCAGGCATGGCTGCACCCTCTGGCTTCCACTGCACAGATCCAGCCCCCAGTTAGTGGGGCTGGGAGTAGATCCCAAAATGATGGAATTGGGGTCATGTTGGGTTTCCCTCTTCTCCTTTAGATGCCCCAAGTCTGAGCTTCCTGGATTTCTTGGATTCTCAAAATAGCAGCAGGTTTCCTTCGAAGCCCTGCCAGCTGCAGCAGGGGAGGGAGTACAGCCTATGGTGGGCAGTAAAATTCATAATGTTATTCCACAGATACTCCCAGACACAAGCAATTCTTGGGTTGATTTGGCATCACACACAGATTTTCCTGGGGAAGTGAGGGTGCTGGGAGCAGCCTGAAAACAAAAGCTCTTTGTAAGCCTGAGACAAACTGTGTTTTTCTTCCACCACAGCACCAGGTACAGGCAGAGCAGCAGGATGAAGCTGCTGTGTGGTCAGGGCCCTTCATGTGCCAAAATTGGGTCAGGTTGGGACCAGGCCCTCAGCACAGCTCTGGCTCCAGGCTACAGCAAGATTTTTGGGAGCAAACCTGTTTAAAAGGAGAAGCAAAGCATCTTTCATCAGCAAGTGAGAATGTGAATTCAAGCTGTCAGGGCAGGTTCCAGATGCTGTTGCACTTTGCATTTATTACATTTTTTAGAGCTTAGCAAAAGGTCAGTGTGCTTGGACACAGTTCCTGGCAATTGGAAAGTCTGCAGGTTTGGGATTGGTGCCTTTCACTTTATCCTCAATAAGAAAACTGCCTGCTTGCAAAGCTTGCCTTTGGAATTAAGACACCAGTGAAAATTTAGCTCTTATTATTTTAGGCTAAAAAAACAATGAAGAACAAGTTTTTTGGGGGTGGGGTGGGTTTGTGTTATTTTTTTCTCTGTGTTTGTTTTTTCCTCTAATATTCAGGAAAAGTTTTCAGTATGGATTAGGCTGCTGCTGTCAGTGTTAGCTGGTTTGGTTTTTTTTTTGCCACACCAATTGGAAGGAAATTTCCAATACAGCTTAGTTGCCAGAAATGGATTCTTTGCTGGAATATTTTTGTTAAAATATTCTGACTTGCTCTTTGCAGGGATGCCACTTAGTGCAGGAACACACAGCAATTGGCTGCCTCGTTCTTAACTCTGGGCTTGATCTTTTCATTATTTTTGTGGGTTTTTTTGCTGGTATTTGCTTTGGACAGGCCTGTTTCCACACTATGGAGATGGTGATGCCACAAGTGAGGTCTTTCTGTGGAATCCTTTTTTGACCCTTCTAGAGATGTGTGTTTACTGAGAGTGGAGTGCAGTGGCAGGAGGAATTCCACCAGGATGGGGTAATTAGCTGCTGAAGGACCAACATGTGGGCAGGGCCTTGGAGGCAACCTGGCTTTTCTCTCATCTTCTTATCTTCTTGGATCAAAGATGGGACTCACTGACCTTGGAGGTCCTTTCCAACAAAAATACTTTGTGATTCTCCCTTCTGGGAATTACTAGGCTCTATGTATTTGCCTCCAGGATCTCATGTGGTGCCTTCCAAGTAAAAATGGGGAAATTACACGTGTTTGGCTTGATCTGCCTGACCCTGGCAAGGCATTTCTGAGGCCATTGTGCTACTGCTGCTCCCTGCCTGCAGCTGCAAGGCTGGATAGTGTGGAGCTGGGGCTCAGCTCTCCTCAGCCCAGCTCACACAGTCACCCACAGACAGCAGGAGCTGCACTGAGATTTGTTTTTCTTCTTTTCTTGTTTGGTCAAAAGCAACAGGGGATTTTTTTCCCCTCTGAAAGAACAGCAGTGTTTGGTTTGAGAAAGGATGAGGTCAAGAAGTGGCAGGAAAAGGCTGTCTCATTGTGTTTTTTGGGTACTTGATTGCTTTTTTGCACCTGCACCAGACTTCCACTGGTGAGAACTGGGGCTTTGCTGGGCTCCCAGAACGGTGCTGTCGCAGAGGAAACATCTTCCTCTCTCCAGTCACATCCTGTGTTTTCCTTCTCACTCTGTCATCACTTTACAGAGCAAAACCCTGAGCTCACGTTGCACATTTCCACAGCCATCCACCCTTGTGCTCAGGATGGGAAAGTGTTAGCCACCAGCAGCAATGGGGTTCACTGGCAGGTGATTTTAAGGGCTCTTTTCCCATTAAGGATGTACCTCTTGTTTTTTTTTTCTCCAGTCTGCTCTCTGCAAATAGAAATACTGCAAAATGAGAAGTTTAGGAATACAAAAAAAGAAAGGAAGAATAAAAGAGTTTTGTGAATGAAAGGCTTGAGAAGAAAATAAATTAAGAATTGAAAAGGAAGAAAGAAAAAAAGAGTTCATAGGTCATGTTTCTGGGCTGTTTCAATATCAGTTTAATTCAAATAAATTCCTGTGTGTGTGTTGGAACTGCCTTTGCATTGCCTTCCCTAAGATCAGAGACCACCAGGAATGCAACTGGGATACAAGGCAAAGCATTTTCCATTCTCAGTTCTGCAAATGGGTCATGCTCTGCCCTTCAGTGAGTCACTTACCTGCTTGATGTCCTCCCGGTTTTACAGAGGTTACAGCTGCTGACTTGTTTCTGCGGACTTGGAAGCACTCCTGGGCCAAACAGATACAGAGAATTCCACAGGACTCGTTTTAGGTTAATGGCTGCAACAATTGCAGGGAATCAGTTCTTCCCTGCCCGGGGCTGTGGTTACATGTCAGCTTAAGCAAACAGCTCAGCTGCAGGGAGGGACTGACCCATTAAAAATCTAATTTTCCTGGACACCTTGTTCAGAGGCTTTGGTTTATGCTGGCTCCCGTTGATCTGACCACGTGCAGCTGATAAGCTGCCGTGCTGCAGTTGGAACCTTTCCTGTGGAGCTTTTCAGGGGTGTGCAGTACGTGCCTTGTATTGGCTCCAGGGCACTGTGCACAGGATTTTCTGCATGCTATGGTCTCTGGATTCTAATAACTTATTGGATAGGTTGATGGTGAGCTGGCATCTGTCCAGTCCTATTGGTACCTCCATGGTTTTACTTTTGTCTTAGGAAACTGCAATGTGAGACAGGCTTTTTTCCTGCCAATTAATTATTTTTTTCCTATGGTGTTGCTGGGTTATTTTGTTCCTTTTTTCTTTTCCCATTTCTGCTCTAACTTTGCCTGCTCTGCTATTCTAAAGGCTGAAGTAGGTTAGCCCCTCTTCTCCTTCCTGTTCCCACACAGGCACATTTTGAAAAGCACCACAGCCTCAAATTTGCAATCTGTGCAGTTTGAGTGTGTCAGATACTCCAGTCTCTAACACCAACTATTAGGGCTGTGTTTAGTCTAGCAGAATTTGAAATAAATTTGAGCTGGTGGAATGTGAGAGGACTTTAGAGATTACTGAAAAAGAAAAGCTATTCCAAGAAACCCATATACTCTCAGTAACCCCAGAGGCAGCAAGAGAGAGAGGAGAAATAGGTTATCTATAGCCCAGGCAAATAAAATATTCTTATTATAACTCCATGGGCACTATGCCAGCTCTCTGCAAGCAATATTTCTCTTTGCATCTTGCTTTGCCAGTGAATTGGACATCTATTATTTCATGATTTCAGCAGGAAACATAGCCTGAGTGATGACTTTGGTACCCAGCCCAGTGCTACTGTGCTCTTGCTGAGCCCTGAATTGTGGAAACACTTCCAATTGGTCTCTGCTCCTTCTCCAAGTGTGTGTGTGAATTGTCAGTGCTGCTTGGTGACAGTGGGTCCTCCAGCATACAGCTGATGCTCAGAGCCCTGCAAGGATGGAGGCAGCTCCTCCTTCCCCATCTCCTGCTCCCTCAGGGACGTGGGGGAGGCTGGAGGACAGAGCCACAGACCACGTGCAGGGATGTGGCAGCCCAGGGCTGGTCCCCAATGCCCAGTTCTCATTGCCAGATTATTTTGGTCAGTTATATCCAGAAACCATGGTGGAAGCAGCTTATTTACAATGTCACTGCTTCTTTTTTTTTTTTTTTTCCTGTCAAGATCCTGATTTTGTAAACAAGTTTATTTGCCCTTCCTACCCAGTTCTGGGGTTATCCACCCACAGACCAGAGCCTGAGCATGGTTATAGCTGCCTGCCCAGATGCTCACAATGAATTGTTTGCTGACAAGCTTCAGATCTGCAGTTACTCAGAGAAATCATTCAGCAAATAGTTTTGAATAATGAACCCCTTTGAGAAATTTGAGTTGTTTTGCAGGCAGATTCCAGACAGAGAACATGCTCAGGAAGTCGTAGCTTTCATCACATTTTCCCCACCTGTTTGCCAGCCTGTGGAGTTGGCAAAGAATCCCTTTCTGATACCTTCACCTAGGATTAAAGTGCCCCACCAGGCTGAGGGTGCCCACTGCTCTGGCACAGCCCAGGCCCTCTGGGCCACCAAATCCCCCCACATCTCCTCCTTGATGGTGGTCTCAGTTGCTTTTTCTTCCAGTCCAGCTTCCCTGGAGCAAGGCAGCAGGGATGTCTGCATCCATACATGTTACCAGACATGCAGAGCATCAGGGTTTGGAGAGCTGGACCCTGCCTGGTGTCACCCATTTTGGCCAGTATTGCCTCTGTGATCTGCAAAATCAGCACCTCAGATTGCTGCAGGGCCTTTGAGCAAAGGGGCTGTGGAAGAGCAGAGTCAGGAGAGGTCCCTGTGAGAATTCATGACCTGAGAGCTGCAAGAAGAGGAAAAAGCAGCTTTTGAGGTCGAGTATCTGTCAGTTCCTTCCAGATCCCACCTGCCACAGAGGAAAGTGCAGGATGTTTTATAGCTGGGGAAGGAGAGCTTTTAGCAGGGAAGGCCAAAATGTGTGACAGCATTTTGCAGCTGGTCTTGGTCCCTGAGTCCCATCAAGGGGCTGATCACTGTGGAGTAAAAAGATGATTAAAAGGATGGCAAAAGATTGCCAGCAAGGAGCTGAGGACCTGTCTCTTTTCAGGGCAGGTGGCTTTCATCTCTCTGCTCTGAACTCTGCATCTGGGCAAGGCAGGGAATGACAGAGGGCAGAACCTGGCAAGTGAAGGACACAGGATTCCAGCCCCTCAGGGATTCACTGCAGGGAATGCAACATCTGCACCTTTTCCACCACAAAGGGCACATCAGAGGAGGAGAAGCCACACAGCATGGCAAGGTGTGGGGGAGCCACGCTGCCAAAATATTTGGCAAAAGGTGCCCAGAGAGGCTGTGGATGCCCATCCATGGGAATGTTTGAGGACAGATGCCCTGAGCAACATGATCTAGCATGTGGCACCCTCCCCATGGCATGGGGTTGGAACTAGATGATATTTAAGGTCCTTTCCGACCCAAACCAGTGTATGATTCCATTAAATGGCCAGTTCTCTGTTTTGGAGCTGCCAGAGGGGGAGGATGGCAGTGCTGCCAGGGCTGAAGGGTGCAGACATCCCTGCTTGGCCCCTGCCTGTCACAAGGAGCAGCGCATCTCTGCAAACACAAAAAAAAGTGGCTTTGCCCTCAGTGGGGCCGGGATTTGCATATTTGAAGCTCTACGGCCACAGTCTGTCAGCGGGAGAGCAGCAGAGGAGGAAACAGCTTCAGACGCTTGTACGCAAATACTTGTGCCCAAAGGTAGGACAGGAATACAAATCACCTCCTCTCTCTCTCTCTGCTGGGCTCTGTGCGCTCACATTTGCAACTTCTGCATATTCAGCTGCGCTCGAAACACTCTCCAAAAATCTCCCAGCCCCTTCCTAAGGAGCCGAGGTGGGAAATTCCCTTTCTCGGGATGTTTTGCCACCTAGTGCCCAGCTGGGAAATCTCATCCGTCTGCACCTCGGGGAGGCAAAAGCACCAGCATTTTTTGGGAGGCCATAAATATTTTAGGAGGACAAAGTGACACAGGAGCCTAAATTTAGGTATTTTGGTGGGTCAGGCAACAGAGCATATTGATATCTCATTTCTGACAATAGGTTCAAACTCTATAATTGTTCCACTGCTATCATTCCTGTTGCACCTCTGAAAAGGTGATGCTGGAAAGAGTGAAGAAAGGATAGCAGCAAAGAGCTGCTCTTTGGGTCTGTCTTTGTTCTGTCATCCTTCAGAGAGCAGCTTGCTCCTGCTGTCCAGGTGTTTTGTAGATTTGGAGCTGCTGGTGGAGCTCTGAAGGAGAAGGAGAAGGAGAAGGAGAAGGAGAAGGAGGAGAAGGAGAAGGAGAAGGAGAAGGAGAAGGAGAAGGAGAAGGAGATCTCTGCCCTGTTTCCAGCTGGCTGAGACCACATGTCACTGCTGTTCCCCTGCTCAGGAGATGCTGGGATGGACAGGACAAGTCTGTGCATAGTGGGCTGGAGGTTTGTCAAATAACAAGGGAACAATGGCACTACTGACCCAGACAGACCCAAGCCCAGAGCAAACTCCCTGCCTGCCTGGAAGCCAAATAACATCAGCTGGGAAGCCAGACCCACCGTGGATTCTCTGTGCCTCTCTTTCCCTCTCTCTCTCTTTCTCATTGCTATGGGAAGTTGCTGATGATGGAGAAATGGCAGTTTGGGGGAGAAGGGTGAGAAGGCAGAAGGCAGGGATGGAGCTGAAGAATCCCAGGTAAGCTAAGTCTCCAGAGCATCTGACTTACAGTCACTGTGCCAGCTCTCA
Organism: Muscicapa striata striata; assembly: GCA_030060385.1. Taxonomy (NCBI): domain Eukaryota; kingdom Metazoa; phylum Chordata; class Aves; order Passeriformes; family Muscicapidae; genus Muscicapa; species Muscicapa striata. The sequence goes on along the minus strand of JAREIS010000126.1, from coordinate 4,725,953 downwards.
CTTGCCACGTGCCCTGCAGACAGGGGATGAGCAGCACTTCCAGCAGGTTCTGACATGGGCATTGGGCATTTCTCACCATCACCATTTTCACTGAGGAAGGGAGACTGGGAAGCCAGTGTCAGAGGAGAGTTCCTGCTGCTGTGAGGGGCAGCCTTAAAACAGCACTTGGAAACTGAGGAGGACAAACAGGCAGTGCCTGGGCAATGACTTGGTGCTTTTCGTAGCCAGGAGCTGACTCAGGAGAGAAAGTTCTGTGCTAAAGAATCCTGTCACAAGCATCCTGCCTGTGTCTGGAGGATGCTCCTGGAGAGGCAGACACCCAGGTGGTGTTTTGCCATCTCAGAGGCCAGTCTGCCCAGCTCTGACTTCAGCCAGCATCGTCATGGTGTCGAGCACCACTGCTGGTTCAGCAGCAAGGACAGGCAATTGTGTCCACATCCTTCTGTCACTTTGTATTTGTGCTGCCAAGTAATCTGGTGTGGCATTGCACCCGATGTGACCAAGCACTTTGAGATCACAAGGATCAGATTTTCAAAGCTATCAGCCTCCCAAATATGCCAATAGGTGACTAATGGCTTCTAAGTGCTCTATGCTCTGAGAACCCCGACACATACAAAGGGGCTGAGATAAGACAGGAGAGGGAAAAGGCTTTGTATCATTTTTTAAAAAGCTGCAACTCTCAAGTGTTTTGAAAGAATGTGTCTAATGTCTAATATGAATTTATAATGAAAAGAAAAACATGAAAGAAATGCCTTCAATATTTCAATGACTTTATCGATTGGTATTATAAAGCATGTGTTACTAAACCATGTTCTGTTGTGGTTCTGCAGCAACTGATAAAGAGCATCTGCAGCAAGTGTTCTCACAAGTTGTTTGTTTGATATTCCCCTAGTTTGTGAAATGCAGCTCTGTGGAGCTCAGCTTACTCCTATCTATTTATCTTTAGAAGAAAGTACCAAAGTATCACTGTAGCAGATACACGAGTCCTCTCAATTAATATCCTTCTGATGGGCTTAAAAATAGAAATAAATCATTACAAAACATGGTCATAATCCATGTCTGGAAAAAATATAGAACATTGCTACATGCTTTTTAAAAAAAATTACTGTTCAAGTTTAAAGATCATCAAAATCCAGTTTTGCTGTTTGCTTTAAAAGCTCATGTGTCAGAGGAGTCTTGGTCAGGGCAGAGATAAGGCCTTTCTCACCATAAGTGAAAGTTGATGTAAGTAACAATATCCATGTCTCTGACTGGTGCATGAGGAAGAAACTGCAGTTCCAAATCACCATGAAGTCATCAGAAAATCTTTTCCAGATTGTTTTTATCTGCTGCTGGGAAAAAGTGGTGAAATTTAGAATTCCCTCATGTCTCACAAAAATTGGTGATGGAAGGAGCTCATCTATAAATAATTTAAGTTCCATTTATATGGAATGAACATTCCAGTATCTCACCAGGTCATCATAAAGGCAATCAACAGCTTCTATTCTTTTATATATTCTGTTACATTGCAATTCCCTGTGGAAATCCCCTTTTTTTGTCCTTGAGACATGGTGTTGAAGTCTTGATGTGAGCAGGCGTGGGATGCAGGGCACTGATTCTGCTGAAACATCAGCCAGGCTTCAAAGCTGCAACCTAAAAAAAACCAAACCTCTCAACTTACCTGTGTCTGGGCTATGTTAAGGAAGCAAGGGAATTACATTAAATGGTCTTTATAGAGTCCAGAGAGCCAATAATTTTAATGCTGGGTTATTTTCAAGCTGGTTTTTAATTTGTCATTAGTCTTTAAATGGGTTTGCTTACGGAATGGTGCAATTCAAGTAAGGGCTAAGAATCCTGGGCTGCTTCCTACAGAGTTGCAACAAGACAAAATCCAATGAGCCACCATTCCAGATGTTCCAGAGCCCACTCTCAGGTAACTGGAGTGTCTCTAGTGCACAATAACACACCCAGCTGTCAACAAAACCTGGGGCATGGATGTAATAATAGCTTTCAGTAGGTCTGATGAGATATCACATTCTAGCAGCAGACACAGGAAAAAGCATGACTTCTATTAATTTTATATCATGTTAAGGATCTCTGGGCCAGCTGTGTTATGGAGAAGTGTATTATTTCTCCAAGAGCTGCAGAATCTGTGATGGATCCAGGTAATCATGTGGTTTGGGCACTTATCTGAAAACACTCTTGTGAAAAACTTGGATTAGTGTTAAGCAATTTACCAGAGGGCCATGCCAAATTGGCATCATCTTCTTACAATTGCTCATGACTTTATCTTACTCAGTGACTAGCACAGCATGTAATTCTTTAGAAACAAGGTGTGAGTGTTTGGGAAATCTTTATATAATCTATGAAAATTGGAAGGAAAATATTAAGAACGTGAATTCTTTATGTGGATGCTGAGAGGTCTGTTCCTGTTGGTGGAAGGTGCTTTAAAGAGAGCAGAAGTGAACTCCATGAGTGCCTGGGAGATCAGGGCTTGGGAGGAGGGGTTTTATTGGAAATCCAAGCTGACCTGGGGGTGTGGGGCAGCAGGGCATGGGAGGCCAGCCCCTGGCATGGTGGAGGGGCTGGGTGCTTTCCTGTGTGCCCAAGATGGGCCCCAAAGAGCACAGGGATGTGTCACCACCAGCTGAGGGCGAGCCTGGCAGACACTTCTGTGAAGTGCCTTCATTCTTTGTGAAGGCATTGTGTAGGCTTGCATTCAAACCTTTCTTCTGAGTTGGCTCCACATCCTGTCCTCTCTGTTCTGAAAGAGATTGAAAGAGAGACAGTTCAAAACCAGTCACTTAACGTTTCTCTTTGGAAGTTCTCTCAGGTTTATATGTCTTGGAAGAGGGAGGAGAAACGTGCACATAGAATTTCCTAGTTGGCCTCTAGCATGGGATTCATGTGTTCTCCCCAGAGTGACAATACCCTACTTTGCTATTTTCTTTGAAGACTACAGGAAAAGAGAGTCTGTGGAAAACAGTCCCTCTGCATTTTGCAGGTGATTTTGCACATCCTTACCCTGACATTCCCGAGGCCTGACCTTGTTCAGCTGTCTGTCTGTCTGCTGGGCAGAGCAAGTGGCTCTGACTCCAGTTCCCCCGGGTCTCAGCTGTTTCTGTCACACCCAGTAGATGGTGCCACCAAGTAACACGTTCACATGAGCAGTTTCTTGTCGGAGGCGTTTTAAGTTTGCTTCAATCACTGCACGTCTTAGGATCTAGCATAATTCCTTCCTTCCACCACTACAAAGGGTTTTCCCCCCAGGCTTCGGAAATTATTGTCACAGAAAATGTGTATACTTTCATTTTTTCCTATTTTCATCATGTCATCTAATTAGCATAATTTTTACTGTAAAAATCTTTAAGAAAAAAAAAAAAGGCCTAAAATGTGATAATTAATTTTTACATTTATATAATTTCCCTGGCTTTCAAGTTTTTTGAGTAAAATTCAGTGCTCAGATTTTTTCATTGGGACAGAATCTATTGTTAGAAAACTCCTGTGAAACAAGTGGTTTTGGATAAGAAATGTTTGGAGTGAGTGAGTGCTCAACACCTTCGGTCATGTCTTGAGAATCTTTACTTTTTATTTTCTACCCCCTTAGCAGCACATTTGCAAGTGAGAGATCCACTGATGGCTCTGTTCCTGGCCAGGCTGGAGGTTTTACAAACTCATTTCTTGTAACCAGAGCTGGCAGCAAAGGAACAAATGGTGAGCTCCATTTCCATCTTAGATGTCTTCTGCTGCACCAGCCCCCAAATGAGATTCCCTCCTGTGTAGCACAAATGCTTTGATAATTCAGGCTGCCAACTTGTCTGCAAAAGCCAGAAAAAGAGATATGAGAGAAGTCTCCCCTGTGGGTAAAATGCAATACTTAATTCCTGATCCTTTGTGTTTTTCTTGGAAGTTTCACCTGTGGAACATTTGGTTTCCTGTGTCTCAAAGCATGGCTTTCCTTTTGCAGGCTGTTTAAATATTTACTTTCTCTGCCCTTCTCATCCCACTTTACTTCAAACCAAAGAAGGGAACATTTATCCACATGCAGCCTGGAAGATGCTTTGTCTGAGTGAGTAACAAATACTTGCAATTTAATAAAGACTGGAGCTTTCAGTCTTTGAGAACATGTATTACAGCCTCAGTTTGGAATAGGTGATGAGGTGATTACTAAACCCTGGTTGCCATGGGGAAAGGGAGGAGGGTGATTGCTTTTTGATGGAAGAAGCTAAGAGGTACCAACAGTAACTTACTGATAATACACACTCAAGGTGCACTTGGCATCAATGCATCTGGTGGGGTGCAGCAGTCAATCTTACTAATACCCAAGGAGTCAGCTTTAGCAGCACCAGTTATTGATGCAGAAGGTCAGCTTTTTGTGGCTGGTCATTCCTTGCAACCTCCCTCGGGTTTGGTGTGACTGTGGGAGTGATTCCCACAAGGACACTTGATTGAATTTGTGAGCTGTTCAGGGGTACTCACAAATCAAGCAGACATTGGCCACCTACAAACAGGAGTAAAGCATCAGTCCAAAATGGGATCTGGAGGCTGAGGGATTCTTAAGGCAGATTATTGTGCTGGTGTGCTGGAGAGCAGCTCCTGCCTTAGGATTCCAGGGGCTCAGAAGGAAAGCTGTGCAGTGTTGGGGCTGCTCCTGGGGGTGCAGGGATGTCCCAGCTGGGCAGAGTGTGCCAGAGGGTTTGTGTCTGTGTTTTGGTGCTTGGAACACAAGGAAGGATTGGCTCCTTGTTTAGATACACCAGGCTGGACTCTTCCCAGCCTGGGATAAAGCTGCAGTAACCCTTCCTCTGGAAAAGCAGTCAGGCAAGGGGAATAAGGGCAGGGAGGGAGATCTAGCAAAGCAGAGGCTGATTTCCATCACTTTAGTGATCATTTTGATGGAGACTCCACAGAATCCACGGCTACTGGTGGCTGTGACACCCTCTGCCACCACCTCACAGTCCTTGGGGAGGCATCCTGACTGTGGCACCTTTCCAGGGCAGAACTTGCTCTGGGAAAGCAACACCAAAGTGGCTGAGATGGGGCTGAGCATTTCTTCAGGAGCTTGAGAGTGATAGAGGGGCTGGGTGGCTGTTCTGTCTGCTGGTGCTGAGAAGCTCTGAGCACCCACCCTTTCCTACACCCCTCTCCTGGAATATGTGGTTGAGGGTTGCCCTTGGTGTCTTGATTCTCTCTAAAATGAGAAGTATTTTGGATGTAACTATTGAAAATATGGGCTAAGTCCTGCCTTCTGTACCTGTTGTCCCCCAGTATTTCTGGGGGGTTCCTGCACAGGTAGAAAACCAGTCCATTTGCTCTGGCCACTGTGGGTTTCCCACCTTACTTCTTTTCTCTTTTTGTTGCTTTTCACATTGGAAACAGCTCCCAAATACCAGAGTATTTGGAATGACACTTCTCTTATCATCATCCTTAATGATCAGTGGTGGAGACACATCACTGTAATTGTGTTTGTCTCCTTCACTGGCTTTTCCTTGTAAATTTGTTCCTTGCATTTGTTTCTGGATGGCAGATATGTTAATGGCTGGGCAGTTTAATGTGTTTATCTTCAGCATGCTGTATATTTTGGATATAGAAACAGTGAGAAGAGATAAGCATGAAGAAACCACTTCTGCATTAATGCCAGCAATTCTGACGTTATAAATATATATGAGAGAGTTTCCATGATTATATTTTAATGTTCTGTTTAATTCATTGTCTCTCTGGGGATGAAACAAGAGAAAACCTCATTTGTATAATTTAAATGGCTAGCAATAAAAATAGGAGCAAAGAAAGGACCAATTAAATAGCCATGCTTTCAAACCCATGCAGATCCCATTCCCTTGCAAGGTCCAGTCCATGCAGTGGAGCCTGTGTGGCTCCAGCCCCTTCTTCCCTGGACAGAAGCCATGGGCTGTGGGGCTTGTGGCTCCTGGCAGGACTGAGGGAATAAGGGAGGCACAGGGACCATTTTCCATTTGAGAGGCAATGGAGGGGACAGCAGGGACTGGCAGGGGCAGTTTTGCTCCCCATCCCCTGTGTGGACAGCAGACCATCCCACAGTAAGAGGTGAGACATATAAAATGAGACAAATTTGTGTAGTCTCTGTGTTGGTTGTTTGGATCTCGAGCAGTTCCTCCTAGCAGAAGTGTTCACCTGTGGTTACTTAGTTTAGGTACCTTTTTGCTACTTCACAATCTTGTTTATTGTTTTCAACTCTGTCTGTGTCCAGCTCCTGGTTCAGGGCTGCACTCCATAATCTCACCACTTTGTTTGCAGATTTCTCTTATCCAGCACAGCATGCCAAGGAGCAAAAATTAAAATACATACCTTTTCTCACAGTTGAGGAAAGGACTTGGGAAAAAAACCAAAAAAACAAAACAAACAAACAAACAAACAAAAAAAAAACAACAAACCCCACAACAATAATATATCAAAAAATTTCCCATGGGCAAAGGCTGCTGAACCAAACATACCAAAGCTTATCAGCACAAATGAAACACTGCTTTTCTCTTTCCCACTCTTTCTGAGCTCTCCCAGCAGCACTGCACATCTCTGCTCCCACAGGGCAGGATACACACCTTCATCACAAAGTGCTGTGCCCTGAGAGTTTCCTCCAGCCACTTCTAATTGCCAGCATGAGAGGAGTCCATGGGTTATGGCCCTTATTTCTGTGTACAAGAGCAGGCAGCAAAGATTGCCTCTGGGTTGGCAGCTTCAAGTCTGCAGATAAGAAATTTAAGGTCTTGCTGTCTGGTTGTGCTGTGCCTTTGCAGCCAAGCCAGCCTGGGGTGAGGAGCTTTCCACGTGTCCTGGCAGTGCCTCCTGGGCTTCCCTGGCAGCAGGTATGGACAAAGGGGAGCTGCTCCATTACCACTTCCAGACCCCCACATCCATCACTGCCCCTCTCCTTTTACCAAGTTTTGCTTCTTGCTTGATGAAGCAAAAGACTGGGAAAGAGTTGTTTGCTGTTTCTAGGAGTTCTGGCTTCCAGTTCTGGCACTGAGCCTTGCAGAAAATCTTTGCTGTTTCCATGACAAATTTGGCAGCTTTCTGGCTTCTGGGCTGTCATGCCTGGACTTCAGGAAGAGAAATTAAGGAGATGAGATCAAAAAGAGCATTTTGTTATTTGGGAGCAAAGATTTTCCCATCCTACTCAGTCTTCCCACGCTGTGCTTGCAGATGCAGATACAGACACATGGCTGCTGTAGGTGTTTTCCTTGCCAGGATGTGTGCCTGTAGATCCATTTCAATCCACACAGTTGGTGCTGTGTGACATGGTCTTGGTTAAGCCATGAATTTCCATCCTCAGCCTGTGATCACGCAGATATTCACAAATTTTGGAGGGAGCATGGTGTTTTAAATTTTGTATGCTTACATTGTAATTGAAAGTATATTCATATGTATGCATTCCTTATTTCTGAAGTCTACAAGAAAAGCCCATACAGGTGGAAAACTATTTATTCTTAATTATCTGAATTTTTGCTGTAAGAAGCTGCACAATATCAGGACTGTGTCATTCCCTGCAAAAGACAGTCTCAAGGAAAGGGCTTAAAATCTCTCACCCCAAATTGCTGGAGGACACAGTTGCCATTTTGGCCCCTGACAGTCTGTGTGGAGCAAGCAGAAGGCCAAAACATATCCAGCCTCGAGACCCGAGGGTAATGAAAGTATTAGCAAGAATTTCACCTTTCCTCAGGGAGAGAAAAGAATACACTGCAGCTCAGGCCTCTTGGAAAGATCTAATGTGGTATTTATTTCAGATATAAATTTGACTGTATAAAAATGACACCTTTTTACTCAGCCTGTGGTTCCAGGTCCAGCTCTCACTTGTAAATTAGGAATAGATCCATTAAGGCTATGGAATTACAGCAGTTGATGTGACAGCAGCCTCACCTTGGCAGTATTTCATTCATTATATGCTTCACTCTAATCTCCTGCTGGTATGAACCAGAAGAAACTCTGCTGAAGCCAACAGTGGTGGAGAGGGAAGGAAAGAGAGGCAGGATCTTTGTGTTTTGGGGGAGCAAGGAGCCTGGCACAGTTTGCTGCCACACAGGAGCAGCATCTCTGCCTCACTGGGCAGCCAGAGCTGTGCTGGAGAGCTGACATCAAAAATGCTTTTGCACAAACTCTTGGTCACTGCCTGGTGTTGCTGTGTGGACACACCTCTGCAGCTCCTCCCTGATGTTCCAGCTCCCCACATGGACCTTGCAGGGCTGGCTGTCCCATCTGTTTCCCCTCCACTCCCAGAGGTGCAGAGTGCAGCCTTGCCCCTGCTGTGAGGATGTAGGAGGAAGATTTTGGGAAGTTTTGCCGTTTCGTATCCTTTCCTTGATTCATTTCTGCCAGGGGCTGTGTTGGTTGTTTGCTCCTGCAGGAGACCATCCCACCTTTGTGGAAGCTTTATGAGTCAGCCCATCCAAACCCCAGTGTGTACTGAGAGGCATTGCAGGGACTTATTCTTTGCTCCCGTGCTACCAGAGCCAGAAGAACAATCTGACAAAGCAGAAGGGCTGGATGCAGCCTTAGGAATTCCAGGGAGGTGACTGAGTCACAGTCCCCAGCACTGAATGCTGCAGCTCAGGTGCAGGTGCCCCTGACCTGCTGCTGGTTGTGCCCAGTCATGCTGGAAAAGGTCTCCCTCCAGGCATGTGACTTTGTGAGATCCTTGGGCTGCCTCTGCTACTGATTACAGCAGATTTAATAGTGTTATTAGTTTAGCCAGTGAGACCTTTATCAGAGGAGATTAGCAGGTGGATGAGAGATTTAATATCCTTGGCAGATCTATTTCTCCCCCCAGTAATTGCCTTAAGATGGTTTTATTTCACTCTCTGGGCTTTCTCTCCTTCCCCTTTTTATCTTTTAGCTTATTTCCTGAATGTTTTGCCACATTTTCCTTCCTCACACTAAGAAATGGCAGCTCACGACTTGTGAGCACTGGCTAATGGGATACATCTGCCTGAAGACTCATTCATAAAGCCCTTTAATTCAGCAGCTCCATTCTTGTGGTGAATGGCTGAGGACAGGAAAGTGGGAGTTGGCTGAAAACACCTCAAGTGGAAAATGAAGAAAGGCAGAGACTCTGCAGAACCTGGAGCAGCAGCCTGCACACCCAGGGGTGCTGGTGCTTTTGTTTGGAGGTGCTTGGCCAGGCACAGAACAGCCACCTCTGGCAGGGGCAGGGGGAGGCCACTGCTCACTGCTCTGCAGTTGGCCCCAGAGCACCTGGCAGAGGGCTGTGGGTGGGAAATGCCTGCCAGGTAAGGGAATGATTTAAGTTTGGTGATTTTATCCTACACTGCACACAGCGTTTTGTGCTCCTCAGTGCCATAAAACCTCACAGAGACAAGGGTAAGGCATGTGGGGACAAGATGTTAATTCCCAGATCTTTCATGTGCAGAAATACTTCATGTGTATTTTTTAAAATAAAGTATCCTTGGATAATTCCCCCACCCCCCAGTGTGCAACACAAACCAGTTGTCTTAGAGTGCAACGAGTTAAGGAGGAAAAGGTTGAGCATGGAAAATGTTTAAAATCAAAGGTCACATTGCAGCTCCATGAGGCTTCTCTTTCTCCCCGGGGGATGAGGATAATCACAAGGTAATCAGTGCCCCCTGCTCGGGCAGTCCTGAGCCAGCTCCTCACCAGTGCACTCCAGGCATTGATTTCTCCTGGGGGTGTCTTGCAATCAGCAGAAGACACCAAATAGGAACCCTCTGGTGTAGATCCCTCACTTGGAAAAAAGTTCTCTGCAAATGCTGCATCCATTTTTTTTGCTGAAATATTTTAAAATATTTCCTGGTTGTTTCAAGCAAAGGAGGAAAAAAATCCCTGGATCAGGGCAGCCAGGGGCCTCCCTCAGGGTGTGGCAGAGGAGCCTGGTGGCAGTCAGGGTGGCATGGGGGTGGCAGTCACCCCCATGAGGCTGCATTGACTTTGCAGCTGCCTTGTGCCAGCTCTGAGTCTGAGGGCTTGGCCCAAAGATGTTTAGCAGGCAGAGAAAGGAACTACTGCAGTTCCTGTGCCCCTGGGCTGACCTAACCAGGAGTCATTCATCCCCAGAAATGTTGGGAAAGTCTTATTTGATCCCTATAGGTGCCAGGCAAGCAGTACTTTCCTGGAGGCTGAGTTTCCCAGAGGGCTCCACCAATCTCTTTGGTTGTACCTGCTCATAGCTGCTCTTTTATTTGCTCTTCCAGCAGGTGCCAGGGATTTATTTGCATGACAAATATAATCCAAAATGTAAACTGAGGTGCACTGGTTTTTCCTAGAAGATTCACAGCAATACTTCTGTCATTCTTCACAAGGGCATCACAAAACACTGGAAACCCAGGCAAGTCCTGCAGTCTCCCTGCTCTTTCAGGCTTTTCATGCCAGAAGAGCTCAGGTGTTGCTGTGTGTGGGATGTGCTGTGGTGAAGGGAGTGCAGGAGGAATTATGCTGGGGCTGCTGGTGCTGTGGATAACTTGCCAGCCAGCTTCCATCCTATTTTGAATGCTAGGATCTGTAAGAATAACGTGCAAAATACCAGCTGGCAGGAGTTTCCCTTTGGAGGGCGTTCTTCTTTCTGGGATGTTGCAGTGGAGGTGCTGACCCCTTGAGAGGGCTGATGAATATTAGAAGAGGGATGGATCTGTGGATTCTGTTGTGTTGCACTGGAGTGGGCACCATGCACCATCCCCTGGGGCTCCTCAGCTCACTCTGGAAGTGCCTGAGTGAGCATTTCTCAGCCTGTGCTGTGTCAGCATTAACGTGCCCTACCTCCAGGTGACTGTGCCTTGCAAAGTTTGATCAAATTATTCCACGTCTGAAATCATCCTCTGCTCTTGCCTTGCTCTTTAATGTGGAAGGATTTTTTGTAAGGGTATAAAAACAAGGGTACTGAATAGATCAAACAATGCTCAGCCCAGCAGCCAGCTCCCAGTGATGGCTGGAAGCACATCCTGGGAAGGAGCAAGAGTGGAAGTTGCAGGTTATATACCCAAGGTACTCTAGGTCAGGAGTTTCATCACTGTTTTAAAGAGCTGCTGATGGCCTTTTCTGCTGTGAAGGGTCCTCTTGGACACTTTTTATTGCTTTCAGCCCTCAGCACTTCCTCTGCCTGTGAGCCCAGCAGCTGCCATGGTGTGAGAGGAGGTGCTGCTTGCCCTCACACACCCTGTACAATCCTTTCACTGGCTTCCCTGAGTATTTTGTTATAAGGAACAGAGATCCATCAATCTCCATACGAAGGCTATGCAGCAGTCATGATTGTACATACCTCAGTGATACCTGGTATAAAAGATTGTCTCTTTTCCATCTCCCTGGTGGTTCCCAGAAAATAAACCTGTCACATCTTTGAGGCAGTTCTGACAGCACAAGAACAGATCATGGAATATGCCAGAGAGGGTTACTGAGCAGCTGCTGCCTGTAAGTCCTTAACAAAAAAATGGATTCAAGCACTGGCACAGCTGCCCAGGGCAGTGGTGGAGTCCCCATCCCTGGAGGGATTTCAAAGATGTGGCACTTGGGAGCATGGTTTGGAGGGGGCTTGGTAGTGCTGGGTCAATGCTTGGACTCCATGATCTTACAGGTCCTTTCCAACCTAAATGATTCAGTGATTCTAAGAAAGGCAACGTGGTAAAGTGCCTGTATTGATTTAAACAGCAAGGCAGAGAAGAAAGACCCGTGGGGGAAGAGTGGGACTGAGATGCATTAGCAGCATTGCTGTGGGAAAACACTGTCCTTGAGATACTGAAAATTCACATTTCCAGTCTGCTTGGGCACATTTAGAGAGAAACCCATTTCCTCAGCCACACACCGAGTACGAGACGTTTGGCTGGAGGAAACCATCCGTGTTCAGCAGCCAGGGCCGTGCTGCTCCCTGCTCCTCGAAGCACCAGGAGTGCCTTGAATGCCCATCAAAGCACCTGCCATCTGAAACAAGAACCTGGAGGACACTCAGATGTCTTGTCAGGCCTAAATCAAAGAGATCTTTGATCAGATAGGAGAGGGAAGAAGCCACCTCCCTGAATGCTGAGGTTTCACCTCTCTGGGATCCAGGATGAGTCAGCCAGGCACTGCTGAGTTCCACAGACCTGTTCAGGTTAATAAAATCACTGCCAGAGCCCAGGCAGCTCACAGGATGCTGTGTGGCTTCCACATTGACGTCACTGCTTCTCATTTACCCTTGGGTGAGAGTGACCGAAATCCATTACCACCTGGCAGCCACTGGGTAAAGCCCTGCAAAATAAATCAGCGTTCTGCACAGCAAACAGGTGTCTGCAGCACAAAAGGAGCCATTCAGATCGCAGGGCACAAAGGGATTTTTCATCAGGGGAGTGAAGACATGAATGGGTCATTAGAGTGAGGGGAATTCACAGGCAGAGAGAGATAACAGGGAAAAGCAGGGGGAGAGTTCACTGTAGAGGCAGTGGAGAAGGGGTTGGTGTGTGGGGGATAGAGAAGAAGCAACTGAGGAGACAAAGAGGAGTTAAGTGAGCAATTCGACTTTATTATAGGAAAACAGGGACACTGAACAAAACTGGAAAATACATTTAGAAGTGTGAAGAGGATATAACCTCGCCTAGTGGAAGTGACTTTTGCCACTCCTCAGTGCTGTGGGGCTGGAGGAAGGCACAGGCACCTGCAAAAGGAGAGGAAAGCCCAGGTACACTCAGAACACAGTCCCTGGTATTTCTGCCTCTGTGGAGAGTACAGAGACTTCCAAGCAGGACCCAGGCATCAGCTCATGAATTCAGAGAAAACAATTCTCCTCTGGAATATTTTAAAATATGGATATCTTGCATCTTTGACTGAATCACTTGATCCTGTCCTTTTTTAGAACCAGGCCACCACAGGGAATGGAGCTGGTCTGCCACCTGCATGGTCCTTTCATTGTAGTTTATTTAGGGCAGGATTAAATACACAGGTCAGGGCAACGCAGGGGTTACAATATCGTGTTACATTTGGTCTGGGGTTGGAGAACATCTTTTTACAGACATGGAATCAGTGGGCATTCAGAGTGAGCTTTTGATGCTCCTCAGTCTGACACATTTTGCCAGCCCTAAAAATATGACTTGAAAGAGAAAATAAAATCTCTACAGGCATTTCTCCATAGCTACTAAAAGATCAGGCAGTAGGTACACTCCTATATCACCTGCAAAAATGCAGATGTTCTCATTTCTAGCACACATAAAAGCCATAAATCCGAGTAGTTGTAATGTCTTTTTCGTTCATATAAAGAGAATATAAATTGTGGATGGCACTGCCTGGTAAGAGAAATCTTCCACTTCCCAGGCAGATCATTGTTAACATTAAACACTATTGAGTGATCATTACAAGGGTTAGGATAAATGACTATTTTCTTGTCTCTATTTTTTATGCCAACAAAAGATCCCCTGGAAGGCAGCAGGATATTATACAAAACTTGGAATTCCTTAAACCTCCTTCTCTTGTTTAGTAATAATAAAGAAAGCCCCCAGTAGTCAGAAGCCTGAGTTCCTTTAAATTCAAAATCCTCTTGCAGGGACACTGCTGTGTTCAGTCTGGCTTTGCTAAGAGGATAAACCTGCTGTGCCAGGTGCTGGGCACAAGTAGCTGGGCATGGGCTCTTCTGGCACCAGGAGATGGTGCACATTCCCTCTCCCCTGGCATTGGGCATGGAAGGGGGTCATCTCTGGTATCATCCCAGCCTTTTGGATGTTTATTGTATATTTTTTGCCTCCTACCTGTTGCCTGGTCTGATGTGTTTTCTCTTAGATCTTGGGGAGAAAGGTCTCCTCTGTGCATCAGATCCAGTGCTCAGAACAACAGAATGCTCAAGCTTCACTGAGTTTTTCAATGCTAACAGAATAAAAGTATACAATTTATTTATCAAAGTCTCCTTTAAAGGAGAAGATGGACGAAATAGGTTTTAACCTACTTGTGATGCTCAGGAAAAGCAAGCACTTTGATTCCTCCTTCCCAGACAAACAGCTTTGCTTTAGTTGTTTCTGATTTTATTAGCTATAAACCACTTTCTATTTTTATTTTCACATGCCATTGACTTTGTTTGGTACAGACATAGCTGAACAAGGCTGGTTTTTCAAGTGCAAATCATGTTAATAGATGCCCAGTTCATTCCACTCCACACACAGGAGGACTGCTGTAAGAAAGAGAGCTGATAACCAAAAAATATTTTCCTGTTTCATTTCCTACATCACCTCTGAGGCCACATTATCTGTTCTGAATTCCCAAATGTGGAATGCTGATGGTTGCTTTAGTACTTCTGGCATGGTCTCTTCACATAAGGAGAATTTATTTGCGTGGAGGAGTGAAACAGTACAAGCAGACAACGAAATAGCAAGTGGTAAAGTGTGTGAAATTCTCCATTTACTATCACTTTTTATGATGCTGTTTCCAGCTTTTCTTCACTGCTTGCAACTACAACTGATGGATTTGGAGCACAGAGTGCCTCTTATCACTGCTCTTCATCAGCAAGTGTGAGCAGCAGCAAGCAGTCAAATCGTTGCTGTATCCAAACAGCATCTCTGCATCCAGGCATGGAGCTGCAGGGAGAGCTCACTCGTTGGGAACTTGATCTGTCTAATTATGTGACTGTTGACTGGGCAACGGGCTGCACATCCAGTTGTCCCCAGCAAAAATAGTTTGTCTTAAAATTTCATCTGAGTTAAAATACATCATCTTTTTATCTTATTATCTGTTTCTTTCCCTGTCACAGCATTTTTGAACTGGTATCAGGAGTTATTAGAAGAAAGCTCTTTTCCGTCATTAAATACTGGGTTCAGAAAGATCTCTAGAGTCCTTAAATGCAGATGAGGGTATGAGTACCACTTCCTGATCAGAATTACAAGGAAGTGTTCTCACTGGAGACAGTATTCAGAGGTGGATGCTGGCAGGAGTTCAAGTGTCCACACTTGTTCTTATGGCCATGACTTGCCTGACATCTCCTGTCCATGGAGGGGGTGGTGGGGGGTCCTTTCCTTGCAGGCTCCACTGAACTCCGGTAAGTGAGCATCTCTGGGACTGAGGAATGAGTTGTCCCTTCAGTCAGAGAGAAGTTAAAGAGAGAGACCATCCTTTGGTGATATTTGCTCTTCATTTCCTTGGCTGATCTGTAGAGGTTCCCCACGAAGCAATAGCAAATAGGGTTGAGGCTGGAATTGGTGAGGCCGAGCCACTGAGCAAAAGGTCTGAGCTGCAGGATCCAAGGAGAAGGGGTCACATCCTGCAAAGATTTGGGGATGTTGAAATCAATCCAGATGTCCATCAGGTAGACGGGCAGCCAAGAGATGGCGAAGAGCAGGACCAGGGCCACCACCATCTGTGCCACCTTCCTGCGGATCTTCAGCCTGGAGGCGGGCAGGGAGCGGTTCAGGGCAGAGCCCTCCTTCAGCTGGCTGCTGCGGCTCCACAGCCGGCGCACGGTGAGGAAGCAGATCACCATGTTGAACAGCACGGGCAGGCAGTACAGGGCACAGAAGAGCAGAAAGTTGTAGGCTTGCTTGAGCCTCTCCTGAGGCCAAATCTCCCTGCAGATGGAAAACACCAGGGGCAAGCCCTCCACCACCCCGATCTCATCCCGTTTGTTCATGAAGATCAGGGGCATGCATATCCCTGAGGACAGCAACCACACCACCAGGATGGTGCTGAGGATCCTCTTCTGGGTGAAGAAGGAGCGGGCGTTGAGCGGGTTGTGCACGCTGTAGTAGCGGTTCACGCTGATGACGGTCAGGCTGAGCACACTGGCCGAGACAGAAACAGCCTGGATGAAGGGCACTGCCCGGCACAGGAAGTCCCCGTACACCCAGGCTTTGTAGATGAGGTTGCCCACGGTGATGGGCATGCAGATGCACACCACCATGAGGTCGCACACCGCCAGGTTGATGAGGAGGCTGCGGGTGGCGCTCAGGCTCGACACCCGGCTCCGGCGCTTGCGGGTCAGCACCCTGATGGACATGATGTTGCCCACGAAGCCCACCACAAAGGACACCAAGTACATTGCTGTGAGGCTGATGGTGACAGGCTCCTTCGCAAAGAGGAAGAGCATCTTCTCCAGCTCCTCCCAACCCAGCTCCTGGCTGCCATTCCAGAGCCCGCCTTGGGTCTGATTCTCCTCCTGCCAGAGCTGCAGAGGGTCAGGGGGGGCCCTGGGTTCTGGGGGGGACGAATCCATGGCTGAGTCCCCCCCGGGCAGCCTGGGCTAACGGGGCAGAGCCTTCCGCGCTGTTTCCAGTGCTCCGGACATGGCGAGCTGGGATCAGCCCTGCCTGCAAGAGAGGGTGTGGAGAAGGGGGGTCAGCGGGGGCTCGGGGCAGCGGTCGCCCTCCACGGAGAGCTGCCGGGCCAGCAGCGGCTTATCCGCAACTTAGTTGAGAAGCGGCCTTAGCGCGGGGCCGCCGGGCTGGGCAGCGCGGCACCGACACGGGCACCGACACGGGCACCGGCACCGGTATCGGTCCGGCGGGACCGGCGGGAGCCCCTGCCCGGCTGCGGAGAGACGGAGCCTCGGCTGGGAGGACGGGGAAGGAGCCCCGGTCTCCCCGCACCCCGAAGAGCAGCCCCGGCCCCGGTCCGCAGCCACTCCCCCGCTCCCTCCGTCCCTCACTCTCTCCTTCCCCGGAAAGTTGCGCGTCCCGCGGCCGGGCTGCCGGACCCCTGCCCCGGCTGCCGCAGGTCCTCTGCTCTCCCCGGTTCTCCCTGGTTCTCCCCGGTCCCCCCCGGTTCTCCGTCTCTCCCGCGGTCCCGCGGCGCGGCGGCACTCACCGGGCGGAGGGCGGGCAGGGACGGCCGGGCTCCTCCCGCCGGCAGCTCTGCCGTGGATGTGTGCGTGTGTCCGCGTGTGTGTCCGTGTGTCCGTGTGTCCCCGTGTCCGTGCGTGTGTGCGGCGGCAGCGCCCGACCCGCTGCCACACGCGCGTGCTCGCACCCACGCACCCACCGCACCGCCAGCCCCGCGCACACCCCGCGGCGCGCACACGCTGCACACCCCGCACACGCTGCACACAGCCCCGCACACAGACCCGCACACAGCCCCTCACACAGCCCCTCACACAGCCCCGCACACAGCCCCGCACACAGCCCCTCACACAGACCCTCACACAGCCCCGCACACAGCCCCGCACACAGCCCCGCACACAGCCCCTCACACAGACCCCCACACAGCCCCGCACACAGCCCCGCACACAGCCCCGCACACAGACCCCCACACAGCCCCTCACACAGCCCCTCACACAGCCCCCCACACAGCCCCGCACACAGCCCCGCACACAGACCCCCACACAGCCCCCCACACAGCCCCGCACACAGACCCGCACACAGCCCCTCACACAGCCCCTCACACCCCGCACAATCTGCACACCCCGGACACAGCCCCTCACACAGCCCCGCACACCCCGCACACAGCCCCGCACACAGACCCCCACACAGCCCCACACACAGCCCCTCACACAGCCCAGCACACAGACCCGCACACCCCGCACACTCTGCACACCCCGCACACTCTGCACACCCGGACACAGCCCTGCACAACCTGCACACCCCGCACTCACTGTGCACCCCTCACACCCTGCACACAGGCTGGCACACAGCCCCGCACACCTCGCACACCTTGCACGCCCCGCACACAGCCCCGCACACCCAGCAGAGGTACAAAGCCACACACACAGAGTCCTGTCCCGCCACCGCCGCTCACGCACACACACGGACCCGACAGACCCTACACACACCCGGCAGCACGTCTGCAGACCCGCACACTGTGCACACTCCCTGTGCACGCACACTCGGCTGCGCGCACCTTCCTGCAGGTGCCCTGCACACCCGCAGGCACCCTTGAGCATCCACAGCCCCGCTCCCTCCTCATCCCCGCACCTCTGCCTGTCCCCGCGCGCTTTGCACCCCCAGACCCTTCCTTGCACCCCTCCCCGCACAGGCTCAAGCCCCGCAGCCCCCTGGCATCCCAAGAACACACACAAACACCCCACTGTCCCCAAGCCCGGCCCGGGATAGCCAAGCTGGCCGGGCCGAGCCGAGCCGAGCCCCTGCCCGACCCAGGATAGGCTGAGCCGGGCCGAACCGTGCCAGCCGCCCCTCCTGCCGGGAGCCCGGAGCCCGGGCCGGCCGTGGTGCTGAAGGGACAGCTCCTGGCCGGGCAGGGACCAGGCATGGACCAGGCGGCGACCGGGCAGGGCTGGTACAGCCGTGGGCTATTCCTGATGGTCTCCTCCTCCTCCTCTCCTGGGGTCTCTGGGTTCAGCTGTAGCAGAGCAGGGAGGAGCCCGGGAAGCTCCACTTCTACTCTAACATCCCCTGTCATCCTGAGTTTCCGGCACCCGGCAAGGGTTAATAACACCACAGGTGTGATGGGAATTCACCCGAATGAGGAGCGCTGCACAAAGAAACCAAACTTCTGGCGTTTTCTATTAAATTGAAGGAATGGGAAACAGGAACGTTTATGGGGAAAGTCTCTTGAAAAGTTGGAGTGCTTGTTTGGGGAGCAAGGTTGGTTTGTAAAATTGACTGGAGGTGCTCAGAGGATGCCAGTGTATCACAGGGGAATGCCTCTGCCTGAAATGTTTAGTATATATTCTCTTTCTTTGCCTTCTCTGAGGGAGAGCAAAGTAATGAATGCAGCCCAGTGGAGGCTGTTTGTCACTGAATGGTGAATGCCCTTGATTTCACTGGGAAATTCCCCATCCTTTTTATTCTACGCATGTGAAAGAATAAAGTAAATATTTTTGGTCAGCCTTACGTGAAATGAAAGAAAGATCAGTGGTGGAGCTACACTGGGTGCGGGTGGGGAGGGAGGTGGCAGGCGAATGTGATCAGCCTGCAAACCTCTCCTGCGTGAGAATGCATTTGCTCTAAGCATGGAACTGCTCATTCTCCCACAGTTTTGTGTATGTGTATTTATAGGTCTTCAGAGACAAACAACTTCCGCAAACTAATTGCAGAGTGTTGCCCAGAGCACAAGGTACACGTTATTCCACACAGTGAAATGCATGGATACTCCCATGGATACCTAAAATCTGCTGCAGTTTCACAGCTGCTCCATAAGCAAACAGATCTGTTGCAATGAGGCAGCTACAGAGTCCAGTCTTGGATCTGGCAATTGAAATCTCCATGCACTCGAGCCCTTGCCAGCCTCTGACAGCCTCCCTATGGCAGACCTGCCATTACACACAGAAAACACAGGATGGAGGTGTTTAAGTCAACATTTTTAGTAGGGTATTAACAAAATACAAGAGAAAAGAGTGCAGAAATGTGCAGGGCTTGTTTTGTTCAGGTAGTTGCCTTCCAAATGTTCAAGTTAATAAATGCGTTTAACTTCTTTTTCTTTTTCTCCTTGGTGCACTTTATTTGTAACTTGCATGATTTACTGCTGGTGAACCTTTAGGACTTCAAGACTAAATTACTAAGTTAATCAATGGTTCAATATAATTAGAATGAATCTGCTTTTGCATCCATTGACACAACTCACAAGTGCCAAGTCATCTCTAGCAGCAAATGACAAATCCATACACTGCATGCAGCTGACAGAGAGCACAGGGCATTGATTATAACGAGTTCATTGATTCTAACAACTTCAAAGTCACCAGATAACTCAATATGGGGAATCTCCTAATAAAAGAAATGCCATACCCTTTCCACTTTGGTTTGCCTCTTACGGAACAGCTTTGAAGTGGAAGCTAAATAAAGTCCACTGGAGACAGGAGCCATCCTTCAGCAGCAAGGGCAATGTGATCATAGAGCAAAGCACATCAGAAATAACCCACTGGTCTCACTGGAGTTACAGCTGTGAACAGCTGACCTGAGAGGAGTGAGTCAGCCACTTTGGGGCTTTGCCAGAATCTCAAAACCCCTCACATTTCCCATGCCAGCTACATGTGCCCAAACCTGCCCTGCCCACTGCGCATCAGAGTCCTGGGCCAGGGTAAATTTAGCTTTGCTGCCTCAGCACAGCCTCCCTGCACCCACTGCAGCAGGAGCTGGGTATCACACAGAGCCACTGTGATGCTCTGCCTGTCCCAACAATGGGTGTAAACTCAGGAAACCCTGAGGATTGTCCAGCTTGTGCTGGACCTTGAGAGTGTGAAGCCAGGGCAAATCCTCCAGTTGTGCATCTACTTGCAGTAGTTCATGTGGCTCTCCCTACTCTAAGTTTCCCCCCTGTTATCCAGGCTCCCTGCCAGGATTTGGGGGATACGCAGCCCTGAATGATCCCCAATGCATCTTCATCTCTGACCTCTGTGTGATGGCTGGCACTTCACCAAAGGGCTCTTGGCTCTCTTGGCTTTCTCCCAGTGCACATCCCAACATGCCTGATGTGTCCCAGCTGGCATAGTTTGAGGGAAAGGCCCGTTGTGAGGATATTGCTGTTCTCTCCTCCTGTGCTTGCCCAGCAGATAGGTGGGATGGGGTTTCCCCACTTCACAGAGGTGAAACAAAATTAGGGCTTGTCTCAGTCAAGCAGGGCTGGATTGGTGCTACTGGGACAGATTGCCAATGGTGCTGCTTGTGTTAGGTGAGCTAGGAGCACATTCCAGGGTGCTGGGGTGAGCGCTGGCACTGGTGAAATTGTTTCCCACTTGATTTTGCTGGGAGGCTGTGCTTAGATTGCTCTTGGAAAGCACTGGATAAAACCCACCTTCATTGCCACTCATCCCTTCTGCCTCTCACACTTTTTGACAGGAGAACCTGGGGTAAGGGAGACTCCCCCAGCCCTCACATCTGTGCACCTCCTTCCCCCTCCTAGGACCCTGTTGGGAAGTCGTGTGTGAGCATTTCTAAGGCTGAGATAACCACAAGTAATACTGAAACCTGGCTCTCTTGCCACCAGGAGAGAGTAACAACATCACCATAAAGTCACATTTGATTTAAAAAAAAAAAAATCTGCCGTTCTTTGAGACATTTTCTTATAAATCTCTAACCCAGCAATAAACCTCCCCAAATCCTCAGTGCCATCCGCCGGGGCTCTCTGAGCTGGCTTTGTCGCTCCCTCTGCTGGTGACTGCTCCGTCCCGGGCCAGCGCTGCTCTGGCACCGCCGTTTCGAGAGCTATTTCTGGCCCCGTGGTCCAGTCCTCATCACAGCTCCCGTGTGACATTCACAGATGTCAGCGCTTCGATGCTGCTGGGAATCCTGGGGGAGATAAGAGGCCGATGCTGCTCACAATTAAAGGCAACACAAAGGAGATGTCAAGTGCACTTCAGATTCTTTGAAAATAAAATAGCGAAGCAAATAAAAAACATCTGGGAATTGATGTTTGTTGTTTGTAATTACTTCCATGAGAGTGAAAATCTTTGTTCCCCCACTAGTCTTCCCTCAATCAAAGAATGAAACATTTAAACTATCTCCAGTGTCCTTTGGAGGATTTTAAATGGATAATGTGTGCATTTTTATGTCTGAGAATATTCACTGGTCTGTTTTCATAAGCAGATATGTGCCAAATTCCATATCTTCTTTCCCTTTTATTGGATGCCTTTTAGATTGAGTGCTCCGGAAATGTAGTGGCTGAAAGAAAAAGATAATTTTGCACAGAAGAATTTTCTAATACAATGTTCACCACCTCAAGAACAATGAAACACCATTTTGGCATTGGAGTGATTGAAAATTCTGTCTTTCAGATGCCTTTGCTTGTGGTTTTTGCACAAGCTCAGGCAAGCAGCAGGCTGGGAATACAGGGCTAAGCCCGCTCCTGCAGAGACCCTGTTTAAACCCAGGGCCACAGCAAATCAACTCAGGAGGATCCTGAATGGATGTGTAATGAGTAACAAAGCGAGTGTTTTAAGGAGAAATCAGTGCTGTGGATCCCTAAATCACTGCACACACTTACAGAGAAGATTTTGAAGTGATAATGAACATTGGGTCAAGGCTTTGAAAAGTTAAGAGTGCCAGGACTTGGCAGAGGAGGCAGCTGACATGCAAAGCAGCCCTTTAACACTGCCTGCATTCATCCAGCCCTTCTCTCCCTGGAGCTGGGATCTAGGATCCTCTGAAGCAATAATGGGATTTCCTCCATGCCCATGTTTTGTGGTGCTCTCACCCTCTTGCTCAGTACAAGCACCACAAACTCTGGGGAGAAATATTTAGAATCAGGCTGAAAGCAAAGCCCAAAACAAGCAGGTTTGGTGATTGAGGGAATCTAGTGGTCTGATTCCTAGCTTTGTGGGGCTCCATTTCATCCTGTTATGACTGATGCTGCCAAGGAGTGGTACTGCCAGGTGAAACATTGTGAGCAGGAGCTGTTAAATCCTCCCTCCATCCTTCTACCTGCACGCTCCACATTTGAATATCAATACATCTCCCTTGATGCTTTATACCCAGGTGCAACAGGCTAATAAAGGGCTTTTTAGATGACAAATCTTCCTGGGTTTCATCAGCTGATTGCCATCTGGGGGAAGTCTGACAAAGGCTTAAATTTGCCACTGTTTTGCCTTTTCCCAGCTGCAGAGGCTTGCAGAGGCGAAATGCGGCGAGCCAGGAAGGAAAGGCTCTGCAGAAAAAAACACACTCAGGGCCCAGATCTGATAGTATCAGAGAGGAGATAAAGATTTTAGAGAATACAATAGGAGGGAGTTTGTCTTTCTGACTGAAATAACTTACTCTCAGCCTTGGTGATACTTTGCCAGTAGCTGTCACAAAGCAGATACCTCACAGATCAGGTTGCAATAAGAATTAGAACTTGAACACGTTTCCAACAAAGGCTTAGTGATCAGTCAAGTGTTATGTGTTTAAAAATCAGCTTTCCTATATTTTATAATTGCAGTCAGGAAATTCTCAGGATTTGTGTTTCTGGATTCAGGGGAGGATTAGCTTCAAAACAGGGAGAGATGAGATTCTAGTTCTGAATGTTCTCTCATGTTTTGACAGTGTAAGAAAATCTGTGAGTTGTTATTTATTTTCAGCAGCCTTTTAGAAGGAATCCCCACAACTAAAGAAAACCAGGCAGGCAGAGGCTTTGAGGGACTGTTAAACTCTTGTTGGGATCAATTGCAAACTTTTTTCTCCCTAATGCCTCACCTCTCTCTGTGCAGTGACTCATGTGGAAAGGCTCAGGCAATTTACTGGAAGTACAATCACTGCCCTCTCATCACCACTGACTGTGTCTGTCTTTCTGCTTCCAGTGTGTGTTCACAGCTCAGAGTAACTTCAGGAAATTAAAGCTGACAATAGCTGCAGCTCAGTGCAAAGGTGGAGGAGGTGACAAGGTGAAATAGCTGCATCTCAGTTTTACTCCCAATTTTTGAAATCAGAAAAATTTTCATTCCATAGATCACACAGCATTTGCTAAGCCTTTGGAAAAAGGATGTACCAAGGAATGGGAGGAAAATTAAGGGTTTGTTGGTGGTTCTTTCATCATTTTGTGGAGCATGAAACAAGCTAGAAAAATGCTGATTATTATGTGAGAGCAGAGTGATGGAATCTGTGTACAGGTGGATGGAAGCTCCTTGGGCTGGTGAGCTGCTCAGCAGTCCTGGGCCCCACTGGGGACAAGGGGCTGGCTCAGCTGGGCAACCTGGAGGGATTCATCATGTGCCTGTTTGCTCATTAAGGCTTACACCTTAACACCTGATAGATGACAAAAAATCCCAGCCCAACCTACCCATAGGCTCCAGGTCAGGCCAAGAGCTGCAGGGTGAGAGCACCAGGCTGGAGACAAAAACACCTCATTCCCTCCTTCATTTTCTACTCTCATTTCCTGTAAGTGCCTTGGTTTCCTCACCTGCACGAGGGTGTTATGATAGTTCTTTTTATAGTTTACTTGGATCCTTATAAGTGCTAAGACCCAGAAGTCTTAAAATAATGTGATGGTGCAGAGAAAACATCCAGATCTCCATAGGCTGTTGTCTTGTGCTCTGCTAAAAGCAGAGATTTGGCTGCTGATGTCCATATAGCTTGAAGAAATAACATGATAAATTGCATCTAGCTTTGGCAAGAGGGTCTTGGACAGACTGTGGGGCTGGAGGGCCAGGAAATCTGGGCATCAGGCTAATTTCTGTCACCCTTTCCTCAGGCAGTACTGATGCACAATAACTCAGCTGCCAAATAAAGTGATACCATCAGCTTCCAATTCTTCAACTTCCAGACCAGAGCCTTTCTTTCAGAAAATAATCCCTCTCCAGTCTTTTATGTCTGGAGCTGGTACCTGGCACCATGCATACAAAATCAGGGTTGGGAGGTGTGCTTTTCTGTCTGACTTGGCTCTGGATAGAGATGCTGAGTTAAAATTAAGAGGCTTTACAAACCTCTCTAATTGTAATGAAAGAAACATCCCTCTGCTTTCCAGCAGAGACTCTTTTCTAGCTGCATTCTGGGGCTGGCTGTAGCCTGAGAAATTCCTCTTCCCCACCAGAACTGAGAGTCTCTACTCCTTTTCTCTTGCTTTATTTTCCTCACACTCTTCAGAAAAAGGCTGAATGTTTGCACTCCATGTTCCTCAGTCCTGCCAGCAAACACCTGTGAGTCCTGAGCATTCCAGGAGTTTGAGAGCACACTGGGGTTGAATAAGCAGCTTCTTAAATAAGGACTCAGAGATGCAATGCAGAAAGTCACTGCTGATAAGGTCTGCATTCTAGTGGGTGTTTCTGTGCAGGAAAAACAGCCCTTAGGGATGGGGGAAATTAGAGATGCCATAGACAAGGGGCCAGGGTCACTGAGCTACCCCAACACAGCTGATTAGTGTGAGTGAAGCACTAGGAGGTGCTCAGGGGGGCATCAAAATGGGAGGAGAAAGAGAATTTTTAGTTAAATGTTTAACAATTGCCCTCCTCCTGCCTCCTCCAGAGATGCCTTCTAACACTGAGAAAGTAGCTAAACCCCCAGCATCAAATTTGGTAGGTTTGGAGGTTTTTTGTATAGAGGTGATGGTCAGGTTGAAAGAAAAGGTATCAATTTGCAAAGTGAGTACGGGGCAGATGCAGCCTGTCTGACTTTCTTCTTTTTTAAAACTTTCCTGGAAGTTCTTGTCACTGCATTGGCAGCAGGACCCAGGCTGATATTCACCTGTGGCTTGCTAAGGCTGGCACCATGGTGCCAGTCAGTCAGCCTGATGTCCCCAGGCTGCTGCTGGGCTGGTGAGATGTGACTGTGGCTGATGTGGGAGCTGTCTGCTCAGCAGCCCATGAGGAAATTGCTGGAGTTTGCTGCTGGGTGTGTGGTGGCTGCCAGTGCTGTCAGTGACACTGGGAGCAGCTCTGGTCGTGCATCAGCACATCAGGAGATCTGTGAAACTGCCTTGGAGCTCTGGCACAGCTCAAGCACGATGGATTATGAGCCTGACTTTCCCCTTGCTGGTCTGGGGATGAACCAGAGCCTTCCTGAGCTCTGCAGATCCAGTCCAAATGGGGAGAGCTGGTGGGAAAGGGAGAGCCCAGGTGGGAGGTCACCACTTCTGTCAGTTTTGCCTCTCTTCCCCAGGTATGCCTTCCTGCTTTGTGTAAGCCTTACAAGCAGCAACTGCTGCTTTATCTGCAGATCCTGACTAGGACAGTCCCCATCCCACCCCACAGCAATGTTCTCTCTGGAACATTCCAGCTGCCTCCTCTGCAGAACTTTGCAGAACTGCAGAAGTCCAAAGCTTGACCTTGAGGTGGGGCAGTGAAATTCTGGTGGAATCCTCCAGTGCTGCATCCCCAGCTGCTGCAGCCCCTTCTTCTTCAAAAGGCCTCCACTCTTCAAAAATACCCTGGGCAGGAGCTTCTCTTTATCAGTTCTCTCCCCAGCTTCAACCTCCAGGTCATGAACAGGAAGGCTGCTTGAAATTGGGAAGAAGGATTAATTTGTTCCCTTTGATCCCCTCAATATCAGCACATGTAGCCTCTCTGCAAGTCTGGTGTGCCAGGCCTGCTCCAGAGACTTTAATGGACCATTGTAATTGCAGAGATTAATTTTTTTTCTGGAGTTTTTCCTTAAGGGACAGATGAGGGTCACAGATTTGGAGGGCATCTCATTCTCCATAAAACTGTGCAAAACAGCCATAAACAGCCAGCCTTGAAGTTTTGCTTCCAACAGTGCTCTGCAGATTCCCAGACCCCTCTTGCTCTTCCGCCCCCTTCACCCTTGGCTGTGTTTTGGCTGGAGGAGGCAGAAGATAAAACCCTGAAGGCAGCAGCAGAGCTGAGGATGTGTCAGGAGAGATTGGGCTCTTTGGTGCAGATGGCAATGGAGTGAGATCAGCTGCTGGCAGGAGCTGGGGGGATGTGTCCAGGAGTCAGGGCATAATCTCTGTCTCTGCCTGATTTTTGTGGCATCTCTTTATTTATTTGTACTTGGAATGTTTTTGTCTGTGGTCCTTTGTGCTCGTTTCTGGGGAACAATGAAATTGTGGGGTGTTTCTGCAGCACTGGCTATGGATGCAGCTGGTGGCCATATAAGTACAAAGTATTACCCTTATAAATCATTTTTCCTCCATGAAAAATGATCTGTCTTTATCAGCCCCCGAAAAAAGCAGAAACAGAAAGGACAATTTCTTTCAAATGCTGCTCAGCATTATCAGATGGATGACACTGAGGTCCCAGCAGGCCTGGCTTTGTCTGGGTTTGTGCCTGTTTTGCTGAAGGCATGGCCATGAGAGCAGAGTTTGTTGAAGCCTTGGGTTATATCATGACAACCAGAATTTGAGTTGACTGCCTTGTCCCAGTGGTGATGGATTTATTCCAGGCCAGAGGATGTCCCACCATCTCCAACTTTCCTGACTTGCCATCAAGACCACTGCCATTTCCAAAACATGTTTTCTGTTCTTTTTGGAGGGAAAAGGTACCCTTGACACTGTTTTGTGTCCCCAATGAGCCCTTTGCTACAAGAACAGGATGGTTTCCCATTAGTGTTCTTGGCAGTCTGAAAAAACACTGCAAACTTCTTAATAGACTCATGAATGTCAGGCTTATGGCATCATGTGTTGTGGTTTTCTGCACCCACCTCTTCCTCACAAATCCTTGAAACTGTAAATAGAAGGGAGTGTTGGGAATGGCCAATCTGAGCACTGAGAAAAGGCTGGAGCAAAGCTGCAACCTTCAGAGATCTCATCTAAAGGCAAGGATGGATCAGCACTGACTTCTTATTAAGTGATTTCTCCTCAGTGAAAAGGACTGGCAAGGCAGGATCCTATTTGCCTTTTCCATCAGGAATGTGTTCTGTCTTATATCTGAGGAACAAAGGAGTGATTAGGGGGCAGCTATAATTGCATTTTTGGAATAAGTTCCTGTTCAGATTTAATACCGTGACATTATGCTGTTTATGATGCGTGTAATTAAAGCAAAGTAAAAATAACATCTTTTACTCTGCTCTGGCCTGGTCAAGGAGTCTGAGATATGTTGTTCTCCAAGGAAGAGGTTGGAAAAGGGAAGAGGGTGCAAGGGATAAGTGGATTGTTTTGAAAGACAACTAAAAAGGGGGAGAAAATAAAACAATAAAGCAGAGAAAAGCCAGAGGCTATTCATGCACATCCCCTGGCACTCTGTTCATTCCAAGATTATCAAAATTTCTAGACCCTGGTTTACTCAGTTCCTTTTGTTTGGAGTCCAGCTGCATTTCTGGTGCATTGTGGAGGAACCATGTGCTTTTATGTGTCTCCTCGAGCTCTTGCCCTTCTCTGACACACTACATCACTCTGGGGGTCTGCCTGAGAAGCAGGAGTTGGCAGGAGTAGAGCTGAGCAAACATCTCTCAGCTGGTGAAAGGAATTCCTGGCAACATCTGGCAAGTTGAATCTTCTCACACTGTTCTGCATACCAGGGACCTTCACCTTGCATTAGCCCTCAAAACAAAAATGCAGTATTTTCCCAGCTCCAAAATCACACAGACCTGAACAGAGTCCTTCTGCCTGGTCACCAGCCCTTGCTCATGCCAGGTGCCTGGACTGGCAGGGAATGGATGATGAGATTGATCTGCCCAGTGAGGGATGTCTCAGCAGGGATTTTCCTTGGTTGATTTTATTGGCAAATTTGGTATCATTCTTACCCAGCTCCTGGAAAGAAATGTCCCTTTCCACCCCTAACACCCACATTCCCCATGTGCCCAGCTGAGGACTGGTGCTCATTCACACCCTACTCCTGGGCAAACACAATTTCTAAGCTAACACTGAGGTATCCAGGCTACTCAAGAAAGATTTTGATGTTCAGCAAAGATGATCAGACCTACAAAGATTGCTGTGCACCCTAAGGTGCAGGGGCAGGAGGTCTTTGATGGGCTGGGCTATGGTCAGCAATGTGGCTGGGTGATGTCTTAGTGGCTTGTGAGGCAATGACCATCCCTTCTACTATGAGGACTCAGGGCTATCTCCCTGGTTGGTGATGGCTAGTGGAAATGGGGAGAAAATGATCCTTGGCTGAATCAGAAGCTTGAGGGGGGATGGTCTGTGAGAGAGTCCCAACTCTGGTCTCTAGTACAGACCTCGTTTGGTGATTTCCACCGAAGATATGTCAATATCATCGAGAATCTGCAGCTTGGTGATGGATGAAAGATTCTTCTGACGATGCTTGTACTGCAGAACTTTGTTTTCATTGATGAAAACATGGAAATAGTCCTGGTCAGAGTAGATTTCGACCTGAAAGAGAGATTGAGTTATGTCCATGTGGCCTTACTGGACCTTGCTTCCATCATGTCGGGAGTTGCTGGATCTGTCCACCCACTTCAAATTCTGCCAGAGCTCACACACACACATTGCTCACTCCCTCTCTGGGCAAAAAGAGGGAATAACTGAGTTTTTTGTTTCATGATAACAAAATCTGGTGGTAATGCAAAGCCTAAACTGAAAACAAGTACAGCATCCAGGGATTATTGCTGGTACTCTGCATGTCTGTGCCAGAGTAGGTTATAAACCACCAGGTTATAACAGAATTACTAACAGGAGTCAGAGCCAGAGAGGGGACATTGCTGAGTATTGTGTTGGCAGGAAAGGCAATGGGGAGCACCCCAATACTGGCTGGGTTGTTCCTGTTACACCTGAGGAGACCTGTGGGGTGACACAGGGTTACCTGGAAGGGCTCCTTTGCTTTGAAGGGGAAGGTGTTGTTAACCTCTTCCTGCCCCCAGTGGCTGTTGAGGAAGGAGTTGCAGATGATTCTGGAGCTGGAGAAGCGAGGGTTGAAGTGGAGAGCGATTTGGTCTCCGGGATCACAGAGCAAATTAATTTCAAACCTGAGACAGTGAGAGAAAAGGGATGGAGAGCTGTGAACGATGCTTCTGGCCCTGGTGAGCCAGGAGAGCTGGGAGCAGAGCATGTCCTTACATGCTTGAACTGGAACTGGTCTCACCCTTGACCACGATGCTCCATCCAGGACAGATTCCCTCTGGGTGCAGGGCTTCCAACTGCAGACAAGGAGGAGCACACAGCCAGCTGGCAGAGATGCACTGCCCCACTCAGTCCTTACACTTCTTTCTCACATTTTCACAGTAATCTTCTTTCTCTCCCCTTCCCACACAGGCTCACACTCTATCCCTGTCTTTTTCTCACTCCTAAATAATCTCAGAGACTCTAAAGTGATAAGAAATCAAGTCTTTATGACATCCAGTTGATGAGGTGGGATTTGCTGTCCCTGAGGTCTTTTGTAAAGAGCTGAGCAGGATCAGAGAGAAAAAAATTAAATAACTTGAATGCCTTCATTGTTGTCAGGCACAAAGATATTCTACTTCTCTCTGCATCTGAGCAATACAAAATCTGATGCAGAAAACTTTGTGATGCTTCGAAGCAGAAGAACAGGTGCAAAGTGACATCCAGTCTGAGCTCATCCAGCATTACATGGCTGATTCTTCCCCCAAGTTTCTGCCTGGTCCCCTGTTCCACGTGCTCTTCCCATCTCTAAGGTTAAACTTGCATAAAATGAGCTGTAAAATGTTCCTTTTTGAATAATTCATAGTTTTATTAAATAACTCATTTTAATAAGAAGTTCTTCCAATTTCACCTGCTTTTTTTTTTTTTTTTTTTTTTTTAGCACTCTAATGATCTTTTATTTCTGAGCATCCCCTATCACAAACTTATTTCTCACATTAGGAAAATTTCCCCAGCCTTGCCATCTCCACATCTCTTCCTATAGGTCAGGACTTCAACTCCCCTGTTTCTTTGTCATGAGTTCCTATTTCAATGGTTTTTTGGAAAAAAAAAAAGCAGGAGCTGAGGCATTTGGGCAGGATTTGGTGATAACCAAGCTCATACCTTCGTGCCTGGTTACTTTAGGGGGGCAGCTTTGGGGTCCCACACATGGCCACTGAAAGGCTGTGTTTACCCCTGGGAGGCACAGACAGCTGCTGGGGCTGACTGAGCTCTGGATTCAAGGAGCAAGTGGTGATGGCAGCAGCCAGGTTCACCTTGCCTTGACCCTTGGTTTGCCATCATTACACCAAGCCCAGCAAGAGACACCACACAGAGAAAGAGCTGTTCCCTCTGCTGCTGGCTGTCCCAGCAGAGATGGAGGGACACACCCAGATCTCAGCTAATGCCCTCCTGTTGGAGTGTGAGAACAGTGACAATTGCTGCCATTAAGGCAGCACTACCCCAGACCAGCCCTGGTATAACCACGATGAAAATCTGTCCTGTTGCCTATTACTGGGCACCATAAATCTCAGTTTTGCAGCAGCCTGGACCAGACCGGCATAGAGGAACAGCACTGAAAGTAGCACCCCTGTGTTATTCAGGATTTCTACCTGTCTGGCCCTTCTCTTCCACTTGCCTTTACCCGCTGCCAGCCCCGTGCTGTCACCCCTCGCAGCCCAGGCGGTGCCACTCGCTGTCCCAGCGCTTACCCGCAGTGCCATCGCTCGCAGCCCGCAGCGCAGAGCAGCTGAGGAGCACGGACAGACGGGTTTTTATAGCTGCTGGAGCCCTCTGTGCAGGGATTGGCATCACCAGGGCTGAGGTCTCCTGACAGAGCCGGCACGGCGGGGATGGGGAGCAGCAGATCCCGCTGAGCCCGGCGGGGTCAGCCCGGTCAGGCGTGCGGGACTAATCCACATCCAGCCCCGCTCTGACGGGATGGAGCCGCGTGATCCACAGGGGTCCGATGTGTCTAAGGCATGAAGGAAAGATGGGGACTGCCAAAGCTGAGGGAAATAGCAGGAGTCATGTCCACCTCAAGGTCCGGAGAGAAGGGAGGTGGCAGAGGAGGAATGGTACCTCCGACAGGGGCTCAGCTTCACCCTGATCGTCGGAGATGGCTTTTTTCTCCCTGTTTTCTTTTTTCTCTCTTTGTGACTCACAGCCTGACCTGAAATGAGCTGATGCCAGCTTTGTCACAGCCCTTTTTCCCCGTCGTGGCGCCCCGGGGCCGGCCAGGCTCGGGATGCTGCTGTGCTGAGCTCAGCATGCTCCGGTTCCTCATTTCCCTTCCCTGCCGGGGACAATACAGGGATTTGGGAGCAGGGTGAGCGAGCCTTTGTCCAGTATTTCCTGACATGGAAATGCACCAAGAAATGAGCAGCGTTGAAATGAATTTCAGTGATGAGGTGTTTTCACGCCGGCAGTCAGCATGTGCTGCTGTGAGACTAAGCTAGGGAAGGGAGGGATGGTTGTGCATCCTCCCCTTTCCACAGTGTAAATGCCTTAAAAACATGAAGTGCTGTCCCCATCCCTGTATGCATGGGAGGCTGTGATGGTCCTTGGCTGGTCCTGCAGGAATCCATGGCTTTCATGGATTAAAACCCCCTTACTATATAAGCCACAGCGCTGGTATTATTGAATGTTTATTTTATTTCCGGCAGATAAGCAGAATGATAACCACAATTCCAAGTTCTGCTGCCCTTGGCGGACAACTAAAAATGCAATTCAGCAGACACAGAAGCCAACAGCTTCTCTTGGGACTGAAAAAGCCAAATCCCAGGCCAGGATTTTCCCATTTGGACTCTCACAAAACAGAGCCCTGTGAAGCTGAGCTCTGCCCCATGTCTCCTGGCTCTGCCCGCGGCTCTCCAGGGCTGTGCTGAGGAGCAGGAGCAGAGCTCTGTGCTACAGGTGGCAGCATTGGGACGTGCAAGGGAGCCCTGAGCCAGCGGCACCGTGGAAGGACAGGGACAGGACATCCCACCCGTCAGTCCTCGGTTGCTAAAGGATGATGGATGTTGGTGTCTCCATTCTGCCGGGCTGCATCTTTCCTCTTCTTATGGCCTGAACCCAATATTGTGTTTTCAGCCCCCAAATCATCACTCCCTGCTCGTTTCTGCTGCCTGCAAGGGACTGCAGGGACAAAGGGCAGTTTTTGAAGTATTCACAGTGATACTGGGCAGAACCAAGCAGAATAGATGTCCTATGTGTAGGAAAGGAGGGGTCTGCAAGCTAAATAAGTGTGTCAAGTTTATTATAATTGTGTTAATGGTATCAGTGGATGGGGGTAAAGCTTGGGCACTGCAGAGCAGGTTGTGTTCAGGCAGGCTCAGCTCCTTCTCAAAGGGTGAGTGTGGGTCACCCCAAACCCAGACAGGCCTCCCAGAGCCTTTTTCCACCAGACCAAATCAGGGGCTATGATTTGCCCAGTGCACACCTCTGTGTAAAGCTTTTCCAGACTTGCTTATCTGCTGCCTGGCAATATTTATACCTCCTCTGCAGCCATTTCATCTTCTTGAGAGAATTGCTAAAACTCCCCTGTGCAAACAGGGGTCAGCCCTGTGCTCCAGGCATGCTGCTTTAGAAATGTGTTACCCCAGGAAGAGTTTGGCATGTTGCTTTGCTGGCTCTTCCCCAATTCCTTTCCCCCAGATCTATGGCTCTGCAAAAACTTGGGATCTCTCTCCAGCACTGCTGTCTACAAGGGACTAGCCATGTCAGTGCTATGCCAGGGCTGGATGGTGTGAATTCTCCTCCAGGCTTAGAAAATAATTACAAAACCTTTGTGATAAACCTGGATGCCACAGCCTGTGGTATCTCTCTCTGTTTCTGTGATCTCACTGCTGTGCTTTATGGAACTGGCCAGGAGAGGGCTGGAGAGTGCAGGCAAATCCCTGAGATAAATTATAACTATAACAAAATTCACACATGGTTCTAACTCTAACTCTGGAAGAGGCTGATGCAACACCTGCTGCTGCTCTGGTACAGGGCTCAGTGCTGCAGCCTGTGGCTCTCATCCCTGCTGTAAGGAGACTCCAGGCTCTCTGGCAGGAGCCCCTTGCAGCTGCTCAGCCCAAGCATCCCAAGGCAGCTCATCAGAGAGCACCGAAGGGAAACATCACACCCTGTAAGGTGGCAAGAGCAGCAGGGGAAGCTGACAGCCCGGCACACGCTGCTGGGAGCCTCCTGCCCCTCCCTGTGGGTCAGCCCTGCTAATGAGAGCAGCCTCTGCGCTGGCAGCTCCTGGGAACTGTCTGTGGGTCAGATTTTCCATTCTTTGGCCTCCTGTTAGCATGTCCCATCATCCTCCCAGTTAGGCACTAGTGGTGGAGAAGGGAAGGGCATGATCTCTCCCTTGGCAGTTGTCTGGGTAGCTGCTGGTTATGGAATTCTGCTTTTATTCTTGTGGATGGTAAGAAAAGGAGCTTGGCTCTGTCCCGGGCAGTGCTGCGAATGTAACTCATTGCAAGTGAAGTCTCTGCCTCTCATTGCTCTTTCCCCATGCTGGTGGAAAGGGGGAGGTGATCGCAGCCCTCGACAGGGCCATGAACCCACACAAGTGCAGCTGAGGCCAAGCCTGGAGCCGCTGCTGTCCCCAGCACAGCTCAGGACTTCCCTTCTGCGGCTTTGAGCAGCGCGGATGAAAGGCGAGGGAGTGGAAACACAAAGCATGCCTGGTTTATTTTATTTATGACTGGCCTCTGCTTAAAAGGAAACCAGCATTATCAGTCCCAGCTCTGCCAGGTCAGATGAGTAAATGAAAGAGGAGGGTTTCGTTTATGATCGGGAGCTCGACTTTGCTCTTATAAGGGCATCCCACCAGGCGTTTCCTGCTGCCACTGTGCTGCTGATCCTGTCAGGGGATGGCCAGGCTCAGCCAGAAACTGAACCAGGGTCTTCCAGAGGTGAAAGTCTTGAGGCAGAGAGTGGCTGAGAGCAGCCTGCACCTACCCCTCCTTCTTTGGCTTGGGGCACCCACATGTGCCATGACACAACATCCCTGCAACCAGCACATCCCAGCAGGTCCATATCCCCACCTGCTGCTCTGTTACCCTGCCAGGCTTGGTGAACCTTTCCTGCTCAATTCCCTGGGGACAAGGTGCTAAAACCAGGTCAGAGTAGCCCCCTTTGCCCTCACCAGTGACTCCAGCTGGAATGGAGTGGTGGGTTTGGGGCATGGCTGGTGCTGATTGTCACCCATTCTTCTGCTCTGTGAGGTGCAGGCAGAAGGTAAACACACAACCTGGCACGGGCTGTTGTTTAATGCCTGGGGTTTTTAGAGGCAATATTTGATGATCTGTAAATAATTGCCCTGTTGTATATGCAGGGACCTGATTTATCCTGCTCCTTGATGATACCTTCCAAACTCCCCAGGGAAACATCTGTCTCCCTCTTCCTGGTGATTGATGGAAGGAGGAGAGCTGGCACTGGGCCCTGTCGTGCTCCTCAGAGCTGGCTTGTGGGTGTACTGCTTGTCCCTCCATGGTGGTCTTTGGCTCAGAGCTACAGCAATGACAGATCCTCAGGGGGAGGGAGGTTATGTATGAACTTTCCCTGCTCACTTTTATGTTGAGTGTCTGGTTCCTCAGGAGCAGCGTCAGCATTGTCAAATCCCCCCTCATTCCCCATTGCTAACTCTTGCCAACTCAGAAGTGCTTCCCAGCGGCTTCCCAGGTGAGGTTTGTCTCTGGGAGCCATTCTTCCTCAGTTTGAGCAGCTCTTATTCCACGTTGAACGATTTACTGCCCCAAAGCAGAGGGGGAGGACGAGGCACATCCCCGGAGGGGCTGCAGCTTGGCTCCGCTCCTGCGCTCGCCTGTACAAGTAACAGCACGAGCATCTCCTGCTGCTGCTCCCCCTGCGAGCTCCGTGCCAGCCCCTTGGCCAGGGAGCCCACGTGGCAACAGGCCTGAGCAGGGCCCAGGCAGGCCACGCTCCTCCATTCAAAGGCTGCCCTGTGCCCGGGAGCAGCGCGTGGGCTGAGCCGCAGCCGTGCGCCCGCAGCTTTGGAGAGCGCGCAGAGCACGGCGCAGCCTGCAGCCGTGCAAAGAGGGAGGGAGGGAGGCAACCTGTGAGGTTTTGGGGATGCTCTGGGGTTCAGGGAGAAGCCAGTCATAGGTGTCTCCCCTGTGCTGGAGTCCTTCAGGCTGTTGGCAGGTTTCATGAGGACTGTTCAGGTCTGGGGAACATCGGAATTAGTGTAGCGCTGCTTTTTCACCATTTCTACTGAGATTTATTAACATAAACAGTCGTTGTCAGGTTCTGACATCATAAAAACTTTTCCATGCCCTTGTTTGATATCCACATCACACCTGAAAACAATTGCCCTGCAGGCTGGGTCCTAGAGAAGGTCCAGTTTGGGGCAGTTGCTGATTGGCACCAAAGGAGGCAGAAAAACTCTAAAAAGAAGAAAACAATGAGACCATCAATATCACAAACATTTCAGCCTCCTCCAGCCAGTTGCTCAGCCCAGCCCTCAGTGACCTTTCCCAGGCACAGAGAAGTGCAAATGATACTCACCAAGGAGGAAGATGTGCCAAGGCCAGAGCCAGCACAGCCCCTTCCCAGCAGGCAGCCAGCCCAGAGAGCTCTGTCACAGAGACACTGTCCATCAGGGTGCCAGAGATGGTGCTGCCTCCAACCAGGATGAGCAGTTTTTCCTCCAGGCAGACCAGTGGTGGTCAGTGCTGGGACACAATAGATGGCATCATGCCAGGCTCCTGGAGCTGCTGAGAGAAGGGTGAACTCCACCCCAAGGTGACCACCAGGGAGCTCACAGGGGGTTTGGAGGCATTTGTGGGAGTTTAGTCAATGAAAAGGGTTTAGGGACTGGGAGGATTGCAGCTCTGGGAGCCAGAGCATGTCCTTCCTCCACCTCTGAGTATCTGACCCTCTCCTTGCATCACCACTGCTTCCTTCTCTTGGTCCTGTTGCACTGAAGCACCAGCTCATCATCTGCCCCGCTGCACCAGAGGGACAGTGACAGCAGAAGGGATGTAGGGCCCACTGCCCATCCCAGGCTCTGGGAAAAGGTGGGATGGCACAGGGGTGAGTGCTAGGAAGGACATTTTCAGCCTGGCAGGGCCTGGCACACATCCAGAGGTACCAGTACCAGCAAGACCCCCTACACATCTGCTTCAGGCCACCCAGTCAACAAACCCTGGAGCTTGGATCACTGGTCCTCAGCACATGGGTTCTGACCTTTGCTACTGGTGGCTGAGGAGAAGCACTGGGTGTTGCAGCAACCTACAAGAGGCAGCTGGGGAGGAGGATGCAGCTTTTTGCTATTTTGGAGAGCAGGGAGGAAGAGGAAGGGCTGCTAACAAAGACCGAAACTAGAAAAATGACGACGATGTCAAAAAACCTTCCCCCATTTAAGGAACCAAATGCATTTGTTTCTGATGTGACCAGGATAGCTCAGAGTGAGAGACACAGGAGTGGCACACATTCCAGTTTTGGAGTGGCAGCCCCTCAGGTCCCAGGGTGAGGTGGGACTGTTTCAGCTGTTCAGGACCAGAGCCCCCCCAGCCCCCTGAGTCCCTGAGTGCCCAGGGGCCGGGAGGTGCCTTTGCCCAACCCTCTGTCCTTTGCCTGGCTCCCTCCATCCTCTCCCCAGCCACTGCCCAGGAGCAGCTGCCTCTCTGCCACAC
Source organism: Muscicapa striata striata (assembly GCA_030060385.1). Taxonomy (NCBI): domain Eukaryota; kingdom Metazoa; phylum Chordata; class Aves; order Passeriformes; family Muscicapidae; genus Muscicapa; species Muscicapa striata. The sequence goes on along the minus strand of JAREIS010000126.1, from coordinate 4,689,315 downwards.
CCCAGAGCCAGGCAGGAGCCAAGGAGGTGGCACCCAATGGTGTCACATTTTTTGGAGATTTTGGGGCTCACAGTAGTACTGAGGAATGAAGAGGAAGAATCATGTCCCTCCCTATAGCCATGTCTGCTGCTGCCCATCCTGCTGCTGGCTCCTCTGGAGCTGCAGGAGCAGCAAGCCCACCTCCTCTTCATTAACTGTTCTCCTCTCTGCCCCTTCCCACAGCGAGACTCTGACCCTGCTCCAGCTCCTCATTCACAGACAGTGAAATTGTTCTTCTTGAGACAAACAAACAGACAGCCCCTGCCCCAGGGAGCCTGTGGTCAAACTGTGGAGATGCCATGTTATTTGGTTTCTTCTCTATTTTCATTTTGACTTTTAGACTTGCAGATGGGCTCCAGCCACAAAGTCTGGAGGCAGCTCCAGCTTCCAGTGACTCCTGGCTTGGGTGGAGGCTGAATCCAGGCTGTTGATTTAGTCCCTCTCTATTTCTGGTGCTGGGTTTACACATAATTTGATTCTATATAGTTATGGATAGAACTAAGTAGAGTGTGAGAATTCCAGCATGGGAGGTGAAGGGGTGCTTTGTGAATGAAACATTTGTTAGTGCAAGGTTTCAGCAAGAGAAAGGGACACAAACTGGCAGGAGGAGCATGGTGTGGGGGGATGGAGGGGTCCAGCAAGGGGTTTAATGCACAGAAGACTCCACCCAGACCCATCCACGCTTTGGCTGCAGTTTTCCTCCTCATAGAGCAGCTCTGGGATGCTCTGGGTTGAATCCCATCTGCATCTCAGTAGCAGCTCAGGAGAAGCCAAGGCAAGCTCAGGAGCTGAGGACAGAGCTGCAGCTCCAGAACGTGCTGTGTCCTTCTCCTGCCATGGCTGGTGGTGGGTTTCCAGGCTCAGAGGGAAATGCCATTTGCTGCAGTCAGGGGCAAAACTCCCACTGATGGAAAAGGACAAGGACTGCAGGGGTTTGGCCTCCATCTTCAAGAGAGATCTGTGGTAGCTCTGACCTGCCTCAGCACCTCATCAATCCTGTTTTGTACTCAATGTGGATCATAGCCTGGGGAGATGTTATCCAACCATGACTCTGCTCCTCACATCCTCGGCTGCTACTCCTCCTCCTCCTTTGGATCTGTCTGATGGGAGAAATTATCTTGTTTTCTGGAGCTTTTACCAAACTGCAAGGGGTTTTCCAAAACATCTGGAACAGCTCATGGAGCTGGAGTGGAGTGTAACGCTGAGGGTGGAAATAGGGTCATGGAAACAGAGGCACCCTGTGAGATTAATGTTTGGGAGCAACACTTGGGAACAGGCTGAGTTCAAATCCTCACCCCACTGACAAAGCAAAACAGCTGGCAAAGAGCAGTGAGACCCTGCTCACACCACCACGTGCCTCTGGGTCCTGCTTCCCAGGGGCCACACCTGGGGAGGACCCACCAGTGCCCACCAGTGCCCACCAGTGCCCACCCCAGCACAGGGATGTGGCACAGTGCTCTGAGTGGGTGTTTTGGTGTCCCAAACCCTGCTCCTAAATCCAGGCTGTGGGAGGAGCTCTAGGAAGAAGCCAGTATTTTGCAAAGGGCAATGAGGCCCCTTGGGTTATTTGGAGGCTGCCAGCTTGGCATCCATCACTGCTGAAATACTGAGATGGCTTTGAATACAAAGCAAGATGTAGCTAATTAAAGAGGGGTGTAATTGATGCCAATCCCAGAAAATGATGAAAATAGACCTCTGCTAATGTCTTCATTTCTACAGGGCTAGGATTTGGACTGATAAAGAGGATCTTGTCAATGCCACAGCCTTGGTTGTGTGGTTTGACTTGGCATCAGGCATTGGTACAGATAGAGCTGGAGTGGAGTGCTGCTCTGATAAATTGATAAATTCTAACAATGCAAAGCCATCACAGCTCACTTGGTGGGAGGACAAACTGGGCTGGGATGTGCAGCTGCCCTGGGGAAGTGTGTGGGGTTCACAGTGAGGTTGCAGAGTGATTGGTTCTTGAGCCTCTCCAGTTTTACCTGTTAAGTGAAAAAATAAAACCCTTCTGGTAAGATTTTTACATTACAAAATGTAATCCAGATCACCCAGCTTGGTGCAAGCCAGAACTGCCTTTTTTAGTACAACCACAAGGAGATTCTAGGAAAAGGGAAGGTGTGATTTATAAGATGGTACAACCTCTTTCTTGGAAAGGAAAGTATGTGAAAGCCATGGCAGAACCACGACTTTTAGCCTTATTTTAGTGGGACAAACAACCTCTAAAAACGTTTCTGTGGTCCTTGGGGTAATCCAGGCTCCTAGGACCAGTCCTCAGATTTGTGATTTCAAAGACCTGCAGTAATTCTGACTGTGTCCCATCAGCTGTCCTTGGTGGGGTGAGGATGGAGAGTGTACTTCCTGTGGCTGTGACATGTCCCCCTGTCCCCAGCCCTGGTGTCCCCTTGGCAAGAGGAGGGTGGCACATTGGGAGTGTCCAGGAAAAGTGCCCCAGAAGTGATTCAGGGCCTGGAAATGTTGTTCTATGCAGACAGGATGGAGAAGCTCAGTTTATTTTGTATTATTTTTTGTTATTTATTTTAGCACTATATATTGAAAAGTTTTGGCTGATGGATGATGATATCCCTAAATATCAGGATTGAGAAGGGAGAGGATTTCCTGGGCCAATAGGAAAACCAGGATAAGATCAAATGAATGAATAGAGAAGGGTATAACTTTGGGCTGGAATGAACCTAAGATCATCTGAAAAATTTAAATGGGGTCTGGAACAGCCCATCCCCCTGCACTGATTGCCATGAAATCTTTAACTTCTGCAGAGAATATTTGAGAGTTCAGGGTGAGGGATTCTTGATGCTGTGGCTCTGCCTCCACCTGCCAGCCCACAACAGGCTGGCGGGTTTTAAACCCAGATTTAAACACTGATGGCCTCAGGCTTTCCTATCCAGGCAAGAAAACAAGCTGTGAAAAAAGTAAACATGTCACTGAGGTATTTTCCTTTCAGATGGGTTGATCTTTTCGAGCTCAGAGAAAAGGACACAAGGAAGCTGCTGTCAGACACGAGGATACCAGCCTTGACTTCACAAATATTTGAGTAATATTTGCTGAACTTTATGTGTTATTCCAGAAGAAACAAAAAAAAAAAAAAAAAAAAAAAAAAAAAAAAAAAAAAAAAAAGGGAAGAGAAAAGGTTTCATGGGACTCTGCCAGAAGTGATTCCCTCAGGTAACCTCAGTGCTCACCCCAGCTCAGCAGCTGCTGTCACCACTGGCTGCACTTGTCCTGGCAAGCCTGGATGGAATCCTTGTGGGATCCAAAGCTCCAAAAGAGGTGGTGACCCATGGGACACCGTGCCTGGCACAGCACCAAGAGACCCCAGCCCATGTCCATCACAGCCCACAGACACCCAGGAATGCTGCCAGAGGGATGGGCACTGTCCCTGGCTCAGTGCACACACAGGACATTGTTTATGTGGGACCTCCCTCAAGGGCCTTTGCTGCTGAGCTCCCTCTGAGGTTTCCTGTGTTTGAACCCCTTATCACAGCCCTGCCACCAGAATATGTGCTTGGGAGGGGGAGTTTTATGGGTTGATAAGGTTTTATTGCAGCCAGACTTATGGATGGATGTCTGAAATAAAGAGGTGGGGAGCCTGAGCACAGGGGGTCCAGGCAGCTCCACCTTCCACTAAACTCAGTAGTCTGGACACAGGTTCTAAGTAAAACCCAGGCAGTTTTGAGCCCAGCTCAGGCATAGCTGGGAAGGTCCTTGTCAGAGAGCTCCAGGGAAGCTGCAGTTTGTACCAAGGAACTGGGTTCCATTGAAATACTTATTTCCATCCCCAGGCAAGAGGAAGCAGCTACAGGGAGGTGGTGTCTGCAGCACCCTGTCCACACCTTGGCCCTATAACACACCTCAGGAACCCCTCAGAACCCCAGAACTGTGAAGGCTCCCCACTGCACCCCACTAGGTCATCCCATAGGGTACAAAACTGTTTGCACCCTCTTCTGCCTCAGTTTCCCTCTCCACTCCACACTCCTCCATCACAGCCTTCCCTCAAAAATGGACCAAATTCTTCTCTTGGCAGCAGTTTGCATTTAACTTTTTCTCTTCCTTAGCATCAGATTAGAAATAAATTAAACTGGCCAGTAATGACTTTGCCAGGTGCTGACTCCTTCTGCACTTCAGCTCTGAGTGTGCCTTTGTGTGCATGTGTGTACAAGCGACCAACAATGATTAAAGAGGCTTTATTAGTCCCATGACTAAGCTATAATAGGAAAAACCTGTGTCCTTCCTGCCACTGACCAGCACAGGGGAGCAGCTCTCTGTGAGTGCTCTGCCCCTGCTCTTGTGCAGAGCACAGCCCTGTGGCCACATTGGAGGGGTTTCTGATCTCTTTTACCCCAATGAACACACAGGGAACTCACTGCCAGACACAAAGATGGTTGTGTGTGGTCTCTTCAAGCTGTTTGTGGTCCCATGTGTCTGCTCCCAGCAGGAGTGGCTGTTCCCTGGGTGCTGCAGGGGAGTGGGGGCTCTCACCATTCCCTTCTCTTCCATGAGCTGGTGGTTAAACCTGCCCCTGCTCATGGGGATGGTGCTCCATCCAAGGACACAGGGTGATGTGGAGGCTGCAGTTCTTGTGAAAGGATTTGTTTGCAATGACTTGAACCAATCTTCTCCTAAATCCATGCTGTGAACTGACCTCCAGTACAGAAAACCCCACAGCACTGCCAGGGAGCCTGGTCTTCCTGATTTATCCATCAGTATAACAGAAGAATTACCTTCTTGTAAACTTCAGTTTGCTCTTTCCCAACCAAACACACCAGAACCTTTCCAGAATGTCATTTACTTCTGATAGCAGGACATTCCCCTGGCTGCAGGCTGAATAGCAGGTCATAAACATCTTCAGGACAGATATTGTCAGACACTGGCTGTGGCTGTGCTGCTGGCATCCCTTGGTCCCAGGGATGTGTGACTGTCCTGGACCCACCACCATGGAAATGAATTAAGGACTTCTGGGACCTGGAATGTGCTGTGAGGACAGCAGGTCACAAAAACAAAGCAGCCCAAAGTTACTGCTGCTGTCTCTGCAAGAAAGGACCAATTATTTCAGGAATTCTGGGCCAACAGATACAAACTGTGGCCAGACACAGAGCCTGCCCTGTGGATGTAAATCTGTCAGGAGGCCAAGTGATTGGGAAAGGGCTGATTTTTACATTTTGGTTGAGACCTCTTCTCAGCACAGGGCTTTAAACTGGTGGCTTATCCCAGCCCCACCACTTCTTGGCTGAGCAAATGCTCTGCACTTCTGCCACCCTGCAGCCAGCATGCTGCAGAGGAAATATCAGGGAGCAACTCAAGTATTGCAGTAGAGAGAGAAAACAGAGCAAGATATTTTCTTTCCTCCCCCATATCTCCACTCCTGGGGCATCCCTTCAGAAGCTCCATCAATATTGGAGGAGGCAGAAGGCAAGCACTGGGAGTAGGCTGCCCTTTCCCCTGGACCTGCCACCTCTGAGTCACGCTGGGCTTGCAGCACTTCCTGCAAGTGCCCCCCTGGGCCAGCCAGCCCATCCTGCCCTCCTGCAGAACCCAGCACTGCCATCCCTGCTCGCATACAAAGGAGGTTGCATCATAACTGCTGAGGCTTTTGAAGTCAAAGCCAAAGTTTGTTTTTACGCCTGACTCGAGCCAAGTCCCTTGCTCCAGTGTTTACGAGAGTCTCTCTGGTTAGCAGGAGCTCGCCTCACCTTTATAACAGTCGGGTTATCTCAGCAATGTTTGTCCAGACTGGCAAGAATCTGGGTTCTTGAAGAACTGAAAATCAAAGGAATCTGGGCTCTAGAAGGACAGAAAGCCAACGTCATGAGAGACCCCAAACAACAGCTCTACTGGAAGGTTTCCAGCTCTCCCTTCAGCTGTGGCTGAGATTATCAGGATTCCCTAGAGGGGAAGAGACACATTTTGAGGATAGACATCCTTTAGAGGAAATGGGGAGAACCCCAAAAACAGGACCTTGAAGTTCACAGGGTAGGGATGGGATCAGCTACACCATCACTCACCCCACATCCGTGGTGCAGGAAAAAATGGCAGGGTCCTCCAACATTCCCAGGAGCAGGGAGTGACTGCTCCTCCACTTCTGGGCTCATTTCAGAACTGTGTAACCACTCTGGTCATGTCACCTCGCTTGCTGGCAGCAGCAGGGCACTGCCAGGATCCCTGGGCTCGTGTGTTCTCAGCTGAGCATTTGCAGGGCAGCAGTTTACAGACACCACCCTGGCTGCTCACAGCATCCCGGTCTTCCCCAAAATCAACCAGCCAGGCCTTGTGCTTGGAGCACACATCCCGAGTGAAGGGCTGAGGCTGCTCTGGCAGCAGAGGGAACCACCAGCCCCAGCAGGAGAGCAGGGAATGGGGCTCAGTAACCTCAGCCCAAATACCTCACCCCGGGCACGGAGCAGAGGAGGCGTTCCGGGGCAATCTGGGCTGCTGGATGAAAGCTCAGTGCTCACTGCAGCGTCTCCTCCGAGCCGCATTTCCAGTCGTGGCTTGCAGCGGCTTCCTTGCGGACATCTGGCAGATGAGCCAGGCAGGAATGTAATGAGCTGTGCAGATGGGAGGTGCCGCGCTCAGGTTGCAGCCGTGGGGCAGGGAGTCGGTGTTTTGTTTATAAACACAGGCAGGATGACTAAGATAAGAAGGGGATGGTAATTAAATTAAATTAAGGCCCTGGAAATCATTAGGTGAGCCTGAAAACATCAGCAGTCGCTGAAATTCCGAGTTCTGCAGAACAGGGGCTCACTGTGATGGAGCATCAGAGGGTGACGGGGGAGCAAGGGGCTCTTTCATCAGCTCAGTGGGGAAGAGATGGGCACAGTTATATCCAAACAGGGGAGACAGAAGGGATTCAGCTAAAAATGAAACACCAGAGCATCAGGGCAGGAAGGGAAAGTCCACAAAGGCTCTTCCCATTCCCTTGGGAAAAGCATTCCCAAAGCATGGATGGGGAACTGAGGCACTGTGGGATGAAGGGACAAGGTTCCCACAGGGATTGTGGTACAGATGGTGCAAAGAGGAGGGTTTTGTAGAAGCTAGTTGGATTGTAAATGCCCCTTTACATCCAGAGCATCTCTGCAGATGGTTTGAGCCTTGGTCTCTTGCCTCTTGAGAAGTGGGAAGCAATCAGATGAGTGGGGAGAACAAATTAGGAAAGGCATCCCTGACCCAAACTGTCTGGGAGGCATTTCTTGGCTGAGGGAGTGGCAAAGCCTGTCACCCACTGACTGGGGGGTAGGACAAGTTTGGAGAAAAATGAGTTAGGAAGTGTGGCAGCTGAGGTGCAGGTTTTGGATGGGTTTGTGCACCCAGCATGGAGGCTGGAGCTGTACCTGTGTCAGCTAAGAGAAAACGATGCTCAGAGCTGAACAAACCCACCCAGCACTGGGGGCTTCTGGCTTCTCTTCCCAGGGCTGCTGGTTTGCTGAGAGATCCTGTGCCTGTTTATTTTTCTTTCCTGCTTGCAGTGGCCCTGATACACCTCCAAGCCTTAAATGCTTTCCCTGCTGCCCACATGAGGTAAATTGGTCCTGGGAGCTTTCTTACCTCTTTGGGAAAAGGGAACGGGCTGAGAAGGTCTGGATGCTGCAAGGCAGGCAGGGAGGGGGGCAGGGAGAAGGATGTTTCATTGCCATCAGTGACCCAGAGACTTAGGTCTGCTGCTGTCCCAGCTTGGGAACCTGGCCCCAGAGTACATGATGTAGAGACATGTGCTTTTTAGCTCAGCAGGTCTTTCAGCCTGCTCTCATGGTGCCAGCCCTTTGCAAAGGACTACTGGGAAGCATGGAGGAAATACCAACAGTCCCTGCAGCATTAATCATGGCCAGGATGATGAATGCAAATAAAAACGCCCTTGGCTGGATCCTTGGAGAGAGGGAGAGACCCTTTTCCCACCAAGTGTTTTCAGGGTGGTGCTTGATCAAAGCTGGGCTTAGAGAAAGGTTCTCCCTCATGCAGGGAAGAGCAGGTAACCTTTTGGTGGCTGCATGTTTCTAATTATTGAAGTAAGGATCCATGGCAGCCCTCAGAGCACCCTGCTGACACCCTCGAGCCAGAGCACAGCACACTCTCCAATCTCAGCCCAAAACCTGGGAAACCATCAGCACACATCCCTGCCAGAGCCTGGCTGGGCATCAGCAGCTGCAGGAAGGTGACAGCTTGGTGTGATGCTGATGGAGAGGGAGGCACCACCCTGTGAAGAGGCTGGAGCAGCTGGAAGGATGCGTGACAGCTTTCAGGGATGATGCTGCTCCTGCAGCCCTGTCAGTGTGGGTAGGTACATCCCATGGGCAGCAGTGCACTCCCACAGTGGATTCATTGGTTTGTACTGGTAAATCCTCTCCTCTTTGCCCAACAGCCTCCACAAGGCCTTTTTCCTTCCCTTGGGGCCCTGGGGAGTGGGCTGAGGTCCCCATGCAGCTCCCCAAGGGAGAAGCTGATTTTCCAACCATGGTCTGGGGCTTTTGTCTTTGCTGATCTCCCCAATTAGTCTCCCATCTCCTTTTCTCCTCTTCAAAGCACTAAGCATCATTAATCTGTTTGGGGGATTAATGCCAGGCTGAGCTGGGGAGGCCAGTCCCAGCCCTCTCTCACACACAGCCCTGCACACTAATAGTTTTTGCTACCCCGTCACAGCTGTTAAGGCTACAAAAGCCCCGAGTAATGTGATCTCCCAGGGCCCTTGTCCTGAGGCTCAGGCACCCTGGACCCTTTTGAGGGCAGGAATGTGGCTGAGCATGACCAAGTTTGTCCCAGCAATGGCCTTGTGCTCTCCTTCCTGACCATCCAAGCAGGAGTTAACCCTGCATGGAGAATTGGATCAGCCCATGGGACAGCCAGCCCAGTGCCCCCCTTCTACCCTCCCATACCACTGGGTGTCTCAAGCTCAGGAGTGAGTGGCCCAAGACCCAGGAGGGTGTGCTGCAGGTACTGATGGGCACAGAAGGGTTTAAACCAAATTTAGGACAATAAGCTTGGCATAGGTTCCAGACCTTTTCCCATGACTGTTTTCTCAGGAGTTGGACACACGCTGCAGGAGAGGTCTGACACAGCAACTGGCATGTGCCATGGAAAATGGACCAGGTTGCTTGGGGATGCAAAATGCATCCCTGTGCATCATTTACCAGCACCCAGGGACTCCTCCAGGCCCTTAAAGGAGATGTGCATTGGCCACACAAGACACAGGAGGGTGCTGACTGCGCTGGGGGCTGTGGGAGCCTTGCTCCAGATCTGAGTGTCCTTTTCCCTTACCCCATGGCAAAGGCCAGAGAAGAGTGCTTGCTCTGAGTGCCCTCCCTTACCCAGGGCTGGGCTGCTGTGCCCCACGAGGAGGGAGCCCAGCTGTTGTTTAAAGCAGTGTCTGCTGGAGACACTCCAGTCTGGATTTCAAAGCAGCTGCCAGCTCTGAGGTGGCTCAGTGGGATCGGGCAGCTTTGTAATTTGAAACAATGGGGTTGGGGGGGGACTGTGCCTCAGGCAGCCCCAGCCATACAAGGAAAGAGGATCCCACTGCATGCACAGCCCCCCATTCCCCTCCCTCCCCCTGCCCAGGCTGGGACAGGCAGCCCCCTGCACCATCCAGTGCCCCCAAAGCACCTGATGGCAGAGGCCAGAGGACAGAGATGGGCATCAGGCACAGCTGGGTCCTGTCCCTCCTCATGCTGCTACAGGTTGGGTTTGGGTTTCTCTCCCTCTTGTTTTCTACACGGTGTTGAAACTCTACGCCGGGGTGGGAGATGCTCAGGGGAATTTGCAATGGCAGATGGTGGGGAAAAGAGAAAAGGACAGAACACACTGCCTGTGGGCACGGGAACACAACACCCCGGGAGGGAGTGTGGAGTGAGCAGCCAAAGGTGGCCAGCCTGCAATGAAAGCTTTTCATGCACAGGGCTTTCCTGCCTTCCCTACACACACACACCTGCAGGCCAGGAACAATCCTGCTCCAGATGCCTTTTGCCTTTCTTTCTTTTTCTTGCTTTTGCTCTCTTCTCCCTCTAAAACAAAGATGTTTCTCCAGATGCACTGGTCCCCATCCAACAGATCCCTTTGTCTTGTCGCTTTGAATTCTATTTTCTTTGTGTGCATTCTCCACCCTCCCAGGCTGAGCACTGGATGTCTCATTAGGAGGGAGATTCTGGTCAGTGGTGCCAAAACTCCTCGCAATGCTGACGCAGAGGGATCCTTACTGCAGTGAAGATGCTAAAAGCTAAACCTCAGCCAAGGGAAGACTGTAGAATGAAGTCAGAGTGGATAGATGCCCAAAGGGAATTAGGAAACTTTGGGATGATTTTAGGATTATAAAAAGGATGAAGAAAAATTACAGGAGCAGAGCCAAAAGACTTCTCACCCCCAGCAAATGATTTCCCATGCCAAACGTGGCACAGTCCCCCGGCTCTGTGGGGCCACGTGAGACTCCTGTGGATGCTGTCCCCAGGGAGAGGCACAAGGGCTGCTCTGGCAGAGGCCACACGCAGCCCTGGGTGATGACAGCTCCTGCTGTCCCCTGCTCCAGGGCAGGGCTCTGAGTCAACATCCCTGGGTGGGATGCCCTGAGCTGCCAGGCAGGCGGGTCCTGCTGAGCAGCCTGGCTTTGTGGTGACTTTACTCCAGACCTCAAAGGGCATTTGGGGGCTCAAACCCAGACTCATTCCTTCCAACTGGCTCAATCTGGACTAGAAAAAGAAATGAGCTCTCCCTGCAGGCCTGCCCTCACTTAACTTTGCAAGAGGAAATTTTCTGCAGAGCTCCAGGGATTGCAGGACATTTTTGATGTGAGGGAGATATGGAAAGCAAACCTGACCTTTTCAACCAGAGAAAGGCTGTTTCCCCACAAGTCTGTGTTGCAAAAAAATGTTGGGTTTTATTTTCCTCCCAGCACTGCACTGAAAACAAACATCCAAACCTCAAAGTTTGCTACAAAGCAGGATTGTCTCTCAAAACCAGCTCTTACCCATTTCTCTCCAGCCCTGCCTCCCTGTGCTGCTCCTGCCTCTCTGCAGGCTCAGGGAGAGTGGTGGGATCAGCCTGGGAAGTTATTTTGTTCCCACCAAACACCTTGGCTAGCGTGGAGTCCTTTTATTGCGGGGCTGTCATTCACACTGTGCTTGTTTAACTCACATACCAGCTGCCTCTTTTCATGCTACTGGTCTGAGAAGGAGGGCTGAGCTCTTCCCAAGCTCGCAGGAAGATGGGCTCATGTGGGGACGTGGGATGTAAATCCCCTCAAACACTGCATATATTTGCATCTGCATCTGATTTCATCTCCTCTCTCACACTGCAAGATCCCCCTGCCCTGTCACGTTGGGGAGGAGCAATGCATCCCTCACAGGTTGAGTTTGGGATTCTTTTTCTGCTGTTGGCAACTGGTTTACTTTCTATTGATTTTTAGGGTCCTATAATGGCCAGACAAGAACTTGTTTCCTTCAAACATCATGACTGCTGCTCCAGCATCATCTGGAGTGGCACCACCTCCTCAGGCAGCCACAGTGTGGCACATGCCTGGAGCAAGCCCTTCCTCAGCCACTGTGACTGTTTTCCCACTTTAGGACATAACAGAAGATCCTTTCAACAACATTTCCTTTGAAAAATAATCCATCTAGCTCTGTTTTTGGAAAGTGCTCCATGCTCTGCACAGGAAGAAGTTAATTACTGTCCGGGGGGTGAGGGCGTGTGTTCTCAAAGTTTTAAATGTTTAATTTTCTTGAAAGAAAAACCATCTCTGATCTCTGTTGGATCCTCTCCCTGTTTATACAGAGGGTTTCTATTAGCAGGGCCAACAGTACATCCCTGACTGCCACGTCCGTGTCCTTTTCTTCTTCCCTCAAAACAGGAACCCCTCCCAAGGGGGTGTGCCCCCCTCTCTGCACCTCTCTCCAGGGAGTGGGGAGTGTCTGCCCCAAGGACTGCTCCATCCAGACTCTGGGCTGTGCTGAAACCATCTCTAACTGGTGCAGCTTTTCCTTTCCTGCCCATTTTCCAGGAAGATGTGGAAAGAGTGAGGTGGATGACCCCCCTCACAGCTCCTTCCAGCAAGGAGGATCAAAATGCCACTGAGACCTTTGCTGGTGGGTTCAAGCCAACCTCTGCTCACATCAGCTGGGGATGGGCCATGATGATGAGGCATCCACAGCTATTTCAGGTGAGGTTTTCAGGCACAGACATCCCCATCATGGAACAGTGTTTACAGGAGGGACATCAGTAGCTTTGCTTAGTCCCAACCTCCTCTAATGGCATTTGGGGTCTCTGCTGCATCCCCTTTGCACCATGGATGGGCACAGGCTCCCAGGCCCACCCAGATGATCCCAGTTGTTGGTCCCCAGCTTGTTGAGGTCCTTTATGGAGTGCTGAGCATCACTGGTATGGAGGCCCTGGGGACATGGGCTCTGTGGTGGGACAGCCCTGCCATGCACTGCCTGCCAGGACACCCAGAGCTGGCCATTCCCATGGAGAATTGATTTCCTTTTGTATTGCTGCTAACCTCAGCCCTGCTGGTGCCAACTCCAGTGCATTGTCAGGGGTGCTAATTTAATGCTGATGAGAGGATGCTGAGAATGTCTATCAGTGTAGCAATGCCCATCTGATTTTTAATTTATTACAGTAAGGAAGAGGTGACTAAGAGGAAGGGCTGGGGACAGCAGTCAGGGTGACCTAGATGTGCATGCTGTGACATTTACAGGCTGTGCTGGAGACTGAGGTGGACAAACCTTGTGAGGCCTCTGGATTTCAAAAGTTGTTCCTTGAAGAGCTTGGGGCTGGGGCTGTCACCTTCTGGAAAGATCTACCATGGGTGGGATGGGTGATGTTTTCAGGATCTGATCCACTTCCAGAGCCTCTAGACTAGTGTTAAATGAGTGTGGTCCCATGGGAGAGCAGATTGACAGGGTTTGCTCTTCGTCCATGTGTGTGGATGTGGAGGACATTAATTGTGGGGCTGCTGAGAAAAGGAAAAGGGCTTTGGCACCTGATTGTGGGGCTGGAGCAGGGGAGGCATTGGCCAGGTTGAGGTGAACAAGTGGGACCCTCCCTGAAGGCTCTGCATCTGGGTTTCACCACTCCATATCCTGTGATGACTTTAAACCTCTCCCAGCTTTAATTTTCAGCTATGGGGCTCCTGTGGAGCCCTTCTCCCAGAACAACTGGTATCTCACACCCATGGCTTGTGTGCTCTAAAGTGTCCTGCAGCAACCAAAGCCCACAGCCCTCCTTCTGCAGCAGGCTGGGTGCACAGTGCAGATCTGTGAGCTGAGGAACAGGCTCAAATTGCTCCTCTCAGCTGCCCTTCAACAACATCATCCATATTTTGGGCACCAAACATCCACCTGTGCTCAGGATAAGCCAGGTTCTGTTTGCAGCAAGCAAACCAGGCTGGTGCACAGACTGCATCTGTGTCCCATCACGGGTGTGTGGATGGCAAAGAAAGCAGCAGTGCTGGGGGGAGAAGTGGGAGATGGAGAGGACAGGAGGAAGAGGAGGCAGGGCAGAGGGCCAGGCTGGGAAGGCTGTGGGGCTGCGTGTGCATCCAGCCCAGCCCACGTGCTGCTCTTGGCACTGAGAACTGCTGTGGCTGGAGGAAGGGGCTGCCTGGGGAGCGCTCAGCCTCGCCTCTGCTGGGTCAGGGCTCCTCACAGCTTTGTTTTGGCTGTGGGGGCGGCAGTGATGCTTTGTGGCGAGCTGTTGGGTGGCTGCTGGGGCTGGAGGAGCCCCAGAATGACTTTATTTTGGAACTATGTCCCTGTGGAGCACTCAGTGTCCCTTGGCTATGGCAGCCCAGAGCTGGCTGAGCCGCTGGGACCTGCTCTGGTCACGACTGTACTTGCCCTGTCTGTTATCACTCTGCTGGGAAAAGAGCTGGTGACAAAGGGAGCCAGGACCCGCTCCCTCTCCCTTTGGCACGCCTGGGCCAAAGGCTGGTTTCTCTCTTCCTTCCTTTCTCCTTTCTGTCGTCTGTCTTTCTTCCCCAGGCACGTTTTTCAGGTTGATAGCACAGCAGAGGATGGGAAGGTGGTGGGGCTGTGGAGGGGAAGCAGTGCTTGGCAGCACCGTGGCCGTGTCGGGCCAGCCGGTGCCAGGCAGGAAAGGGCGTCCCCAGCCCGGCTTGGGGCCAGACAGGGAAAGGAAAGGGATGGGGACAGAGAGGGCAGAGTGGCGCCCAGGGAGGGGTCACAGCAGGTGGGAGAGTGCCCAGCTCCCCCCAGGGCAGGTTGTGCCCTCCAGCCCCACCAGGGCTGGGGGGACAGCGCGTTGAACCTGGCCCAGAATAAACAACTTCTGCTGCTGGAGAAAACAGCTGGCCTGCTTTCCAGGCCGGCCGGGAAATGGTGGAGCCTTTTTCCTCTGGCCCTGTTCCAACAGGGAGTTGAAGCAGCATTAACCCACTCTGGATGGAATGGGGCTTGTCCCATCTGGCTTGTGCTTTGGCACTGTCAGCACATTTCCTACTCTTACCGTGTTGACCACGGGTCTCCTTGGGTGCTGTTGAATAGGAACCCTCTGCCTCGAGTCCTGCTGCTCCCTGGAGGTGCTGGTGACCTGCTGGAAGAATGAATGGAGCTGGAAATGGCTCTGGATGTTCTCACTCAGCTTCCCACACAACAGGGATGAGGTGGTATCGCAAACCATGGGGTGGAAGGACAGCAAAGAGCAACCCACACTTCCATGAGGGACTTATCTTTAAGGAAGACACACAAAGAGCCACCAAGTCCATCACCTAACAGGATTATTGTTGCCAAAACCACAGATTTCCCTTAAGTCCCCGTGTGTTTGCACTCCAGAGCAGGGCTGAGCTTAGCACAGACACGTGAGTGAATTGGCCACAGACCCCCAGGAGCCAGCCATAGGATGCCTCCCCAGGGGAGTACCAACTTAGCATAAATATTTAATAGCTCCAGTAAATATTTAACTTCTCTGACATGAGTGAGGATGGAAAAAACAGACCCTGGCGGGCAACCTCTCAAAGCCCCTGGGTGAGAGGCTTTGGAGCACTCTTCCCAGCTCTGAGCCCACTGTATGGGCTTCTAGGCAGGACCTGGCTTTCATTACATGTATGTGCAGAGCCTAAGACAGGGAGGCTGTGATCTGGAATCAGACCATTATAAAAATAGCATGCCCTTTGCATGAGTCAAGAAACACCCGCTCCCAATTAAACAGGAACATCCATCTGAGGTTCAGAGCAGCACTTCAGCTGGCTCGTGCTCAGCATTGTGATCATCTCTTTGGGCATTTCCAGCTTGAGAGAACATTTCTGGGAGGACAAGTCTTTTAAAGGATGGGCACAAGTTGTGCAGAAGAGGAAGTTCTGCTCTTCTTTGCTCTTGAGGCTGATCAATACAATCAATAATCACAGAGGAATTTTTGCCCTCTCCAGCTGTGGATGGCATGCATTGATTGTGATCATTGCAAAATGCCACCTCTCTACTGAGAGATCAGGAATGCCTGGAGCAAGAGGAAACCTGCACAGCCTTGCAAGCCAACCCTCTCCTCTAACACTCTGAACTCTAAAATTTCATTTTCATCATCACTTCCTCTCTTTTTAGTTGAAGCACCACTGGCTGAGGGGATGTCCCACATGTGCAAGATGCTAGAAAGCCCTTGTCCTGTGTATCCAGCTGCCTCAGTACAGTGGTCTGGGATTTCAGGAGCTGGCAAGTGGTCACAGAGCTCTGTCACAGCCTGTTTTATTTTGAAGAGCCAGTTTTGCACAGCAAGACCTAGAAATGCTGCCATCTGGTCGGATGTTTCTGTGCTAATATTAGTGCAGCTAAATATTTGCATGTGGGCCTCTTTTAGCACTGGGTCTCCCAGAGGAATATGGGCCACGTTTCTGGGGTTTTTAATAGAAAGCAAGAGAGGCCATGAAGTCAAAGGAAGAAAAGGTGTCAGAAAACAGCAGGTCAATGGAATGGGGCACCAGGGGCACTCCAGCATTGAGAAGAGCCTTCCAAAGGCTCTGTGTGACCAGTTCCAAGTGATGCTAAGGGACTGGTGTGGTGCCACGTGGGTCTGGACTTGGGTGAAGCTCTGTCTTGTGTAAGGGAGGAAGCCTGACAGGTCAGCAAAGCTAAAACTCCTCAGACTCATCCTTCCTGAGACACATGGCCCGATACTGGTTCTCTGAACTGTGGTTTCCTGATGCAGCTGTTTGATAAATATTTATCTCTGCTCTATTGCAAAGCAATTAGGACAGCCTCAGAAGTGGGTTTACTCAAGAGGCACCACAAAAATAAGACAATTTGGATAATGAATGTATCTATTTATTTTCCATTCACAAGGGCTCTCCTGAAAGCTCCTGCGGAAACAGGCACTTCCCAAAGCTTTGTGTGTCTGTGCAGTGCCCCACAAAGGTTAAAATTCACATCTCTGTTGTAGCCCACCTCATACTGGTTCTGGCCCAGTGTCCACACACTGAAGCTGCCAGCCTGCACCAGTATAAGGGAGAGCTGGACAGGCTTTAATCAGATCACTGCTGCAATTTGGGAGGCTCCAGTGTCCCCACGTGCATTTCCCTGTGCAGGCTGTTGGGTAGCACTGTAGGTGAACAGCAATCAGGGTGTGAGGGCTTGTTTTTTGCTGCAGGAAAAAAAAAAAAATTAAAATAAATGTTGCTGTCCCAGTAACACCTCTGGGGATCTTCTATGAGGTTCTTGGGTGTGGGGAGAACAGTGGAAGGATGTAGTCTCCAAATCAAGCTGTGAGCTCGTGAGAGAGATGGGTTTTAGTTTCCTGCTTTAAGCTCATTTTAATATTCCTGCCTTCAACTTTGCCCAGGACAGAGAAGGTGCTGGGGCCATTCCCAGCCTGCAGACCCCTGCTGTGCAGGGTGGATGCAGGCAGGTTACACTGGCTGCTCTGGGGTCAGAGCAGGGGTCAAGCCCCAATTGCCTGCTGATGCCTACCAGGAGCCTGATCTCATTCCAGTCCCAGGCCAGTGCTGCAGGGCTGCACCAGGACATTCCCCACACCCTGCTGCCAAACACGGCTGCATCACACCCATTCCTGAGGATCAGCTGTATTGTCCCATCCCTGGAGGGACTGTGGAGAAACCAAGGGGTCTGCACAACCTTTGTGGAGGAATCAAGGGTGCTGCTGGCAGAAAAAGGAGCTGGTTTATGGACTTGTAGCACAAACCAAGCGAATCCTCCACGTGTCACGGCCAGAAGATTAACTGGGGCTCAGCTCCAGGAGGGCGACAGAGGGACAGAAGAGGTTCCTTTGTTGGATTTGGGAAGAGGCAGCCACTGCACTCTCCTTTGTGGAGTTGCCGCCTCTTGCTTTGCTTTCTTCCCCTCTCCCTTCAACAGGTTGCTCGGCACAAGCCTCCCTGGCATGCAGGGCCATCCCACAGCCCCTCCCCATGGCCCATCACCATCTGCTCAGCACAGCCCCACACAGCCCAGCCCGAGCCCTCGTCCACCATGGCTCCACAGCCCTTTGTGCCATTTCATCCCCTCGGTCATAACTCCTCCACCACTTGCCCCTCGCTCCCTCCTCCTTGCCCGTAAAGGCGAGAGGTGGGAAGGGAAAGGTTTCCCCAGCTCTGTGCAGAAATGTTCAAGTGTGTCAAAAGACAAAGCCTGTCCCCTTTGCAACCCACCAGCTGCTGCTGCCACAAAAGCAGGGAGAGGAGGGGGGCCAGGAGCGTGGGGGGCACTTTGTGACCCGAAAGGAAAAACCTTGAGAAAAGAACAGAATAAATATCCCCTCCTTCCGCCCCTTCTTAACAAGAGGGGACAGAATTAAACACTTTTGTTAAGTGAGGGGCTGTCCCCCACACCAGTTAACACGGCTCCTGCGCCCTGTCCTGGTGTCGGACTTTAACTCACTCTGTGACGTGTCTTTCTCTTCACGGGCAGAAAATTCAATTAGTCTCGAGCAAATGCCTTCCTAAAGGACACAGAAAACGAAAATAAAGAGGAGAAATCTGCTTTCATCCTGTACAGAAAGAGGCTCTGGGGGGGAAAATACAGATTAGGGAGATAAAGAGGCAGGTTTAGGGCTTTCAAAAGCAGTTCTCTCTCTCGTTTTCTTTTCTTTTCTTTTCTTTTCTTTTCTTTTCTTTTCTTTTCTTTTCTTTTCTTTTCTTTTCTTTTCTTTTCTTTTCTTTTCTTTTCTTTTCTTTTCTTTTCTTTTTTTTTTCTTTCTCTTCTCTTCTCTTCTCTTCTCTTCTCTTCTCTTCTCTTCTCTTCTCTTCTCTTCTCTTCTCTTCTCTTCTCTTCTCTTCTCTTCTCTTCTCTTCCTTCCTTCCTTCCTTCCTTCCTTCCTTCCTTCCTTCCTTCCTTCCTTCCTTCCTTCCTTCCTTCCTTCCTTCCTTCCTTCCTTCCTTCCTTCCTTCCTTCCTTCCTTCCTTCCTTCCTTCCTTCCTTCCTTCCTTCCTTCCTTCCTTTCTATTCTTTGTCTTTTTGTTTGCTTTCTTTGTCTTTCTTTTTTAATTCCTCACCTATCCTCTCTCCCTTTGCCTCTCCCTCTCTCACTCTTTCTCTCCTGCAGCCATCTGATGACCAGAGCGTGATCCCCCACACCCCAGTGCTGAATCAATCCAAACCCCTGTGTAAGCAGAACTGTGTTTGCCTTGCTGTGAGTAAGACTCCAAACCATCCCTGGGTCTTTGCCTGCCTAAGCAACTCCTCCATCCAGGTACCCCACAGCCAGGAGAAGCAGAGAATTGGTGCTGGGAGCACTTCCCTGCTGGACCAGGCGCGCTGCAAACCAATGGGGATTTCTGTAGGAGCGTGGAGACTGGTGGCCAGTGGGAACCAAGGGGAGCATTTCCAGTGGCTGTGCACCAAGGAGCAGCTTCCAGGGTGCTGGGGCCAGGCAAGGCTCCAGGGGGGCACGGAAGGGCTGGTGCCTCGGGCTCGGGGCGCTCGGGGTTTATCGCGCGCCGTAAGAGCGGCGAGCGCTTCCTGCCCTTGATTGCAGATGCTGCTGCCTAATCACCGCTTCCTCCCTGCCTCTCAGGGCTCCCTGGCAGCCCAGGGCAGGTTGGCATCAGCCCATCCTTCGTGTTCACCTCCCACAACTGGTTTTCCCCATGTTGTTCACCTCCTCCTCCTCCTCCTCCTCTTCCAAGAAGTTCCTCTTCGTGTGCTGGTCTGGTCCTTGGCTGCCAATGCTCTGGAGCAAGGGCTGGTGCCTGATATTGCTGCGTGCCAGAGATAAGAGCTAATCTCTGTTTTATGGTCATGAATAAAACTTGCAGATCAGAGTCTCTGTGCGGAAATCAGGACCATACAAACCCTCACGGGAGGAGGGAGGGGGGCTGGCAGCACATCCCGTTTACTGAAGCTGTTGTTTTTGTGTGAGCCTGCCCCTACAATGTGCCAGGCTTCACTGGCAGGGAGGTACAGCTCAGCAAATACTGGGTGAGAGGGGCCAAAAACATGGTGGGGCAGAAACCTTCAGTTGTGAGAGGCTGACCATAGGGAATTCACCCTTAAGCCTGTCCTAAACACAGTCTGCTGGAAGGTACAAAGAGGGAGAGGAAAAGAAAGGCACTGAGCCAGATGAGAACCTGATTTTGTGCTGCAATAGCTCACAACAGTCCTGCACCAACACTTTAAGGCATTGATTTTGTCTCTCAAGGTCAAGCTTTGGGAGGGAAAGGGGCTCTACAAACAATGTTGGAATTGCCTGGAAGGGAGAAAAGTTGACTGTGCTTCTTTCCAACTGGTGCCATCTCTTCATGTGCACCCAATATCTGGCAGAAAAGTTTGGGTTTTAGCTTCCATCCTTCTCCCCAGCAAGCTCCCTGCCACACAAGCAGTGGATATGCTTGACTCTTCCTGCTGGCATGGGCTTCACTGCCCAGAGCACAGGGGATGATGGACTGGACTGTTTTCAGGTTGCTTTTGGAGATGAATGTGTAGCTGTGGCCTCCCAACATTTGCCAGTCAGCAGGAGGATGAGCCAAATATCTGAAGTACCAGAGGACAAGACCATGTGGGATGGAGTGAGGAGATGGTGGAGTCTCCAAGAAAAAGGATGGAAAAATAAAAATTAGGAAAAGAGACAGACTGTAGAATCAGAAGGAGAAAATCAGTTTGGGTCAGGGGTTTGTGTCTTGGTTTTTCCCTGTTTGCAGGCTTCCCCCAGGTTATCTTGCTCTGGCTGAAAGCTGAAGGGGGGCTGGTGAAGGAGCTGTTCAAAACCAGTAGGGCAGTGGCTGAGTGCTGGTTAATGAGTTACTTGCTCATAGCCCCAAGCTCCTGTGAGCTGCTTTCATCTCTGCGCCAAAGGAAGGGATGGATCTTTCTTCAGCAGCTTCCTCTGCAACATCTGGGCTCTGCAAGAGCCAGCCCTGGGTCTCTGGGAGCAGCACAGCCACCACAGCCCTCCCAGGCAAGGGGGCTCACACTGTCCAGGGCTGTGGATGCATCCAAGGGACCTGCTGGAAGCTGAGCCTGGACTTGGAGCCAGCAACAGCTCTTGTTCTGGGCCTGACTCAAGTTTTGGATCTCTCCAATGTGGACAACCCAGTGTGCCCCAACCCCCTGTGCCCCTGCTGATGTCTCAGGCTGTGCACTACCCCTGGTTTGAATAGTTTAAAGATAATGATGGCAGACACTACCTCATGCCAAGTCCCTCATGGTTATCCATGAAGTCACCGTGGCCTTCTTGACCAGTGCCCTGGACTCTTGTCCTGAGGTTCTTTGTTCCCTCACTTTAAATAACACTCTTTTTCCTGCTCTACCTCCCATTAACAGGGCTACCACTCCTGGGAGAAATTCCCACTCCTGTTCCCTTCATGGTCTGATGAGACAAAGTAGAAAAAATGGTCAGAGGGGAGAAGAAAGCAGCTGGTTCTGAAATGAATAGAAGCTGCTGGTCAGGCTGCCACTGAACAGACAAAGGCTTTCCAGCATGTAGCTGCTTGTCTATGCAGGGAAATTAATTGGAACAGCTTTTCCAAATTAGCTGCATCTGATGATGATAAAAATAATAAAAACAAATAGTGGATTAAGTTAAATTAGGAAAAAGCAGCTTTATTCTGGAATAGGCGTGTCCACATTCCAGCATATTTTATTCCACAATAGCAGCTTTGCTGCACTGCTCTGTGCAGACAAGCCCCAACACCAGCCCTGTGCACGCTCCCTCTCCTCCTCTGCAGGGCAATCCTGCCTGCTTGCTCCCCCCTCCTGCTGCCAGAGGCTCCTCCAGACTTCCTCCTTCAGGCTACTATTTTTCCAGCACTTCTCACTGCTTGAACATCCTCCAGAACCTGGTCCAGCCTGTCTTGTGGATTTTGCTGTTTCTCATCACAGTGAAATCTGCCCCTAGCCCTTCCCAAACATGTGTGTGACTCTGTTGCCCCGATCCCTGCAACAACCTCCCATCCAAATTTGGACTAATTCCCACTTTGAAAATTCACTTGATTCCTTTGCTTAGCATCCAGACCTTTTTCCCCCTGAAAGCTGGCTCCTAAATTGCAAAGGCAGCTTGTCTGCCTTCAGCTTAGCTCCTAAGTGACATCTGCACACACATACAGAAATGCCAGATTTATTTTGGATGGGGAAGGATGAGAATTTGGCACACACAACCAAAATGTGACCCCTCTGACCACGCTGCTTTTGCAGAGCCTGGTTGCTGGATCTCCATTCACTGCTGCCAATTCCATGGGCTCAGTCTCCAGTGGGGTGAGCAGGAGTGACTCCACTGACTGTACAGAGCTACAGCATCTTATATCAGATTAGGATCTTGCCCTTTCTATTAGAAGAAAGACATAATTTTAATTATCTTGACATGTTTATCACTGTGAGCCTGGGCCCGTTATCTCCACGGGTTCATTCTCAAATGTGCAGAGCTGCAAGAACATGATTGTCTTTTAGTAAAATCCTGCTTGAGGTATTTCTGCAGCTGCACTTTGTGTCAAAGGATAAAAAATGTGCAGGGTGACTTTCCTCGCATTGTTGGGCAGGAGTAGCTGCTGTTTGCTGCGAGCCATTGCCTACACAATGGGGCTTCAGCTATTACAGCTAATTTATGGGTCTGCATGTGTTTACCCTTTCAAACCGTCTTGCTGAGAGGGTTTAAAGACATCCAAAAAAGCAGTTTGTGTAAATTTCCCTAAAGGTTGTTTCTCTGTGTGGATTGCAGTGCAAGAGCTGCTGGTTTGCTGTGTGTCAGGCTGACTCCTGACCCCACACAGCAAATCTAGGACTCATCCCAGAGTGAGTGTGATTTCAAGAGCTGCCCATTGTCACTCAAACCCAGCTCTGTGCCCATAGCAAGACCCTACTGCCTTTTTTACTTCTTTGACCTTTATATCTTCTCCACAAAGGTTTTCTTTTTCCCATTGACATTTTTGATGTGAATGAGAAAAAGACTTGAAACTTCTGCCTTGTGGTCTGCTGAGTTCCCTGCATGATTCTGCATCCATCTCTCTGTTAGACTGACCAAAGCCATCCTGCAGATTTCCTTCTCCCTGTTTGACCAGCTGGGTAGTTTGCATCAGACATAGTAAATTCCTTGTCAATTATTATTTGTGTTTATTATTTGCTACACCAAAGGCCCCAGGCATGCTAGGCATGGGGTCCTTGACCAACACACAGAAAATATTCCCTTTCCCACCAAATTTTACGATCGAAGAACAAAACACAAGATAACTGAGGCTTGTCAAAGAGCCCCAGACCACAGTGTCAGCCAGCCCTAAATAGTCCCAGCATTATTAGCAGGGCTAAAAATAAGTTTAGTGAGGTTTATTTTCATTATTATTCTGCCAGAATGTGTCTTCTCCAGTGTATGACCTCGCTCCAGCCCCATTCCCAAAGCTGCCAGGAGCAGCCTTCCCTCTTCCTCCTCTTCCTCACCCCTGTCCCACCATTCCCACCCCCTCGGGGAGCCCTGGTGTCCCGCGGGTTGCAGCAGCAGCAGATGACAGCCTCGGGGCCAGGTCACTGTCACACCTCTGCTGGCCCCGGGCTCTGCCTTTGTTTGTCTATCGTGGCCCAAAGGGCTGGCCCTGCTCGGGTGGCAGCTCCATCCCAGCCATGCTCCAGCTTTCCTGGGTCACACTGCTGACCCCCAGGTGCTGTCCCCAGACAGCAGCTCTCACCACATTTTTCTGATGGGGTCTCTATAGGTCAAGGCAGAGCCCAGTCAAACCCAGGTGCAGCAACATGGGAAGGAATTAGGCAGCAATAACCCATCCAGGATAATTGCTCTGCTCCTCAGCAAGCCTAGGATGGCATGGAAGTGGCTCAGAAAGTGGCTGGGAGTGGCTTTGTCCCCTTCACACCAGTGTTCAGCTGTTTAGGACAACGTGGGTGTCTGTCAGTGCCATGCTGGTCCATGGGGACACATCCTGGCTTCTCAGCCCAGGGTGGGGGATGAGGGACATTGCTCAGGCAGGTGCAAAGTGCTGCTGGCAAAAGGCAGATGACAAGTGAGGGTGGCAATGAGAAATTGCTCGTGGTCACAGGGAATTTTCAGGATCATAGAAGCACACTGTGATCTGTAATTATCAAGTGGAGGTTGGGGAATCAAATACAGCAAGTAGGTTATGGCAAGAAGAAAAGGAACAGTGGCCAGTGATTTTTAATTTTTCCTACAACAATCAGGGGAAATTTATCTCCAGACTCAGGGTGCAAGCTGAATTTTACCCTTTGCTCTCCTTCCCTTCATTCAGTGGAGCACAATGGCAGAATCGCAGCCTCGGATGTTTCTCCCTCCCCCGAGGGATGCCTGCTTGCTCTGGTGTGGCAGAGCCCAAATTCTGGGATAAATGGGATAAATCCCAGGGCAAGAATCCTGTGCCTTTTCATTCACTGTTAAAAGCAGAAATATTGTAAATCTCACTAACGGTGTACAGAGCTGCTCTGCAGAAGAACCGCTTGGTTTCTATACAGCAGACAAAAGCAGAGACAAAACTAAAGCTCAAAGCAGGGGCAGGACATGCCCAAGTCTGCTGCCAAGGAGGGGACAGAGGCTGTAAGTGACTCTGCTGCAGTGACAGAGCCGATGGCAGCGCTGAAGCAGAGCCCAGCCCCTCTCACATCTTCGGGGATGATTGTCAAAGGGAGCCTGGGGATGCCAGGGGGGCACAGAGCAGCCCTGCCAGCCCCAGGGCTCATCCCACAGCCAGTGCTGGGCATGACACTGCGAGAGGAAAGCAGTCAAGAGGCAAACCCACTCTCCCCTCGGAGCAGAATTGCTTTCATAGCTGCATCCAAGCGCTTCCCACCCTTTCTGTCTTTTGCTTAATTAACTGCAGAGCTTGTATGATTTTCTGTTCTTTTGGGCTAAAAAAAAAAAAAAAAAAAAAAAAAAATTAAAGAGAGAGAGAGAGAAATGAGGGAAGAATGCCATTTTTGCAGAGGCCCCCCGCCCCCGCAGGAGCGCACGGACCCGCAGCCCCGCGGCTGCTTCCGCCGCCGGCCGCCCCCGCAGGACCCCGGCGCTGCCCGCAGCCCCCGCACACAGATGTGGGCTTGTGGGCTTCCCCCGGGCCCCCGGGCTGCGCTGGGAAAGGCCGAACCTGCCACGGTCCTTTCACAGCTCTGGCAAGAGCATCGCCGCCCCGCTGGGGCATCCCCCGCATCCCGCAGCGCCCCGGGGCGGCGGGACGCGCCTCGCCCCCCGCTCCATCTCTGCTCGGTAGGAAGGATTCCCGGTAAATAAACAGCAGCTGTCGGTGAACTGGATCTGAGGCTTTTTCCCATTCTCTGACCAGAGCTGTGATTGCATCCAGGTGTGGGGATTCGGCACCGTTCAGTTTGAACAGTGATGGGATGGCTCAGGGCTGACCCTCAACACTGAAAGACAAGACCCTTGGGGTGAGAGCGACCATGCTTCAAGTCCTGGGGATGTCTGCAGCAGGGGAGGCAGTTTTTGGGGAGTTCACAAGGCTGGTCCCCAACCCCAGTTCCCTCTCCTCTCATTTACCCAGCTCCCCAGGACAGTCTCCATCACCTCAAGCCCTCAGTCTTGGTGGAAACTTGGCTTGAGACACAGGAAACCAAACTCTGTTTCACTTCAGTTTGGTGTTTTTGTTTGGGTTTTTTTGGGTTTTGTTTTGTTTTGTTTTCAATGTTGAGCTAGATCTTCAGGTCTGAGATCACCCACGTTCAAGGGCCTTTGCAGTCTGGCTGTCATCCCTGCCTGGGCAATACCCTGGGGAGTCTCAGTGTTGCCCTGGGCAGTCCCAGAGCTGAAGAGATGATGATTGAGATGAAGAGTGAAAAGGCTCATCAAGGCTCACCGGAGCTCATCCTTCGTGGTAGCTTTATGCTGTCCCCTGGGGTCCCATGAGGACCCACAAAGGCCATGGGTGAAAGTGCAAAGTTGCATTTTCACTCACTGGGGTTGGTGCTCAGGTGAAAGGGGCCAGGGTGGCCCAGGAGCCACATCCATGCCACATCCAGCCACAGCCATGGCTGCACCTGATGCTGCCTCCTTCCCAAACATCCACGAGCTGCCCACCCTGGTCATGCTGACTGCTACATAGGGGACTTTCTCACACTGGGCTAAAAACAGAGCTGTTGTCACTCTGTGATGCCAGCACTGGGGGACCAGACCCTAAAAAAACACCTCCCCAGGCCCACTGTCCTCCTGCCACTCAGGGACCTCTGTTGCCTGCACCCTGCACCCTGGCAATGGCACGACAGGCTGGGCCATGAATCACTGTCTGGCACGGACAGCATCCCTCTCCATACCACACCTGCCACGCTTTGGTTCGCCCTTCCCCTGGACAAGTATTTCCCCCTCCCTTTAGAGTGGCTCTTTTCAGTTCCCCATGGAAGGAGCCTGTTCTCTGGTGATGGATTGCACTGATTTCAATATCAATGAGGCTCTGCCTGCACAGCCCCGAGCAGCCTGTTTAGCTGAGGTTTGTTAACAGCACCACGCTCCTCCTCACATCCCTCCCTGCTGCCTCCGACTCTGCACTGAGGAGACAGTGGCTCATCCACGCTCAGGGATGGATTTTCCTGCCAGCCAGGTGATGCTGGTGACGGGGCTGTGATGCATCAGACACAGGGATGGCCTTGCAGAAGGGTTTGTGAGGGCTGTTCAGTTGGAGAAGGGTGGTTTAGTATGGGGTCCCCAGTGCTGAGCACGCCCCACGAGGACACTGATGTTGCCATGGTGCCTCCTCTCCCTCTGCTGATTTAAAAAAAAAAAATGAAAGAGAAGAAAAAAGATGAGCCTTTCTTTTCTCCCGGGCTTTTATCTCCCCCTCTAAGGCTGTTGCTTTGAGTCCTATGTCAAAGCATCCATTGCTAAAGGAGCCAGAGGGAGCCATAAATTCAGGCAACCCCGAGCCATGCCTCTTGCCCCACACCCCATCCAAGGAGGGGCCTTTGTTCTTTCCACTGGCTGTGATTTATGGTGCTCAACCCAGGGCTGTTCCCAAGAGAGCTCTCACCCTTGTCCCCAAACTGACAAGCCACCAAGAGGCACCAACTGTGTTTTGGCAGTGCAATACCTGCTCCAAAACAGCAGCCAAACCCAGACTGAAGGAATGCCCACTGCTCTGCATGTTGTATGTCCCACAGGGATCAGAGCCATGATGACAGCCCCCTGCTAAACAGCTTTTCAAAGCTATCTTGTGGTTTGGAGATCCTCAGCTTCATTCCCACCACATGGGCCAAAGTGGTGTCAGCATCCCTGCGAGGTGCCAGCCTGGCAAGCTGTGAACAGGCTCCTGGCTGCCAGGCTGCAGTTCACTGGGAGCATCCTATGGGCTTCTTCAGCAATAAAAATCCCCTGCTTTACTAATGTCTTACCTGAGAGAGCAGAAAAGGCAGAAACTCTACTGATATCCACCTCTTGTACTGAGAAAGTGCAAGTGCAATCATCCCAGAAAAACACATCCTTCCAAGCCATCCTGGCTGCCACATGTGGGCAGATCTGAGCCCAGATAAGAAGAATGGGAAGTCCCATGGAAAGGGTGAAGGAACGTTGTGAACTGCTCCTGCAGCTCTGGCTGGCCCAAAAGGTGATCCCCCAGCACCCCATGTGAGTGCAGGACACTGAAATCTGTGCCTGCACCTCTGGGGATCTGACAGAAATGCTGAGCCAGAGTCAGCATCTGTTCTCCCCTCTCCTCTCCCCTCCCCAGAGTGTAGTTAAGCTTCATGTCGTGGAGAAGAGGAAAAGGAAAACAGGAGGTGAGGGGAAGCAATGCAAACTGTAAAAACAGTGAAGGACCCCTCCAGTGCCCTGGGGAGCTCAGGAATGGGAATGAGGGTCTAAATTTTCCAGTAGGAAAAATAAACTCTCCTGATGAACCTGGGAAGTGAGTCCCTCTGGATTAGGTCAGGATAATCTGAAATTTTGGGGCTACCAAACAACTTGTCCTTCTCTGCAACCCCTCAGCTTTTTCTCTTTGATACCTGGGTTTGTGTCTCCCACACCTGCAGCTGAGTTTTGAGCTCCTGTGCTTGTTTCTGTACTAATGCTGCTCCAGGGATCCAGGTAAAAGCTGGTGGTAATGCCAGTGCAGTCCATGTGGATTTTAATGGCACAGCTATCCTGCACCAACTCCTACCAGGACCTGGCTGGATAAATCTGACCCCATAAAGATCCTGTTGCCTGCTTTTATTTATGAACTGGTATCTGTTGTCACACACAGCACAGCGTGGTGGCACAGCTGATCACATTTCCTCCAAGCCCTGTGGTGACACCCCACGAACCAGGGGCACAGCTTGGCTGCCCACCATGGTGCCCACCCACCAGGGTCCCTGTGACAGCAGGTGGGGTGGCTGTCCAATCTTGGCTCCCATCCTGCTGACAGAAGCTGAGATGAATTTCCCTCTCTCCACAGCTCACACGGTGACAGCAGCTGTGAGGACACGGGGACGTGCCTTTCATACTGGTCACCCCTCCCTCTCTTGACTGACCGAGTCAAGACTTTACCCCTGGATTTCTCTACCCGGAAAGGTTTCTGCTGACTTTTTGCTGAGACTCCCTTTCAATACTGGGGCTGAGCAAGCAGCTGGGGAGGTGCCAAAGCTGCTGCTTCGGCGACCTGCTCCCGCCGGGGCTGCTGGCAGCTGCTGGCAGCTGAGAGGGGGCAGCATCAGGGCGGTGGAGGGGCTGCATCAGGGCGGTGGAGGGATGGATGGAGGGATGGGTGGGTGGAAGGATGGAAGGAAGGATGGAGGTGTGGCCCGGCGGCGGGCGGTTCGTGCCTTGGGGCTGCTCTTGGCTGCGGTGTCTGACAGCTGCTGGCAGGTAAGGGCTGGCCCGCAGGATCAGCGCTGTCTGGAACGCAAACGCGCACCAGAAAAAGGAGCCGCAGGGCAGGGATGGGCAAGCACGCTGGAGTCTTCTTGACAGCTGGATTTCCTGTGCCTGCGCCAGCTCCCTGACGCAGGTCTCTCCTCAGGGTCTGTGCAGCTCCTGGGGCTGCTGCTCCATTGGAGATGAGGAGCTGGAGAAGTCCGGGGTGCAGCGAGGGGTCTGCAAACCTCCCACTGTACAGGCGGCTTTCGCCCCAGTGCTCCCTGGTGGGGATGGACTGCAGCGAGTAGCAGCTTTAGCCCTCAAGCAGAGATTGAGTGGAGTGGAAATACACCAACAGGTCTCCAGCAGGAAGGTAAAACCTCTTCCAGGGGTTTCTTGGGGGCTCAGCTGGAGGCAGTCGAGGGATCTAACATCACACAGGCGAGATGTGCAGCGCCTCCTGCACCCACTGCACTGCCTCTGCCAAGCCACAATCCACAATCCACTAAACAGAAGTAGTTGGGGTCACACGAGCTGTATCTCCGTGGGTTTTCCAAGTGAACTCCTGGGAAGACTAAATAGTATTGATCTCTCCCCTTTCTTCTCTGGAAATTCCCTGTGTGTATGGGTTTTTCCATCCAGCCTGCACATCATCACAAGGAATCCAGTTTTGGTAGCTGCTGCCTTCCCAGCTCATCTTGAACCCATCCATCCATAAGCACAGCTTGAATGATGCTGCCAAGTTGTGCCACATGCCCATCAGGCACTTTTGGCAAGTTCTGGAAGCGAGTAAAACGCGGGACTGACAATGTATAGAGACATCCGTAATATTTTCCCGGGCAGCTTTGTGGCATGCAGGGCATCAGCACTGTGGTTAATTAAACTGCAGTCTCCACAGCAACCGGGCAGGAATAGGAGGAATTATATATTTGCTTTTATTTATAGTGGCAGCCTTCATCCCGAGATTAAATGGGAGCCAGCCCCTCTCCCCGCACACACAGCAGCTCCGGGGCAGTTTCTGCAGCAGCAGAGGGAAGAAAAGGCTGCTTGTTTCTCAAGATGCCCTTTGCTATTCAAGTTCCTTCTACGTGGTTTTATTCAGCTGCATCTTACACCAGGCATCAAACAAGCCCCAGACTATTATGTGCTGGAAGTTTTCCCCATGGAGAAAGCTGCTTGGATCCGCCTTGTGTTTTCCAGTCCATCTCCCCAGTGAG
The DNA here is from genome assembly GCA_030060385.1 of Muscicapa striata striata. Lineage (NCBI taxonomy): Eukaryota > Metazoa > Chordata > Aves > Passeriformes > Muscicapidae > Muscicapa > Muscicapa striata. The sequence goes on along the minus strand of JAREIS010000126.1, from coordinate 4,659,892 downwards.
ATATTCAGACAAGTTAAAACAGGCAGATTTCAACAGGGCCCAGAAAGAGGGTTGTGAAGGATCTGCCAGGCATGGAAGGGCTGCCTCCCCTTGCTCCCCGTCATTCCCAGTGGAAATTAGGAAGGCTGCTGCTTTCCCAGCTTCCAGCATGGATGTTTTCTCCCCCACCAGCACCCACAAGCCCAGTGCCAGCAAGCTGGTCCCTGGCAAGGAGGAAATTTGTCACACTGGTGGTGGGTGGGGAAGTGATGGGATCTACACAACAGGGCTCCAAGCAAGGGTGGGGACTTGCTGCTAATGTGAGCTGAAGGCTGGTTAGGCAAAGGCTGCTCACAGCCCTGCATCCCTGAGAGTGCTCCCTCCCTTCTGGGTACCCCCAGGGCTCAGGAACAGGGGCAGGGCTGGGGCACCTCTTTCCCCAGGGGGAAATTTTTCCCATATCTTGAGTTGGAGAGTATCCAGTGGCCAAGAAGATCCCCAAGGGTAGATTACTCATCTTAGTGATGAGTTTTTTGGTTTTCTGGACTATCTGAGGTTCTAAGAATTTGCATCCAAGCTTGGCAGCCGTATTTATTCACTAAATTACCCAAAAAAGGGGAGTTTGTGGAAATAAGAGGTTTAGGTAAGAGGTTGGACTAAGTATGAAGGAAAAAGGAGAAGAAACAGTGAAGGAAAAAGGGGAACAGAAAAGGGGAACTTTGTGGGGTGAAAAGGCATATTTTAAGGTTCTTTGGGGAGGAGGATCTTCACCTTTATCCAGACCAACCAATTACACAGTTTTGAAAATTTCTGCTTACAGAAGCTTGGCTCAGAAGCTGAGCTGCCTCTGGTGAACAGGGCTGAGTTCACTAAAAAATGTGCCCTTTTGTGGGGAACCAACAATGTGCAAATCCAGGACAAATGCAAATGCGGGGCTTCAGCCAAAACAAGGGAAGGAGATCATTTGGAAGATGTCGAAACATCTTGTTTCAACATTTTTTCAGAACAAAGTGTGTTTTTTTAAAATCTTCTTTATTTTAAAACAGCTTTTCCTATTTGAACAGTGCTGCAAGCCAAAAGGAGAAGAAAGGTTAAAAAGGTACAAAGGGAAGGAAACATTGTGGATTTGGTTGGAGGGATGTTTCAATTTGGGCTGGAACAAGTTTTTTTTGACATCTTGCCCACTTTTTTCCACTTGGTACTTTTTTTGGCACAGCCAACGAGCAGAGAAACCCCATCCTGCAGAGCACCACTGCCAACCAGGGATGGAGCCTGCCATGCAGCCACCCCGAAATACCCTTTGCTGCTTAAAATAACCCAGTTTCTCCCGTTCTGTGCCAAAATTTCAGGGCTGTGAGAGCAGCATCGCTCAATCTGCCTGCTGAGGAAACACATGGGGCGAAGAGCAGGTTCTGGCCGGGGTCAGAAGTGTCCCCGCGTCCCCGAGGGGAGCCAGCTGCTCCATCCCAACCGTCTCCCACCTTCCCGCACCGCTCCGCTTTTCCACTGGGGCATGCGAAGCCCAAGCGGGCGAGGAAGAATTCGGCCCTTTGTGCGAGCTGAATGAGGGCCATGTGTTGCGCTAATGCTGCCGGTGAGCCCACCCCGAGCTGCGCATTCAGCCCTAGATTAGCGCAGCTATCAGGACACATTTAGATATGGACGATTTCCTCCGCCGTCGCCGGCGAGGGGGGACGGAGTGTGGGAAAGCTCTTCCCTGGGCTCGGGGCCCTTCTCTCGCCCATCGTGGCCCAATCGCAGAGCCGAGGGCCGGTTGTTAATCGGATTCCCACCGAGCCGGGCGAGATACAGCAGCGGCGTGTGACCTTCCCGGAGGTGCGGGCGGCGGAGGAGCGCTGTGGGAACCAGGGCGAGGAAGGCTCTGCTCCAAAGCAGGAGATTTTTCAGGGTTCAATAGTCAAGGTCTTTTCCAGCAGGCCACTGTGCCTTGCAAGCTCGCATCCCACCTGTGATGTCCCCAGCTCATGGCACAGCCCCCCCTCCCCCAGACAGCCCACCGGAGCGGAGCAGGGTTAACCCTTGGTGGCCTGAGAGGCTGGAAATTAATTTAGAGGGGCAGAAAACATGGTGGGGGAGGGAGGGGAGAGGCAGATACCTCACCTCAGTGGAAGTGGCATCACCCTGTGCCTGTTAATATCTTGAAACCCTCCTTCTCCAGGCAGGAGAGCTGGATCCAGACTGGAGCAGCAGTTGTTCACCTGCTGTCATGGGCTTCACAGCAGCGTGCAGGTGATGCATCCTCACAGTCCTGATCTTGACAGCTCTGCCCAAAACTGGGGTTCTGCCAGGGAACACCCTGCCAGGTGGGACTGATGCCTCCTTTCTGTTACTGGTATGGGCAATAACACAGAGGTTATGTGACTTCTTCCCAATTAGCAGCACGGTAGGGACTACCAGGCAGGACTTCTGGCTCCCTCCCTCCCCTAAACCGTGCTGTTCAGGGAAAATGTATGTCATAAGCTGCTGTAAATGAATGGAACTGAGAGCAGCACTGTGCAGGCAATGAGCAGGAGGGCAGACCCAGGCCTGGCCCAGCTCTGTGTGTCCCCTCCCAGCAGGGGCTGTGGGGGGGTCTGCGGGGATGGGCTGCGGGCAGACACGGGCCCTCCTGGCCCCTCCACCAGCCGAAGCACCTGGAGCAAGCACGGGCTGCCTGGACTGATGCCCCAGGTACGGGGACCATTGGGATCGGTCTGTTAATGGAAACCTTGAGGCGGGCTCTGGGGGATGGGGCTGGGCTGGCTCGTGGGAATCGGCTGCAGAGGAGAGCAGACCCCTGCGGGGACACTTCCAAAGCGAGTGCCAATCCTGCCACCTCCTCGTCCCGCTCCCGTGCTGCCCCGGCGCCCCGCCGGCAGCGGCTCCCATCGCCCCGCTCCCCGAAGCGCGCAGGAAGGACGGCAAACTTCACACCAGCGTGTCAGGCGAGCTCCCAGGACACCTCCGCAGCATCCTGCCCCTCCACCCCCGTGCCTTCTCACCCACCTACCTCCTGCTCCTCCCTCAGATGTCGCCATAAAGCCATCAGTGGCAGTAAAGAGGTTAATGCGTGTGGGAGGAGGAGGCGGGGGAGAGGGAAGCGGTTCCCATGAACCGGGTCCAAGGCTTATACAGCCTCCCTAGCAAAGCAGAGCATCTGGCCCTGGGGTTCATTTGCCCCGGAGCAGATGGTCCTGTCCTCCATCCATGCGGCCAGGCAGGCGGGCCATGGGCACTGGCTGATGCTGAGCCCAAAGAGCCTTTTGTCACTCGGAGATTTCGCAGGAGATGAGGCTGAGCGGGACAGGGGGAGGGAGAGATATGGGAAGAGGTGCCTGGGAGAGTTCTGAAACTCTCAGTCTGAACAGGCTCCTGTAGGGTTTTTGTTTTTTTTTTGTTTGTTTGTTTTTTTTTTTTTGTTTTTTTTTTTTTATATATAAAAAGCCTCCAGAGCTCAGTGCTGAGTCCTTAGCACAGAACCCCCATCTTCAGCTGTGCCCAGCTCCAGCTCACTTCTATCCAGTGGCCCTGGGACCTCCTGGCTCTCACTCTGTTGAGGGCACTGGCATCAGTGTGGGGAGGAGAGCCTGGCTTTGGTCAGCCTGCCTGGGCACGTTTTCTTGCTGGGAGGGTGTTTGGCACGTTCAAAGCCACATGTCCAGCTCTGTCTGCCTTGTCACACTGCCCAAGGAGGCTCAGCTGGGAAAGACTGGCAGTTCCTAGTGGGAGAGGCTTTGGGGAGAAAAGTCACATCTTCTGTCACCCCCTCAGGGCCATGATGCTGGTCTCCCAAAGCTTGAGCATGCCTTGAGACAGGAGTTTGGGGATGCCTGCCCATAGCAGAGTCAGAGCCCCCAAAGCAGCTGCTACATTCATTGTCTGTGCTGCTGAGCAAGGTGTTTGGTGGAGAACACCCTTGCCAAGGATGCTGCAGGAAAGATTTATGGCATGGTGGTTTAAGGATGTAATCAGAGCTGAACTTAGCATGTTCCTGGTTTCCTAAGAGGTTTCTCCTTCCATACACAGGAGGTTTCTGTGCCTGGGACTGCTGGACAAGATCATGGAGCGGGAGCTCAGCATTGTATTCCATGTACCAAGTGTGAACCATGCCCCTGGTTTGCTTCCTCTCATATGTGACATCTCTCTGTGGTGTGTGGAGGGAACTCAGGCCTCCATATCCATCTACACTGGAGAACAACCTCCTCACTTATCCCCCTCTGAAAAGAGATTTGAGCTTCCTGATTTATCCATATCTGGGCTTACAATCTCTAACAAAACAGCTTTGAGTCATGTCCTCACAGCTGTGACATGATTATTGTTACCAGATATTTAAGCAAACCCTCCCTCCCTTTTGCTGTCCAAGGACTACAGCACTTTCTCATCACTTCTCTTTGTGCTGGAATAGGATCTCTGAGACAGCCCCTTCCAAATTTCTGTTCCAGGTCTAAGGACCTGCAATCCTTCTCTTGGATCTTTCCCCTTCCTGAGATGACTTCATACTGTGGCACCGTTTCTTTTGTCTTCTCACCAGCCTCTGAAAACCATAACCCATCATCAGTGATGCTGGATGTTGTGCAATGGTTTTTAAAGACACCCCATCACTGGGGGTTTCTGGAACCTCCTCTGTTCAGGAGGAGGAGGAGGAATATCAGCTGTTCTGGCTCCTCCAGGCTTTCTCCTGAGCCTGGCCCAGAGACCCACCTGTGCTGCTGCTCCTCTGGGTATATGGAAGTGGAAGAAAAGCTGAACTCAATAGGGACACCAGATGAACCCTCATCATCCCTGCTCTCCTGTGGAAACTGGATCTTCCATTGGCCCTTTGCCAAGAATAAACAGAATTGATTAAATCTGTGCCTTTGCCCACACTCTCCTCAGCCCTCTGAGCCTCTGAGCTTCCAGGACAGCTGTAAGTTATTCCAGGGGAGTTTATATTCTCCATCCTGCTGGGTTTTCCTACCTTGGCTCCACTATGTCCCAAAGGGAGGACAACACTAGCACAGACCTTCCTCTGGAAGCCTGTTTACTAAAGGACGGGAGTAGTTCTCCAGATGTGCTGAAGAGAAGTTTCTTTATCCTAGAGGGCCTGCCCATCATGTGCTGTATCCCTGCTAAGGCATCTTTTCCTCACACAGAGGATGCTGGGCAGCCAGCCCGGCTCGTGTGAGCCTGGAGCTGCTCCCAAACCCCTCTGTGGGGCCGTGTCCGACGGGCTGCACGCTCCTGCACGTGGCACAGCCCAGCAGCTGCGGGCAGCTGTCCCCACCCTGCGCTGGGGACACCAACCAGCCCTGCCCCGGGCTCACTGCCACCTCCCCAGCTGCTTCATGGGCGTTTCTACCCACCTAAGAATGTCCCTCTCCATCCAGGGACGTGGCAACAGGTCCCATCATGTGCAGCAATGCTCACAGCTTCCCACCCAACTCAGCCAGCTCAACCACGTGGAGCTGCAGAGGCTGCCTCATGGCCTGGCAGTGGATTGCTTTTCCCAGAAGACGTAGCCAGGAGCCAGCTTGGTTTAGGGAACAGAGAATAATAAAAGGAAACACAATGAGCTGAAGTGTAATAGGAAGCGAGTGGCTGAATCAGAAATACAACAGGGGAAAGTCAATGGCAAACAGCTGTGGTGCAGATGCTGAGCAGAACCGAAAGCCTTGGCTATGTGGACAGGCCATGATGAACCAGCAGATGCAACTTGGGATGAGAAAATTGGTTTATCACCGTGGGAGAAGGTCATTTGTCACCTTAGGCAAAACCGGAGTGTCACAAATGGGAAACAGCGAATTCTCCATGACATTGCACCGTAACGCAGAGAAACCACAGACCACGCTGAGTAGAGCAGCCAGGACACTGCAGGAGCAGGCTTTGGGCAGGAAGAGAAAGGTCTTGACCCAACTACATCCCATGTTTAGGTTTAAGCAAGTAAACAGCCACATTCATGTTCAAGTGCTTTAATGTTTTATTGGGCCAGGATTTCAAAAGTGTTGAAAAGTCTGTGTGAATCCAGAGCAGAGGCTCGGCTGAGAAAGAGGGAGGAACCAATCAGTCAGCACGAGAAGGCTGGAGATAAGGGATCAGTCAGGGACTGGTTTATATCAGTGAGGCTTCACGCAGCTCCTCAGCATGAGGAGCCAGAAGTGGCTCTGCATGGGCTAAATGCACTCAGTATCTGCTAAATCAGGCGTTTTAATGGGATCTGGGAGGGGTCAGTGCTGACTTCTTTGAGGAAAAAAGACACTGCACTCTCCTTGGACTTGTCAGAGCTCTAGATGTCCCATCCCAGGACAGACAGGGTCATGCAGCAGCCAGGCTCTGTCTGTGTTGGATAGGGCTGGACATTCTCAGATGGGACACCCAGCAGTATGAGCTTGTGCTGCAGCAGAGGCTGAGGACCAGTATTCTTTCCTGTGTCTCTAGGAAGCATTTAGCATCCCTGAAAATCCTTAGGTGCAGAGGAGAATCAGAGATGGGTAAGCATCTCCCACTTTTGGGGGGTTTGAAGGTGCTTTGTATCCAGGACCAGCTCCAAAGGGGGCATGGAAGGGAATGGAGAATATCCTGGGCTTTCTTCTACACTTTCCCACATGCCACCGAATTTTTGAGGTTGTTGCTACTCCTGCAGCTCAGAGCAAGGGATGCCAAGTGTTGTCATGCTTGTGTTGCCTCCTCCTTACACATCCAAGGCACCAACCCAGCTGTGTACCTGGTGTACCTGTCCTGTGCAGTGTGTGTGTGTCCCCTTTCTGTGGGCTCAGGGATGCTTGCCAAGAGCACAGGGCTTCCATCCAGCCCCGCACTTTTGTGGACATCCGAGCACAGAGCAGAAAGCCCCGGGCAGCAGATGTCGGCACAGCCTCCTCATTAGAGACCCGAGTCCCCCCGGGGCAGGGAGGGACAGGTCGGGAGCATTTTGGGCATTGTCCCCGCTCCGGTGCCGTGCCGGGCTGCGGGTTCCCACAGCTGCGCCACAATGGAGGCACAACAGGCTCCTCTGGGGACCAAACCTAATCTGAGAGATACCGGCGCTGAGAAAGCTCTTCCTAAAAAAGACGCAGTCAAAAGCTCCTGCATGCCCTGTGTCCAGGGACACCCGATACGCCCGCCTGAGGAATGATTACCTGCAGGCGGGCTTTGTCCGCTCTGGCTCCCCTGAATGTCACACTTGTTCCCAAATACCTGCGGGGAACAATGTGGGGGCAATGCAAGGAAAAGCCTCCTCTGTCCCTCCCAGTCTGAGAGTAAATATCAGATGCCAGCGGTGAAGGGGAGGGAGGGGAATGGTGAGAGCAGAGACAAAAAGGAAAAAGCCGGGGGTTGAGAAGTGCCTCGGTGAAACTGGGTCATGGCTATAGGGTGACAGGCAGAAAAGGGTCCCTGTTCCCAGGGAGGATGAGCAGATGCCTCTGCCCACTGGCTCCTTGCTGATGGCCTCGTGAGCAGACAGGGCTGGAGGGAGCTGAGGAGAAGGGGAAATATGGAGCCACCTGTGCCTGTCCCCCCAGCTACTGTGCACTGCTTCATATAGTGAGTGAGGTGCTTGGATACTCCCATAAAATCCTTCCTGGGCTCAGAGAAGGGCAGCAGATGCTCAGATGAGATGCAGCAGAGATTGGAGGGCAGTGAGTGATGGTGGAGTTGGCTTCACTCTGCCACACTCAGACCCTCCTCATGCTGCTGCCACCATGGCAAGAGACACCACCTTCATGGGGACAAAGGAGCTCCATAGGGTCTCCTTTAGGATTTCCCAAGTCTGCCTGGCTTCCAGACTCTTCCCACTGCACATGGATCTAGTGGCCTCTTCCCCATGGACTGCTCAGACATGAGCTGGAAACAATCTGATTTTCCATCCTTATCTTCCCTCCCTGCTGCTGATGAAGTCAAGTCCTCTTCAGCCCCCTCTTTCCTGTGGGCCACACATGGATTCTTCCTCTCTCAGCAAGTCCCTTTGTCCCTTGGAGGGGATGTGTGTCCAGCTGAGTGTGCTGCTGGGCCAGCAGACTGCTCACTGCTTGTCCCATGTCCTGTCCCAGATGGGGAGATGGTCATCCCAGCATTCCCATGGTCCCTGGAGCTTGGGCAGCACAGGCAGGAGCCAGGCTTTATCAAAGACTTGCTGGAAAGGCAAACAAACATTGTCACAGATGCGGTCACTGTTCACTGTGTGTTCCCTTCAAGCAGCCACAGGACATCCCCATTCTCTTCCCTGCCTGAGGCTGGAAGGGAAAATCAGCTAAAAAAGCCTGTTTATGTCAGCATGGCTGTCCTTGACCCTGGCAGCCAAGGGACACTGACCCCAGCAGCAGGTCCAGCCAGGGAAATGGGGCAGGAAAAGGTGTTTTTCTAGGAATTCAAGCTCTAACCCAAACTCATTGATGTTAGAGGCAGTTTTTATCAGGCTTTGGTGTGAAACTTTTAACAAATCACTGGGAACATGGGAGGAGGCAGAGTAGCAGGAGCAGAGGTAGAGAAACAAATCTGTCCAAGCACAAGGGACTGTAATGCTTCAAGACTCTTCATTCTGTAGGTAACAGAAAAAAACAGATATATTTCTGTGAAATTGGAGAAGTGACTCAACAGTGTGTAGGATCCTAATGGGAAATCCCTTGTGAGCTCCTGGGACCAAGGCTGGAAGCATTCCAGCATGTCTCCTTGGAGCACTGGATTGGTAGGAAGGATCATAATGGGAACTCCTCTGGTTTGAGTAGTGACCCACTGAACAAACCACAGCAGGGACAACTGCTGAAACCACATTTTGGGGGGGGACACAGGGGTTCATGCTTTGCAAGAGTTGATGGAAGACTTCCTGCAAGGAGAAGAGAACCCAAGGGGCAGCCCCATCTGTTGCCAGATGGCCACACAGTGAGTGTGACCTTACCTCACAAGATAACAAGATTTATTCTGCTCCTTTTGATAGGACTTCGATTAAGTTTTCCATGCAAGGGGTTCAAAGGGCTTAGGGGACAAAACAGAGTAAAGAAACTAAAGATTCTCTTGGCTTCAACCAGAGATTTATGGATGCTGTTTTTCTTAGAGCAAGACTGTTGTGAACATCCAACTGCTTGTGACCAGAGCAGAAAGGCAGAATCCATCAAAACTGCTGAGCTGAGCTGAACTCCAAACAAGCCCTGAGACCCCTGGCATGTGAGGAACCCAAACAGACCGTGCTGCCAGTGCTCACAGGGCCTTGGGTCAGCTGGCAGCACTCCCAGCCTGTGCCTCGCGCCCCGGCCGCGATGAGCTCACCACGCGCCCAGCCTGGGGAGCAAAGCCCGCCTGGGAGGGCAGCCTGTGTGTCCCACACGGGCTCTGACAGCCAGACAGGGCCAGCTCTGTGCTCATTCAAGAAAAATGGCCAGGCTGGGGGGGTGCAGCCGCTCCTTCCTGGTGATTTTTGGGTGACGGGCTCAGCTCAGCTCAGCAGGGCTTTGCCAACAGAGCAGCATCAGTGTGGAAGGGGTCTCTTGGAAATAAAGCCCAGCTGCTGGTGCTGTGAGGTGGATTTGTAGCTAAGCAGCCTTTGATGGATTGAACTCACCACCACTGAGCAATTTTAACCCAGTATCAGGCGAGTAATCCCTCGCCACCTGCGCATCTGAGGCGGGAGGATCAGCGCTGGGCTCTGTGCTCTCACTGCCTCTGGCAAGCCTTCCCACACTGGTTTTTGCTGTGCTGACCTCATGGCTCCTATCACTCTGCCCTTTTCCAGCTCCTCTCCCTGGTATCTGGCTCTTGCTCCATATTTCCTCACGTGTTGAGCAATCACCTTAAGCCTCTCTCCACATTTCTAGGATTCTTGTTTGTCTCCCTGCATGCTTGGCTCTGACGAGGCCCTGCTTTCCTGTCCTGCCTGCCCAGTTCCTCTGTTTACCTATGACACAAATGGGATTTGTTTGCCTTTTTTAAAATGCAAAACAACAACTCAGTACTAGGAGGGATGTTTTCTTCTCTCTTTTCTACTCATTTCTCCATGGTCCCAGCCATCTTCTCCAGATCTTACCACTTGCCAAGGGCTTTTCTTCTCCTCTCTATAGGAAATGTATAAAATTTCTGCTGCAAACAGAAATTCCCATCTTGGGGGAGCCTGGAGTCTCCAAAAGTCCCTAACTTGTCCCATACTGGCCACTATTGTTTGCAGGGAAGTAAAGACTTCGATCCCAATGGGACACAGAGGGGAAATGAAAATTGCTTTGCCACCCCCACCTCCCGGCACTCCCCGAATGACCCCTCTCCCCTCCGTGATCCCACACTCTTCCCTCACAAAGCAAACTCTTCCTGGATTATATTTTAATATCTGCAAAGCCTCAAGTTTGAAAGAAAAACAAATGTGAAACCAGCTCATGTGAAAAACAGAGAAAGAGCCTCTGTCACTCCTGAGAGCCAGTGTAGGAGCCACATGGAGGGATCAGGGTGGGACAGGCACTGTGTCAGACCAGGGATTGGGATATCAGGAGCTTAAACTGAAAAGAGATGGTCACACAGTGCAAGGGGAGAGGATGATGACAGCAGTCTTGGGAGTTTAGCTTTCTTTGCCCACAGATTTCTAATTCATACCCCTGAGCACTCATACACACTCCTGGTAAAAAGCAGTGAGGTGGCAGTGCAGGGTCTCAAGGTTGGGGACAGAGCACCAGCAGGAGCACGATCCTGCCTCCTGAAGGAAAGCCTCTCTGCAGCTCCATCCCACCCTGCAGAGGCTGGGATGGAGCTGGAAACAAAGTCTTGCTGTTCCCTGAGCTTTTCTCTTTTGCATTTGACCCAGTTTGGAGAAATGACAGCTTGTGTGTGCACAGCCCTCGCTGGGGAAGCTCCAGCCCTGGCTGGCCCTGGCTCAGAGCTGGGCTCCAGGAGCCCCTGTCAAGCCCTGGTGTGTTTTTCTGTTTTGCAAAGGGGTTGTTACCAAAGGGAAGCAAGGTGAGAGATAAGGATAGAATATGGTTTCCTCTTCCCTCTCAGCTGCCAGCTTGACTCCAGCCCAGGTCAGTGGTGGAGCTGCTGCTGCTGCTGCCTGTCCTGCGGTGTGTGCAAACCTCTCCTGGCTGCTGGCCCACTTCCTATGGGGCAGGTGGCTGTGTCCCCTCTGTGGGCTTGGCACACTCCCTGCGCCCTGCTCCAGAGCAGCAGCCAACAGCCAGGCCAGCCCAGGGTAACAGCCATGTCATTCTGGGTGTAAAAAACAGGATAACTGCTCAGTGATGTCCTTTGTCCACCTGAGTGGGCAACCCACACCTAGGATGCTATTCCTAGGTGGAGATTGCATTTAATTGGCTAATTGGGCAACACTAGAAATAAACCCAAAAGAAATCCCCTTGACCACCTCCCTAGCTGTGGTCCTTCAAGGTCAGGGAATGAGGCATGAAGGGGACCCTTTGGGACAAAGGACAGCAGCTGCTCTGCAGCAACAAGAGGAGCAGTCAGTCTGTCGAGGACGTGTAGTTCCTTCCAAGAGTACAAAACGTGTTGCCTCCACCCTTCCTGATGTAAAAGTTTATGAGCCATGGGGAACAGGAATAAGGAGTTTCCTCATTTTTTGCTCCCAGATTTTGATGATGATCACTAATCTAAGTTTATTCCCAGTGATATGCAGGAATACTGCTCAGCTTTCCACCACATCTTGGTTTCCCAGCCTACAGATCACTTGCTTGCTTCTTGGCTCATCTTGTTACAGCAGGGTAACAAGTGACACAGGCTGTACCTCACAAACTGGGACAGCTGCTCCCAGAGCACGGAGTGCTGGGCTAAAATTGGTTATTTTCTTCCCTTCCAGATAGGAAAATTAATTTCCCATATCTTGATTCCTCATCTTTCTTTATGTAAGTAAAGCTCTGAAGAAAGGCTATTGGCCTCTTTGGGTGCTGTGAACATCTTTCCAACTCTCTTGGCTGGGGACCTCCCCACTGGGCTCTGTGTATGGAACAGGCACAAGGGACTGGGGCAGGGACACTGGCTTGTACTGGCCAGTGTGTCCTAATGTCACCTGGGCTCCCCAGGCCCCCTGCTCTTGCTCATGTGACAGTAACTTCCAGGGAACTGCTCAAAACCTCAAGGAGTGACCAGCACTGAGTATCTCAGTGTGATATTCCAGCACATGGATGGAGCTGGAAATGTGCATGAGCTGGGGGCTAGTCCCAGGTTGAATTATCATCTTGGGGTTTCTCTGTGACTGCCTGATCTGGGGAGAAATGTTCCCAATTCTCTTGTTGAGGATTTGTTTTGTCTTGTCTGTTTTAGGGTTTCAAATGTTCTCTTCCCAAAAGGATCATCTGTCCTTGGTTAGCTACCATGAGGCCACCCCATGGCACTGGTGGGTTTCAATGGCTAGAAGGACTTGTCATAAAAGACTCAAAGCTCCCTAAAGGCTTTTAAAAACCACATTTTTAATGAAGTTTAAGAATTAGGTCTGAATACTTCTGAACAACGTGATCCTGGAGCAGCTGGGCTGAAATCTATTCATGTTGGAAAACCGTTGCTGCGTGTGCCAATATTGCAAGAGCAAATATTGACTTACAAGTATTGCATTTGCATCTATGAAGAATTCTCTTCTCTAGCTGAGTGCCGGTCCTTTTCACCTGCAGCCTTTCTCCTGAATAAATTGCTGCTGTAAATTCCACTGTTTGTTAACATCCTTGTCCTCAGGGTATGGGTGTGCTTTTCAGGCTTTCATGGAAACACAAAGAGAAGATCACCCTTTTTATACAGAGAATTACAATTTTTTTCTGGAGAATTTTTGAAGTTCGTGTTTTCTGTTTTCAGCAGTTACCTTACATGCTTATGGTTGAACTCTGTGTGACTAATTCCTCCTTCATCTGCTGTTGGGCAAAATTATTCCTATTCTCAAGAGACCTGAAAGACAAGAGCCTTGGGCTGGGAGGGAGGCAGAGTCCAACCACATCCCTCACCTCTGGGGCAGCTGGAAGAAAATTACTCCAGCCACAGATGTCTCAGCTCCTCTGCCCAGATGGGAGTGACAGCCCAGCAGCAGCAGAGCTCCTGGGGCTGCTCTGCAGCCAGTGGAGGCTGAAGCCAGGTTCACTTTGAGATTTGTGCTTTGAGCTGTGTGACAATCTCTTCACAGTGACCTGAAATGAATGTTCTGAGTGCCCAGACACACCAGGGTACTGCTCATAATACTGCTTATAAGGCCAAGAGCTGATCTGTGACAGAGGCCACAGAGCAATTAAATTTGCCAAGTGCAAATTGCATTGCAGTGACCCCAGGAGCTCCTGTAGGGGATGAGGGGTGGTGCAGGCTGGGGAGCAAGGAAGGCTGGTGGCTTCTTGCTGGTTGCTGTCACCAGAGGAAGATGTGTGGCTGGGCAGTGGAGGAACCCTCAGATGTTTGCATTCACAGAGACTTGAGACACCTCCAGAAGCTACAGATCAGCTCCATCAGAGTCCAGCCTGCAGGGTGCTGTACTTCAGAGTCAGATGATGTATATTAAATGGCTTTCCCTGCCTAGGAAACTCCATGGCCTGGATGAAGGCTTTGCAGAGGATGCTGTAGAGCAAGCAGAGCCCTGTAAGTTGATGGGGAGAATGGGGAGTGTTAATATTGATCTCTGTGCACCCATCCCTGTTTCCAGCAGGGGGGTTGACATGACCTGCAGCACATGAGAGGCAGCAGAGCTGCTGTGCTGTGCCTTGGGGAGACAGTGGCACCCTAAGCAAACCCTTCTCCCCAGAGGGGAGGCACTGGGGCCCTGCAGTGTTTCTGGGTCGATGCAGTCTCAGAGGAGCTATTCAAGGGGAAAAACACATGCACATTCCTGAGCACAATTCCTGAGCACAATGGAGCCCAGGGCCAGATGATGCTGTGGTCCAGGAGCATCCTCGGAGGAGGACTAAGCTTTACAGGAATACCTGAAAGAGGAAGACTGTAGTTAAACTTCCAGTTCCCCCAGAAGGTGGAAGACAATAAGCAGCCATCAAAAGGCATTTCCTGCCCATCTATTGTTTCCCTCTCTGAGTCTGACCATGCTTTGCACATGGGCTGAGAATGGACAGACTTTCTAATCATAGCACCAGGTGAAGAGCTGCGCATGTGTTGTGTGTCAGAGCCTCAGAGCAGTCCCTCAGCAGCTGCATGAAGGTGTTTCTTGCAGATGTTCGTGGCTGGCAGCATTTCTCTGTCTCACAGTTGGCCTCACTAGCCTCAAGAGCTGTCACAGTCTCCCACTCCCATCCCCAGTGCCTGCACAGCTTTAATCCCCGTGGAGCTGGTGTGGAGCAGGGGCTGTTCCCTACCCACTGTCCAAGCACACACAGCACCTCTCCTCTCCAGGTTAGGGCACCAGACCTATCCTCCGTCTCTGCCACTCTTTATCTCATCCAATTTCCTGGCCCCAGCTTTTCTGTCCTAATTAAATGGTAAAAACACGTGGGATCCAGGCCAGGCACGAATGGTTTCAGCAAAGCAATTAGCCCTACGTGAGCGAGGAACAATTAGCGCGACTCTCTGGAATTCGGCCATTGTGCAGCTCATTGTATATTTTTGCCTTAAAAGGGGGCCAGCGTGTTGGGAGGGGAGCGAGGGCCCCCGTTCGCAGAGCCGGGCTGACATTTGCACTATGTTAGTCATGCTACATGTCAACATTTTTGTGAGCTTTCCAAAAACAGAAATTCTAATGGGATGTTTTAATCCCATCTTCACCCCCGCAAGTCCCCCCGCCTTCCCCCCTTTCAGCTCCCACCTCCCTCCTCCTCCTGCCTGCCTTGCACAGCGCTAATTCCATCCCCTCTCAGCTTTGGCTCCCGGAAACCAGGCGAAGCCAGAGCAGCGAAATTCCTATTTAAACTTGCAGCACATGAAAAATGAACTGTTGCTTTTAATCCCTTTTGTAGCGGGGATGGGAAGGGAGCAAACAAATTTCCCAAGGGTGCAGTGGGGAAATTGGAAGGGGTGGGCTTTTGGGAGCGCCAAGGCAAGCTGGGGGAAGTGGTGGGTGAATATTGACTCACTCTTCTACCTTTGAAAAACCCCTCAGCAGCTAAATCGGGACACCCCAAGGGCAAGGAAGAAGCCAAGAAGCTGTGGGGGCCCAGAGAGAAGCCAAAATCCCTGGGAGCAATCAACATTTTGAAACAGCCTTCCAGGAGCTTTTCAAGTGACACAGATATGTGATGTGGGTTGGATGCAGAGGGAGATCTACCACTGCTCCAGGGCCAGCTGCAGGCCCTGAGATGCTCAGGTCTGAGCAGGGAGTTCAAATGCATCCCTGATCCTTCTGCCTGGATCCCTCTCCCCAGGAGGTTTGGAGGTTTTGTAGGTAGCTGTGGCCAGGAAAAGAGTGGCCAGTGTCCCATCATGGAATGGGACCAGCCACTGTATCAGGTGTGGGCAAAACCATGAGATTCAAAGAATTATTAAGGCAGGTGCTGGTCTGGAGGGGAGCACAGTGCAGGGTTTGGCTGGGATGGGCTCTGGGAGCAGCCTGCCTTTGGTTGCTGTTCCTTATACATATTTAAAAAAAAAAAAAAAACAACACTATGTATGACAGTTCTTCTACTGCTGGAGGCTGGACATGGAGTTTGCTGGGCCTTTGTCCATCCAGTCCAGCCCAGTATGAGATTTGATTCCTGCCTTCTCCTTGGGGTGATCATCAAACACTTCCCCTGACATCAGCTTCTGGCTCTTTTTCAGAGAGGGAATGTGGAGTGGGACAGCTCACAACAGGAACATGAGAAAATTTGGGGCCAGATAGCATGAGAGGCCAAAAATTAAAGGCCAGGAGCTGCAAGCTCTGCTGATCACACCTCTGGAAGGAGCTTGGGACAGGCTGGCCATCATCTACAACAAACTGTGATCTCAGCTTGTTGTGCTCCTGCTCTGTCTGTACAGATGGACACACACAGGCTCCATGCACATCCCACAAGGGAATCTCCCAAACAGGCACCAGCCCAGGGGACAGGGACCACGGGGTCTCTGCCACCATCACCTCTTGGGAAACTGAGGCACAAGAGCTCAGTCAGTGGAAAGCTGCTGCCTCACTAATCTGTGTCTGTCTGTCCAGCTGCCTGAGCACTGCTGAAGGCTCTGGCTCTATAATAATCTCATGCAGTGCAGGGTTACCAGTCAAAGTCACTGCTAATTTAATTATTGTCTTATTCCACCCCAAACTTACACTGCCAGTTAGTCTAAGCAGTGTGCAACATCCCAACCCAGAGCAGCTCTAAATCTCACTGCTTTGCTCTCAGGATCAACATCAAGTGAGGCACCTGCCACCAGAGACTGCTGCATCCAGCCCAGCATCCCTGGCTGTGTGACCCCCCCACGGCCCAGCAGCTGCACCCATGAAGAGGAAGTGCTCTTGCCCACCACCTCAGGGATTTGAGGGTGACAAAGCCAGATATGTGAGGATAGTCCTCAGAGAGGGTTACATACAGTTGATTTTGCTAATTCAAATTCCCTTTCCCTCATGTTTTTTTTTACCTTCATTCCATGGTTTTAACATCAGAATTCCATGCCCCAAAGGAAGGAGTGGAAAGCTCCCCTTGCACACCTTACACTGCCAAAACTCCCCTGAGATCAACCATGACCGTGAAGCACTGGGAGAGGCATTAAATCAGCAGCAGACACCCCACCAGTCTCCCCTCTCCCCACATCTACCTCCCCTCCCCTGGGCTGAATAGGGAGCATGAGAAACCAGGCTGGGCAGGGCCGGCCCCGTGCCCCTCGCTTTCTTTCAGGATCAGAGCATCTCTGGGGCCGCTTGTGTTCCCCCAGCTCCTCTCCCCCCGCAGCACCGGGAGCTGTAATCTGGAGATGGAGAAAAATGCACGAGTTGGGAGGGGGAGACAGGGACCGTCCCTTCCCGCTACCACCATCGCCAAAGCCCCAGATTCTTAGACCTGGAGGAGTCACCACCAAATTCCATTCAACTGACAGAAAAGAAATCAAATCCTTTTAAAGAGAGCCCACTTTCTCCGCAAGAATGCTCCCTCGGCCTTTTGTTGCAGGGCTTTGCTTGCTCCCAGCAGCTCAGAGGAAGCTGCTCCAATACATTAACCAGTTTAACTTGCTCGTGACCCCCTCTGCCCAGCGCACAATGAAACTCCTCGCCCGCTTTTCCCCCTGGCTCCTTTTCAGGAGCTAAATCCCCCGCTGTTCCCTGCTCGCTGCCTCTCTCACTCAACCTTTCTCAGGCCTCTGCTTCAGCCCCGGGAAAATAATGATGCTTTGCATTTGTATAGCCCCCGGCCCCGTGGGATCTCACAGTGCCCCGAACGGATCGAATCGTGTCCTCCCGCCCCGCCTGCAGTCCCCAGAGGTGGAGGGGGAAAGCGATGGAGGGTCTGAGGCCACGGAGGGCAGAGGGGGCTTGCAGCAGGACCTGGTGGTGCCAACGCTGGAGCACATCGGGGATGGGGACGTGGGGACGGTTCAGCATCAGGAGATGCATCATAGGCACTCATTGCAAGAGATTTGCGCGCTGGGCAGAGAGATGATGACTCCACTCTTCCAAAGCACTACCAGACCCTCTGCTACAAGGGCAGAAAGGTTTTCTGTTCCGAGGGTGGTTTAAAAAGCCGCGGTAAACGAAAAAGCGGAGCCCTTGCCCTGGCTCTGAATAGCGGAGCCGATCAGACAATGGGAAGTTAACCAAGCCCGGAACGGGAGCGCAGAGTTCTGCCGCGGGGCGCTGCCGTTTTCCTACCAGTAATTGATGCAAAGTCTCTTTTGTGCTCTCAGAAAATCCCAGAAAGAAAAAGCAGAGGGTGAGAGGCAGACCACGGGCAGAATCCAGCTCCTGGGCCGCCCTCCTCCGGCATCTCCCTCCCAAACCCGAGCTGCACGGTTGGAGCAGTGGCCGCACGTCGGGGCCGAACCCCGTTAAATACCCCCGACAATACGAGAGCGGCGGAGCCGGCGCCTGACAGAGATTTTAACCCCTGTCCGACGGAGCGCGTAAATCGCTCCGGGCAGACAATGCAGCTTTGCAGCTCGAGCGCGGCGTTTCTCTCGGATGACCCGAACACTTTATTACTGGGGGATTTATTAACCATTTTTAGCATCCCTGAGAACCTGGGAGCCTCTTAGGGACCACCTATTGAGTGCCGGGGTCAGCCTGCGAGCAGGGGCGATGCGAAGAGTTTAAACCAATTTAAACCGACCTAATACCGTGGTGTGGTTGAAAGGGAGATTCTGCCCCACGTGCAGCCCCAGCCCTGGGTTTGGTGCGCGGCTCAATCCAGCTATCTGCAGTAGAAAATCAGTCTGGAGTTTCAGTGAAATTAATCTGAAGTCGGAGTGATCATATTTTTGAGATCTGGGGGATTTGAGAAGAATGTTGTGTCTTGGAACCACCCCTGTGGAGTCAGGCACCCTGCAACCATAGCGAGCATCATCTCTCATCTCAGTAGGGGGAGTTATGGACTGTCCAAAATGGGATCCTTTTTGGGAGAAGGAGTGAGATGCCCCTCGCGGTCCAGCCTTGCCATCCCTTCTGCAGAGCAGCTGTGACAGAACCCATCTTCCCCGCCCCTTGTATTTATGGGGCACCCGAATTTGTCTGCTCCTAGAGTCACCCCTGTTAGGCTTTTTGTAGGCAAAAAAATTGTCTGAATGCCAGTGAGCCGGGCTCCAGACGTTCCTGGCACATCCTCCCCATGCCGACTTTCTGCCCCTCGGGTACCACCCTGTGCCCAGTGCGGGGTGAGCAGGGTGGCCGCTCACACCATCGTTCCCCGGGGGAGTCAGTGCCTCGCTGCCGACATCCACGTGGCAGGTGAGGCCCGAGCCAGGAGGAGAGGCGCCTGCAGAGGAAGTCTGTAGGGATGCGGCCAGCGGCCGGACAATCCCGGGGGAGCCTTGTTCTGGCAGGACAATGCTGCTGGAAGGAACAGCTTCCCCTCGCCGCGGGCCCGGGGCAGCCGGGCTGAGCCGAGCGGACCCGGGATGAGTTCCAGGCGGTGCTGGGAGGCTGGGACAGCCCTGGTGCCGGCAGTGGTGGCAGCACAGCGGCTCCTCGAGCCCCTGCATCTCTGGGGGCCGGCGCGCACAGAGCCCGGCGCACACAGAGCCCGCATTGTCACTTGTCCCGGCTGGGACCCCAACATCTGGCCACAGCGCGTGTCCCCAGCCAGCGCCGGGGCTGCGGGAGTGGCAGAGCAGCTGGTCGGGGGAAAAGTGCCTTTCCTCCCCCTTTGGCTCCTGCAGAAAGGGGCTCTTTCTTCATTCAGGGTTTTGCTGCTCGGGCTTTTCAGCTGCCTCTCGAGCCGCGGTTGCTGTGCCATCGGGTTGGACACAAAGGGCGCCCGAAAAAAAAGAAAAAAAAATGCAAATTGAGACTGGAAGGCTGGGCAGCAATAGCGGGAAGTGGGGAGTGTGGGATTCGGTTCCTGTGTTTGTACGGTCTAGCTGACTTTTTTTTTTTTCCTTTTATTATGGGAGGCTACTTTGGCAACCCAGGTCTGTCTCCAGATGTGGGCAATGCCCTGCAAAACCAAACCCCACAGTTTCCCTGAGCATTTCTAGCCTGGGATCATGGTTCAGGTGCTGACCAGGAGAATGCATAGCCTAAAATCAAGAGGAGGCAAATGCTGGGGCTTGCCTGAGGAAGCAGTTTCCCTGCTTCATCCTGCCTGGTATTATGGTATTGTTTATCCAGTGCCAGAGATGAATGGAGCACGTGACAGCAGGAAAAATGCAAGTTGGACAAGGTCCCTGCCCAAAAATGCAGCAGCCCCTGATTATGGCATTACATTGCAGCCCAGGCCCAAACCCAAATTCGCCTCCCTGTAGCAACACACTCCCTGGGAAAGAAAACCCCCAGGGCTCACTGCTTGCAGAGACAGAGGGTAAGGGGGAAAAGAGGCCCGGGAATTTGGCGCCAGGAAAATATCAAGTTGGTGGCGCATCCAGGACCAGATTTCAACCCAGTTTTCTCTTTCAGCCACCACTTCTCCCACTGTCTGCCTGGAAAAATGGTGCCTTATTTAACCAATGATTTTTATCATGATAAGTGATCACTGGGGGTGGGGGGAGAGGGCTGTTTGGTAACTATGTAACATTTATTTTCAGATATCCCAGCACTTTGGGACTCTCCATCAGCTTCAAAGCACGGTGCTATGCCCGGGATGAGGTTGGTCAAGTCTGGGAGCCTCTCCAGGTCTCCCCGAAGAAGGGATGAGAACAGACACTCCTGGCTCTCTGTCCCCAGATTTACCCACCAGAATGGAGCTTGGTGGAAGTGAGAGGAGTGCTGTGGTTTTTTTGGGGGTTGGTGTTTTGTTTTCAATGATGCTTTGCCTCAGAGGAGGCTGATGGGACAATGCCCAGAGTTTGGTTAGGCTGGTCAGCTTTCTGGAAACCTCTTGGACAGGGCTGTGAGAACATCTGTGTGGAGAGCTTTGGGGAAAGACAGCTCAGGAAGGGGAACGCACCCGCTGCTGCCGACAGAGCAGCGAACCGGGGACCGGGGGCTACAGGGGACCAGTGTCCCCACCGCCGGGTATCAAGGGAAAGGGAGGAGGAGGAGGAGGCAGCGCCGGCACCCTGCCCGCACCCAGCCGTGCGCTCCCGGCCGCGGGCACGGAGCTGCGCAGGGCAGAGCCGGGGCCGGGACGCGCGTAGGGGCTGGCGGGGTCGGGGGGCGCGGGCGGGCCGCGGGCAGGGCCGGGCGGTGCCCACGCCCCGCGTGGGGCGGCCCCGAGTCCGTCCCTCCCGGGCGGGGCGGGCGCGCTTTAAAGGCGGCGGCGCGGCGGGGGCCGGCGGTGGCGGCGGCGCGGAGCGGAGGAAGGAAAGGAAGGATGCTGAAGAGCTGCGGGAGGAAGCTGCTCCTGTCCCTCGTGGGCTCCATGTTCACCTGCCTGCTGGTGCTCATGGTGGAGCCGCCGGGGCGGCCGGGGCTGGCCCGGGGGAGGCCGGCGGGGCGCAGCGGGCGCTGCAGAGCCTGGGGGCGGCGGCGGCCGTGGCCCCCGGCGGCGCAGGGGCCGCCCGGGCTCCGCAGCTTCGCCGATTACTTCGGGCGGCTGAGCCGAGCGCGGCGGGAGCTGCCCCCGGCCCCGCCGAGCCCCCCGCGGCCGCCGGCCGAGGACATCTCCCCCCGCGATGTCTTCATCGCCGTCAAAACCACCAAGAAGTTTCACAAGGCGCGGCTAGAGCTGCTGCTCGACACCTGGATCTCCCGCAACCGCGACATGGTAAGGGATGGGGACAGGGATGCAGACGGGGCTGGTCCCCACCGCTGGCCGGGATGGAGCGGCTCGGGACGGGCTGGAGCCCTCTCTTCTCTGCCGCGGACCCGGCCCTTCGTTCTGTGGGATCCAGGTTCTGCTGTGACCCAGTAAATACCACCTCCCCTTCCCTTTTCCCCCATATCGCTGAGCCGGGTGGTATTCGGAGGCTGGCTGGGCTGTTCTGCAGCCAGTTGTGCTTTCTGAGGGTGAAAGGCAGCGTTGCAGGGTGAGTGATGGAGAGAGTCCGACCTTGGCTCCCCACACTCAGAAGCCTCCCCAAACTCTGCTCTGGGGTCCTTTCCGCTGAGCACCTCCCATTGCAGAGCTGCTCTGAGCTTTCCGCTGTGAAACAGGCACGGTGTAGAGGTGCAGCCCAGCCCGAGGGTGCCCAGCTCGGCTCAGGCCCCTGCAGTTGTGCTGCTCAAAGGACGCCCAGTTTATCAGCCCAGGGCTGGGAGAGTGCCGGGACAGCTGAAGCTCTCGGTCTCCTTGCAAAAGACTGGGCAGGACTGGAGTGACTGGGAGCTCTTGTGGATCTGCACTGGCTCACCCACACCGGGGCAGTTCCAGCGAGTCTGGTTCCTGACTTTACTGATGTCCTGATGCCCTGCCCAGAGTCCTGGCAGTCTCTTACTCTGTCCTTCAAGTATTGAAGCAAAATTCAAAAGGAAAAAAAAAAAAAGAAGGCTGTTTCCTTAGGAAATGTGCTTTGCCATTTGCTTTTAAGACACTTTTTCTACCCTTAGACAGCTTCCCAGAAGTAAGTTATGTCTGGTCCTAACCTTTTCTTCCTACTGTCTTCACGTGTTTCCTCCTGGCCTGGAACTCAGTTTCTTGCTTGGAAATCTGGAGTGGCTGAGGGTGGAGGCCATGGGGGAAGGATCGACCTGCCCCTGCCCTCCTCACCCGAGTCTGGGGGACCTTGTGGGGTCTTGGCTCCTGCACTGCACCCCAAGAATTATCTTGCTACTTCTTTTTCCCTGTGAATTGTGGTCCTTTTTTTTTTTTTTTTTTGCTCAGATTTCCTGGGCTTGGCAGTCGATCTGCCACTTCTCCTTGGTCCAGTTATTTAATGGAAACCTCTTTTATGCTCTGCTGTCACTGCGAGGGGGTGGTGAGTGGTGGTGGAGTGAAACGCTCTTTGAGCACCTACAGATGATCCTGGGAATGGCTGCTCTTTTTTTTTCTCCTCCCTCTTGTGAGCTCCGGCTTTCTTCTAGGTTTTTCTTTTTTTTTTTTTTTTTTTTTTGTTGTGCTTCGTTTGTCCGTTTGGATTCCCAGAGCCCCAAGGCTCGGCTCTCACGCTGTCCCCCTGGGCAAGCTAACAAAGCCCCTTTTCTCCTGGCGCAGAGAAAAGGCTTCGCAGCCTCTTGTGTGGCACTTTCCATGGGAACGAGGGAGCCGGAGCCGGCCGTGTCCAGGTCAGGTTGCCTAGAGATGAGGGCCATGAAGCCAGGGGGGCCGCAGCCCGGCGAGGTGCCTGCCTGACAAGCCAAGCCGCTGAGTGACGGCTCTTGTACAGCACTTGAGGACAAGGAGCTGCCGAGAGAGCTGGAGGCAGCAGCAACCCCTGCGGAGCAGAGCAGGGCTGTGGGGATGCGAGGCAGAGGGGATGAACCCGCGCTGCTCCCACACCCACCCAGCCACTGTCTCTGGGAAGCTCTGAGGCACCCAGGGCTTCCCCAAACTTAGCATCAGCTTGGGGATTTTTGCCTGCAGAGTGTGGGGTTGGTGCTATGGAACTCTTCTCTCTTGCTTCCCTGCAGTTCCTGCATCTCTTCCTTGCCTGGCCCCTGGTTTCCATCCCAGGAAGGTGATTTGGTGGCAGTGGGGCACTGCCTTTGCTCAAACGTCTCTCTTGGTCTGAGTCAGGCCTGTCTCTGCTCATCCTCTCTCTCTCTGGTTTCACTAACGGTGCTCAGGCATGTGAGCTGCCTCACCAGCGTGGGAAGCTCCTGCCCAAGGCTGACAATCTCCCTCTCCTGATGCTGCCTCTCTCCTGATCTCCTCTCTCTCAAGCCCCAGCCTCCCTCTGGCTGTTCATTAGCCAGGCAGGAGGGATGCAGACACTGCCGAGAAGGGGTTAAATGCAGCAGGTAGCTCCTGCCTGGACCCTGGCAGATAGGGGGAACAGCCATTGTGTCCTTCCTTGGCTGTTCTTTGTTCTGCCCACAATAGTCCCTGTTTCCTGCCCTCTGTCACCTCCAAGACACTGCAAAGGGCACCCCCTTCTCCTTCCTGCCTCCCTGCACAGGGAGAGCACATCCCTATTCTCTTCTAAATCTCCTCTTTGGGTTGCACAATCCAGGCCAGACAAGCTGATTTTGGAGGAGAGTTATGGGTTTTCCCCTCCTCGCTTTGGGGAGAGTTTCCAGCTGTGTCAGTATCCTTAGGATGCTGGAGCGCGGGCTGAAGAAACTTTGCATTTGAAAGGAAAGGGGGGTGGAGGAAATGGCCATTAAACAGAAATCCTGGACAGGAGCAAGTCCAAATCTTGCCGAGTCGGGTGATTTGCAGCGGCAGAGCTGCCAAGGACACCTCTGCTGCCCCTGGGGTTACCCTGGAGGCGGCTGGGTGTCCCTGGGGCACCCCAAGGCACGCAGGCAGCTCGGCACACGCCTCGCAGCCCGCGGGGCTCCAGCCCGGGCCGCCGGCCCGGCAGCGTGGGATCCGCTGGCTGCTCCCGCCCGGCGGCGCCGTAATTGCAGCCTTTGAAAAATTCCTGCTCTCGGGGCAAAGGCAGCGGGTTCGCCTTCCAAAGAACACGCTCCGCTGATGGCGGCTCCCAGATTTCTCTAGCACCTTGGCCAGGGTCCCCACCCACATGCTGGAGTGTGCTGGCATGCGAGTCTCACTCGCACTCCCTCCGGAGCAGGGACCGCTCATCCCAAAGCGGCTCCGCGGCGCAGCTGCCTCCCCCCGGCCCTGGGCCGTGTGCCAGGGCCTGCTGAGCACTGCTGAACCCGGGCCGTGTGTGAGGGTCCCTCCCTGCTGCCCCCGGGGCACCCTCTGTGGGTTTAAGGGGTGGGGGCCCCTTAATTGCCGGTCCCAAACGATGCTGCTGTCCTTGCCCATAAAAGCCCTGGAGCCGGTGAGCGGCGCGTGGAGCACCAGGCGGGAGGGTGGGGGACCCTTGCCACACAATGAGCTCATTGTTTGTGAGGAGGTTATTAAAAAATTATAGCATTTAAAATTACAGTGGAGGATTCTTCCTCTTGCTGGAAGGAGCAGGGGGAGGAAGGGCCCGCGGCCCTGCAAGCCCCTTCCCCGTCCCTGGGATCCTCTGCCAGCACAGACCTGCCCCGGGTCCTGGGGAAAGCCACCACCAGGGATTGGGGCTGCTGCCATCGTGGCATGCTGCCATGGCTGGGACATTGCCATCACACTGCTCCCCACTTGTTGGATAGAGGTGGGGATTTCCCCCCTAAACCCCGAGACTGGAGGGAAAAGAACAATATTTGCTGTGGGGGACACAAAGCTGGGCAGCTCTGGCAGCATCTTGACCTGCTCTAGAGCCCCTCACCCCCCCAACCAGCACTTCTTTGCTGCCTCCTTCCCTCTGCACCCGAGTGGGGTGGCTGTGGAAAGGGTTCTGGAGTGCTCCTTCCTCTCCCAGCATGGGGAAGTGAGACGTGGCACGGGGTCAGGGTTTGTGCACTGCAGGGTCTCGGGGTGCCTGCCTGGCCGAGGTTCCCCTTTTGGTGGGTGTGCTGGTGGCAGGCATGGGCTATGCTGAGAGTGTCACCCTGGGAAATCACAGAGCCACTCGGCCAGGCAGCACAGAGAGCCCACAATGACCCTGGGGTGGCCCTGGCTGGTGAGGCTCCTTGTGCAGCACCCAGCCAAGAGCTCCACCAGCGGAGGGGAAATGAGTCACCCTGAAAGGAGAAATGAAGGGGACAAAAAAAAAAAAAAAAAAAAAAAAAAAAAAAAAAAAAAAAAGCCCTCAGCAAGGGCGAGGAGGAGGAGGCAGTGGGGGCTGCCGCCCTGCCTGGCTCCTGGGGCTGACCCCGTTCTGGCCGCGGGGATCCCGGGTGCCGCTCAGTCCCGGCCGCGGGGCTGAGCATTGTGCGGGGCTGCGAGCAGCGCTGGCAGCTATTGTTCGGGAGGGATTTGGCATCCTGTGTTTCTTGAAGCTGCAGTTCTGAGAACAATGAGGTTTCCTGCAGGGGTTGAGGTGGGGGGGAGGGCAGCGAGCCCTTCCTTTCTTGCACCCTGCAGGAAAAGTTACTGCGGGGGGGTCCAAGAGGTCCCTGCACCCCTCGGTGCTGAGGCTGGCACTGGGGCCAAGAGGGACAGAAGTGGGTGTAAGGCTGGGTGTGCCCTCTGGCCCTGCTGGGTCTGGGGGTGGTGGTTTATAGGTGACAGCTCACGGATGCTGGCTGCAGTGTCCATCTGCACCACTATAAAGTGGACACTGCCCTCAAGTCTGGCATCCCACATGGGAGATGTCAAAGGTGGATTCATGTTTTTTATTTGTTCTTATCCTTTCCTGGCCTGTCCCCTCCCAGGCTTGGCTGTCACCTCTGCTCCTCTCCCCTTGCAGCCCCAGGTGAAGGGCCATGCCGGCAGGGTGCATCTCCCCCTCAGGAAACACAAATTAATTACAAAATTAGTTTTAAAAATGAAGCCTTTAATTGTTTCCCTTTTAATTGAATGTCATGGTGAGATTGAGAGGGATGTGGGAAACCTGTGAGGCCCCAATAGGTGCCTGTATGGAGTGACTTGCAGCTGTGTGCCCCTGTCCCAGTCCCTGAGGTGCCACCTGGTCCACCTGCACCAGGAATATCACAGGGATGTGTGTGGGGAGAGGCCGAGGGGAGATGCCTTGGTGGGATGAAACGTTTGAGTGCAGGCGAGTAATAAACAATTGTCCCTGTGCTCTATTTATAGCAGCTAAGTGCAGGATTAGTTGTGGGGTTATTTTTGGAGCAGCTGAAGGCAGTTGCTGGACGGCACTTCTGAGCTAATCAAGCAAACATTTTCTGTCTCGCCTGTTGCAGGCTGTGTGTTCCCTGGCCCCTCCAGCAAGGCTGGAACCTGGGCTGGAGTGCCAACCCCCCTGTGAGATGGGGTTGTCTCAGGCATTCTTGGATGCTGTCCTGCTGCCCTGGTTCAGTTTGTACCCCAAGCAGTTGCCTGACCCCTCCCTGAGCACCCGGGGGAAAGGGGGACCAGCAGCTGTATCCCGAGTTGGTTGGATACAGGGGTGATACCCCTCCTCTGCACAGCACTTGTGCCACCCCAGCAGTGATGTGTCCATGGAGACACAGCAACCAGGGGCATCCTTGGCCCTGCAGCTGATGTGTCCCTGCCCCCCAGCTGTCCCCCCTCACCAGCCCTTCCCCATCCCCTTTGCTCAGAGCCTTCCTGACCTCTGTCCCTCCCCACAAGCCAGGCTGCATGGCAGGCTATGCATTTGTGAGAACTTGCCTTTTCACGTCCTCCATCATTTTTTCCCCTCCCCATTT
Organism: Muscicapa striata striata; assembly: GCA_030060385.1. Lineage (NCBI taxonomy): Eukaryota > Metazoa > Chordata > Aves > Passeriformes > Muscicapidae > Muscicapa > Muscicapa striata. The sequence goes on along the minus strand of JAREIS010000126.1, from coordinate 4,633,272 downwards.
TTTCTTTTCTCCTTTTCAAGCCCCAAAGGTCACTTGTAGCCCCGTCCCCTCCCATTGAGGCTCGCTGCATTCTGGGCTCTCCCCACCAGCCCTGGCTGGGGACCTGAGCAAACAGGGCTGGGTTAACCAGTGCAGCTGTATGCTAATGCCTGCTGCCCGCTTAACTCTCCTCGCTGAGTAAAGTCAACCCCACTATTGTACCCAGCTCCTCAAACAAGCCACAAAACCCCAGCGCGTTCCCGGGGCCGGCTGCGGGGTGGCACCCAATTTCCAGCTCACTTGTAATTCATCATCCCCAGCGCTCCATCGTCCCCCCTCTGCTGCCTCCTGCCTTCCCCCCCAGCCCTTTTGTCTTTCTTCCTTTGCCCTTTTGTGCACGTCTGGTTTTTAATAGCGCTTGGCAGCTGGTTGTGGTTTCTCTCCTCCAGCTTTGTTTGCTGCCCGCTGATTGATGGCGATGCCTTTCCCACCCCCTGCTCTCTCCTCCTGCTTCTTGTCCTTCCCCAAATCCCAGGCCTGGAGCAGCCCCTCCAGTCCTCCTCCCTGGGTGACATATGCCAGGAATTAGCTGTGTAAATAGAGGAGTGCAGCCGGGCAGGCAGCTCGGGCCCGGGGAGGAGGTCGGGTGCTGCCTGGCACCGGGGGACTGTGCTGGGATGGGGCGGCGGGGAACCATCCCCTCCTGGGGGCTGGCAAGGGGCACTCACTGGCACGGTCTCAGCCCCCTTGGGTAGGACACAGGAGCAGAGAGGAGTCACGGAGGGGTTGTGCAAGTGGCCAAGGACAGCCACGTGCTGTTGACACAGGTGGGGAGGCGGCTGGAGCCGGCGCCACGGGCAAACACACCTGCCCGGGCGGCTGCTGCGGCAGCCCCGGCCACGCGCCGGCTCCAGCCTGAAATCCCTGCTCAGATCAGGCCGCGCTCTGCACCTGCTCCCCTCCATGCCCCTGCCTCCCCTGTGCTGGGGACAGCCCCTGTGGCCCCCAAAATCTCCCTGCCAGCTGCTGCCCCATGCAAAAGGCAAGAGGATGGGGATGCCCTGTGTGGGGGCTGGGGTTTGCTCCCTTCCCTTCTGGTCTGAAGGGGTGTGTGGTGTGGGTGCCCGGCTCTCCAGTGCCACCTGGGGCTTTGACAAGGGGGACAAAGTCACCACCAGCCTCCTGGAGGAGCTGATCCCAGGTGCTGCCCAGGGGTGCTGTGTCATACCCAGAGCCACACAGTCTCAGCTCCTCAGTCCTCAGAGGTGCCTCGTCTTCTCTTTCAGACCTTCATCTTCACTGACGGGGAGGATGAGGAGCTGAAGAAGCAAGCACGTGAGTCTGTGGCTCTTGTCCCTTTGTGTGTGTGACCCAGTCAGGTCCTCTAAAAAAATCCCACCTGTGGACCATGGTTGGCATGGGGCCTGTCCTGGAAACTCTGAAAAAGCCCTCACCACAGGAACCTGGGTTGAGAATAATACAGTTTGTTTCAGTGATAGTGCTTAAAGCACCCTCTGCCCTGGAGCCCCATCTGGGGTCAGGTTTATTTCCCAGTCAGCCCAGCCCATCCCCTGCATGATGCTGCTGGGGATCACAGTAACAGGGGGGTGCCTTTGCATCACTTTGTCCCTGGGGTGAGCTGGGATTGATGGCAATGTGGACAGGGTTTCATGGGAGAATTTTCCAGGCTGGAGTCAGTGTGGTCTATTCTCCCCATGCAAATTACTCCTTTTCAGGCTGGGAAGAGAATGCCTTTGAGCTGGGCAAGCAAAATAGGGCAGGATTTTTGCTGCCATGTCCTGGAGAAGCTCAGGGCTCACTGAACACCCCTTCACCTCCAGGGTGGCTGGTGCACCCTGGGCACGGTGATGTGGGGTGGCATCATGTTTAAAACATGGATAGTGTTGATCTATGATGCATCCACATTCCTTATTCATCCCTTCCCTCCTCTCACATGGACACAAAAGACATCCCCCCAAAATTGACCATTTGCCCAAAACAACATAGCATGTGGGTCACTGAGCATCAGGATCATCCATGAGTTTCCATCCCCCTGGCACACCTGGGACATGGGTGGTGAAATGTCACTGTTTGAGTGCGTGGGGAGGCATGGGGTGTACCAGTGCTGGGTTTTCACCCCTCTTTTTTCCCTACAGGAAATGTCATCAACACCAACTGCTCGGCTGCCCACAGCCGCCAGGCCCTGTCCTGCAAGATGGCCGTGGAGTATGACAAGTTCATCGAGTCTGGCAGAAAGTAAGCAGTGCCCAGCATGGCTGAAGGGGGGCAGGATGGTGCAAACAGAGACCATTTGTGTTTTTGGGGTTGTATCTCAGTGTGGGGACTGGGGAGTGCCCTGGCTGGGTGTGACACTGCTGTCACTGCAGGTGGTTCTGCCATGTGGACGATGACAACTACGTGAACGTGCGGATGCTGGTGAAGCTGCTCTCCAGCTACCCCCACACCCAGGACATCTACATCGGGAAGCCCAGCCTGGACCGGCCCATCCAGGCTACAGAGAGGATCAGCGAGAACAAAATGGTGAGTGTGGGCAGAGTTTGGGGCTGGTTTAATTTGGGCTGGGTGGAGAAGGAGCTGTTGTCTCACTGCATTGGTTCCCCCTCTTGCAGCATCCTGTGCATTTCTGGTTTGCCACGGGTGGAGCAGGGTTCTGTATCAGCCGGGGGCTGGCACTGAAGATGAGCCCTTGGGCCAGGTAAGAGCACTGCTTTCCCATGGGGACTCCTCATGGTCCCCAGGGCACAGAGAGGTGACATTTTTGGGGATAGGTGCTGGACCCTGTCCTACAACATTTCTCTCTTTGCCTTTCTGGGGGTGTCTGCAGGGAGCTTGGAAACAAGCGGGGAAGGGCTTCAGTTCCCCCAAACTAACCAGAGCTGGGCACCCACTGGCCAACCCCAGAGTGCTGCAGGGTGCCCACATCCCCTGGGCTTTGCTCCTCTGCAGCCCCTCTCTGTCTCCCCGCAGTGGGGGCCACTTCATGAGCACTGCAGAGAAGATCCGCCTGCCCGACGACTGCACCATCGGCTACATCATCGAGTCCGTGCTGGGCGTGAAGCTCATCCGCAGCAACCTCTTCCACTCCCACCTGGAGAACCTCCACCAGGTGCCCAAGTCGGAGATCCACAAACAGGTACCCCAAGTTGTCACCTAAAAATTGGGCATCACGGCTAAGATATTGATTGGCATGTGACCAAAGCAGCAGAGGGGAAAAGCCCCTGTGGGATGATGCAAAGTGTCACTGAAGGCTTTGGGAAATGGGGTGAATTTTGCAGCTCCCCTTTCCTCTGCTTGATCCTTATGGCCACGTTGGCCACTTCAGCCCTCTGTGCTTGCCCCCCAGGTGACACTGAGCTATGGCATGTTCGAGAACAAGCGCAACTCCATCCACATGAAGGGAGCCTTCTCTGTTGAGGAGGACCCATCCAGGTGAGAGGGGGTCCCTGTCCCCCCTCAAAGCGGGCTGCGGCGGGGCCGCCACCGTCCCGTGCTCAGCTCTGCTGCTCTCCTCCGCAGGTTCCGCTCCGTGCACTGCCTGCTGTACCCCGACACGCCGTGGTGCCCCACCAACATGGTTTACTAGGAGGGGCACGTGCCCTCCAGCCTCGTCCCGAGTCTCCCCGGTATCCGACGGGCGTGCGGGACCTGCGTGCGGGTGTGTCGGTCCGGCCTCGCCGCCAGGCGGGCGGATGGACGGACGGACGGACGGACGTCGTTGCTGTGGTATTGCACAGTGTGTGTGTACTGAAGGCTGCTGTGCGGCCCCCTGAGCCCTGCCCTGCCTGCTGCGGCCGGGATGGTGGAGAGGGACGGGAACTGAGCACTTACCCACTGGGCACCCCGCAGCTGGCAGCCCCACGCCATGCGTGGGGAGCAGCACAGCGCGGGGCCCTGCCCCACCCCGGCCTTGCTTCTCCTTCTTTTTTTTTTTTTTTTTTTTCTTTCAAATGTTAAGGTTTTTTTGGTGTGTTCTTCTTCCCTTCTTTGCATCTCCCCCAACCCGCTACCATAACCCCTCACCCACCCCATCCTGTCTTCCAGTCCCAAAATCTCAGCAGCGAAGCTCTGGCTCCCAGCTGGGATGAGGGGTCCCTGTGAGTTCTGCTCCCTGGCTTGGCAGGCAGAGGTGGGCAGGGGATGCTTGTGGCCATGGCAAGGGCTCCTCCAGGGTCCTGCAAAGCTGCTGGGTGCTTGACAGCCTCACTGGAGAGAGAGACAGTGGGGACAGAGCTGGTGTTGGTGTTAACTCCATTTCCCAGAGCTCCCCCCACGTGGGTGAAGTGTTGCGGGCAGCATCGGTGGGTGAACCATTTATAGATTGGTGTAAAGACTTTCTATAAATACAGGGGTGGGAGGAGGGCTTTTCCAGGGCTGCTGCAGTGGGGTGGGCACTGTGTTTGTCCAGGGTCTCCCTCCAGCTCAGGCAGCCCTGCAGCTCTGCAAAGGAACCCCTCAAGCTCTGCCTGGGGGCTGTGTGCCTGTCCCCTGCCGGCAGAGCATCCTCCAGCCTTGCCCTGGCCGTGGGTGCTGCCCAGCTGGGCACCTGCCACAGGCAGGCAGCATCTCCCAACCCTCCCACTGTGCTCTCCCTGATGGAGAGGAGTTTAACCAGGGAGGGAGAGGGACCTTGCATCCTCTGAGAGCTGCCCTGCCTGCCAACACCACCCCTCTCTCTGCCCCTGGTCCGAGCCAGAGCTGAACATTTCCAACTTGAAGCTGAGTGAAAATAGCCCATAATGGGTGTGTTGTAAATATGTTATTGAGCCAGTATTTTTTTTACTGTGCCTTTTTTTTTTAAAAAAAAAAACACATTGAGAAATATGTAGATTTTAAAATGCTTTTTATACATTTTCTGTGGATCAGAAAAAGAAAAATCCCCAACCTTTGATAATCTGTTTAAGAAAGAAAAAAAAAAAAAAATTGCGATGCCTTGTAACTATCACTTACCTTAATTTATATGTTCCAGTATCTGGAATGTCACTCTGTGCTATTTGTAACTAGGATGTGTTTAAAGCAATAGGTGTGGGAAGGGGAACCAGCATGGACAGTGTGTTCTCAGGGACCTGAACCCGATCGCTGCCGCGGGGTTCCCGTGGGAGCGGTCACCAATAAAGCGGCTTTTTTGCTGACCACAGTCACCTGGTCCTGGCCTCCGGCGTCTCTTTATGGACGTGCTGCTCCCAACACCCCTTGATCCCCCGCAGATGTTCTCACCTCTGGCCGAGCTCTCAGGGATGCCCTGAGGAGGGGCTGTGCCTCCATCCCTGTTTTCCCACGGGTACCGGGATCCTGCTGGCCATTTGCATCCCAGGGTGTGAGGGTCCTCTCCTCCTTCCCCTTCCCAAAAGGCTCGGGCGGGTTTTTCCCAGGCTCGGGGGTGGGAGGGAGGCGGTGGGGATGAGGTGAGAGCCGGTTGTTAGCAGGGTGTTGTTAACAGCCGGCGGCCAGGCGTGTGCGTGGGAAGGTTGGGGGCTGCGGGGGAGGAGCCCCTTCCCTCCCAGCCCTCCCCTCCCCTCTCCACCACAGTTTCAGCCAGCACTGAGCATCCACCTGCCAGAAACAAGCCCCAGCTTCCATGGGCTGTGGCCATAGCCTAAGATCTGCCCCTCCACACTCCCCAAACCAGTCCTGTTTGTGCCACTGGTACCAGCTTCCACCTGTGCCATCCCCTCCTCCCCTTTCCTCCAGAGCCAGCACCCTTTTTTTTTTTTTTTTTTTTTTCTTTTCAAGGTACACTTACTTACTTCACAGTTTCACTTGAATCTCTGGGTTATCAAGGGTTGGCCCTGCTAAAAATACAGCCTGGCAGGAAGTCGGCGTGTGCTGAAGCAGCCACCCCTCCTCCCAGCGCCTGCTCACCCTTCAGCCAGCCACAAAAATCAAAAACCCCCAACCTCTGCAGCCCTTGGCGAGCTGGGGCTCTGCCTGAGTGTGTCACCTCAGAGCAGCAGCAATGCCCTGACCCAGCCACCCCAAAAAGTGCCCTGGAGGAAGGGTGGATGGATGGATGGATGGATGGATGGATGGATGGATGGATGGATGGATGGATGGATGGACAGCAGTGCTGCCTTCCCCCAGCTGCCCAGGGCAGGGAGGGTGTGCTGGGTGCAGGATCTGGTGCCCCTCAGCCCTCCCCTGGTGCAGGGTCAGGGAAGGGACCTGCGTCAGGCACAGGAAGCTGTGACACTGAGCCCTGTCTGCTCCCCCACCAGTTTTCCTATTGCTCACAGGCTGTGGTTTCGGCAGCGTGGGCACTTCCCAGCAGCAGTGCTGTCACCCTCAGCCAGCCTGACCCTCCCCTGCACCCCAGACAGCACAGGGAGATGGGGGATGAGTGCCCATTGAGGCACTGGGCTGTGGCTTGGGGTTGGGATGCTGCTGCAAGGAACAGGAGCTCCTGGCAGGGGTAAAGGGTGGGGGCATGCTGGGCATGGTGCAACTTCCAAATGGGCCTTAAAAAGTAAAATAAATACAAATTTTAAAATAAAGTTATAAAATAAAAAATAAAATAAAATAAAATAAAATAAAATAAAATACCCCTCTGAGCCTTCAGGAGCGGGGGCAGGCAGTTCACCAGCCTTCCAGTTTGTCTCCCACCAGACTCCCAGCCTCTCCCTCCTCCTTTCCCTACTCGTGGGCTGAAAAGTAAATAAATACAGGCATTAATAAACAAAAGGAAAACAAAAGCAAAGCCTGCTGCTCTCGCATACTTGGCAGACTGCACAGGCCAGGCTGCTTTCATCTGCACCCCGGCGCTGGTGCGGGACGTCCTGTTTACTCTCGCCTGCTCCAGGCAGCTGATAAGGCAGCTGTACCTTTTGGAGAGTCTGGTGTGTGGGGATGGGGTGGGGACAAGCCCAGCTTGCTGGGGACACTGGCACTATGGAGGGACCTCTGCTGTTGACAGCACTGTGCCCAAGGGATGCTCCAGCACTGTGCCTGGCCAAAGGCTTTCCCCATCTCTGGGTGGTTGCAACATCAAGGGCAGAGAGTAACACAGTGATTTAGTCCTTTTTGCTGTATCCCACCTCTTTTTTTTTTTTTTTTTTTCTGTTTAATTTGCAATTGGGTCACTTGCAGTCCCAGACTCCATGTGAGTCACTGTGTTCCCAGCCTGGCTGTGGGGACTTTCAGCAGGGAACGTGCAAGGCGATGGGACAAACACCCATCGTGGTACTGACGGCAGCGAGAGGCACTTGAGGCTTGGGGTGGGAGGGCAGTGTTGGGAGACAACAAAACTTGTGTGTATTGGCTCCAAGAGCCACTTCCAGCTGCTTTGGCCCAGAAAACTGGAGTATTTGTGGGAAAGGAACATAAAAGGATCCGAATCCTAGGGCCTGAGTGGTGCATGCAGCTGCAGCTTTGGGAGTCGCCTGTCCCAGTGCTGGGTGGGAGAGTGCTGGGACCCCCATGGGGTCATGATCTACATCCCACCACCTCTGTGCAGCTGGAGGTGACTTAATCCACCACCAGCACTGTCTGCTTTGGAGTGAGGGGCTGCAGAGCCCTGCAGCAGAGAGTGATGGCTGTAGGATGGCTGAGACTCAGCACTGGGATGTGCAGAGTAGCTGTCAACCACTGCCCCTTTATTTTTTTCACTCTTCTACTATTTCCCACCCCTGCATAACATGCAGGTGGTTAAAATAAATAACCCAAAAGCCCTACAAAGTTTATTTTTCCCTTCCTGACTTTTAAGACCAGCCTTGAATCTATCAAAACCAATCCCCCTTGCCCCAGAGCTCCCAGCAAATGCTGTTTCTGGTCTGCCTCAGCTGCCCAGTGGGGCCAGTTCTGCTGCTGTAGCCATTTGGCAAGCCAAGAGTGGAGGAGGAGATAAATTGAGCATCTTAAAAGCATCTGGAAACACTTCCCACGGCACTGCCAGATGAGATCTGCAAAGCCACAGCATCAGTGAACAGCCCTGCTCCCAGCCCCTCCTTCCTCCTCCTCAGTGCATGTGTCCCCCTTCAGCCCCCACCAAACCACGGTGGTTTCACCAGGGAAACAGTGCTGGGTTTGTGCTTGTCCAGGCTGAGGACAGGGAAAAAGGACACAGCAAAGCAGTGTCACCACCGTGCCAGCACTGGGTGATGCTCCAGCCATGTCTCACCAGCCTGGTGAGCCCCCCTTTTAGGGTGGGCTGTTGAGTTAGAAAGCCTTTAGGGAGCAGGGGGGCATTCTGGCTCCCTGATGAGCAACCCATGCACAGGCCCCAGAGCTGATGTGTTTGGAACAGATCGTGAGTGGCCGGGTGATTTATGGGGTGCCAGCGCCAGGTTCCGTGAGGTTTGCCTGGTGGAAGAGGAAACGGGTGGGAGAAGCAGCAGCATCTGCAGCACCTCGCAGTGAGCAGGGAGCTGTGCTTCCTCCCACGTCCCTCCACGGACTGGGAGGGATTAAAAAATCCCTGAGCAGGGATTTTTTGCTGGGGTCATGGTGAGAAACACCGCCTGGTCCAGGCAAAGCTTTCTTTGCCTGCAGAGCCGAGGCAAACAGTCCCAGCAGCAAAGGAGACACCAGCTGCAGGAGGAAAAGTCCTCATCCCCTCTCTGCCACGCAGCAAGTGTCACCAAGGCACAGCAGTGTCACCGGCTGCTTCACCACAGCCAGGCCACCCTCTGTCCCTGCCTGGCCACTCCCAGACGAGCCGGGAGATGCTGGAGTGCTGGGACCAGCCGAGCTGGTGCAGGCTGGGCTGGAGACACGGGGCGAGGAGCAGCCCTGGCTGGAGCATTCCTCTGCTCACAAACCCTCCCGAGTGCCAAGCGCGGGGCTCCAGCATCCCCGTGTGGTCAGACCGATCCGAGTCTCCCTGTCGGGGTTTTCTTTCCAGAGGATGAGCCAGCGGACACTCAGCTCTGTGCAAGGAGAGGACACGATCTCCTGAAGGAGATGGGGTCATTCCTCAGCATGAGGGCCCTTCAGGAGGGGTTAGAGAAGATGAGTTGCAATTTCAGCTGCTCGCTGCCTTCCTGGTCTCATGGAGAGGGCAAAACTCCACGGGACCCTCCCAAAGAACCACAAACCCAGCTCTTAAATGCACCCGATGGAAGGAGCAGGGCAGTGCAGGCTGCAGCATCAGCAGCAGGTGCTGCCTGCACAGTGCCACGTTCAGCAGAAAACACAACCCGTAGTTTGGGCCATTTCTCACCCCAGGAGGTGACAGCAGATGGGGACAATCCGTCAGTAACAGTGTCCCACAGCCACCAGCTCTGTCCGATGGTTTTCCATCCGCCAACCCACGGGAGCCCCGGAGGCACCGCTCGTGTAAGCACAGCTCAGCACAGCACAGAACAAACACGTTTAAAGCATCTCCCCGGGGCACCCCTCCCTGCCTTATCTCGGAGCACTGAGATCTAAGGGACCACTACTGAAGGCTGATCTGAAGGCGAGGTTTTTTTAAACACATACTTCACCCTTCCCTCTGTTTTCCCCAAGCCCTGAATGGCTCAGGGAAGAGCTCTGCCCTGCTCTCACTGGGACTGGGAGCAGTGCAGAGGGGGAGCAGAGCTGCAGCTCCTGGGAGAACACTGGGAGAGGTCACCAGGAAGGTGGCCTTTGCATGTTCCCATCCCTGGTGGAGTCCATAAACCTGGTAAAATATTTACACCGATGACTCTGACTTAGGCTTTATTTTCCTTCACGCCATGAGATTCTTTTCACTGCTTCAAGCCTTTTTTAGAGCTTTAGTGAGCAGATTTAATCATCTCAGGTCAAGGATGAAGATGGAAAATGTGGGCTCCTCCTTTAGATGGGAATAAAAAAAAGAAGGAGGAGACACATCTGTCAATTATTAGTGAAGAGAGGAAAACTGGTGTCTGTTGAGATTCACAGCCACGAGGGATAAGTCACAACAAGGAGCCCTCTGTGGTTCTGAACTGGACTCGTGGGCAGGACTTGAGAGCAGAGGTGTGGTTTCAGCCATACTCACAGCGCTTAAAAAAAACCATAACATTACAAAGACAGAGTTGAATTATTGCTTATTCCCACACCTAGGAAGGGAGGGGCTGAGGTCAGGGCAAGAATAGCACAGGATGGGGGCAGGAGCCCAGCGCCTCCTTTGACTGGCAGGATCTGGCAGAAAACAGATCAGGAAAATTAGAGGAAGGTAAAGGTTTCAGTTCACTACGTGATAGTGATGTGGTGGTGGGCCTGTGATCAGAGAACTGCACAAACAGAACTCAAAAGAAACCCACGATACCCTGGGGCAGCACTGAGCAAGGTGAGCCCATGCTGAGTTTCATCTTCTCCCAGAGAGGAATGCCTGCACAGGGCTCAGCTGCTGGGCCACCATCCCAGGCTGTTTTTCCACACTTCTTGTACTTGTGCTGGTTGAAATGAACCATTTGTATTTATTGCTGCTCCAGTGGGAATAATCAAAGCACCAGAGGGGGCTCAAGGGGTTAAAATACAGCAGGCACAGGAGAACATCTCCCAGGCTGATGTGTCCCATGGCTGCTCCAGCATCTTCATCCCCACAGCAGGCACCAGCCCAGCCCCACACCCCCTCGGGGAGAAAACACAGATCAATAGCCAGGAACAGTGGTTTTAAATCGTTTATTTTTAAAACATGAAACCCAAGCTGAATAGAAACCACAGAAATTACATTTAGGTTTTTTTGTTTAGTATTTGCAAACCAAAAAGTTACAGTAAAAAATAGCTACGTTACAATCAATAGAACTACAGAATTAAAAGTAAAGATACAAAAATGGGCTCAATCCTCTTTAATCCTCACAATTTAAAAACATTTTGGGTAAGTGCAGGAACACTTGAAAGAAACTAGCAGGTCTGAAGTTTAAAAAAATTTATATATATTTATATATTATATATGTATATAGAGTGGTATGATATACAACCATTATGGTTAAGAAGAAAAAAAAAAAAAACCAAACAAAACAAAACAGAGAAGTTACAAAAAGGCCAGGTACATGTTCACCATTAGGTTTCTGTGCACAGTGTCCAAGAAAATAAACTTCCCTCTGAATGATGTGAATAAAACTCGTGGGGCCTCCCGTTACCAAGGGACCTGAGGCACGCGACGTGACGCTGGGCAGCTGCACCCAGTGCAGAGGACAATGGAAGAAATGAGGCTTTTCTGGGACTTCAGCAGCCTCCTGGGCAGAGGCCACTGGAGAAGTCTTGGTGTGAGATTAGAGGAACAGGAAGGAAGGAGTTGGGAATTGCATAGTGAGGAGCAATGTGGTATCAAATATGCAGAGCACCTAAGAGCTTCATGCTACAGTTATCCTCTTTAGGAAAGGAGCATTTTGAACTTTCTGGTTGTACATCAATTTATGTTCCACCTTTTTCATGCTGCCACAGGGGCTGGGTGAGCACCTGGGAGCTCCAGGCCACCAGTAACCCATCCCTTGTCTCCCAGCTGGGCAGCACACTCACCATCACGGCTTGGCAGAGATCCCACACCCCCCTGAAAGCACAAACCACTTGTCAGCCATCTAGGAACTGCTACCAAAACATCCCACACTTCTGCTGGGCCTCCTGGCCTGCCTAGGGAAGCCATCCTTAGCATGCACACAATTTCTGGAAAAGGGAAGCAGGCTGTGATGAAAGGAGGTACAGATCAAGCCTTGTCAGGTCTCAAGGTATGAGACCTGCTCCTCAGTACCTCCCTGGAGGGTTTTTCCTCTCCCACCCAGAGATGTTCACTGAGTGGCACTGACAAGACCTTGGCTTCTCCTTGGACCCCAGGCAGGAAACACTTCAAAGACAGCTCCTCTCCCGAGCCAAGGGAACCCACCCACCTCATCTCCCCTGGAACTGGGGGGGTGGCAGGGATCAACGAGCCAAGACACTTCTCTCTTCTTCAAAGGGCTCAGAATGGTATTCCAGTGGCTGCTGGGAGGAAAAGAAGGGGGCACCAGAAGTGAAGCCTGGGTTTGCTCCCACAGATACCTGGACCTTGTTCTGGGGACACCCACCCACTCCTGTCTCCCACCACCCTGCAGCACCCAAAGCTCTTGTGAGCAATGGCTGAGCAGCTCCCTGAGAAATGGTTTAACTCTCAGAAAGGCCAAACTTTTAATGTAGTTTCAGGGAACTGCTATGGAAATCCTGACTTAGGATCACTTAAAACCCCATGCACTGTGTCCCCCTCAAAGCACTCAAATGAACATCCCTTGCATCTTGGCTGAGATGACTGTACACGGAAAATCAACACCTATCAAATGGAGAAAACTTAAAAAGGACAGGAGGGGAAGGGAGCACTCCATCCTTCACATTTGGGTACATGGATGCACGCTAAAAATCTTAGCTTGAACCCTTTTATCAGCACACAAAATGAACTCAGTTTAATAATACATACAGGATACAAACACTACAGTTATAATTCCCAAGACAGCACAAGAAATTCACAGCCAAGTCTTGATTTGATTTCCTTTACAATTACAATGCAGTCTTGAACACTGGACACAAGAGTCCAACATGCTATTTACATTTCACATTGTGGAGATGTTTGTGTGCTTGGAAGAGTTCTCAGTTCCAAAAGAAAGTGTCATTCACACATGATGATGCAGTGGAAATAAACCAAGCCAACCAGACAAGCCAATGACCACATTTGTGCTTCTGAAAAAGTAACATGAAGTGTCTTCATCGATGCAGTCACCTTCAACCGGACAAGCTGCCGTCCACTCTGCAGTCAGCGAGGTGTCCAGAGGCCAATCTCAGCTCCCCTGACTTCTGGACCCTTTTTCTAGCAACCAGTAACATGAGAAATGTCCAATAAGGTCAGCTGGGACACACCAAGTGATATGGCCTTGGCATTTTGTCACATTAAAAACAGAGAGACATGATGGAAGAGAGAGAAGTCTCTACAGCTTTACCTCCTGCAGCTTGAAGAGTTTGGACTCCCTCAACCATGAATGCCATCCAGAACAGATGAGTCTTTGCCAGATAGCACCTGCTGTTCACCCGAGAGGGAGGCACAGAGTCTGGGAGATCTTGGCTTCTCAAAGTCCCCTCCTCAGACAAAATGTGACCATATGGATGAGACTGATTATGTCGCAGCCATAAGAATAGGCAAAGGCCATCTGTTCTTCAGCAGATCCATTCAGACCAGCCTGCAGAAATGCCACACTGTTGCTCAAGGTTTCAGTAAAATAAAAAAGAAGAAGAAAAAAAAAAAAAGTAGTAGTAATAATAATAATAAACCAAAAGAAACCCATTTGTCTGTGTTTCCTATCCAGCGCTCTGCACAGCATGCAGCGGGGCAGCAGAGTTCCAGGATGCTTTACAAAAGTGCAATATCCATGTCAAGTAAAGGAAGTGCTGGCTGGACACAGGTACAACACTCACACCGCAGTCACGTTGTGCTGGCCCCCAGAGAGCAAAATGTTATCTCCATAACATTCTTTCCAGTTATATGTTGAAGTCACAGAGCATGTATCTCCACAGCTGTGCCTTGCTGCGAGCCCCAAACACTGTCAGAAGTTGTTCTGGGTGTTGGAAGTGGCTATGCCAGACCAGCAGGTCAAGGTTGCTGCTCCATTAGATGCTGCAAGCAAAGGCATTGGCTCACTCCTGTTATTGTGTGGCACAGACAATGCCACGGTGACAATTTAGACCCAGCCCAAAGTACAGTCACACGCAGGTTCAGGATGCATTCAGTGCACAGAAGCTTGTACACAGAAGCACTTGTTTTCACAGGGTTCCCCACACCCTCTAAAACACTTGCCTTCCACCAGTAGGCCTGGGCCACCAGACTTCAGGGCAGCTCCCCTAAAATTGATAATGTGAGTAGCAATTGGAGCACATCCTTGCAGGGAGGGATGATGGCAGAACAACTCAGTCTTGATAAGGATTATATGGCTCTTGATTCTTTCTTCTGAGTGAGGGAAAGGTTGGGGCTCTCCCCAGAGAGCAGTTGGGTGCTTGGGGCCCTGCAAGATCACCACACCCTGCACACCCACATCTCCTGGTAGGCTCTAAGACAGGATGGAGACCCTGGGGCTCATGAGCCACAGTGTCCCTTCATGCCACTTGTGACCACATTTCCCTGCCCTTGTTATTCAATAAAACAGAGGTATGTTTCAGTGAAGCCCCTCCAATGTGTCTGAAAGGGCATACTCAGTCCTGAGCAAGAACATCCTGCTTCCAGAGATTTATGGTGAAGTGTGAAGTTTATTCCAAACCCTTCTCTTCCTGTCTGTGTGGTGATGCCTCCTCCCTGTCTCTCACTCCTTTGAATGGTAACAGCTGGCCTTGCAGTTTAGTAGTGGTTTCTATCTTAAGAGGAGTCTCAAAGCTTGCTCTGCCACAGAGCTGGTACCATTCCCCAGCAGATCCCTTGAGCTTATTTAGCTGCCTGCCAGGAGCAGTTCCCACCTCACTGCAAGAAGGCAACTGACTTGAGTAAAGGCAGGTTGGTAATTCTGTGCCCCAAACAGCAAACGTGGGGTGAGCAGACACCGAGTCTGAACATTGCTGAGGTGATGATGAACTGCCTCTGCCAACGGCTCCACTCCAGTTTGAGATGTTTCCCACTCAGTTTCCTCTGCCAGTTATTTAATATAATGCTCAGCAGCTCTGCTAAGTTGCCCCTACTAAGAGGTAAAAAGACAAAAAGGAACATCATAGTTACCCTACTGAAAGGGCAGTAGTTGACAGTACCTCCCAAGAGGCAGTCTCCTCTTCCAGCAGGAAGCTGTCAGTGCCCTTTGGAGCACTGCTCTTCAGTGGGAAGTACAGCACCAGTGAAGGATGTTGCCCTCTGCAGGCACCCAGCTGCCCCTTTGCAAGCCTTGTTCTGCCTCACGTCTAGAAAATGCCTTACATGTGCATTAGTATGGTCAGATAGTGGTTAGCAATGTGCCTTCAGAAACTAAACAAAATAGAATAAAATATAAATCTGTTCTGACACAATGTTGTCAAAGGTTTTGGACTCTAGAACACAGAAGATAGACTGACAATCTTGTGAGTTTGTTAGGACCGAGGCTCCAAAAAACCTCCTTCAATGCCATTTCAGCAACCCTGTGCTGTAGATTATGAATTATAAAAAAGGAAAAAAAGGAAGTCCAGCAGAGTTCACAGGTAATTCCTGCAGGGAGTGCTTGCATTTGCTATAAATCCATTGATGCTTCCAGTTTCTCTTGTTTTTGCAAGCTGACTGTCCCATAAGATCTAGCATCAGAGAGCCAAAACTCTTTAGTGCAAAAATTCCTCCCCATAAAATCTTATAAGTCTTTCCCCAGAAAAATTTGGCACCAAGTGAGTGGCTGGCTCCTGTTTGATCTGTGTCAGCCTAGGAAAGACAGCACCCAGAATGCCATCTGCAAATACCTGGGCATCCCTGATGGAGCAGAGAGGTCAGGTCCAGAGCAGTGGACAGGGTAACTGACTGGTGCTGGGCCCCCCTGCTCCTCCTCAAGAATTCACATGACAGATATAGAAGGAAAGAAAAAGGCATTTTCTTAATGGGTTTAAAAAAAAAAAAAAAAAAAAAAATTAACCAGGGTAGTGAAAGGGTTTGCTCTTCTAGAGCAAATTCCAGTGGATATGCAGTGACACCAAGAGGCAGGAGCTCCCTCCTCCCTCACCCAGGCCAGTGCACCAGAGGATTCCCAGGGAGAGGCTCTGTGTGCATTCCCTCAGCATTCCCTCGCTGCACACCAGCCACAGACACCCAGTCCTGCTTCTTCTGGTCCCACTGCAGAAGTGAAGAAGATCTACCACCATCTTTCACCAAGTCCCTCTTGGAACAGAAGGGGGGAAGAAGGGGGCAGAGGATATTCACCCCCTGTTTTGGACAGGTTGCTCTGGTAAGCTGGCCCGTGGGCTGGGGGGCTCAGGTTCCTGCCCAGGTGCTGTCAGCTGCTGGCCTGCCCACATTTGCTCTTGTGCACATCAGGAACTACATGGTGAAGGCTTAAATTCAAAAGGAGCTTCCACTCAGTGGACAGGTACCAGGTTGGAAGGGTGGTCTGGACTGGAGAAACAGAAGGAGCTGCACTAGATTTTGGGCAGAAGAGCAGGATTGTTTTACAAGGACAGCACAGGGGCACAGCAGTTGGCACATTGTTTAGTCTGACTGCACGTGTGGATTTTGTTTCTTTTTTTTTTTTTTTTTTTTTGCTTTTGCTTTTTCATTTTAATGCACACTGCCAGCATCTGGACGAGGTTGGTTGGTGGCGAGGTATTTGGCTCTCATGCTGGAGGTGTACTGGAGAAAGAAAAGACAAGACAAAAAAACAAAACAAACAGAAAGTTAAGTCAGAATGACTAATGTCACGATGGAATACAGATTTCTACCACTTCTCAGCATAACATGGTGTGTATTTAGAGCAAGCATCTCAAGGAGCTGCTGACTCAGTCTTAAGAGGAAAGTTTGACAAGTCACTGCATAGTTCACTCTGAGTAACATTCTGCCAGTCTGCTGCAAGGCTGCTGGCCAGGTCAGTGCAGATGTGCTGGTGATTTATCCAAACTCTCTAGAGAAGGAAATCCAATAGTCACTAAGTCAAAACATGACATATGTTGCTTGGGAGAAGAGAAGGAAATGGAAATGATCCAGATGTAAAAACCTACTCCACACTTCCATGCTCCCTTAGTCATGTTGCTGCTTTCAACCATGCCAGAAAAGGAGGTTGAAAAGAAAATGGGCACTCACTGCATCTTCACATTGCATTTTATAGCAATGGGGGCATCAGAAGACTGCATGTGCCACAGATGGGCAGCTTGAAAGAAAAGTAAGGAATAACAAAATTATTTGTTGCCAGAGAAAGAACAGACCCTAGCAGGCTGGAAACAGGTTGCCATCCTTTAAACAGGATGATATTAGCAAGTTATCAGGTGGGTGACAGCCCACTGTGGTTTGGGATCCAAGCTGTGCACTGTGCAGCAGCAGATGAAACTCCAGCGTGGGGGGGAGAAGGGCAAGTCAGAAAGATGATGGTTAGTTTGATCTGGAGGTGGTGGTGCTGTTCTTATTCTCTTTTTTATTCTAAGCAATGCAATCCAGAACAGCTCCCAGAAGCTACTGAGGTAACATGTGTCATTCAGCTTTGAATAATGAGCTGAAAAACATGTAAATAATGTCCAGCAGTAAGAATAGAACTTTGCCTTTTTATGCCAATGTGTTTGATATCTTCTGGGTTCTGCTACCACAATATTAACAACCAAGGAATGAGGACAGACATTTCATTCCTCTTTTCATATGCTCTGGAGCTTGAACAATTCTATAATATCCACAGCTTACTTCCCAAGAGCGCTCTTCAGCATACTGACTTTTTATCACCTCTTAAACTGAACCACATAAAATAGCCAGTTAAGCTGCCAAAGAGACAACTGAAAGGCAGCTCCACACCAGGAGGTGTGATTTATCTTGCCCACTGGGAAAGAACATTATGAGGCATCTTTAGGCTCTCAAAAGCTCAGCTGTCCATGGGGGTTTTCAGAGAATTAACAGTATTTTATCAGTTTTCCTTCAAAGACTGACCTGGGTTGAACCTCTGCACAATAGGAGAGAGAAACTGCTCCTCTGGCAGAGCTGATCCCATCAGCACAAGATGAAGACACCTGTGGCTTATTTGCACACTCAGCTTTTGTGTCTTCCATAATTGGAAAACTTTTTTCAGAACATGGATCTTAATATAAAACTCTGGCCCAGAACTAGCATCTATATTTAGAAGACAAAGGGTACATCTTTCTAAGATGTATTTTTTGTCAGTGAGAGGGCAAAACAGAAAATAGCAAGCTGAGCTACTTTAGGGACAATAATCTATACAGTTTATTAAATGCAATTACTGTTTCAGAAATAAAGTTGAGGGCATTATTAATACATAGGAGAATAACCCAACAGGCTCAGAGAGGGTTAGAAGTCAAAGAATTTTCTCATAGTGTAAGTAGGGCACATTTCAGGTAGTGCAATCCTGAAATTACCAGCCAAGCCTCATGCTAAGAAGAGGGCCTTAGAAGGAAAAACACATTTGAGTGCTCATTTCCCATTTGCATTCTCTGTGGTGACATGTGATAGGAGATGAATATGAACAGAGAACTTTCCCAGGTACTAAAGTTTTGTAAGAAGTATTTAGGTGAAAAAAAAAAATCATCTCAGATAATGGAATGCTGTTGTGCATCTTTCTGGACAAATGATATAGGTTCAGTACCCAACATGCAACAAACTTTCTTTAAAGCATTAAAATCAAGATGAACACTTGATGAATTGCATTTCAAAGATGTACACAGTACACCTATCATGGTGGGAGAAACTGAAAAGAATTCCTTCCTTCCTCCAAAAGGAAAAGACAACCCCCCCCAGTTGTTTAAATGTCACTAAAACAAAGTAACCAGGAACACAAGATCTGGAGAGTCAAGCAGAGAGTATTTTACATTCAAACCTACCTGGAAATCCACCACAAAACAAATCAAGACTCAAAGCAGTCAGAGTTAGGGCTGATGTTCTCTCCTTAACTCAGGATTTTTGCACCTTTGTACCTCTTCCTAGTTCAACTGAACCACTTACTCCTTCTAAGGGTATTTTTAATGACCATGGTAAGTATGACTGAAACCTGGCAGTAGAGAGCCAACACTTCACTGTGCACCTCTCACCAGCACAGCTCCATCAGCCTGCTCTGGATCTCAGTCACAGCATCCCCCTCCAGGTACCAGTGCTTTCTCCACATGCTGCAGTCCTTCCTCCAAGTCCTTCTCTGCATCCTCTGCTGGGAAGCAGAGGAAAGATGCTGTGGAACACACAGGTCCCAACATCTGGACAGGCCAGCGGATGAAGATGTATCAGCAGACACTTGCCACTTTGGATATGAAACCAAACTATATTGTCCAGAGTTAAAATAATCAAATCTTCAGTTGCTTAAAAAAAAAAATAAAAATCACTATGTCTTTAACTCCTTAAAAAAGGGATTTTAAAGACAGAAAGCCTGAGCACAATTCAGACCAAGCAGGTCTTGGACTCCACTCTGAGGCCCACAGCTGTCAGGTTCACAGTTGCATTTAGTTTCCTTTAAAGAGGAGCTTTCATAGAAGGTTAAAGAACACACACAATTCAGTCATTCTTCCAGCACACTCACTGGAAGTACCCATGTGCCTATACAGCCCCATTTAACCTTTCAAAAACAGCACAGAGGACAAGTTTGACCCCATACCTCCAGCTCACTGCCAGCTTCCTCAAGAAGGGCACCTGAAAGAGTTTTTGTTACCAATCCTGCTGGTGGCCTGTGCTATTCAGCACAGCCTCAGTCACTTACCAGCCAGCTCTGACAAACACAGCTGATTGCACACAGGTTTATTTCTGTATTTCTCCAAAGAAAATAAAAGCCTCTCCTTCACATTCAGCCTTGCTGAGGGTATAAACTTTCATAGGTGTGGTTTGCCAGCACATACTGGTTAGGCACTTAACACACATAGCCTGGGCACAAAGGAATCATTGGTTGCAAAAAAAAAGAAAAAAATAATTCAAGGGAGTAATCAGTTCATTTTAGAGGCCATAAATTCTACTGACTTCTGTGAAATCCATGAGTACTTCACAGCTAACTAAGCTATGCTGAAAGATCACTTACCATATGAAACCATGACTGAGTACAAACCATTTACTATTTGTGGTTAAAAACCCACGTGAATTTCTCTTGAGCTACCCTGACTTTGATTTCCTGCCAGAACTGTTCAGGTAATGCAATAAAGACCAAAGCTTCTGAATTCAAGTTCTGAAAGGCTGATCTCAAACAGCTAGAGCACAGTAAACACAGAGGGTTTGGTGTTATTATGTATGGGAGGTACAAGATGCAGGGAAACAGCTAATTCCAGCCAGTGGGTTCTGAATTCAAAGGGACTTAAGTCTTTCAAGTCAAAAGAACAGAGCTTCTGTTGGTTTTGTTTGTTTATAAAGCCTTGGAAAGAATGCAGTGCCTTTTCCATAGCCCTTCAGACAGCCACATTAAGCTGGGGTGGGACCATAGATAAACAGAAGACAGTGCAGACTGGGATCAGGTCATGTTCCAGCCCAGGGATTTCAAGTCTAGAATGAAGGGCCCAGAATTTCCCCACCCTCACCAATATTTTATTTCATGGAACAGATCCATCTATACCACCTACAGGAACAACAAAGCAGAAAACCCACCACAAGTTGAGGCCCAAGAGCAGTCTTAACAGGACTTAAGACTGGAGAGAGCTGGGAGCCTTTCAAGGGTGCTGGCATCATGCTTCCAGACAAGGTTCTTTGTATTCATGCACCACGGCAGAGGCATCAAGACACCCCATCCAGACCCTTCCCAGGCAGGCAGGCAGACAGCAAGGGGCAGCAGGGATGCAGACCAAGCACCAACAGAACAGAAAGGAATCCAGTGCAAGGCTGAGAAAAGTGCCAACAAGAAGAAGCAGAGAAGAAGGAACAGCAGCAGCTTTATGGACATGTTTTTCTGGGAAGAGAATGCAAGATATGACTGTGTGAACCAAAAGCAAGGGGCTCCTGTTCCCACTAGAGCCAACACCTTCCTGTCACTGCGTGGCTGTAGCTCCCTTGGAGGAGCAGTGTCCTGCACACCACCTGAGGTGTCTGGCAGCCCTATTCATACCCTGTATTTACCCAAGCTAATAACCCCCAAAAATGCAGACCACCTCCTCTTTCTGTGGGCATGTGGCTTTGTCATGAGGGAGGAAACATTGGCTGTCTTGGAGAACAGCAGGAACTACAGCCCATGAGGAATTCTGACAGTGAAATGGAACTAGGAGGGCCCTGCTCACAGTGCCTGTGGGACATGGATGGGATGATTTGGACACACACAGAACAAACAAAACAGTAAAAGGTCTTGAAACAGAATGAAACAAATCTTAGTGATTATATCTGGACCTTAGGGAAGCTTTTTTAAAAAAATACGCTTCTTTCTGACCTTAACTCTAAAGATAAAAGGAAAAGCTGCACACAGATCTGACAGGTAATTAAGTAACTCTTCAGGACAGTTTAAAATTAAAAATCCTACAAATGAGCTAAAAGCTTGTGGCACATTGGTATTGATGGTTTTGGGTGTTATGACTACTAAGGACAAGCAGAACAGCAGCAGGGCTCAAGGAGAGCCAAAAGCTGAATGGGGACAACCATTCCTGATTGAAGTGCTGCTAGATTGGTTCTCTTTACTTCTAGAGAATGGCTTCTTATGATGGGAGAATTTCTATGTTGCTTTTCAAGTGCGAAGTTACTTCTACATTTGAGCAGCACTCAGCACTTGGTGTTCAAGCTGCTCTGAAGTGTGGAATCCAAGCTGAAGCTGCTGTGAGGTAGCTTTTGTGAGGCACGGGCACCTGTAACCCTCACAACGTGCACCAGAAACCCCTAGAAGGTTGATACTGCTCCTTGAGTCTGCACCAGAGCCAAAAAGGATTTTCATTTAAACCCTTGGCAGGGGGGAATGGGGTGGGAGGTGCAGAGGGAAGGAATGTGAAGAAATAAAAGGCACTGGCCTGGGATAAAGAGTGCAGGGATGAAGGGAGCGGTTGGGAGTGGAGAAGGGGTTGAGCAAGGACCTTTTGTTGCAGTACCTGTTCCATTTGCGGGCGCTGTTACCAGTATGTCCGTGCACTGTCCGAGGGCTTAAGCTGCCAGCTCATATGGCTGCTACTGTCCATGGCAGCCAAATACAACTGTGATGACGCAAGAAAGAGAGAGAAAAAGAGAGTGCAGCCTCAACGTGCATGAAAAACACAGTGCAAGCAAGTGAAACCGTGGTGTGTGTCAGCGACAAGGTGGGCTCTATCACCCTAAGGGAAAATCCCTGTGGCAAGAAGGAGAAAACAGAAGGAATGAGAGAAGGAAAAACACAAACAAACGAACAAAAAGCCAGGAAAAGTAATGGACAAACAATGCAGCAGGATCATCACATCTTAGTTTTCACCATCTGCTCATAGAAAGCTAAATGGAATAGGTCAGCTCTGTCTACCCACTGGATATAACTTACTTGGATGGTTATATCCCTCTTCTCCCTCCCAAAAAGAGGCAGGGATGTGTGCATTGGTATTCCCTTCTCATCTCTCTCCTCCCACAGACAATTTGCTATGAAAAGTTACCATTTCTTCTGCCTCAGTATGGTCTCAGCCACCTGCTACAGAGAGCTGCAAATACAAAAATCCCAGAAGAGCCTTTCCCTGTTGTCTGCCAATATGAGAATAGACAGCATTTTTCTTCTTTCCACTGCCTGTCTACTACATCCCTCCAGGAAACACATTTGCCCTATAGCCTAGTTCCTTCTCTCATCTGGGGAGAAGCTCCCTTTTCTACAGGTGCAGTGCTGCTCCCTCATCCTCCCCAGCCCTTGCACTTTCCCATAGCCCACACTGATGCCTGCCAACTCAAGTTACTCTGAAGAAAAAAAACCTTTATCTACTCCCAAACCCCAGGGCACCAGGACTCAGATTCCCACTCAGGGTGTTAACACAAACAGCTACTGAAGAACCAGGGAACTCCTTGCCTCACTGCAGCCCTGTGGAAGGGAATGTGCTTTCTCTGAAGCAGAAGAGCTGTAGGGCAAGGGGAAGGAGGACATTGAAGGAACATGTGCCCTGGCAGTACCAGAGGGACAGTGCCCTTGTGCCCCAGGAAACACCAGCAGTGCAGCAGGTCAGGGATTCTGCTGAGACCAGATAAAGCGACCAGAGCTCGGAACCAGAGCACCAGGGTCAGGAAACCTCTTTGGGAAGGGTGGAAGAGGTCTGGCCAAGGACAGAGACAAGGATCAACTCTGCACATTTCCACTTCCTCTACAACAAGATGAACTGGTCCTCTTGAAGTGAAACCATGAATGTGATGCCCTCATTTCCACCACAATTCCTACTCCTTCATCCACCAACCTCCTTTTCCTCCCCATCCCATCAATTTGAACCAGGCACCACAGATGTATTTTCTTTATCTATACCTGAAGACTGGCTGATCATTAGGCATTTTGCTACTCATCCTCTGTAATCACACCACCAAGTTAGTGAGCACTGAGATGGCATGTTCTCCAGGTTCTGCTGTAAATCTGGCTTACAGGGTCCAGCAAGGGAGGGCAAGATTAATTTAGTTCTTATCCAAACATGAAGACCAGCCCATGTTTTATCCAGCATACAGAAATGGCTACCAGGCCACTCCAAATACCAAAACCTTCCATGAAAGTTTCTTTTTTTCCTCCATAGGAAATTAAATACAAAAATAGATTTCAAAGAAAGTAAAACAGTTGTAAAAGAAAGATTTAAAAAAAAATCTCAACAAAAAAATAATACAGGTTTCATCCTACCATCTCTTTAGGGCAGATTAAGGAGAGAGGTTCAGCAATAACTCTGAATTTACATTTTGAACAAGTTTCTTAGTTTAAACTTGAGGAACCAATGGCACAGATAGTAAGTACACTGCATGCAAGTGAATCATCCTGCTGAAGTCACCCATCAAGGTACTCATGCACTTCAGTGGTGGCAGGACTGGGCCCATAGGATTATCAGTGTTAATTGATTGAGTTTTATTTAGTCTTTTCTTGTGAAATGTCCAAAGTAGCAGAGCAGGGTTTTATTCTCCATGGCAGGTGAGATATAGCTTGTCTATTCAAGCTGCTGCCATTTATGGGCCAGATCCTGTGTTTGGCTGCACAATCAGCTCCCTTGGGAGTACACAGGAGTGGCAAATGTGTATTCCCCAAAGTTGCTGAAGCAGAGAAGAGCAGTAAAGAGAGACTTACTGAGGGAGGTGGGGACTCCCGGCCAATGAGCGGGGTATTCTCGCAACGGGGGTTCTGGAAATTTGCATTCTGGCTCCTAGGAAAGGAAGACACACATGGTAACGGGGCACGTGCCATGCTTCTCTGGGCAAGGTCTCTGATGGGGACACAGGACAGAGCATCCTCACCCCCAGAACTACTGTATCAGGTCAGTGTCCCTCAGAGCTTTTCTTACAGGCCAGGTGGATCCCCTTTTTCAGACAAGGGAATAAAACTATCATAATTTTCCTCAGATTGAGCACTATTTTTACATCCTTACTCAGAAGGGCCCACAATGAATCACATCAAGTGATTTAAAAATAGGTTCTTGTGAAAATCTGCCTCCCTGCAGCATGAGAACTGCCAAGTGGCAGAAGTGGAGATAAAATGAGGACAACGCCTAAGGGGATAAACAAAATGATGTGGCAGCCCAAAAAAAAGATGAGCCCTGATGATAGTCCAAATGTAATCAGGGTTAGGCTCTTCTGGAGAAAGCTCTGAAGATCCCACCTGGGCTAGGTAGCTTCAAACTGCAACAGATGTCAGAGCTGACTGCAAATACTGTAGAAAGAGAGAACCCACAGGTTTTTTCTTGGCTCTCAGTCTTTTGGGAGGCTTCTGGCAAGTCTGCTCTGTCTGAAGAATTAAGTCTTCTGGAGATCAGAGTCATTGTGTTGTAAGAGGCCCAGACAATACTTTCCTACTTCTTTTCCTTAGACACATTCCTGAGTCCTGGAGCACAAAGTTATTCACATTTTACAGCATGCTGTCTAACAAAACTCTTCCTAGTGCAGCACTTCCAAGCTATTCCCTTCTCCCATTTGATGCCAATGAGAAAACAAAATCCTTCACTGCTTTTTACCACTTGGCCAGAAGTGCCAACCTTGCAGCACTTGAGCCAACAGAAATGAGAAGGAGGCAATGTGGAGAAGCTTGGTGTGGGGATACTCACATGTACTCCGTGACGGGAGCATTGCTGACTGTGTGTGCAGCTGCTGGGATGCTGGTCTCACTGCCATAACTACTGCCACAGCTATAGAGGCTGGGCATGTGCACTCTGTACAGATTATCGTGTGTCTGTCTACTCCCTTGAGCAGCTGATTCTTCTTCCCCATCATCATCTGAGCCTCTGCAAGAAGGAGAAAAAGTTCCTCCTAGAACCCTACAATGACCCCACATGTGGGGTTTGCAGGAAACCATGGCAATCCTAGGAACCTCCCAGTCATCTTCCACACCTCCAGTTTGTACCCATTTGGGATGCCTCAGGGTGGCAGTGTGAAACACAGCCCACACCACAGTGACTCAGACCTCCCACAGTTCCCATCTGGAGGTGCACACTGCGTGATCCCCTCCAGCCTTCCTACAGGCTTCTCTCAGGGCTGGCACACAGCACTGGTCTGCAACTGCCCAGCTGTACAACTAAAGGATGGATACGCATCCCAAAATATACAGAGCTAAAAAACCCCACAAACAACAAAAAAGAGAGGCAATGGGGATGTAGTGCCATGCACCCCACAGAAACATCCTTCAAAACTGCAATCTGTGTCCTTCCATTCCGTGTGGACACATCCAAAGAGCTCTTAAGGATAAGCCTCTGTAGGCTTCTCTGAAGTCCCATTCTGGTTGCAAAGGGTCTGCTTCAGCTTCTAGCAAAATCACAGAAGTCTTTAAAGAGACTAAGCTGCAAAATTTGTGTCTAAAGGCTTTATCTTCTCAAAAATGCCAGGATTTTAAACCAATGGAGAGCAAAATTATTTGCCAGCTGGTTTCCTCCACCTTCCCATAGTATTCTCTTGCCTCTCCTATATAATATACACTACTATTTCATCTCCCTAATTAGGGGGTGGAGCACCATGGTCTGAAATATATTTAACCTGTGCTTAAAGCTAGTGAAAGGTTCTACACAGCATGGACATCACCAGAACTCCCAAACATCACCTGCAGCTTCTGCACCACACGGTGGCACTGAAGATCGGGGAATGGCAGCCTGCAGGCTCTTCTAGGCAATAAACTGTGCCATCCTCCACTTCCCAGAGGGAGGCTGGGGGAGAAATGGTGCTCCACACAATGCAAGAGGGAACCTTTCAGAACCCTGCTGGGGTTGGCAGGGCAGGCAGCAGGTCACAGGGAAGGCAGCATAAGAGATGTCACTGGGAAAACCTTTCTCCTCCCAACAGGCAGACTGCTCTTCATGGTAAGGTCTCTGCAGCTCCCTGTGGAAAAGTGAGGAACCAGCCATTTTCTCAGGGGCTATTCTGACACTTCCTAAGGCCACTTCTCTGTGGGCAGTGCAGGCTGGGCCAGCTCAGGCTTCCTGCTGTTGTTCAAGGCATTCTATTTTAGCACAAAAATAAGGACCACAAAGGAGAATTTGCTGCAATCTATTGCTCTTCTGCAAGAGTAGAAAACTCAATGCCATTTTAACAGCTGCCTGTGGTGCAGCAGCCAGTCAGTGAAGCTAAGGTTTGCTAAAGACTTACTGATTAATCTGGGTATTATCATAAATACCAGTTCCAATTTGCAAGTGTCTCACCTGCCCATGTTGTTGACAACTGGACAGTTCCTGCTTTCCATTATCAATGCAAGTCAGTCACCTCAGCATGAACAAAGCTACAAAGGCAAGTGTAAACTGCTTCTTATTCCAATTCTCTTCCCCATAGTAGAGCAAAAGCCTCAAGACAATGTAAGAGAATGAGAATTTTACAGAGAGAGCAATAGTCCAAGCATTACCTCTGTATTACACCTATAATCATTCATCTGACTTGACTCACAGTCCTGCAGTGTACTGAATTCTCTGCACACAGAATATTCCAGTGCAATAAGGTTCAGATGTTAGTATCAACCACAGCCAGAGCAAAACACAATTTTTTTTTTCTTGTTAGACCTGTGCTTATAAAGCCTCATCCCTCACACTCCTGGGATCCTGTGGGAATGAGCTCCATATGCTCACAGGCACAAATCCAACAGCCAGTCTTCACTGGGAAAGAGCTCTACAATGCTACAGGATCTAAACTCTCTCTGTACCTCTTTTGCTGCCAAGTGTGTGGGACGCTGCAGACAATGGAACTGAACATGAGGGCTGTGACAAAGGAGAAGAGAACCAGGTAGATGAGGCCTTCCACTCCATCATAGCAGAAGCCTGTCAGAGCCTGGACGTAATCCTGCAGAGGGAAAGGAGCAGAGATTCCTGAGCACTGCACAGTTAACACTGAGCTCTAACTCAAAAGCCCTTCTCCAGACTACATTCTCTGAAACAACTTAGAGACATCACACTCCCTCTTCTAGAGCATATTTCTATTTTAATTTCAGGGACTCAAGTGTTTTTCATAAATGATCTAACCCTTGCTTTCCATCACAAAGAGCAGCTTGGATTTAGACAGAAATATTTTCAACCGCCCACAATAAGACTTTAAGAGGAGCAAAAATAAACAGCCAAGGCAAACTTATCCACCAACTGAAGATACAATATTTTTCATTAAGCCTTTCAACTCCCTCACATTGCCCAAGAACAGAAGCATGAATTGTCTGTGTCTCTGCCTTTAGAGAGGCAGTGAGGACAACAGCAAGGCCATGCTACACTGCTCTAAGGCACTGCACTCCATGGCAAAGGCAACAAGTTACTTGCTATACACAAAAAACCCCAAACTTGAAGCTTGTAGATTTATGAAGGTGTTTTATCCAGCTTCCTATGCTGATCTTTAAACTCAAAGCTAACTTGATCCAAATTCTCATTCCTCTTTCTGCTAGAATCAGTAAGGAAAAAGCTGTTGTAAACTTCCACCAGAGATTTGGAACTCCGAACCAACAGAGGCTCTACACCCCCTCTGCTCTTTCTTAGCTGAAGCCCAGTCACCAAGAACTCACCAAGTGCAGACTCCGACAGTCTACCAAAGCTGTCAGCTGCTGCAAGTTGATCTCTGTTGAATTCAAAACCTCCTGGATCCGAGTAAGATACTCCTGCAAACAACAAGCCAGTGATTAGGGCAAGGGAATGCTCAGCAGGAGCAGATCCTGGGTTCTGTACAAAGTTGAGGGAAGCCACAAAGAACAGGGAGAGCAAACTTGAGGAGAGTTACCTTGGAGGTGGGGTGCTCTTTGCTTGCTGACCTCATGAGCTCCGACACATCATCCTGCATTTCTACCAAAGCCTTGTGACTTCCAGACAGCTTCTGCTCAACACAAAACAGGCAATGTTTCAGCAATTCAGGCCACATGGACCAACAGATCTCCTGGGAAAAGGAGAAACCCTTTTTCCCAAATACTGAAGCATCATCTGTATGAATGGTACTAGTTAAAGATGTCCCAGCTGACATGAGTGCAGCTGCAGTAGGGTTAACTTTGACTTTTAGCAAGCTGGAAGAAGTACAGACAGAGAAAAGAGGAGAAGAGAAGAGCCAAAAGGGGGAAAAAAAAACCAAAACCAAAAAAACACAAACCCACAAACAAAGAACAAATACATACACAAAAAATATACACACAGCTGGGGCTGGCTTTAGGACAGAAGGGAAAGAGAAAGAAAAGGCTCAAAGTACTCAAGTTCTCACCACAGAACACAGCTGGATTTTTTTACTGAATCAGATGGATGAAAAGGACATAATGTTAACAGTAGAAGTTGTTTGTATTAGGGTGCAACCTTCACATCCTTTTAAAGCACCATGAGAATTTCACATGCAATAGCATGTCAGGGAGTACATGGAGCAACCAGAAATGCAACAGATGGCAGAGGTGCATCAAACCACAGCCTGAAGTGTTCTTACCCCACCCTTTAAAACAGAGGAAGACAAGATTTAAAAAAAAAAAAATAAATCCTAAGTATAAAAGGTGAAGCAGCTGGTGTCTGCCAAATGGTGGGTGGTGTGGGCCTGTTCTGGCCTCTGATGCATACAGGAAAGTTTGGAATGGGCCCAGGTGCTGTTCTTCTGCCCCCACACAAAAGAATAATGACTCACATTTATACTTCAGGATAAACCCCTTGGTTGTTCAAAGGTTTTTAAGAGGCATCTGTGAAAAACACTCCTTCACCCACAGAAGCAACTGCATTTTGGGAGTGGAGTGTTAGCACTGTTCAACCCAAAAGAACCTTCAAGAAGAGATTCAAAGCAGCAATTACAGAGTTTCCCAACTTGGCATTAGTTGTGGTGCTGTGTCTCCACATTGCTGCTCTTTAGACAAGTGCCTTGTAAACAGAGGTACCACCAACAAAGCTATGGCTCTCACCACATTACACACAGGCCCTTCTAAAGGGTGTCCCAGACCTGAAGCAGTGCAGGTAATGATGAAGTTGGAAAAAACTCCTCTCTAAATCACAGTGCCACCTCCTGCACAGCTGGGAAGCAGCTGCCAAAGCTTTACCAACAGCCAGAGCTCTCCCTAAAGCAAACACCCTGTACTGGCTGCATGCTGGCACCAAGAGCATCTCACCTGCACCCTGCAGGGTGAGGAGACCCAGGGCTGGAAGGATTAAGGGTGCTTACACTCACCTGCTGGAAAGGGTTGGGGTACCCAGCACTGCAGGTCATGTAATAGCGGAGAGTCTCTGTGAAGACACAAGAGAACAAAGTCAGGCCAAGTACATTACTCCAGCCTTGCAGTATGGGTCTGCTCCATTTAATAGATGGAACACAGAAAAAGTTTCATTCAGAAGTTGGCACTATCCATCACATAAACCTAAGAAAAGACATCAGTCTACGACAAGTTCAACTTGTGAAGACATACTCATAAACTTCCAGATAAGACTGTTACAG
Organism: Muscicapa striata striata; assembly: GCA_030060385.1. NCBI lineage: Eukaryota > Metazoa > Chordata > Aves > Passeriformes > Muscicapidae > Muscicapa > Muscicapa striata. Next base: position 4,603,844 of record JAREIS010000126.1, on the reverse strand, counting down.
TGCTCTGCTAACAGCATCATTTGTTTCCAGGCTGGAAGACACAGCTGTGTTCCTCTTCATTCAAACCAGTCTGGTGCCCTCATGAGCCCTCTACAACACTGCATCAACTGCCAGCACACACAAATTACAAATACCAGGCTTTCCCCTGCCATCCTCAATAATGTTATCAAGGAAGGAAGCACTGAAAGACTTGATCATCCAAATACCTTTAGATTATTCCTCAAACATTTACAGTTGCTCTTCAGATGAATATGAACATGCCAGCTCAGCAAAATCAAGGGTGATGTTGGCATGGTAAAGACTACAAAAGCCCTAAAACACACAAACCCTCTGCATTCCCCCCTCCATCAGCATATTTTCCTCCTTTCTTTTTAATCTTCTGTCTGTGACTTTCAGTAATGCATATTCCAGGCTGCACAGCTATTCTGATGAGTCCCAACTCAGAAATCAGTAAAAGGCACAAGCAGAAGCAAGCAGAGCTGTGAAGGAAGCAGAGCTGGCTGTATCCTGACTCTGCCATACTTCCCATCAATATTGAATGCACCTTTTGGCAAGGCAGCACGCTGGAGACCGAGTGCTCCAGCAGAGCCTGTCAGCCCCTGTGTGCTGGCAATGCAACCTGACAGCTGTTATTTATAATTCATTAGCCTACTCTGGGGCAGCTCCTGCCAGCTGCTCCATCTCCCTCCCACCGACTCTTTCTCTGGGACAACTTACATCTCCCCAGCCAAGCCTCTAAACAGCAATTAGCAAATTCTGGGCAGACAGGAGGGCAGCAAGAACTGCTTTGTGCCTCACTTTGGGCAGACCACAGAAGTGACTGTCCACAAGTACTCAGCCAAAGAAAGGGCTGCTCCTCCCTGGCTCATAAATCACACACAATGGCTGTGTGAAAATGGATTAAAACACACCTGCACTGAGAGAGCAGCAACAGCAACCCACAGCATCACAGTGGTGACTCCAAGGAGCTGTGATTTTGTCACCTATTTATTTTAAACCAACAAACCACTAAAAGTTTCTCTGAAGCTCCCACGGTGGTATCAAGTTTACATCACCTTTTTAAGTGCAGTAAGTTGCATGACATACTGCTAATGCAGAGCTCTAGAAATGTTTCTTGAGGGCCTTCTGGATCATCCCAGGTGGGCAGATTAGAGATGAGAGTTCCTGATATCATAGTCTGCAGCTTGTAAGCTCAGGATAAAGATTGCTGGTTACAAGTGAAGCAAAAAGCAGTACAGTGAAATAAGTAGTTGCCTTACATCACCCTGGAAGGCAGGATCAACAAGGATTCACTGTGGTAGTGCTGGCTTTGCTGCTGACAAGTGTGACACTCTACATAAAATATGCTTCCCAAAATGGCACAGCCATCAGGAGCAGCTTTCCCCTGCACTGAACCCAAGCTGTGGTGCTTTAAATCTATGGCTACAACAGGTACTGAAGCTGCCTTCAGGTGATCCTGTACTGCAAAGCCTGGAAATTAAGAGGACCATGTCCCCAGCCTCCATGCCATCAGGAAAAGAGGAAGGAGCAGGAGGCACCTTCACCTGCTTTAAACCTGGTGGAGGCCATCCTGTACATCACCAAATCTCCTATTTCTAACCAGAAAACAGCTGCACTAATCCATCCTCTGCACTTTGCTAACAGCTCCAGGCAATTTCTTTCTATAATTATCTTTCTGGTGCATTTTCCTCTCAAGGAAAATTCCTAAAGGTTGATCTGATTTTTGAAGCTGGCCTTTAGGCAATCTAGTTCATAGCAGAAGGGTTAGGCAGGGTCACATCTGCAGCTGCCCGTGCCTGCTGTTGCTAGCAGCAATCCTCCTGACAAAGCAGCAAACTCACTCTTGGAGCACAGGCATTGTGGGAGCAGAAGGCAAGGAAGGGAACTACCTAAAATGCTTTATTTTTGCACTCTGTTTTTCCTAGAAAGGAAAGCAGAGCTTCCTACTAAAGACAGCTTCAGCTGCTAGAACTACTTACTGCTTCTGCAACCATGGAGACCTACTACTCACTTCAAAGCCCAGCCAAAATGCAAAAATGGTATTATGCACCTGCCAAAAGGCAGTGAGGTCTGTGGAGAGCAATGAGAAAAAAGATCCTGAATGGATGAAGAAAGTGGCTGTTCCCCTTGCAGATTTCTGGTAAGAGAATCTGGAGAAAGCTCTTCCTGTTGTTTAGACATATTGTGCCTTTTTATTTAATTTTTTATGCAACAAGACATCTGATAATAACATAATATCAGTGAAAAAGAATGGGACTAGAAGATGGCCTCCTGCTTTGAAAATAAACATCTTGGCTGCACCAAGTCTTTTTACTAGCAGCAGGAGCTGATTATACAGGCACTGTTCAATTCCATTGGCTTTATCTCACTTAATGAATATAGGGTGAGTTAGGCATATACATCAGCCTCTACTGCAAAATTATTTAAGTATTTCCTTCCCCCAGAAACCTGCATTAAAGTTCTTTGCCTCCCTTTTCTCCCCCATCATTTTTTTATATGATGCACATTTTATCTGTAAAACAAGAACATCTCTAGCTAAAAACATGACAGTAATAATGCACTTAATCAGATTATTCTCAGCTTCATTAATTCCATTTAGACTTGAAAACAGCAATTAATACATAAACAAGAATATTAACATACTAGTTGCTGAGCATTCAACTCAGTTATTTTTCTGTGAAAACTACAACCACCAGCAGCAAAAATACATTGCAAATATTGATGACTCAGTTCCAGTCTGAATGTCAGAGCATAGGGAACCTTACAAGACATTGTAGGTAACAACAGCAACTAAAAATAGTGATTAAAGAGAAAAATTGACCCAGCACTACCAAGCTTCTTAGGATTACTTGTTGATTCTCAAAATTAGATGGCAGCACCCAGCCCAGCATGCCAGACCCCAGTGTCAGAAGCAGATACCTCAGCAAGACTTTCAGCCCAGCTTCAGCTGAAGTGATCCTCACAGCAAATGTGATTCCTACATCTGTGATAGCTCCCCATGGATTCTTCTTCCATGATCTACCTGAGCCCCTCCAGCCACTCACACTCTTTTAGTGGGTCTATACTGCTGTTAAAGCCAGAGAACAACATCCAGAAAGCAGAGACAGCAACCCAGAGAGCATAAAGCACTAGAACCAGGGGCTTTCAAACAGGGCCTCTTCCTCAGAGGACAGCATTGATGCTGGCTCCCAGCTGGCTGTCCCTGTCTCCTGGGACATCACTCTTGTACATAAGGCTCAGCTGATCACAAAGCAGCTGCTACAATTTGCAGCCAAGGGATACTAACACTTATTCCAGGCTTTTAAAGAGGTTTCATTGGGATTAAAGTGTAATTGCCACACTGCAGTCCTCATGCATGGGAAGATCTCAATATTGGGGACCAAGGGCTGTTTCCATAACTTCCTGATCATAAACTGTGACAGCAGTGGGAAGACACAAGATTCAATCATCTTCCCAACCAGCTGCCTGGTGCAATGGCAGACTCAGAAGTTGGACAGATTTCCTTCTGAAGAGAAGAAAAGGTGCTCACCAATGCTCCAGGGTGCCTGGCAGCAGGAGCTGACACACTCAGCATCCATGGAGAGGCCACCCTTCCAACCCAGGCTTGTGGCAGCACCTGCTCTTCCTCCTCTTCACCATTTCCCTTAGACCCCTTCACTGTTATTTATGGAGCTTTAACAACTGTTAAATGGTGGTGCTGCAGGAGCAGAGCCCATTTACCCTGGGGGGAGCCAACTGTCCCTGCTGGGGAATGCAGGAGGAAGGCTGGAATGTCAGCCCTGCACTCCCTGTCAGCTTCCAAAGGATCATTCCTGATCAATGGCAAACCACAGGGGCCAACAGACCAGGACAACTGAAATGGAGAAGCAGCACAAAGGGGCCTTTCTCTCATTTCCCAGGGTCAGTCTAACTGCTACCAAACACGCTCCAGAGCTAATCTGGGTTACCAAATTATCACAGCACACAGCAAGCAGTAGCATCACATATTTCCCCTTGGCCTCACTGACCCACTTGCCTCCTTGAAGAACCAAGAAATCAGCTAGGCAACTGAAGCCACACCTTTGTCACCTTCACAGCCAAGAGAAGATTTTCATCTTATGCCAAACACTCACTTTCTTCCCTCACCACATTTCTTTGTTGCCAAGAGAGCTGCCTGGCTCTATCATCTCCTTCCCACTAAATCAATAAATAAGGCACTCCAAAATAAGATGTAAGGTTGCAATATCAACCTGTACATATTCTTTATACTACATGCTGCCTCCAGACATTTATGTTTCAAATCTCTGCATCCTCAGCCATAGCTACACACCTAATTTTGTACCAGTTACACAGTGAGAGACAGCATTTGGCTACACACAGACCTTCTGCACATGCAGCAAAAGTTCTCTGGTTCCACCAAATAGAACCAGAAAAAACACAAGTCACTCCTTTTATAAATGAGTGTCATTGCTTATTTGTGTTTTACCATACACAGAACTACATAAAGGAACTATCAGGGGAGAGAAGGCAGGAAAAAAATTTAACTTTGTAAACTAAGCAGCAAACTCAGTCCTAAAAATACTTATACTTTTCAGCACTTATTGTATCTCTGCTGGCAGACACCCAACCACCTTTTTGTTAAGCCATGCCTTTGAATGCCATCTTTGCCTCTCTGAGGTTCAAATTGGAGGCACCCCTCACCTCACCAACCACTTCAGTCTAAATTAGGAGCAATAAACCCCAAATATATCAGTGCTTCAGTGGAAGCCACCGAGATGTAGGCACATGATTTAAGTAGAACATGATACACAAAATGGTCAAAATACTGCATTTATAATGGAAAGGGAAATCCATACACTTATCCTTCAAAGAGGCTACTATTTACAGCCACCATTAAGAGAAAAAATTTATATATAAACTGTTGATAATAGATATAGAAATATGCTAGATTCAAGAATACAGACCCGAGAGCAAGTTTTAAAAATGACAACTCAAAGTGCACAATGCTACTGCCACAGTTCTGTCAGGGAGGAGAACAAGACTCAAGGGTGCTACATTTAAAGCAAAATGATCCAAGAATCCAATAACTTATGTTGTTCCATTTTATCAGCTATTTCCACCTGAGGGTCAAGGCAGGAGAAAGGTTCTGAAGGTGGTTCTGATGCATACATGCACATTTCTGATCAGAATGCTGTTTTTCCAGAGCTACACAATTTTGTTTCCAACTGTATGCCAGCTCCTCTGCTTCACAGAATCCTGTGCCAAAGCCAGTCCCAGCACTCACCAGCACTGAGCACTGCATTCTCTTCAACCACTTTGGAGACATAAGCATCAGGGTTGATACAGAAGTCACTGGAGCCCTGGATAGATGGAAGACAAAAGGCAAAAGGAATATCAAAGCACACCAGCATCAAAGAGCAGTTGAGCCAGGTTAACATCAGGGAACTTTCTATTCTAGGGGTGTTTCAGATGCTGAAGTCTCTCATCACCATCCCCAGCAGCACTGCTTTACACAACCACAGCAGTGCTGGAGTACAAGCTATCAAACCACACCATGGAGAAGGAGCAGCTCTGGACTCTTCCTAGATGGAAATTGCTAGGACAGTTACTTAGATCAGGATATGCTGTAAAACAGGCACAGCACTGCATTAATCTGGTGTCTGCCAAACCTGCAGCAAAGGGTGAATGGGATTTGGATGTGAGCCACTTACCACAGCGACAGCCAGCTCCAGGCCCAGGGATCCCCAGCTGACAATCAGGGCAAACACCCCAAGCAAGCACACCCTGTGGGAGACAGACAGATGGCAGATGTAGCAGCTCTGATTTCAAGCCATTCCTTTCACAAGATGTACTATCTGGAGTCCAAAGCAACTACAAAACCCAAAAAATTATCAACCACTGACTGTATGCCCAAATAAACAACCCTATTTTAGATGTCATGCACAGCAGCTCATATCCAGAGAAGCTCATATCCAGCTGTTGGTTACCTAGAGCTACAGGGAAAGGGAGAAGTAGAGAAGCCAAGTATTATCCTGCTTCTAGCAGGGAAACCAAAGTCACAAAGACACAGAGGTGGCTGTAGGGGAGGCAGATTGGCAGGAGGTTGACTACAGTCTCATCACTTTCATTGTTCCCATTCTGGACTTCATTTTCCAGGTCCAAAGACACCCAAAGAAAAATATGCTGAATAAAGAAAACCCCACAAAACCAAACTGATCCAAAGCTGGAGAAATCTATCCTGTGTCTACAATAAATGAGGCTGCTGGGTGTAAGCACTATATGGTGACAGATGGTGGGAGGGAACACAGCCCCTGCTAGGATACCTTGGTTCCAAGCTGGTGCACCTGAACAGCACCCAAGCATCCCACACAGCTCCAGGAGACAGACAGTCACCTGCAGGCAAACAGCTTGGAACTACAAGCTGCCCACCACTGCCAGGTGAGTCCATCTCTGCACAGATTTAAAGTTCTGTTCTGACAGCTGGACCTCATTACTGACAGAAACAGTGGGATGTGTCTGCTGTCAAGCAGACACAGGGCAGAGAGGTGACAGTGCAGTGTTCTCAGTGACATTCAGGAGCACACACTCATGGAAAAGGCTTTTGCACTTCCCAACCAGCACATTAGCTTTTCACCCTTGCTGTCAGTATGAGTGGTAGAGATATTTAGGCTATAATGCTCCTCAACTCCCTCAGGTACAGGGCTGCAGACTAATAAGCAGTTTCATTTTATCTGTTTCTATCTTCAAAGTAAAGAGACACTGGCTTGCTCTCTTAGGGATGCTTTTTCCCTCAAGCTTTGAAATATAAGTAGATCCCTTCCCACCCACACCCTGAACAATATAAAAACCTGTTCATAACCAAGACATTCTTTATTCAAACCTAGTACAACCGTCTATGTGAGGAAGGGACATATCTTTTTCTGCTACATTTGTCTTACTGAATACTACAGCTTTAAAAAATAAACCTGCATTTAAAAAAAAATCCCTATCCCTCAGTTTACTAACTTATTTTAATTCCAAATAATCCCTATTCTGTGAATGGATCTATGCCTCATCTTGCAGAAGTAAGGGAGTTTCACCAGACTGACATCTGTGCTGCACTCTGAAATGAGACACTGAAGACATTATTATGCCTTTTCCAAATGGATGCAAAAACTATCAGCCATGGATCAGCAAGGTTCTGTGGGTTTATGACATAAGGACAACACAGCTTGGTGCCTCCAGCTGAGCATGTTAATCAATAAGACACATTTGTTGTTTTACTTTAAATGAAGATGACTGGGTCAGTAACTGATTGCTTGGCTAAAAGATCTAAAACTGGCATTTCACCATCTTGCCTGGCTGTGATACACTTGTTTCTTTATGCCATGTGCTCCCTTTAGGGAATGCCTTAATATGAACTTCTGGCTAACGGGGAATGAGATTCTAATTTAAACCCTGGGTTTGCCATCTGTGCATACACTTGGACTTTTGTCTGTATAACCTGCCAGGTATGAAATCATCTGGTAAATAATAAATCTGGATACACATTCCAATTATTAATGGCACCAACACGAACCAGAATAAACCCTTGGCCATGTCAGTTATCAAACTGTCACTGTGTTTATGACACCAGGATCTTTGCCAAATATGCCAAGCTACAAGATAGGGAGAGGAATAATTTTTTCCTTCAGTGGGGCATTTTCAGTGCTTTTGAGATAAAGACATGCATTAACATTGCAATACCATGGCAACAAGACTCCTTCTCACAACTGTGCAAACCATTGCTTGTTCTCAGTTTAAGGTTTCCTCAGGTGTGACAGCCCCAGGTAAGAAGAGCAGACAGTGACACAGAAGGCAATGCTGCAGGTTGTGTAGACACATGCAATGCTTATCATCAATTAACAAATGCCTTCCCAACTGAAGAGAATTAAGGGGAGATTTTTAAAGCCTGTCATTTTAAGGAAGGATGTTCACATTATTATCTCCCAACAAATGGAGGCTTCCAATGCCACCCATTGGAAAGCAGACAGCCTGGATGAGTTCCTCACCTCTGATGAGAAGGCAATGAACACCAACAGCATTGCATTTTAGAGCTCTAGAACCTTCCTGTGAGTAAGTCTTGTACTAAGCCCTAACTGGTTCCACAGAGCTACACTCTACAATGTCTCTACTCAGAGGCAAAGGTAAGATGTTCAGTTTCAGAGGTCCTTGATATCAGTTGACAACAGGTAGAGGTTCCCTCTAGCAGGCACTTTTATTCAGCTGACTTCCCTTATACCCTGTCCCTGCATCAAGACTTACCCCACAAGAATGGCCCTGGAGTTTCTAATGAGCCCAAACAGCACCAGCAAACATATCAGGACATTAAACAGGAGCAGGCCCAGGTATCCCAGCCACCTGCAGCAAACAAAAACGTGGTTTACAAAGGAAAACTGGTGTGTAAAAACACAGATCAATAAGCTATTTGTGAAAACACAGTCCTTCTCTTCTCCAAAACCACCTCCAAAGACTAATCCTCTGCTCAGGGCATTTGTGGGATTGGAAGCTGAGGCAGGTAAAATCATTTACACAACACCCTCAGCACAAACAGTTGTTGAGAAATGAGACTGCTACTGCTTTCTAGTGGGATGTTACATACACTGGTCATCATCAGAGGAAGAAAAGGCATTGCAGCTTCTTGAACTTCCTAGATATTTGTTAGGAAATGCTTTGGTTATTTATTCCACATGTTTGGATAGAGATTTTCTTTTGTGGAATAAAACTGATGCAATATCTTATTTAATATGCTTAATAAAAAGGAATGTTAGGCTGTGGTATTAACTTACAGAACTAGTGCCATTTTCTACTCTATTTAATATATTCTTTATGCACTTATTAGGACAGAGCAGAAGCTGTATCTGGGGCTGCTTTTTTTCCCTGTGCTAGAACACAAACTACAGATTTTGTATGTTGAGAATAATTTCTCATCAGTTGGTAATAAAAACACTTAAGGAAAAAAAGCTGTGCATTTTGATTTAAACTGAATGCAGTCCTGCTGTAAGAAACAAATCAGCTCTGTGGGCCAAGAGCACCTGCAGCAATATACAGAGCCTTTGGCTCAGCCACCCAGAACATGCACATAATTTTTGCCAAACAGGCCAAAGCAGATGCTAAGCCAATACACTACAGCATGCTACACACCTGTACCAGTCATAGAGGTCAATCTGAATTGCCAGCTCCTCCAGAGACAGCTCATCATTCTTCCAAAAGGGGATCTCAGTTGCTTGCCTGACCAGATCATCCAAGAGACTTTGCAGTTTCTGGACAATATGCAGGTAGTCTGTCTGCTTCTTGAACATCTCCTCCAGGATGAGCAAGTTTGGTTCCACTGTTTGGTTCAGGGCCACTGCAGTGTCCAGTACCTATAGTACAGGAAAGAAAAAGGGGGATAAACAAATTTTTAAAAAAAATTAAAGTACAGGAAGCCAAGGAAGTAAAAGTGTTCTTACTAGCAAGTTATGGACAGTTTCCAGATTTCTAGTCCTCTGTCTTAGGATGCTCAGACTGGTTACCCTTCAAAAGCAACTTACAAGCAACTATAAGGGAGATGGTTTGAAAGTAGACCAATGATGGCACCTCAGCTGAGCCCTAATACATGCACACATTCTGCAACCATCAGGGCTGCAGTATGATCCCATGAAATTAGAGAGAGCACAGGAACAACCAATGGTACTAAAATGCTACATTTTACTAAGATTTGTCTGCTTTGGCCTGCCTCCTCTTCCGGGTGTGGAACAGAGAGCTGATCACAAGCTGTTTTTAAACCCAGCAAAGAGAAAACTTCACTTAACAAGCTGTGCTCACTTTGTTATTTTTAGAAGAGCGGAAAAAATCACCCTGCCACTAATGGAAATTTTAACACATCTCCAAGCCCAGATAGGAAGAGAAGACAGGAAGAAACACGGGATTCAGGAGGAGAGGTGCTGAGTGAGGCTGCTGGCTGCCACAGCCCCGTTTTTGGGGTGCTCACCCGCTCCTGGACGCCGGCCACGGTGCGGTTGGCGTGGCGCAGCGAGTACGTCAGCCGGTGGATGCCGTCACTGGTCTCCCCATTCCCGTAGAAGCCCACAGCAATTCCAGCACTGCAGAGGACAAAAGCAAAAAAGGGCAGAGGTAAAGCTAAAAGGCCAATGTGTAACACAGGGCTGATGGCCACAGTGCTGTCTTAGGTTGCAATACAGGATGTGACCGAAAGTGTGTATTCTATCATCATCTGTTGAAACTGGGGCAGTGACCCCTATCTCTGTGGGAGATATTCTCTGCTAATGGGCCATCTTTAATCCAGCTGGGGCAGTCATCTTTATCTTTTCCATAGCCCATCCTTCCTCCAGAAGATATCTGCTGTTTGAGGCCATTGAGTCCCAGGGCATGGCTGATAAAATTACATCATCCCATTGGGAGATGCTCCACCCAGGGGGAAGAGCCAAGCCTTTCCTACCTAGATAAAAACTGAGATTTGGAACACCAAAGCAGCCTTTTCCACTGGATTCCAGGGGAAAACCCGACCTTTCCACATCATCACTGGACCTTTGGAGGAAACTTCACTCTTCTACAGGAGCACTGCTCCAACTGAACCACATCTGTCACTGCAGGAGGATGCAGCCACCATTTAATGGGACTGCTGCCAACACCCTGACTGATTGTGTCAGGTTGTATTCTGACTCTGTCAGTGTTTTGGGTTTGCTCTTTCTAATACTCTATTTCTATTTTAATTTTGCTAGTAAAGAATTGTTATTCTTATTTCCAATATCTTTGCCTGAGAGCCCCTTAATTTCAAAATTATAATAATTTGGAGGGAGAGGGTTTACATTCTCCATTTCAACGAGAGGGTCCTGCCTTTCTTAGTGGACACCTGTCTTTCAAACCAGGACAAGTGCACTGGGTAACCACACCAGCACTTTACACAAAAAGGGAAGGTGCACTCCCCCCCAAAGAGAGTTGAGGTCATGCTGCTGCTGCTCATTTCACACCCCTGTAAACATTCACAGCCAGCAGCTCTCCACAGAGCATCCACATGGCCAGAGCAGAACACAAGAGCCTATTTCATTAATGGTAAAATAATGAAAATCTCTTAGGAAGCTGTTTGGGAGCTCAGGTCCAGCCTGAGCTGAGCTGGACCAAAATTATCCAAATTCTCTTGAAAATTAATTTGACCATTAAAAAAACAAACAAACAAAAAAACACCAAAAAAACACAACAAAACCAAAAAACCCCCAAAACCAAAAAAAGACAACAAAAAGCCCCACAAAAAAACGACCAAAAACCCACCAAAAAACCCCCAAAAAAAACCAAAACCAAAAAAAACCCCAAAACAAACAAACAAACAAACAACAACCACAAAAACCAAAACAAACAAACAAAAAACTACCCAAAAAATCCAATTCCTAAAAATAAAATAACAAAACGAAAAACGTCAAATTCCCACTAATATCATCAACAAAATAACCACAATATCTCCACCAATCAACAAAAAAACAAAAAAAAACCAAAAAAAAAGTCCACAAACTTTCTTAAATACCAAAAACTTTTAAAAAATATACATTCCTAAATCATAAACCCTCTCTACCTTATTACCCACAAAAAAGAAACCATTTTCCACTAAAACACTAAATAACAACTGGACGAGCAGAAGTCCAGCCAGGCAGCTCTCCAGTGGCTCCTGTGAGAGCTGCCATTGCTGTGCTGGGACACATGTGCCTTCACTGGACATGAAATACAGATTATTTTGTTACATTTTTTTAAAGCAGGACACAAAGAGCTTGCTTTGACTGCTTGGCCATGGTGGTGGCTCCTCCAGATACATTTTCCATGCCCCCTTCTCTACCCTGTGAAATATCTATGAACATTATCTTGATTTATCTTCCCATTAGAAACATTTGTGTCACACTGATTTAGAGTACTGGGAAGGGAGGCTTAATAACTTACTGGGACAAAAGGCTTATTTATTTTTAAAGCAAGCAAATTTCAAGCTTGTAGACACAATTCAACTCCAGCTGCTTAGCAAATTACCACCTATCAGCTGATTTTCTATAATTGTCCACACATATCAGTCTGCCCCAATTATGAAGTAAACCATATTAGCTTAAGCCTCACTTAAAGGAGGAAGATCCTGTAAATGAGTTGCAACCAAAGGATTATCTCATGCAAGTCAGCAATACCTCTTCTATTAAGAGATCACTGCAGGAACTCACAGTTCCTCTTCCCAAGCCCGTATTTCCCAATAATAGAGGAGGGAAGAACTTGTGAAGGGATCACACAACTAAACTCAGGGCAAACAAATCTTACCAAGACACAGTTTTTCTGTTCCCATGTTATATTTAGGACCTTTTCTAGGAAGGTTTTCAAGATACCAAGGTTGTATTTGTGGTGGTGCAAAGGAAGGTAGTGGTGATGATCCTGTTGTAAATCTAAACTTACTCTAGATGAAACATTTAGCTCCCTTCCCAGAATTTTTGTGTACTGCTCCTGCTCTTTCTCCTCTCCTGCAGGAAGACACATCCATTCCTCCTTTCCTGGGCTCTGCTTCAAAAGAGTGAGCAGAACAATGTAGTTCACCTGGCCACATTTCTCCTCGTACGTGACAAGAAATAGAAGCAAAGATCATGATCTGGAAGCAGATCCACTAGGAAAATCTGTGTCAGCCTCATGCTTTTTCCAGCAATTGAATCTCCATAAATTATAGAGAGCTTGGCCCATAAAAACCTCAGGTGAGGAGTCTTCTAGGGACAAGAGGCAACCTTCATATACAGAGAAGTAGCAGCTATGCAACTAAATATTTAGCATTAATAAAAGAAATGAGCCTCTTTCTTCAGGAACACCATTCCTCAAACATTTTCCTAATGCAAATTATGCTGATAACTAAAGAGAGAAAAGCCCTCTGCATTCCTCCTGGTTGCAGCTATTATCAGAGCTTGATAACACATGCCTGGGGTGCACGGGGGTGGAAGGGATAAAAAAGACACACTCTCCTCCCCTGAAGCATCGAGATTACAGATGCAGAGCTATGCCCAGGATAAAGCAACCCAGCAGCCCATCACAGAAATTACAAAACCATGGCTTGAATTTCTCCTTGTCTTATCAGAGCAAAGAAATTCACACAGACCCTTTCAGCCTCCTGAGCTGCAGAAAACGTTAGCAGTTGTTTCTACCATAGGCATCAAATAAATTCCAGAACATTCTTGACATTGAATAGGCAGATCTGACCCCTTTAATTAGTGAGCAATTTCTATTCAGCCTGTTTACAGCTACTAGAAGCCCATTCTTTCAGCAAAGTCTTGGTAAGTGCCCAAATTCTGCTGCTTGGCTCTCAGTATTCTCAGCACAGCAGCACAGTTTTGGTGGGAAAGATTCAGAAACAGCACTCTGAAGTAGCAGCAGACACCTTGTCCTTGGGGATGCTGCACAGACCAGCCAGTTTACTCACAGGTACCAGCCATGAAGTGCTGGCGATACAAACAAGTGACTTTAAACTCGTTGCTCTGTTGGAGGCAGATCTACCCTGGCAGTTTTCCATAGGCTTCCCATCCTGCCCAGTACTAACCACAGTTCCCACTGCCCTGACCCTCCAGGCACAGTCACTACTCATGAAAGCAAGCACTAGAGCACAACAATTGGGATAAAAGGCATTTAATCCAAGTAATAAACTCCTCTAGACATGAGACTCACACATTCACTGCAAATTACACAGAAAGTGTTAATTATTCCATTCTTGCCCTGCAAAAGCCAGCTCTGCATTCCCACCCTGTGCTAGCAAGGGCCACTGATACAGCCAGTCCTTCCCCTAGAGCAAGCCATGCAGTTTTGTGGCTCTTCCCCTTTCAATCAGGGCAGAGGGGGAAGGAACCCATCCCACAAACTCGGGCTGGGGGCAGCTGTGCCTGAGGAGGGGGCAGAGCTGAAGGGCAGGCAGGGGGGAACTGCTGCTGCTTAGCTTTGTTAGCATTTGACTTCATCTAAATCCAACAGTTGTTTCAAATCCCTGCCCACACACACCGATATGAGTTGCTATTGTTTAAAGCAGATTTAAGGATTTACACTAGTTTTTAACTACCTTTTATATGATTAAAGGGAAACACAGGGGCTCCTTCTATTTAGGAGCATTCTTTTAAAACAAAAATAGATCAACTCATCTTAACCCAACAGCATAAGTCCTTGAGGTCATGATAAATCACAAGGCTTCTTGCACGAACCCCGGAAGGCACAGTAGCCTAAGATAGAGCAGATCCATCTCTCAGTACAGGCTGACAAAATCATCACCCAATGGATGTGTATTTCTGTCACACAGCCTGGATACAAGAACAGCATTCTTGAAAGACACAGCTCTTTTCCACCCTAGCACCCTCTGGAAGATACTCCAACACATTTTCAGTGCTTCTATAGGAAAGTCATATCTATTTCTGCCACTCTTGCTTCTGTTGCAACCCCTTTCAAGTGCACACACCCCTCTCTCCTCCCAGATCCACAGCCTCATCCTCAATTCCTCCTCCCAAACCTACCTTTGTCAGTCTCCTGTCACTTTCACCACCCCCACCACTCCCCTGCTTCCCCTCTCTGATCTTTTTGGATGAAATCATTAAAAAAAAAAAATCTATCGTGGTCTTGCAGGCCATCTAAAAAGTAATTTCTGCTATTCAACACTGCACTTAAAAAGCCACTTGACTGCTCAATAGTTTTGGTAAATTTTAAGAAACCCACTTAAATAAGTCAAGAAAACATTGCACTTCGAGCTTAAAGCTATAACCAGCAGTGCACACCTACAGGCACACACAAAGGACACAGAAGTCCACAAACTCTTCAAAGAATTGAAGAAGTGAGATGGAACAGGTGCATGCCAGGGTTTCTGTCTTTCCCTACAGATACAGCAGTGTGATCAAAACTCCTGCAGGTTGTACACACATTTCAGTATCACTTTTCAGCAAGACTGGAGAAATTCAAGTCTGGAGAGCAGCTTTCCCATTGTTTGTGTACAAGAATCACATGTGCTTTGGACACCTAGGTAAAGAACCAGAAATATCAATCAAGTGCAATTCTGAATTTGCTTGCAACATGACCTGCAAAAAACCAAAAAGAAGCTTTCTGCATTTACACATGATGAACATCAGAGCATTAATCTGACACAGAGAGGACAGAAGTGCTTTCTAGTGATGAGATCCTCCTGCTGCAATACCCACACACACACTGTGACCCTCTGGGAACCCAGACATCAGTCTGGAAAGATGAGCACTAGCCATTCACATCACATCTTTAGAAATGAATAATCTAACTACACCAAGTCATCTTTAATTACAGGAACTTCATAAGAAGAGCCCTTTTTAGACTTCAGGTTCTCAGGAGGAATGTTAATTTGTCTGCCTAATTACCACCTTGCACTTTCGCACCAGGGGAAGGTGCTATTACTGGCACTTGATAAAACAAGATTTTACCATTTATTTGCACCCATTTCTTTCTGATATCCTCTCCACAAAGCTTTCTCCCCACCTTTGGAGCTGAGGTCCCTTCTGGGAAAATTAGGGTCACCTAACCAGTGGGTGAGATGGTTTATAGGACAACTCCCCACACACAGAAACCAATCAAAATTGGTAAGGACTAGAACTGAAGTATTAATGGAAAAATCTAGGCTAAGCATCCCTGCAGCTTTGTGACTAGAGCAACTGGGAAGACTCATTAGTGACATTTTGTTGGAGAGCTCCTGTTAACCAGTTATGCCTCTGCTGGCTCAGCATTTTCCCTGTTGTGAGTCATTAGGAAACAGCGATGGTGAGCACACAGAGCACTCCCAGCACAAAGAGCCCCCTGGGACTGGGGAACCCAGGGAAGCATGTTCTAGGCACAGCTGGACCTAGCCAGAGTTAACCAGCTCTCAGCTAGGAACACAATAGACCCCTTCCAAGTACCCAGACAGACCAGACCTGCTGCTGGTAGGAAGCTCTGGCTGCTTCAGCACCCAAACAAAGCCCCAAACTGCCTCCCAGGTCAGGCTGCTGTCAGGCAGAGGCTCAGAACAGCCTTATACCCCATTAGGACAGCTGTTCTGGCTCTTCTGCTACGTGTGACACACAGCTGGGATAGAATAGGTGTATAGGAACATATCCTGTGGGCTAATCTTTAATCAGTGCTAGCAGAAGTCCCGGGTGGATACCAACAGTTGGAGTCAGCTTGTTGGGAGCTGTATCTGCATTCCCAGGCACAGACTGAGCATAGAGTGCCAAGAGACACTGCCCTGAGGGCACTGTGGCATCCAGCTGCTGCAGAGAGGCAGAAAACCAACCTCAGCCTTGCAGGAGAGCAGCAGCACTTGGACAGCACTTCCTCACCATGATGGTGCCAACCTGCTCTTGCTCCAGCACACTGATTTCGGAGAGGAAATTAAACAACTAATTTAAAAAGTCAAGAAAAATGATCATCAAATGTCACTGTAGGTTCAGATAGACCCTTATGTTATGAAGCTTAGTTTTATGGTTCTACATTTAATACTTGCAGAAACAAATTGTACACCAAGCATGAGAACCAGTGGTTCAGATTTTGAGGAAGCCTAAGCAGCTTTCCAGCTTGTGGATTTGACAGAGTCACATCAAGTTTACCAGAATTTATATGCTGCCCTTCCAGTTTTAAATTATCTCACATGCTCTGGAGAAGTGCAGAATACCTCCTTCTCACCCGTTCTACAATCAAAAACAAACACAACTACCACACAGCAGCAGCTGCCTGGGTCACATTTGCTGCATAACAATAGCTAACAAGGGCCTGTAGCAGCAGCACAACTATAAATAGCATCTGCCAGAGCTTCTGTAAGAAAGGGTTAGGACCACAGATCTCTCAGTGTATTGGAATGGATGCAGCTGAAGCTCTTAAGATCATGAAAATAAAGGTGAATGAAGGCTGAAATTTCTTCTTTACATGTTGTTCTGTGGTTTGCCTTCCCACCCCAGGCACCTATTTGCAATCAGCAAAGCGTGGAAGAGCTCCTTGCAAACACAGCAATGCTGGCTGATACACAAGGTCTCCTCCTCAGCCCCTGCTTCTACAGGCAAATCCACCCCCAGCTGCTAAACTCACCACAGAATGTCTGCTCTGCACTGCTTGTTCCAACACTCCAAGGCTTTGCTGTTCTCTTAAGCGAGTGCCTCGAAAGAGCAAACACAAATGCACCAGCAGCACAGTCTGGCCCCTGAGCAGCTGAGCCTGGCCTTCAAGGAGCACCTCAGCTCCAGAGGGATCCACAGCACATCAGCACCTAGCAGCAGCTAAGGCAAAAAAGGGAACCACAGGGCACTGCCAAGTACAATCATCTCATTGCTAACTAGGGGACTGCTCCCAGACCTGCCAGACCCACAGAGGGGCAGCTGAGACCACCTGGAGTCTTGGCCAAGAGTAGATGATGCTTGGAATTGGGAAGACATGCAAATTGGAAAGTGCTCGATATAGGGCACACATCCAGAGGGCTCCTTCTGATCAAGCCAAAACAAGATCAGGGCCTCCTTCCTTCCATATCTGCAAACACATCCCTGCTTTCAGATGCCCTGTCATTCACTTACTAGGAAATTATCTCCTTTTAAATTCTCCTGCACCCATTTCCCCCTATTACTAATTTTTTTTTCTTGGTTTTCAGCAATCCTTCTTTCCCCCTCACCTCCAAAAGCTTCTATTGTTCAGTCATAACAGGAAACACTGCTGACCCTGGCACCATTACTAGCAGCCCTTGGAGATGTAACATCAATGCAGATAACAAAATGCAGCAGTGTCTTACCCAGGCTACAAAATCTGAACATCCCCTCCAGTCGAACACCAATCCTTCCAAACCCAAAAGAATCATCTGTGACTCTTTCTTCCTAATCTATTCTCCCACACAAAGTGATCCTTTCTGGACACCAGGTTCTGAGAAATCTGCGTTTAGACCTGATAAATATTTCAGCTGTATCCATCCTGTTTAAGCGATAAGCTCCCAAGGACGGAGGGTCCTTGATTTATCACTTGAAAAGTATCAAAGAGCAGGACATTAACTATTCCTTTTCACATTGCTCAAACCACCAGGCAGCTCTGCAAGCAGCAGGAAGGAAGGCAATATATCACAGACATTTAAAAACATACACACATCAGACAGAAAGAGGGATTATTGCCAAATTCACCGAGCAGAGGCAGAGCATTTGAAGAGTGGGGATGTGAGACAGGACACACCAAAGGAGGGGGAGGGTCCCCTTGTACCTGCACACGAGGGTGGCGATGATGACACACCAGGCTGTGCAGCAGCAGTCAGCATTGAGGTGCTCCTCGCTCTTGCGGTGGCGGCAGCACAGCCAGAACGAGTAGAACAGGAGGAAGAGCAGGTCCAGAGCCAGGCAGGAGAGAGCAATGCCACCCAACAGCAGCAGGGCCTGCAGGAACAGAGATGGTGTCACACCTGGCCATGGCAGGGAAGCCAGCCATGCCTTGGAAACAAGTCATTTGGTGGTTTTGGCACATTTTTAAAATATAAAGAGGTGATTTTTTTTTTTTTTTCTGCCTCGCTTGCTCCCCTCTCTCCATCCCACTCAATGAAACCACATTCTGTCCCTCAGCAGTAAATAGCTGAGCCATTTTGTCTGTCTCAGTCTGCAAACAGCCTAAGTTAATCACAGGGTTTCCTCTTTACTACTGATCACAGGTCAGCAGATTTAGAGAACAAAAATAATATTAAAAAAAAAGTTCAGCCAGCTGCCTCTATCTGTACAGTTTTTTAATCTTCATGAATAAATATGCAGACTTATTAATTAGAAATCCAAGTGCATGAGTGGGTTTGAAAGGGGGTGGAATTTATTATACACGCATGAGATTGATTTTTAAAAAAATTAATCTCCATGCAATGCTTCTGTTCAAGGTAGACCTAGAATAAATGCAAAACCCCTCCATATACCATCCACATATATAGGTACAACAAACATGGATGCTACAGACACTCTTGAAGCAGTCACAAGTTGAGTGTGAGTTATATCTATTTCTAGTCATGTTCCTGGGAGGAAAAGGAAATTGTAAGAGTTTAACTCCCTTCCAATTTATTTTTATTTGAAAAATCCTGCCTAAAACCCAAAATCACAAACCAGTTTTGTTAAATAAAAATAAAAATAAAAAAACAAAAAAAAAAAAAAAAAAAAACATTCCAACACCATATTTAGCCATATTTTCCCACCTGCATGAACCAAGTAAAAGGATGTAATTTTATCCATAACATTTTTTTTTGCTGAATCCTTGTTAGTGGTGACAAATGCCAACTTACTAGAAATTATTTAAATATATGGAAAAAGTCCAAGTCACTTGCTGCTGCCCCAACATTGGGAATGCAGACATAGATCTGTATCAGCTAACCTAGAACAAAGGCTTGGGTTTTCAAACCAGTATCTCTTTTCCTCCCCATACAGAAATTCCTTAAAGAACATTTATATGCTTCTTCCTGATTGAAACAATAACTTCCTTCTGATCAAAAAGAATACAACAAAGAATGCTGAGATTAAAGTAAAGAACTTTCCCAACTGGTGGCTGTTTCTAACAGGGTCTGGTAGGAACTTGCTCTTTGTAGGCTTTTCTTTCCCCTCTTTCCCCCTTCTCTGCTCCATAGGTGCTCCCTGCTGAGAGATTATCCTGGCAAACAAGCCACACAAGGTCCTTCCCAGCCAAGAAACGTCAGCCACACATCAGGATGTGCACACCAGTTAAACCCAAGTGCTGCACCACAGATTCTCCAGCCCTTGCTCTTGGCTTTCCCAGCCTTTAGAAACCCTCCCAAAGTCCACGGAGCACCCTGGGATGGGGGGAGCTCACAGGTGCTGCTCCCCCAAACTAAAGAGCAGAAACTCAGCCCTGTTGTGCAAAGTGAACTCTGGGATCTCCACCAGAGGAGTGGGGGTGGAAGGGAAAAAGCCCAATCCCCCTTTCCCATGCTTTCTCCAGATGGTGTGAGCACTGCTGGAGTTCCTGAGCAGAAAGGGGCCTCTGAGAGGGAAGCTGCACATGGAGCCCTGTGTTCCCCCACTTCTGAAGCCTTGCCATGAGTGAGCACTCAATGCTAATTTAACTAACACATTTGGCATACCAAAGCTCCTCAGGGATATTCTTTATTTTTTAAACATGTCAGGCTGCTGTAAGGCACAGCTTGCCTTTGCCCTGCTCGCCTGCATTTCTTTCTTCACACCTCAGCCCTCCTGCACATGCTAAAAGGCATTACTGATGGAAAGACAAACTCAGCTGAAAACATCCTCTTTTATCAGCAAAAAATCCACACTGCAGCTCCAGATGTAGGGGAACCACCCCCATTGAAAGGAAGTAAAAGGAAATAAAAAAAAAAAAAGGAAAAAATAAAGAAGAAAAAAAAGGAAAAATGGATTTTAGACTGCCAACCAGCAAGAAACCTGAAGTCCTTGCTTTGAAGGGACACTTAATACATGCTTTAAATTTGCATCTGGCCAAAAGGACTTGGCTGGTCACTATACTACAATCTGCATTTCATTTTCCAGAGAATATTTGTTTTCCAATAATGGATATGTGCCATGACAAGTGAAATCATCCAGCAGAGCAGTTATTAATCTTTCTGACTGATGAGTCAGTTTAGGACCCAGGGACTGGCTGGCAGTGAAAGCCTGGTCACAACCAAAGATATTCCTCTGCCTGCTTGTCAGGATTAAATGACAGTATTTAAAAAAGGGGGGTTGAGGCTGGATAAACCCTTAGACACTCTATCCTGCACCAGTGAATCTGGGACTCGGTTATCTAAGGCCACATTATCCCAAGTAAATGTAAAATTATGTACTGGGCCTTCTGCCACAAAAGAGCATCAATTTGTCTTCGAACATTTGCTGAGCTATCAGAACCTTTATAGCAAATGATGCATGAACTGCCCTCACAGGAAAATGGAGACAACTTGGAGGAACAGCATTTTACCACTGCACTGACACTAATGGCAGAAGTGGAGACAGAGCAGACCCTGAAAATGAGAGTAAATCCAAGTGGTATTCGCCAGACTGGCAGGAGACAAGCTCCAGTGTCAGGAAACACTTTCAAAATAAAAGCTGCACATAGGGAAGAAACCACAGGAGCATTGCTGGCTTGGAGAGGCACCATGGAACCTGAAAGCACTCAGTGCTGTGCAGGGATGGGGCTGCAATGCCAACAGCTTTCCCAGCTCCAGTGTGGTTGCCAGAATTTGTGGAACTTCCTACCTCCATGGGAGCATGAAGCCAAAAAAAGGGCAGAAAACATCTAGACTCTCATGTAGAGTGAAGGGAAACACAGAGCACAGCCAAAACATCCCCCACAAAGCTACCCAGGGGCTGGTCAGCTCTTCCACGTGGTATGGTGTTGATATCATTCTTAAGGACTTCTATGCAGATCAGCCTTCTGTTTGCTCAATCCCTGCTCTCCAAGATCCCTGTCTTATGTTCCTGGGGAGCAAATAAACCAAGATACAGCAGTGTCTGCTGGATGAAAAATCCCCATATGAAACAGCCACTTTCAGCTAGCAAATTCCAAAGGGTGATCCACACTGCTAGTTATTCTAGAATATATGCACAGAATCTATCTGTGGACTGTGGTCCTGGAAGGCTGATTTTAGCTGCTGAAACTGCACTTAAGGGAGGTATATTTCATCCCATCCAACAGATGAAGTTACAAAGATTAAGAGGTCTACATAAGAACACAAGAGATATACAAGATGTATTTATTTCCATTGAAAGGGGGAAAGCCTAAATAAAGCCACTAGGCACCACAGTGCAGGATGTAAACTCTGGCTTGCATTCATGGAAAATGTCAAGGTTTACCACTGCATTAAATGTTATTTGCTCATCACCTGACTTTACAGGAAAGTGTTGGCTTAGTGACTCTTCACATCATCATGTCCCCTCTGCCAGGAAGATTATTTGGCACAAAATGTCCTGGCAGCAGAATAGATTTAAGAAGTTAATTCTGAATACACAAGGGCTCAAAACAATCCAGGTGTTTATCAGGTACAAGTTTTATCAATTTCAATTTATCCAACTTCCAATTACCACATTCTTTAAACCACGGAATAGTGAGAAGCTCTTCATATGGAATAGATGATTGCTATTTTACTACTAGTTGGAAAGTCTACTAAAACTGCTTAAGAAACCTGAGAGCAAAACTGAAGCCACCAGGTGGTTCCTGAGAAGCACTGCAGTTTCATTTTTCATTTTCCATCAATGATTTTAAAGTTATTTCGCCTTAAAACTTCGTAATTTCAGCCTACAGAACAAAAAGATCTACAGCTTTTGAGCACCTCAAGAACACAGCTGCCTTAATTGTTGCCAGATTGAGAATGGTTTACCTTAAAGTTTGCTTTTGCCAAAAGAAAGCTTTCCATTGAATCTGCAGCTAGAATTCTTTCTGCATTTCCATGCAGCAACTTGAGATAGCGATAAAAAAACAGAGAGAAGAGGTTAAAGGAGTGTGGGAAGAGAAAAACCTTCACCCAGAAGAACAAATGAAGCAACCTGGGCTGCTGCCAAAGGAGCACTCATCTCTATTTATTCCATGAAGGACGGAAGTCATCTTAGCAAGAAAAGAAACTGCTGTGGGATAGTGTCATGCCTACACTACTTCCTACACCACTTTTTTTTTTTTTTTTTCCTTCCAGACATCTCTCTAAAAAGCTTATGTTCTCACAGATGATAAGCAGTTATGTTCTACCAATCTAACTAATTTTTTTTTAATGCTGGCAACACAAGGAGCACTCTGACCTCCTGATCAACTTGTTCTGAACGCTCTGTGTGTGCAGAAACTTGATTTTCAGTACTTAAAAAATGCAGTACAAGGTGTTTGAGATAGGAGAGTGTCTTGGTATGTCACTCATCCCACAGCCCCTCCAGGAGGGTAGGGTACACAGCCAACCATGGACTGGCCAATGTAAGATGGGGGAGGATGTGGAAAGCACTGCTGATGTCAGCACTAAAGCATCCCCATCTCCTCATTGGCCCTCCCAGCCAATTACTGTGCTCAGCACTGTGCAGGAAATGTGCTGTGGAAAAGGCTTTTCCCACGGTACTGAGATGAGCTCCCTTCCATGAGGGATCCCTCTCACCAGGGAAGAGCACCATGGAAACAGAGCACAGGTTCTACTGTCTCATCCCCTTCTACAGACATCTCCCACAGAAAGCATCCTTCTCTGTAAGAGTTACAGATATATTTAGGGCAAGTCCACACTGGAGCAAGCAATATAGGCCAACATTTCACCTTCAGCTATTTTTGGTTATTGGCTTTCCTTTCCAGAAAGCAGGAAATGCCAAGGATTGTGTCATGCATTTTTTTTCTGATTTTTTTTTTTTTGTTTTCAAAAAAGCACCTTAAGACAATACAGCAGACATTAGAATAAAAACAGATCTGCAGCTGAACCCTGTCTTAGCATGACTCCATTGCTCAATTCCATTTACCAAGTTGGTTAAATGAGCAGGCCAGTTTCCCCAACACTGCAAGGCTCTCTATATAGGCATGGGCATTATATAGTTAATTCGTATTAGAGCTGTGAACTAAAGCCACATTAATTACAAATGAGTGTTCACACAGGGTTTTAATGTAGTTCAACTAGAATGGCCTTAATTCAGTGTAGTTTAATTCACTTTAGTGCATTTAAAATGGTTTAACTAATCTGTTTTGAATTTATTCCTCCAGTTAATTCAGATTAATTTCTCAAGTGTAAGCAACAACCAAGAACAAGGCTAGGTTGATTAAAGATTCATATAATTTCCTCCATACTAACACTGTGACCCCTTATTTCTTAATTAAAAGATTTTCAACTCTGCCTTTATATTTGGTCCAATTCATAGAAGTCAGCAGCGCAGAGGCCAAAAAAACACAACTTTCTGATCCTCAGCTTATTGCAGCAACCAACTCAATATAATCACTGCTAGGGTTTTGAGAGCTGTGGTTGAATAATATATAGCTCAGGTATGTCTGTACACCTCAGCTTCCACAAGTTACATAGGGTAGGTGCTGGAATTCATCAGAGCAGCTCATATCACACACCAAAGTGAGATGGAAAGCACAGAGTAGAAAGGATTTGCTTAACAATTGGGTTGGATATTTTTGCCTGCCCATAAATGCAGATCTAAGCTGTGCTAATCAGCAGTGAACACTGGAGTCCTATTGGGCTGAAGTCAAATAACAATCCATTTATTCCTTTAGTTGTTACCAACTCAGCAATCTCCAACTTACACAGCAAGGAAATATTCCCAGAGGTAAGGGGGTCCTCTAAATTGGATGTTCTTATCCCTAGTTTTTCCATAGTGCTGGCTGAAAGCCTCTCTGCACTACAGTGATGAAAAGAATGAGACACTCTTACCAAACTCAGTTTCCACTGACAGGTCCCCACAGACTAAATCTTTATTAAATGAGGCTTAGCTCAGAACTGGCAGCTTGTCAAATGAGCATTCTCACTGAAAAGGCGGATTTCCTTTCTGGGGATTCTGCAAATTCCCTTGCAGGACTCTCAAAAGACCCAACACCACGGATGCATCAGTGTCCATGAAGGTCTCTGCCTCAAATCCCAGACCAGCAAAACGTGTAAGTAATCCTCATGGGAACAGGCCTTCAGCTTTAGAAGGTTATTTCTTCCTAGTATTCTCAGCTAGACAAAGTTACAGCCATTAGTTAATTTTGTTAAAAGGCAAGAATCAGACAATTATTTGGGATATTGAGGTGGAGGGCACCAAAAGGGTAGCTGGAGGAATTTGACAGCACCTGCACCACTCACATCCATGCTCAGCTTGCCCAGCTCAGCCATGGCAGATCCACAAAATTCCAGCAGACATTCCTTTCCCACAGCAGATTAGCTCACACATTCCCACCCAAAGCACATCGACTCGTGGTTTTTTTAGAAGCCACTTGATTTCCTTGGTTAGAAAACTGTATTATCCATTAATGCTTTATAACACAGCCTCCTCACAAGGTAATTTTCCAGCAAACTGGATAATGGAAAGAAACCCCATGCTATGAAGGAAGTATGAGTTTAATGCTCCTACAACTCAGGGCTAAGAATCACTGCCTGCACTACCTGGCTCATGCTCAAGTGCTGTATAAATTCCCACGCCAAGACAATTCCCCATCCCCAGCACTCCAGCAGGAGCTCAGCTATGCAGGCCTGGAACTGCCTGAAGGAAAGATGTGGCACTGCCTGCAGGCAAGGACCTGGGCACAGTTGCAGAGCCCCAGAACATGAGTGAGGCAGCACTGGTGTGTTTTAGGAAAAAAAAAAAAAGAGCAGGAAATGCTTAGGCCTGAAGCCCAGTGATTTAATCCAATTTCATCCTTTTTTCCCTTCCCCCTCCTACAATGTGCACTCTCAGAGACAATACACTTCATTTAGAGGGGAAAAACACGATCTTTCCTAAGTGCCTGTCCTTACACTCTATCAAGCCAAGTGCTGGGACACTGTTTTTTAAATCTATGATGGCCATTCATGCTTTGGCACAGACAGCAGCCTCAAGGATTTTCTTCCAAAACCCCAGCTGTACAGAGTCTGTGCTCTACTCCACGTTAGCTGTTCTTCAGCTATTGCTGTTCCTTATTAGATTTGGGTTTCAAACCCAAGTGTTCATCCTGCCCCTGTGAATTTTAAGAATTCTCCACAAAGACTGGGCCTTCCAGTAGAGGTAATTACATGCACCATCTACAAGTCTCCCTTTCTTCTGCAGAACCCAAACCCTGCCCTTTCCAGGAGACATGGCACTAGTTCAGATTAAATGCAGTATTTAGGCTCACAGCAAGTTCTTGATCTTCTTAATCACCTCCTCTTAACCCAGACAACCAAATCTGAACTGATCGGCCACTACAGAGTTTGAAGATACTGAGTCCAATCCTCAGCTCTGATGTCCTGGCAGGGAGGTCACTGCAAGCTGCACACACCAGTCACCAGTATTTTGCCATTTCTATTGGGGAGAGGATAAACAAGGCACTGGGGAGGGAGATGAAAGAGCACAGAAATGAGCAGAACCACCCCAAAGTGGAACAGAAAACAAATCCTTGTCCCAGTTGTGGAAACTTTCCCCAACCCATCAACAGCCCATCCATCAGCAGGAATGGCAGTGTTTCCATGAGCATGACCACTGTAGATAACATGGTTCTGCTCCCTTCTGCCATTATTTTGCATTATTTAGAACTTGCTGGTTTGTCTTCAGGCACCATTTTAATCCCATTTATGCCTTGAGAGTTTTGGCACTGAGCATCTACAGCTGCATGCTATAAACTCGAGTAGAACATTTGCTGCACTGAACCACAAAAGTTACACAGAATAACAGAGGGAGAATCCAAATTGGAATGGAAACTCTTAACATCAAATTGTTACTAATGTTAGACTTGAAAGGCAACTTAATGCTGCCTTTTTTTAATGTATACAACTTGTTCCATATCATTAGCACAATGAAGAGGTCTTTTTCTAAACTGCAGCTATTAGGAAAATGTCTAAGTG
The DNA here is from genome assembly GCA_030060385.1 of Muscicapa striata striata. Classification (NCBI taxonomy): domain Eukaryota; kingdom Metazoa; phylum Chordata; class Aves; order Passeriformes; family Muscicapidae; genus Muscicapa; species Muscicapa striata. The sequence goes on along the minus strand of JAREIS010000126.1, from coordinate 4,577,404 downwards.
AGAAGTTCTAGCACACACTTCAGCATTTGAAGGCACCAGAGTTTAAAAGAAAAAAATTAATTAGAAGGAAAAAAGGGACTTTCTAGCCAAGACTACAAATCCACTGCAAATGGCTTCATAAACTGCTTTTATTAGCACTGAATGGATAGGAAGGTAAGCAGCAATAATTGGGCTTCTGCATTTATGTGTCAGTGATGGCAATTGGTCATTTTAGTGTACTCAGGTGTCTTTGACAGAGAGATCCACAACCAGTTTGTGCTCAGTTTGCAACCTGGTGTCAATCTTCAGAATAAGGAGCGAGAAGTTTCGGAATAACATGAAAATAACCAACAGGAAAACAATACAGCACTGACTTTCCATAATATTTACCCTATCCAGCTTCACTGGCATTTGTCTGCACAAGTGAAGCAGGTCAAAAGGGTGTTTACACAGCAAAAACTTTGTGCAGTTCATAATATACCACAAGCCTACTACAAGGGGAGGGAAACAGCACTCCTGATGACATGAGCAAAGCACAGGGTCTGGCTGCCCCCAGGACTGACCTCTGGGAGGGGACAAAGAACAAAATCAAAGGCACACTGCCCTACATCTTCAGAAAGTCACAGCCCCCTGTGCTATGGCCAGCAGCCCACATGACATCTTCCTTAAAATAATTTGTATTTGAAGTCAGCTTCAATGCAGTCTGTCAGTCATGTGGAGAGGCTGTGAAGGGCTGTGAAGGGGCAATATCCCATAGGGAGCTTCTGTAACTTGGGGAAGGGAGAACAGAGACCTCTGACCCAGCTGCTGACTGTGGACCTGCACTGACCTCCTTGCACAAACAGTGCAAACGTGCCATTTAACTGCCACAGACAAACAGGTGCCACGCTTCTCACCATAAATTCACTCCAAACTGCCTCCTTGGAGACCACTACAGTCACAGTTCAAAAACAGAAATAATTTTTAAAAAAAACAAAACAGAGGAAAGAAAGGGAAGAAATTTCTTCCTTTAACTTAAAACCATACCTTTGCTTCTGACAAAAGAGGCTCCTTTGTGTGCAGGAAACACTTCAATATCAACTCTGCTTTAGTTTTATTTTGGGGTTGAGTTGCCTTTTTTCCTTTTCTTTAAAGGAGAAAAAAGATCTCAAAAAAACCCTCAGGGACAAAGACTACCAATATTCACTATTGAGAACCTTCAAACCCATGAAAAAAATGCCATAGAGGGACTAACAGAGGAAACAGATCAAAAGAAACCTATCCAAGCTAGCCAAGACCCACCACAGTCACAGCTGGAGCCCGTGTTTCTGCACCACTGACAACACTGGGAGCGTCATTAACCACTTCTCCTCAGCCTGTGCAAGGGAGGCTGGGGAGCTAAAAAAGGCCTCCTGCAGGCTCCTGGCCAAATGTGAGAAGGGATTAGAGCCTCCTCAGGCTGCTGCCCTGAAGGGAAGTGCAATTTGAATAGGGAGTTTTCTTTGCAGCTCTTCCCACCAGCAGTGCAGAGCTGGATGCTCCTCTCAGCACCCACAGACAATTCCCCCTCAAGAGCAGCATTCTGGTGAGTGGTCTCTGCCTCACCCCTCTGCTTCTGCTGCCCAGCAGCATCCTGATAAAGGGGGAGCACACATTTCTTAAATTCACCTCCTGAATGCCATTCCTGAGTGAACAGAGGCACAGCTAACAGCAGATGCAGTTATAGATGAAAACTCTTGCAATTACCAGGCAAATCTGCTGCCCCCACACATATTCACAGAGGGCATCAATCTCACTCAGAGGCTCTGGTTCTGAGCAGCTCTTCTTGCAATTTCTTCATTTCCCCACAGGGTTAGGGGAAGAGGGGAATCTGTCTCCTTTCAACTGTTTCAAAGCTGTTTAACTCTCTTAGGGTTTGCCTGCAAAGCTGAAAGCTGTCATGGGCCACTGGCCTAAAAAAATTTAAAGTACTTGGTTTATACCAACTATTTAAAGACAAATGCACCTCACTTTTAGCTTCCTTTACCACCAAGCTTGGGAATAGGTAGGACATGGGGCTATTTGGCTGTAATAGAGGTTACACCAGTTGAAAGGAGCAGGTGTTTGCCCCACTGTGTCCTAATAGGATTTTTCATTAGTTGCTTTGCTTTCCCATGACATACACATCATATCCACAAGAAATCAATGCATTTTATAGGTAATTTAATACACACACAGCCTGCCTTCAGAGATCCTTTTATCCTGCTCATGAGATCAGTGCTGGTGGGATTCCTCGAGTTCCTGCACTGATATTCATTCATTCAGCAATTCTTCTCAACCACAGAGATTGATTTTTCAGGAAAGTTCCCAGAGTTCTCTTAGAGGTTCTGCCTGTACTTATGTCATGGCTATATTTAAAGAAGGAATCCCACTAAAGTGGTTTATAACATGCTCTGGCAGGACAGTGAAGACAGAACTAAATCCTATTAAGCTACTTAAGTTGCTTTCCCCCTCTGAAGTCATCTGTAAAATGCTGGTCCTAGACATAGCAGCCAGCTATCAAATTAGCTTATCAAGAGTCCTGCTTAAAACACCAATCAAAACTACAAAATGCAATCATCACACACATGAGGAAGAGAAACTGGGGCAGTGTGCTGTTCCAGTAACCTCCTGGGATCCCAGAGGGTGGAGAAGGCTGGTGATTAGCTTTTCATTACAGTTAGATTGTAACCCACTCACACACACCACTGGACCTTGTTAAAGAGAAAATAAGAATGACTGTGTCTTTAATGTTAGCCTTGGCTCTTCTGAAAGGACTGTATGGACAATACATGAATGTGAAGCATATTTTTAAAATAGAGATCACACTAACAGGGCAGGAGGGGGTACCTGGGAAAACAAAGCACCATTCAGCCTTAACTCAGCACCCCACAGAGAACTGGGAAAACAGCATTCATGGTTATTTCATCCCCTCTCCCAGTAACTCAAAAATAGGCACTACAGAGTCCTGAAAGGTTAATTCCCATAAATGTTAAATGTCCACATTTAAAGCTCCAGCTTTATAGCATTCACTCCACTATGTCAACATGTCACTGCTGCTGTGACATGTTACTAAGATTTCAGAGACAAACCTCAATTTCACACATTCCACACAATAGTAGAAAACAATAGGATGGAAAAGACCTCTGGAGGTCACTGTAGTGCAACCTGCTGCTTAAAGTAGGAGTAATTTAATAGATGGTGTTGCTCAGAGTCTTGCCTGGGGAAGTTTCGAGTGTCTCTAATGCTCCAAAGCTTCCCACAACCCCAGCTCCAGCACTATAAAGAAAAATGCTCCTGAGTGACTGCACCCATGTTCCATTTCCCATTGCAGCTTGAGGTTGTTGTCACTTGTCCTTTTGCTGGGCACCTCTGAGAAGAGCCTGGAACCATCTTCTCCAAGTCCCCCCTTCAGGTATGCAAAGGGTGCTTACACATCTGTCATTTCTCCTTCTCTCCAGGCTGATGGGCCCAAGTCTCCCAGCCTCCCTTCCCAGGTCAGGCTCTGAGCATCTCAGTGGCCTTCCCCTACACATGGTCCAGCTCATCAGCACCTGTCCTGCATCAGGGCATCCATGCCACAAGGCTGCTTAATACACTTTATGCTGGCACACAACTCGAATAGAGTCCATGCATGTGAAATGGCTGATGACCCCATTTTAGGGCTACTTTCAGCTTGCTTACAGGGCTGGGCAAAGCACAGGCCTTCAGAGCTCAGGTTTGCCTCCAGCTGCACCAAGAGGTGACAGATCTCCCCCACGCTGGGCAGGGCTCTGCAGGTGTGAGAAACACAGCAAGTACCATCAGAGTCTGAGAGACACTCAGCAGCAGGCATGCTATTGCTCAAAACAGTACAGTGAGCCAGCTGAAGGCAGAGAAGAGGAAAGGTAGGGAAAGGGAAAAAGCAGCAATAGAAAAGTTACATCTTGAGACAGAAAACAAGGCACCTCAGGAGCTCTTCAGCGATGCTCGTGCATGCCATTGGCTGCTGCCTTCCAGAGCTGCACAGCAACGAGCCCGGGAGGTGGGAGGCTGCCAGCTCACATGAGAGATGCTGCTCAGCCCCTCCTCTGCATCCCCACAGCATGAGAGATCCCTGCTCAGCCCCTCCTCTGCATCCCCACAGCATGAGAGATCCTGCTCAGCCCCTCCTCTGCATCCCCACAGCATGAGAGATCCTGCTCAGCCCCTCCTCTGCATCCCCACAGCATGAGAGATCCCTGCTCAGCCCCTCCTCTGCATCCCCACAGCATGAGAGATCCTGCTCAGCCCCTCCTCTGCATCCCCACAGCATGAGAGATCCCTGCTCAGCCCCTCCTCTGCATCCCCACAGCATGAGAGATCCTGCTCAGCCCCTCCTCTGCATCCCCACAGCATGAGAGATCCCTGCTCAGCCCCTCCTCTGCATCCCCACAGCATGAGAGATCCCTGCTCAGCCCCTCCTCTGCATCCCCACAGCTTGAGATCCCTGCTCAGCCCCTCCTCTGCATCCCCACAGCATGAGAGATCCCTGCTCAGCCCCTCCTCTGCATCCCCACAGCATGAGAGATCCTGCTCAGCCCCTCCTCTGCATCCCCACAGCATGAGAGATCCCTGCTCAGCCCTCCTCTGCATCCCCACAGCATGAGAGATCCTGCTCAGCCCCTCCTCTGCATCCCCACAGCATGAGAGATCCCTGCTCAGCCCCTCCTCTGCATCCCCACAGCCTGAGAGATCCCTGCTCAGCCCCTCCTCTGCATCCCCACAGCATGAGAGATCCCTGCTCAGCCCCTCCTCTGCATCCCCACAGCATGAGAGATCCCTGCTCAGCCCCTCCTCTGCATCCCCAGCAGTGCTTGCTCCTGCTCATCCTGCCCTGCTCATCCCAGTATTGATTGCCTGTCCCAAACCGAGGTCAGTCAGGGTGACAGGACCTTGGTTAAACAAATGAGCAGCCACACCAAGTTATCACAACAGGAATAGAGGATAATCATGTGCTCTATCTTTATCCACAGCTCAGGTTTTTCTTGACAAGTGGGAAGGCAGAACTGCAGAAATAAGGAGGGGTGGAGGGGAAGGGGTAAGATGTGCAGGTGTGCTTGTGCCTGACACAGCTCAGAGAAGTGCTGACACCCAAAAGGGATTAATGCTCCTCAAAGACAGCACTGCACAGCACAAGTGCTGCTTCTGTAGGTGTTTCAGTCCATTAATTTAGGAAAGTGAGGGAGCAAGTGGTCTCTACAGAGAAAGCTACCCAGCCTCAGCTTCCCTATGAAAGTGCTCCAATCCCAGGGTTCCAGACCACATCAAAGTTTACAATAAAAAAAGTCAGAATTCTCAAAGAACAAGCAGGAGAGAGCATAGAAGCTGGTATTATGTGGGAATGCAGCTGATCCAGCTGTTGGGCTTACCACCATCACTGCCACAGAGCAGGAAGCCTGCTAGGGATGTGGAGGAGCAAAACTTCTTCTAGTGCCTGAGCACCACAGCTCACAGCAGGAGAACTTGTTACAGCTTCCCTCTTGCACAACAACCTAAATCAAATCCCCAAAAGATCCAAGCAAAAATTAATCTAAGACACAGAACTCAAATGCAATTATTTGCAGGCTCTAGCACAAGAAACATCTCAAATTCTCTCCATCCAGACCCCAAGTCATTATCTTCCAGGAGCACGTAGAGCTAAGAAAAGAATGAACTCCTCTGCCCTATTTCCCAGTCTGGGCAGGAGCAGCTCATCTGAGCAGTCACCATTGATCAGGTTCACTTCTCATACAGTGAAGTCCCACAGTGCTCACTCTGAGCTTGCCCCACTCAGTGAGGTGGGGAGGGGAAAGCAGCAGCACCTCTCCCTCTTTTGCCATTACACAACTATACTTACAGCAGTTGTTTCTGCAACCAGGAACACCTACCTGCTTCCCACTATTTATAAACCAAAAGCCAAACCACTGCAGAAACAACTGTGTTCTGTGTCACTGCCTGCCCCTCAGCTGATCAAACAGCACTGAGGCACATGAGAAGCACTAGCATGAAGTCAAATAGATAAGCTTGGCTCCTGACGACCCAACTCTGCACTGAAATGGGAGGCCCTGAAGCAATCCATGCTGCCAGCTCTGTTTGGGATAGAACAAAGAGCAGATTCAATATCTTAAAGACAAAACCCACAGATTTCCTGCACACAAACATACACACCCATTGCTGCTATGGCTGCCTCAAACAGGGGCAAGCTCCAAGAAATACAGGACCTTCATACACTTTCTTGTCAGAGAGGAGTAGATCCTGCCACTGTACTAAGAACTAAAACAATTTAAAAGTTTTTAGGGACTAAGTGTACAAATTCATTTGAAAATCTGTCACATCCACTATTGGTTGCTTTGAGCAAAACTACTCGTAAAGACATTTGACAAGCAGACAGCTAAATATTAGATTACTTTATTACTTGGCAGTAGCCAAAGAGGTCTGTAATCATTTATATGGGCAGAGTTCTCAAGCTTATAAATTACTGTTATTTCTGAATCAACTCACTTTTACTTCAACAAGAAAAAAAGAGGTAAAAAGCATAGTTTTAATAAGTGAGATCTCCCCAATTTTGACAAAGCACTACTTTCCTCATTAACAGCTGCTGCTGCATATGAAGGTGTCAGACTTTTTTCTTTCTTTTCTCCAACATCACAGCTGAACATTTAGCAACAGAAGAAAAACAGGAAAGCCACCATGAAAAGTCATGACAATTGAGCCTGTGATGGGTAGTGTGGCTATCCCAGGCTCAGGCAACCACTCACCACATCACTGGTGTGGTCTCTGAGCTGGAGACAATGCCACTCTTACTAGAATAGCCAGGAAAAGGAAACAGCTGCTTCCAAAACCTGTCATTTACCCCATCCACAAAGGGAAGATATCCAGGTTTTCCTCTATTTTCTTCTCCTCTTACAAGAAAAGGCTGTAAATCCCTATATCCTCAAGTGAGGCTGACTTTGACATCCACTACACAAATACCAAGGTGTGCTGTTTAGGTGAACTATCCAGAGGTCATCATCTCCCATCTGACCTGCTGGAGCAATGAAGCACAGAGGACACAGCTCCACACTAACAAGCAAGGCTATTTCTGCTGCTGTGCTTGATCAAAGCTTTTCCCTAAAATAATAAGATCCCAGGGTCTCCAAGGCCAGCTTGGTAACAGCTAAGATGGGAAGAAGACCCTTCCTTTTCAGGATGCTTAAGATGGAACCACACAAGCTTTGTGTTAAACATCAGCACAGCAGCAAGAATGCCTTATTAAAACCTGCAACTAACTTAATCAAGGAATTCTAATATTCATAACTGAACTTAAAAGCACTACCCTCTGGGATACCAGAGAATTTCCCCTCAAAGACTGTTCACCTCATTGACAGTCATGTTGCTTTTTATAATCTTGTTCACAAATTCAATCAAGCTCCAGATAAAATCTAATCAAGTTGGACAAGCTGAATTGCAAGGGCTGTTGTTTCAAGTCCTTTAACAGGAGGTCAGCTCAAAGTAAGCCCCTGATGTCCCAGGACTTGAGCAGGATTATTTCATATAGTTCACTGCTGTAGGCACCAAAGATCATTTTAGCTTCCCAAACTATTTTTAATACTCACTCTAGTGGAGCATTTGATCTCTAGAAAAGCTAGGTTTAGTCTTCAGTCTTTTTTGCTCAAATCCTCAGTGATTTCTCCAGGCATGAAAGTGGCTCTCTCAGGTACAGGAAAGAACAGCTATTCACAAAACTTCATTATTATAATTGTTCTTCAACTGAAGTTCATCCCTCTGGAAAACATCAGCATCCCTGAGAACTACTGCTAGTCTGGGGATACTGACCATTCCAAAGCAAATATAAAAGCACCCAGACTGCCAGGGCAAAGCATTGAGGAAGACCTCATCATTCACATTTAAGACATGCTGGTCACTTCAGTCTGCCCTGTGGAGACACCCTTTTCCTTTTCCCCTCAAATGAAAAAACAAATTTAAGCTATTGTCAAGATTTAGATCCTTTGGCTATTCCCCAGCAAACAAGTTCTAGGAAAAATTTACTCCCACAAAAATTAAATGAGAGAATAAGCCCTTTTATAATTATTCAATGCAGACTAAAAGATTCAAAAGCATGAACATAACTTATGATCTTGAAAATAAAACTCTTAACTCTTTTGAATGCATGCTAATATTGTAAGAAATAAATTATTCAAGTGGTTCTTGGTTCGAAAGTTAACTTTAAATTCTATCCATGGAGCTCAGGAATCACTGGATAACACAAACACCATCTATGACCAGTGTGACATTGCAAACCAGTGTGAGCAGACTTAAAGCATGTCCAGCCATATCCCACTTGTGGCTGTCACCTGAGTGCCTTCCTTCTGTTCACCAAGCATGTAAAAATCCTTATTCAGATTAATAGATCTGATGCAGATTCCACTATGAAAGTGGTGTTGATGAAAAAAATGCTTTCACAACAACATTAGTCACAAACTTTATTATAACTAAGATCTTAAGAGGAGAACACCACCTTTTCCCATCATCATACTTCCATGGACAACAAGACAATGAATGGCCCCACAAGCCAAATTCTGAACACTTGAAAAGTAATTATTTCCCAGCCACTGAACAGATAAACAGAAGTACCAAGTTTCCAGCCAGCAAGGCACTCCCCTTCTTCCTCTTGGTCAGCATGTGTAGCTCAGGTCATTTCCGATTTTGATTTCGGCAGGAAGAGCTATTTCAGCCAGTGCCCAGAAATAAGAAACTCAGAAACCCAGACTCACTGGCTGCAGTGCATTAAAAAAGCACTTGGAAAAAAGTCCACTGATTAAAGGGAGGCTGCCTTTATCTCCAACACACCAAACATCTGAAAGGATGTTCCCTCCCAGACACTTCAGTGTGTCAATCTTGGTTCCCTTCCTTTCTTTTTTTTAAGAGTAAAGTCTCTATAAAATAAAAGAAAGTGTTCATTTAACTGTTTATCCAGCCAGCTTCAAAATTAAAATATTTCTGCCCTGTCTCCAATACAGGCTGGTCCCTGGTGACTATCTTCAATATTTTACATAACAATATGTCTTTCTAGAAACTAAGCTCTAGGGAAAATGAAGAAGTAAGGAAGCTCAAGCCTATTTATCAGGCTTGACATTTCCTATTGGAATGCAGCAGTGGAAAACCATTTCCCTGACAAATGGATGGGCCTGAACTGAGTTGCACAGCCCTGTATCTCGCTTTCAACCTCATTACTCTTCTAAAGAGGTACAACTCTGGAAGAGACCTTCAAAAATGCAGATGGACTTGCAAGAGAGGAGCTTGCAGGGAAGGTGGAGACTGGAGCTAGATTACAGACACCAGCTGAGCTCCAGGGCTCTGGAGAAGAGTCATCTGTGCCACTGCTTGTCCAGCTGTGGAGTGGCATTACACCCCCACTTCAGACCCTGTCACACACAACAGCCACATCCCATTTCACAGGTCACATCCAGAGCTTTCATGCACATTGGTGAGGAGCAGATGCACACACACCACCAAGGAGAGCATCACATCACAAATAATTTACTGCTATAAAAGGGAAAAATTGATTGCCTGCTCACGTGGCAACAAGAGCTGCTCAAGACTGTTAAAGGGATGGAGAGTGTGGTCTTAAGGGCAGAGAGAAGCAAAGAATAAGCTCTGGAAAGGATGGGTTGATGTTAGCACTTTAAGAGGAATATTCCCTGCTCAGCTACAATTCTGCAGGTCACAAATTAACCAGAAATAAAATGCTATTACAGGTCCTTTCACCAGCAGTACAGTGGGTTGTTCTATTTGCTCTCAGCATTGTTTCTAACTCCAAACTAGAAAGAAGCCATAAAGGGCAGGAAACAGCTCACCTATAAGCCAAAACCAGAAGTGTGGTTTTTTCCATGATGGTTTAAAAAAAGCTATGGTTTAGGAAAGCCTGTGGGGTCACATGAAGACACAAAATTCAGCCAGCAGCCTTTTATTTGGTTCCCGATTTCTGCATCTTGATTGAGCACTCCAAGATATTCCAAAAGGGAGATTCTTCACAAAGCCTGTAATGCCCCACACTTTTCCAACTCTCAGTGCTGAAGCACTATGAAGGCACAGGGACTTTGTTTCTTTGCCAGGTTTCTGCCAGGCCAGGGTTATAACAATTAATCTTCCATGAATATCCAGTGTTTCATGCCTGGATCAGATGTTCAGTCTGGTTCAATGGGCAGCTGCTCAAACACCCTGGCCCCTGGCTATCAGGGCTGCTCCTGTGCATACCAGGCCTAGTTATACTATAACTGGAGCCAGACCTACCTCTGAGCTGGTGTGAAAACCTGTTTCCAACCTGGTCAGTGCCTTGATTTAATCACTGAGCAGTCCCAGAGTGCAAAATGTTCCATCCACCCTCCTGGACCATGACCTCAGGAACCACAAACTTCCACTTCACACAGATGTGATTAAAAGGTCTAAAGCTGCAAATTTTATTAGGGATGGAAGAGTCACATCAGTGTTAGAATTCCCCATGCAGGATCTCAGATTTAGGTGCCATTTACACAAAGACTCAGAGTTGAAAGCACAGTTTTTCACTATTTCTCTGCTGAGGTTCCAGCCTGTAGGTACTTATCATAGACAAACATCCATGTTCACAGCCCAAACCTAATTTTAAATCCTGCTCACTATGTTATAATACAGTACTTTAACTTGTTCAACAAGCAATATAAATTTATTTATTCCAAATGGGTGCCATATGCAGTTTCACCAACACACACAGGTCTTGGCACTGCAGCACTGATACAGCAGTGCCATTCTATGGGAAATCAGGACCAAAAAAAGTCTTTAATATCATTAAAAAGTAAAGGAGACTTTGAGCACACAGTTACAGACAATGCCAGAAAGTGCTGGTCAGAACCTCTCTTGCCATATAAAAAAGATTTGCAACTCTTTAGAGAAACAGACCCATTTTTCAAAGATTCAGATCACAAGTACAAACCTTGCAGCAAAGTTTGGGCTCCATATAGCCATGAGATTTCCTGAGGTTTCAGTGTACACACAGACAAACCTAAAGTCAATTTGTTTGCATGGATTTCTACAACATAAAGATGTTTGGCTTTGATTGTTTGAGGGTTTTAAAAACAACTTCAAAAGTCTAGTCTAACTTGTAAAGAAAGTAACAACACTAAGTTTTCTCCTGGGCTCTTCAAGTTTATCTAAGCACCTGCATGTTGCAAAAAGAATCTAAATAAAAAATCACCAGCAACAACAAAACATTCAAACCACACAGGACTTGAGAACATGCAGTTTATCTGGGTTATTAGAAAAAAAACAGTCTTTCCAAACACAGCACAAGGGAGGAAATATTTTTGCAATGCTCCACAGTTCCCAGAAGAGTGACCTCTTCTAGCACCAGCCCCAGCCTGTGCACTGTAGACTTGGACAGCACCAAATCCTTCTGCATTTTACAGCTGCAGAAGAGGAAGTGGTGACACTTCAGTCAGCCAAAGCTTTCCTTTTAAGTCCAGGATTGAAAAAAGTGCAAGACAGCAGAATTATAAGTTGCTCGATCATACTTCTAGCAGGAAACACTCTGCTCTTATCAGCATTGCTTCAAACCACCCTTGTTATGCTAATCCAGTAACTTGTGAACGCTGAAGCGCCCTTGATAGAGGACCATTGTGAGAAAATAGTCCTTCAACATTTGTTTTCATAGCAGCTACATCTGGGGAAGAAATTATTGCAAAGCTTCTACCTCTCAGCAGAACACTGCTTGGATCAGTTTGAGAGGCAGAAATGCAAAGTCCACCTGCCCTGTGGAAGCTTTAGCTGCTGAGAGCTTCACAGATGCACACCTTGAAAATAAGTGCAGCACAGAGCTGTGTGTCACTTGGACACAGCCTCTGAGCAGATTCCATTGCTTGGGACTGCTGCTCCAGTCTGGCCTGGGGTACCAGAGTTAGCACAGAAGCAGCTCCCCTGTTCCTGTCCCACCTGATGACCAGGGAGCAAAGCCTTCACCCTGACATGCCTGCAGCTGGCAATGCTGCTCTGTGAGGACCATTCCAAGCACAGCTTACATAATGCTGTGAGGTGCACTAAACACCTTTTGTCTAGGAGAAAAGTGAGCCCCAAAAGCTAAAAGCAAAACTTGTGCCTTTTATAGAAGGTACTGAGTGCAATTTGATTTTGCTACTTGTGATAAACTTAGCCTTTGCAGCTTTTCACTGTGTATTTCACTGGGAAACTTAAGCCACTTTGGACACTTGCTGTTGATAATGGAGACTTCCCCCACTTCTCCACCCACTAAAAGATAATTCATCTCACAACTGCAGTTCTGCCTTCTGAAAGCATCACATCCTCCCACTAACAGACTGTCCCACCAGTCAGTTCTTGAAACCCCTAAACACACTGAAGCCTTCCTTCAGAGAGGCCACCACACTACTCACTGAGGCCAAAACTATAAAGAAGGAAAAGGAGGAAGCACATTTTCTTTCACATCCTAAACTGGCTGATAGTTCCCCTCCTCTCACAGAGTAACCCTGAGCTATTCTTCCCAAGAACTCCTTTTTCTCTTGTCTCTACCTAGGTAAGCTGAAATTACTGCATCTATTGTGTATTTCTGTGTCTTATCAGTGCTCCTGCTCACCAGATCCTCACTGGCCTTGGGAGGGACTTGCACTTCTAACCCAAAACCCCTTTTTCTTTCTCTAACGTGTTCATAACTACTGACTGGCAGACTTTGGGTTACAATACCTTTCAGAATGAAAACTCTGAAGCACAGACTCTTCAGTCTGCTGTTTTAAGCCTCACATCTCAGGTTGGAAACACAGCCCACAACATTCAAACTGGAAGTACGAGGAGGGATCCAGCAAAGGAAGAAGAAATCCAATGGACAACAGCCAGCTGCCTCCTCCACTTACTACTCTGCACTCATCTACTGCAGCTCTTTGAAGCAACACAGAGTCAGGAGAGAGTTCTGGCCTGAAAATTCTTGGGAAGGATTATTTAATCCAGCCTCCCATACAACATTCAGGCCACAGCCATTGGCAGCTGAGCAATAGGTCATTCCTGCTGTGAGCCATCCCTGTGGTTGCTCTTTTGGCCCATCATTGAACACCCAACTTGTGGTGCCTTAAAATGACTTTTGTATGCTTGCAACATCACCAAGGCTGGCCACGTCCATTAACAACAACACAAACAGCATTTATCAGTCCTGCAGGGAGTACTTAGACAAACTTTAAAATTAAATTAGGCTACTTAAAAACAGCTGTGAGTGCCAGATCAGCATTCTCAGTGAGAGGTCCCAGAATAACAAATGAAGAAATACATACCATCTTTTCTTGCTGCTGTGGTTCTTGGAGCACATTTTCATCAAATCTACACCAGGAACTGGTGCTTAGTTACTTATTTGCTATTTGCCTGCTATGTTTACTTTTATTTCAGTATCTTTCAGTTCACTGCTGCAGCTGGATGGACTTTCAGCCACCTTATCGTGACCAGTGAACCACATTCCTCAACTTTATATAGCAATCTTCAGCACTAATACCTACAGTTACCTTCATGGCTAACTTTGCATTTGCAAACAGCTTTTCTGAGGCACCAAACACCTTGTTACATGTGCAGATAAATAATTTGCCTGTTTGGAACATTATCCCAAAGTGGGATTCACCAGTGTGTAAAGCAGAAAAACCCCAGGCTATGTATGAACTTTCCCATAAAGGTTGCCACAAAAGGGAGCCAGGTGTATCACTTTGCATGAGTAGTTTTATACATATTTTTAAGCCAGGCTGCACCACACATTCAACTTGCACTAGAAATATCTTAGGCTTGAGATCCTACCTTCCCTACAGGGAATTTTTCTTCCTATTCTTTATAGACAGGTATTTTAAGCCTCATTTGTGAATATATTTTGGATGAGCATCCTAATCAAGAACAAAAAACCCTACTTGCCCCAGTGTAGGACTCACAGTACCTTTTAATGAAGCTTATTCTCTAATCAGGTGGGGCTGTCAGACCTCACTGATTGCAGGACCAGCAGTAAAAATACAATGAAAAGACAGTCATGTCCTCCTCAGCAGTTTTGTATCACTACTAGTGATCAGGATCCCCTTCCACAAACTCAGCCCTCTAAAAACAACAGAGTTAGAGCTGCTCTGACCAAGGCCATTAGATTAGTGGGGAACATTATCTTGACTCCCAACCCGGACAGAAAGCTGGATCTTTGTCAAGAGACTTTTCACAGCACTTCAGGGCTGGCAGTAGTTGCCCAGAATTCTTCACCCTTTTAGCAGGTGTTAAAGCTCCTGGAAGAGAGCCAAGCAGTGCTTTTGACTGACTGAAGCAATCGAGTCATTCGTTACATCACCTAAAGCTGCAAAGAGTGAGAGCAATTCACTAGAAAGAAGTTTTGACCAGCCCCCTGATAAGATACCCTGAAGCCACAGACCAAATATCTGCAATAACTCCCGTGTTTTCATGCTGCCTTTTGTTGAACGAAAGCAAGTGGTGCATAAACTGCAGAACAAAGTAGAGCAGAGCAGCTGCTCAAACACTCCTATAAAGCACTCTGTAACAGTTCTCACTTAAATGTATGCAGCATAAAAGCAGCTACAATACCACTGGCAGTAACTGTGTGCAAGTAAAGTAGTTCTCTTTCCTTTATGGGCCTGCATTAGAACATTACATGACATTGTTTGTCTTCTCTGCAAAAGGAGCTAAAGACAGAAGCTTTTGATTTTGCTGGTTCTTCCCATCATCTCTGACAATAAAACAGCTCAAGTTTATACTAAAAGAGAGTGCAAGCTTGAATGTGCATTGAGAAAGTGTTTTAATTTAACTCTGCAGACCGTATTACTGGGAAAAATGCAGCATTTTATAGCAGACAAACCTTACCCTCTACAGACCGGAGGATAAGACTGTCCATGATTGGGAAGTGGAAAAAAGGAAGGCAAGAGATGGCTAGAATATGTCCCTGGTGCCTTCAGGGCTTTAATCTCATTAGCTGAGACAATGCAGGCTGGTGCACTTGCACCTTGAGATCAGTAACAGGCTCTCTGTAGGCTTTACCTTGCCCTGCCAACGACACATTCACCTTCTTAAGGCTTTGTCACATTAGTTTAAGGACACACCACACACGTGAACTTGTGCCCTTCCTCCTCCCCTGTTCCATGGTGACACAGCCCCTGACACAGCCACACACACACGTCACTATTTACCCTGCTTTGCTGCATAATAATGAGGGTATTTACACGAGGGGCACTTCCTTTCTGAATTCTTTGTGCCTCCATCCTGTCTAGGTGCCATAATCCTGTTTATCACATGCTGGTTGCTATGGAAGTGATTGTACTGTCACTAGATTGTGCCCTCAGGTGGAAAACATGTAAGGGAAGGCACCTGAACAGGTTTTTGCATACATTTATAGATGTGATAGTGCAATCCCACACGTAATGACTTGGAGCTCTAGCAGTAGCTTCCAGATACAGAATATGATCATAAGCAATAGCATGGCATCAAGTTTTCATTTGGTTTTCTCCTAAAAAATTAGATTTTTTATTTTCCTGTCACTGGCTGCCACTATTTAATTCAAGACAGCACCCTACAGCTGAAGAGTGCAGTCCCAGCCACTTTCCCAGGCTCCTGAAAATACTTCTGCACTCAAAACACTGTCTATGAAGATGAGGGTGAAAGAAGTGACAAGATCATGTAACCAGGCTCCACAACTGCAACTGCCCTTTTGTTGATTACTGTCTTTTACAGTGCATGGATTTAGAGAGCAGAAGCAAGACAGACAGATCGTCTCAGATCTGACACGCCTGGTGAGATGCATGACTAACTCAGCTTGAGCCAGGACGTGCCTGGAATGTGGAACCCCCCTTGGAAGCCTTTTTTCCAGGGGCACAAGCTTGGGGGGGGTTATCTGGCTGCTGCCTGGATGGTAAATACATGACAGCAAAGCATGCAATGTAAACAGCCTGAAGACCCTGTTCCTTGTGAGCAGCTGGGAACCACAGGAGATGCTTTCCTACCTACTGAGACCCCACTCAGCAGCACTGGAAGAGTTTTATATCTTTGCAGCCAGGATTGTGCAAGAACCAGCACCCCAAGAGCAGCATTGATGGCCACATGCAGTGGCCACCACCATTCCCCCTGTGCTATGTGCACACACATGAACTCCTCCAGCCATCAGCTCACTCATCTACACCAGCAGAAATACTGACGAAGAGCCACACAGGCCAAACCACAGGGGTACCAAGAACAAGATTTCTATCCCAGTAATGTTTTGACTACAAAAAGAATATACAACTGGCAGTTAACAACTAACTTTTCACCACATATTACTTCCTTACTGCAGCGTTAGAACACCTGCGGTTGCATTTCACACGTGCCCTGCTCTTAACAGGAAAAAAAAATATCCCCCACTGAGAGTAAAGCTGAAGACAACAGCAGTTTCCAGAAGCTCTCAGCCCTGTTTACAGCTACCAATACTCATAGCACAAGGCCACGACCATGCACTGACCAAGGTCTGAGTGCAGCTACACAGAAAATACTCAGGATCTCCATTTCCCCAGGAGACATGACCAGTGACTTGTTGGAAGGCAGCAGCATGTCAAAGGCTAGCTGAACATAAACTCAAGGATAAAAGCCTAGTCGATCACATGCTCAAGGATGACAGTCTTGTAAGACTAGCTTTAGTATCAAAAAGATGCTGATGGATGTGTTTGTGAGTAGGAAGTAAAGAACTAAACTGCTGGTGAGTCCTAGCTAAAGGCTCAGATGTTAGAAAGGAAGCTCAAATCTGACAAAGGAGCAAATTTCACTTTGGCAGAGAAAAAAGACACACCTGGTTTGAACTTGAACCCTTGATGAGCATTCTAAGCCTGTCCTGGAAACTTTCTTAGGAACCTTGTGTTTAATTTATTGCATCACATAATCAAGACCACCCTTGCTGGAGCCAGCACATGTAAACCAAACCTAATAATTAAGTTAGTGATGAGAGTCCAGCCCATAGGTTACACCTGCAGAACTACATTTCACCAGTGGTATTTGTCATTGCTGTGGTCCAAGAGGTACATCTCCTCCCATCAGCAGAAGGTGATTCAGATCTATCCACAAAAATGAACTTGGACCTGCAGAGGACATTAAGAGGTGGGTCAACCACAGGCAGAAGTTGTCATATGTAGCAAATAGCTAGTAAATGTATTTAGGGCAGGAATAAGACAAGCAGCCATTTCTCAGAGCAATTTTCTTGAGAACAAAATTAACAGCGATGAAATACTACAGCAGGCAACCGAATTTTAAGAGCTGCAACAAAATCCACACAAAAAAGGTTGAAAGGGCACTGCAGTGAGACACATGTGACCCAGCAAGCAGTTGCCTCAGAAAGAATTTCAGACATAAGATACAAGTACAGAGACAAGAAGAATTAACATGCCAAGGGAGGATTAGTGTAACCAGATCCCCATACCTCATCATCCTCTGCTGGGAGAGGAGGCAAGTTCACAGCTTGTTCCTTCCTCCTTCTCCCATAACCTCCACATCACCCAAGGCGAAAGCTAAGCTGCACTAATACAAACAGCAGAGCCAGGGTAAACTGTCCAACCCTGTTATTTACACCTCAGCAGAATGCTCCCAGCATCCACGAGCATTTCCACGGCTTCTCCGAGAGCCGCCTGCTAACGCAGGGACCTTGGAAGCACCTCCCAGAGCACCGCTTGTGCTCACAGAGAATCCTGTCAACACAACCTGACCTATTTCATATTCATCTTCTTCAGTTTGCCATTTAATATTGGAGCATTTCAAATGCTGAAGAGCTTGTGCTTTAAGAGATTTTTAGTTCACAGCAGGTCAGGCTGAAAAAGCTTAAAAAAAACCCCAAAAAACCAACCCCTGCAGTGATAAGAGGTTCACTGGAGTACAAAACCTGCCCCAGAACATGGTCTCCAAGACAGGCCAAGAACCTCAGTAGGATATCTACCAAGTTGTACTTATGAGATTGAAAGGCAATTTTAATCTTGTCAATTTGCTGCTCCAGATAATTTGTCTACTCTAGTTGATCCAATGTTTGTTGTTTAACCTGCAAGAATTCTAAATATATACAGAAATAAAGAAAGGCCAGCAGACCCAGCATATCTGACCTCAGAGGCCAGGGATGAAGCCCAGTCCCAAATGAGTTCCAGGCTCTACTCAGTCTATAAACCAACAATAATTCAGACTGTGTGGGGAGGGGATGGGAAGGACAAACTGAAGAGATCAGCCACATATTGTAATGCAAAAAGGCACACAAGAAGTGTTGTACAGTGGTTTTAAAATAGCATCCTCATCAGAAGTAAAGACTTCTGTTTAGCTACAGAAGTGTCAAACAAATCATTCCATCCTCACTGGATGTACTATCTGTGCTTTCCACTAAATCCAGACAGAAAAAGACCCAAAACACAGCTGATCCATTTTTTTCTGCCACCTACTCCAATTGAAACAGTTTCCCTCTTAAGGAAGCATGAACATTAATGCTTGCCATTGCCTAGCAGTACCTCTGATCTACTATTGTGCAATAGCTCCCATTTTTTTCAAGTCCAAAGTGTTCATTCTAACCTTACTCAAGTTAAAAATCCAGAGGAAAAATATTAAAAAAGGAAACTTATCTCTTCAATCATCTCTGTCTAAGCCCAGTGGCAGCCAGCTATCTCCATCCCCAGCCTTTTCCTAGGTCTGTGTCTTTCTCTGGATTGCTTGCACTTGACAGTCTGTCAGTCCAATGCTAAAAGGAGATCATATTATCAGGGTCTACCATGGCATTCACAGGGATCAGAACTACAAGCAGAGATGCAATAGGGTAGAAATAACAAGTCCTTCCCTGAAATCCTTTCAGCCTTCCCTCTAGTTGTTCTTCTGCAAAAGAAAAAGACCCATGAGCATTTCAAAGGTAGCAGAAGCAGCACAAGCTTTTCTCAGAAGACCCCAATCATCTGTTGCTGGGAGTAAGCTGCAAAAATTAGTTCTGAAAATTACCTTGCTTCCCATTTCAGAAACAAGAAGAGATTACAAAATAATAGAAGTTCACTATTGATTTTCTTCCCTCAGAAGACTCAAAAAAAGTACCCGGTACTTTTCATTGTAGAACACACAGCTATTCCCTGACTTCCAAAAAGCAAAATGGGTACTGTGTGCAATGTCTGCAGCTGTTCTTGTTACACTTATTCCAAAAGTGTAATTCCCTCGGGTACTAAAGGTATATTACAATATTCCATACTAAGATAATACTTTCATTAGATTCTCCTTCCTCTTTTCTCTCTTTCAAAGATGCACTATTACACCTCTCAAGGAAAAAATAATATTTATAGGCAGGACAACTCCACCCTTTCCTCTCAGTTCAACACCAAGATTCAGCCAGAGGTCAATCACAACACACATTCAGCTGCTTCTTTCATTTCTATGCCCTTGCATGCTCCTCACCAAAAATCAGACCTCAGAAGAGTTCACCATATCTGCATTTGCCAAAAATCCATGATTTCTGCAATTGATGCAGCCTAGTTTATTACAGCTGCAAACGTTCCTGGGCTCTGATAATTACAAGCCCATGGCTGGGTGTCTAATTAAAGGAGGAATGAATTAATGAGTTTTACCAAAGGCTTTTGAGTCACCATTATAATTCTCACCCTTAATCGGCTGCAGGACACTCAAAGGACATCGTGAGCAGGATCAAGAGCAGAGAGGGGGGATAAACCACCCCCAGATGATGCTTCCCCCATCACGTTCCTCTCCAACATGTCACTGTCATTCAGACCCCGACAGCCAGATCAAACCCAGCAGGAAAACGCCTGGGTTTTTTGGAGAGCTGAATACAAAAACGCTTCCTGAAGCTGCCACAAAGCGCTCAGCAGCCTTTGAATGCGGAGAGCGGCGAGATGCGGGCGAGAGGCTCCGCAGAGCGCTGACTCCGGCACTTCCATTCATCCCGGCCCCAGCCCCCACCCAGCGCCGACAATCACAGTTCAGTCTCAGGCTCCCAAGGAGGCAGAAATTGAAAACACGTTTTCATTGAAGCACAGCTTGAATTTCATGAATTCCATTACTCGCGACTTTCTCAGCATTTCCTGGAGTGAATACTGTAGAACCAGGGAGAAAGGGGATGGGGCGGGCCATAGGTAAGGCAGCAATCCTGTGTCACCCCTCTGACCACGCCAGCCCAAAACCAGACCGGAGGCACTCGCAGTGAGAATGCAACAAAGACTATTCCTAAACTAAAGAAAATAAGTATATATCAACCACAAGCTTAAGGAGGAAATAAAGTAACAAACTGCCGGAGGCCTCAGAACAGTAACAGCTACAGGCACAGCCCCAATGAGAAGCATTACAATTTCAGCCAGCAGCAGAAAGCTTCTCTTTGGCAGATTGAGGCAGCTTTAGCTCCTATAGCAAGTGTCAAAATTACCAATTTATCAGCTACAGGAACTTGAGCACACTGTTGAACTTCAAGAAAGCTCACCCCAGGGAAAAAGCGATTATAATCAGAGAAAACAGATAGCACTGAGCAGGTTTTCCACATGTACAGTTGTAACACAATCAACTTTGGAATTATTCAGGCGTGTTAATTAACACCCTATGGATAGCTTTGATACCATTAGCAATACTTTTAATGGCTCTGTCACTGACACCATCTTCCCTTCTTCCCCAACCCCAGCTTGGACCTTATCTTAAGGAGCATTACATCATCTACTGCACCAAGGCCTCCTTGTAACAGACACTATTATGCAACTGAAGTGCCTCCATTTGGATTTTGGCGTTATTTTGAATTTCGGTGTTGAATAGAAGGCTTGTTTAAATTCCCTGCATGAACAGCAGCATTTTACAGCCTGAAAAGGGCGTCCGTGCACAGACACCAACACTGGCATAACAACGCGCCTGAATGTGTTATACATTTGTGAAACATCCATTCCCCACATTCCCTTTTTCCCTTGTCCAGGAATAAGTCCTGCATTGTTAGGGCTGATTAGCAATATCTTTCATCCCTAATTTCACACTACAAAGGGCTTTCATGCATATGCACGTGTGGCACCATTCTGAGCCATATCAGCCAGAAAAAGCATTTGGTAGTGACCGAGGAAATTGCAATCTGAGGGTGCAGCTCTAGTTTAAGTGAAGGTGAAGGGGAGTGTCAGTCCTTTCCCTGGATGGTTTCAATGCTGCTCTTACCATTGACCAAAACCTGCCTATTTGTTAAAATAATAACTTAAAAGAGGGCTGGCACACATTACATCTGCTGAAGCAAGCAACCTGATAAGCATTTGAAAGCTCACATTATTGCAAATGTTACCCTACATCCCAGTGCCTGGAGAAGGAAATGGCACAAGTATTCTGACTGAGCTACACCAACTGCTGTGGCCATGGATTGCATGCTAACCTACTTTTCTTTTTTCTTGCAAGAGAATAGCCTTGCAGCCTTAGCACACAAATGACTACTTTAAAAAAGAGTGCACATTTGCAGCTTGCCAAACCCTAAAGCCCACAATTACAAGATCAGACTCAAAAACTATAAGTGGCTCATTATGCAGAAATCTAAAAAAAAAAAAAAAAAAAAGTTTGAAATGAAAGATTTTCCAACATGAAAGTGCTCTGTGTTTTGCTCTTTTCTAGTTCATCTAATACAGAAAACAAAATAAATAGCATCAGCATGGCTCTGCCCCACAGCCACTATTCACTAGATACCTGAGACCCTTTTGCCATGCAGCAAAAATAATTTCTGGTTTGTAAACAAATGCAACCAATTCGCAGTTTTTCATCACTGCAACACAACATCAGTCACCCCTTGAAGGGGGGAAAGGAGAGGATTTCTAACATTGATCACTTTTTTGTTTTTTCAGACTGCCACATAAATGCATCCCAGGACTAGAAGTCTTGCATGAACTTGATCCTGATTTTAGCTCATCTGTCTTGTTAATCATTGTCATCAGCTAAAACAAAGAACTGGTAGGATGACATACCCAGAAAATGCAGTCTTGCCAAGAGAGGAGTAAAGTTACTGGGATGGGAGATATTATTATTATTATTATTATTATTATTATTATTATTATTATTATTATTATTTACTTAGCATACATCAATAAGTCCCTGAGTATTATGAGTCTTATTCATGTCTTAAAAGTGAGAACTGAGGTTTAGTACAGGAGGTAATGCTGATATATTCCAAAGTTACTCAGGTCTCATCTGAATCTTAAAGCAAATAAATTCCCAGACATCACATCCCTTCCCCCAGCTATGGGAATCACATTCAGCTGAACACAAGCCAAGTTCTCCTACTCGCTCAAGGGGAATGGGAAATCTCACTATAACTGGTGGAAAAGTTACTGCTGAAAATTAAAACAGAAACAACAAGAGAACTGACCAAGAGGTTAATGTAAACGAGGTGCTGACTCCCCTCCACCCTAAGAAAATTAAGAGTGAGCACCACCTTACTCACTGCTTGCTTGCAGCCACCCAAGCAAATTCACTTGACATCAAAGACTGTGAAAGGATGACTTCAGGAGAAGCTTTGGCCATCACCTGGCCCTTCAGCACAGCCAGTCCCACAGGTACAGGAGTGTCCCCTAGAAGGGGTCACACTGGGGTGACCGTGCAAGCTCTGCAAACATCATCAGCTCTGGACTTCACCCTTTCCATCAGTAAGTGCTGGTGGGGTAAGGGGAGCAGGAGAAGAGGTGTAAAATTAGCCTTGTCCTAGGAGAAAAGGGAGAGGAAGAAACAAACCAAACAAAACAGAAAGAACAGAAAATAACTACAGAAATTCCAAGGTATTGGAGGGTGCTTGCTCCTCTGACTGTCTGAAGACACAAGGGAAGAAACCTGATAAGACAAAGGCCCATAACTTTTCTCTCTCTCATACTCAATGGACAGGTTTTTGTTTACAGCTTCCAAAATAAATATAATCCCAAAATACAAGTAAGAGATCAAGAAGAATTGTGGCACAGCCCCTTAATCCACATTCAGAGCCTTGGGATTAAGTCAGAGAAAGCACCTGACTTTCCTACCCTTAATCTCCAGAGTCGTGCCTAATGAGATATGTTCTTCTGGGTGAGAATTTCTCACTTTCCCTAATAATGAAAAATAAAGAACACTAAAAATCCACACAACATCTGTTTTAAGCACTGCTTGCTTTATTGGATCAACATTTAAACACAGGCATTTTGTTAACCTGGAGACCACAGATGTTCCTCTGCTCCAAAAAGGCATGAAGGGGAAAAGAACAAGAAAAGACAAGGCACAGTAAGGCTGAACTGAATTTGCTTACTCCTTTCTCCAGACTGCTAGAGATTAGGTTTTGCAGACCAGGAGTCATATGGTGTTACACTCATGTGGATAAAAATGGAGCATTCTCAGGAAGACAAATGTTGTGTAGGTGCAGAAGCATCAGGGTGCCAGTGGTTGGCCACCACAACGTTTAAACTCTGGTTCTACCCTTCCAGCTGAGACCAGCATGGTACCTCCAGGGCACCACATGCTCCATAGATGTGTCTTAAGACTGGGAAGCTCACCAGGCTGGGCACCAGCATCTTCTCTGTGCAGGAAAAATACTTTTAGGATCCTCCCCAGAGGAAGCAATCATGGTTTACATCTTTGCATACTCACCTGCATCTCCTTTCCTCCACGCACCACAAGGTGTTTCACATTTCTCCAAGACACCTTTTACCCTGTGTACTCTGCTAAAACCATATGCTTAGGACACTCACTTTTTTTTTTACTAGAATAAGGTAATCTACAGGCAGCATTTCCAGAAACTGGCAGTTCTCAGGAGACCATCTGAAAACGTGGCAGCACAGCATGGGTCAGCAAAACAAAGCAAGGCTGCAGACAGAAAGCTGGCAAAGGTGCACTTTTTTCCTCTCTGCATACCATATGCTGCTGCATGACTGGATGAATGGTCAACATTTATGCCTAACTTTGGTAAAAATCAGCCATCAAAAACTGCCTTAGTTCTACATTTTTGGTTATTCATTGTGATGCAGCTCGTCAGCAAAGGCTCCTCCAGATGAAAGACACAAAAGTCAGAGCACAACACCAGTTTGCTGATAGGAGGCATTACTGCATGGTTACTCATGCAGCCAACACTGATGCAAAAAGAGAAGAGGCAATTTACCAGCAGTTCTTAAAAAAATAAAAACAACTTAAATTTCACCAGAAAACATTGGATTCTACTAACAGGGGTCACTTAACCTTTCTGGAAATATGAGCAAACTGGTGCTACACCAGGATAGCTGATCAGATCTTGGAAGAAATCCATCTATTCTTGAAAGAAAGAAACCTTCAGCCCAACCCCTTTAAGAAAGGCACATTACCCTCTGACTTTGAGCCAACTAGACAAAAACACGTCATCCAACTTGACTAATACACATGTTTCCAATTTACAGAAAGACTCTTGGTTTCAAAATTGAAATAAGATGCCAGTACAGTAGAGGAAGTTTTAAAACAATCTCTATAATCCAAGTTTTTTGGCAGTTTGGGCTCCATCATGTTTCTCCAGCCAAGAAATACTGCCAAAGTCGACATTAGCTGTTATGTGTAGGGAAACAGCCTCACAGAGCCAGAAAGTACCTGACAGAATTAATTCTTTGCTGAATCTTTGGCTATGGGTTCAAACACACATGCCTTGAATTAGAGTCTGCAAGCCAAGAAAAGGGAAGGATGGTTGGGCTTACACAGCACCTTTCCCTGCTGGATCCCATCTAAGCACACGTACAGAGGGAGAAAAAGAACATTATGACACGAAAGCACTGACAGATGTATGATAGGAAACTCCTGGGTGACAACACTGAAGAGAGCATCTCAAAGCCAAGGACTAGAGCATGTCCCTGCTCTTATCACTGCTTCTTTCAGCACGATTCTGCATCTTAATTGGTGTGAATCAATCATCAGTCATCTTCCAAAGCACAAACAGCTGCCATTACACCTACTAACCATGCATCTGCAGTTCTGACTCGTACTGAGAAGGCACGAAGCAGTGCAAGGGTAGAGTTTCAAAGATGCTGGAGAATTTTTCTTTATTCCAGCCTGACTCACACATAACCTATGCGTTTCCATAGATTTGTGTCGACATCGCCAGTTTCCAGCAATGAAAAAAAAGCAGAAACTCCAAAGTGCTCTGTGGCTCAGCTTTTCCAACTTCTTTTCTCCCTCACTGTTCACAATGCACTTCTCAGCCCAGTCAGACTCCAGAGCTGAAGTGCTGTAGTCTCCTTTTCTGTCAGTATACAGACACCCTGACTGGAGCAGATATCCCATTACCTGCTGTTGTGCTGTATTACAAAGCTATTCAGCTCTTCTGTTTCTTTCCAGCATGTGACCTCCACACTACCTCAAGACTCTTAACCAACTCTATCCTGAGAAAGAAAGTGAGTTCACTGCCATGCAGCTAAGTCAGTCACAAGTCGGAGTATTTACATTGCTAAATAAATTAAACTAGTGACAGCAGCAGTCTCAGGACCATCTCACTGGGCCAATCAACTGAACTGGAAAGTAAGTGGACAGTACTGGTAAGATCATCATGATTTGAACAGCAGCAAAAGGCAGGGACACCAGAACTGGTATTAGCATGATGCTGTCAGAAGGAACAGGAGCTCTGCTCCATTTTTACATTCCCTTCACTCTAGAATTTGTGACTCACTACACAATGAAAAGGCTTTGCAGAGCACTGCAGTATGACTCAGATGAGAATACAGCCAGAACAAAGCTGTTCATATCAAGATATTTTCAACCCCAATGATTCATGGGAGGATTAGGAAAAGAACTGGTCTGATAAGATCCTCTGTAGGGAGGACTATGGAGCAAGTCCTGCAAGCAGCACGCAAAGGTGGCTCTGACAGAACTCACCAGCGTGCCAAACCTCTGCAGAAGAAGGATCACAACCTCAGCTCATTCTACATGGGAGATTCACCTCAATTCCCCCAGAAAATGAAAACAATTGGTTGTACTGCTTGTTGTGGCAGAAGCAGAGCATCTGAAGGACATCAGAATACACATACATTTTTAATCAATCTAGTCCAGAGGGGAAGGATGTTCTGCTCCTCCACACTCACACACACTGGTCTAACCTAATGCAACAAGATACGCTGTGGGAGAAGATAAAGAGTAAAGTAATACCAAGAGAGAGTGCTTTAGAGCCCGAATCAGGTGAAGAAGGTATGCAGCCAAAACCTGCAGCTGCACTGATCTCAGCCCTTGGCAGCAGAACTGCCATGAACATTTCTCATGCTCTCAGACAAAAGGAGGAAGCCCAGTGGGTTGGTACACAATGGCTTGAGACAGCCCAGCACACAGCAGGCGCCCCTGCTGCTCTGGCCGAGGGACTGGTAGGGACAGAACAGCAGAAGCAGCCATTGGATCTACATCCTGCAAGACATTCCCCATCACTCAGGGTCCCAGAAGACTTAACAAAGACCTAGACTTCAAAGTGTGGCAGCATGTGGTTATCTGCCCGCCTTCAGAGAGGTTTCAGGGCACAATCGCTCGGCTGCTGCTTTAGGGGAATAGTGGCTTGGCATTACACTAATCCTCACTAGGCAGAGGTGCAAAGCCTCTTCAGGCAGCAGCCTCCTCACCTGCAGCAGCACGTGGCACTGCAACAAGTGACAGGACAACATGCAAACCCAAGCCACTGCATTCTACTTCTGGCTGGAGTGGAATGTTCAGTTGATGCACAATCTCAAAGCCTGTCATCAAAATATGAGTACAAGAAACAGGTGGGTATTTACTAAAAGGTTACTAAAGCAAAGAGTTTTATAAGGAGAGTGCTGCTTTCCTGTGGTCATGAGTTGGGAAATCTTTTCTAGAGAAGCAGTGAAGAATCAGAAAGAGTACATTGCTTCCTTCCTCAAAACACGTCAGAACAGGACTGGACACTGAGCCCAGCTGTATGGCTATTTATGACAAGAGTCCAGCTACCCAATGGAGTCACATAGTTTAGCAAATATAATCCTTCCTTACTGCAGCTAGGGACACCCTGCCCTTACCTGTCCCCATAAACTTCATCTAGCATCCCACACTGACCTCTCCTCAGCCCCCGCGGGGAAATCAAATGCAGTGTGTAGTTTAACATACTTAAGAATCAGAGTACCAATCACTAATGGAATAGAAAACAAAAATATACACAATTTGCACCAGTGAGACCTACAAAGTAAAGAAAAATAAGGCAATGTTAAAATTAAAAAATGGACTTCCTAATTTTGAGGATGTATGTGATCTCACCTGTTAAATATGAAAGGTTCCCAAAGATAAGGGAAGGCAATGCCACGACAGGCTGCCAGCAGAGCAAGAGGTGCAAATTCATTAAAAAACCTGGAATTCAAACCAAAAGGCCTTCAGAAGCACTTAAAGCACAAGAGAGCATTTAGCATTACAGTTCCCAGTCCTGGATTACGTTTCCCTGTTTCACTGCATTAGAATTAATCTATGTGCCTACGAACTCCAGAGTCAACTCGCAGAGCCACAGCAGCGTGGTTATATAACCACGACACCGATAGCACAGGCTGCAGTGCTGAAGCCTGCTTGCTACTACCCCTCACCAACACCAAAACCAGCAAAGCTGCTGCTGCTCAAATCATTCTCTTGAAGACAGACACCTCAGTAATCCAGACATTTGAGTTTGGATTTGATAAGATGTTTTCTTTTGAGCTGATGTTAAGACTTAAAAGGCCACTGACTGCTGTGCAAGAAGTCCTTAATGTTATCAAGGGAGGGGAAGCAGCTACACAGGAGGAGAACAGCAGAAGGCTTTAAGTGGGAATGTGATTACTGTAGAAAAATTATCTGAAAAACAAACACAACCCCAGATTATTGCTAGGAATGCTTTCAAGCAATTCAAGTGAAAACTGGTACATCTGCTGTCTATTCAAAAGGTCATCGAGTGCTTATTTCATGATAACACACTCCCAAGAAGATCTTTCAATGAACTCTTAACTTCTCATCTCCAGGATCGCATATCCCTGCTTTTAAAGGCAGCTACCCTCTGAGGTCATGGAAATACAGTTCAGCTGCTGTGCAGCGTTACATCTGCATGTGGCCATCTTGAACTCTGCTAAGCCAAGGGAACTAAAACAAATTAACAAACTGAAGCCTCAAAATACAAAGTCAGCTCAAAAGTCCTTTGATTTACTGGTATAAAGATGTTCCTTTTTATCTATCCATGGCTCTTTAAATACATCTCTCACACCTCGCTCTAGCTTCAGTCCTCATATCTGTTCATCTGTTTAGAACAAAAAGCCAAAACACACTGCTTCCTAAAGTATTTTGAATACCTTCCACTTCTAGGATAAACAAGAACTGCTTAGATGCTTTAGCCTTCATGCCTGTGTGCATGCTAGCAGGCTGTGTATATAGGACACTGCAAGTATGTTCAGAAAAGCCAAAATGGTGTTTTCAAAACCAGAGACCGTGGCAAAATGAAGCAGCAGAGTCACTGCAGCTCTGTTCCAAAATGACAGCAGAGAACACAGATGTTGGAGCACACAGATTCACTCCACAATCATTTTAATTACATGCCTAGCCAACCAAGCACAGGATACAGGCTAAGCAGCATTAAAAAAAAAAAAAAAAAAAAAAAAAAAAGGCTGCACACAAGTATTCAGCGAGCATCCTCCTGTGCACTTGATGCTAACGCCACTCTCGTGCATTAAGTCATCTGTTTTCCAGCAGGCAGGCAGCCGGTTTTGGAAAGGCACTGCTGGCCTCGCTGCGGGGCTGGCGGCATCAATGGGGATGGTCAGCAGAGCCTGCACAGGGCTGTCACAGCCGATGGAGGATTGTCACAGCCCATGGAGGGCTGCGGGCAGGCCAGGGGCACCAGGCCGGGACGGTGCCTTCGCCTGGGCAGCGCTGGGACAGCCAGCAGGGCTGGCTCCGGCCCCGCTCCAGGGCTCGCTTGGCGATGTGGGTCAGTGCGCACGGTGGGATTCGGTCGAAGGTTGAGCTCCCTGATCCTGGAGGGCTTTTCCGACCTCAGTGATTTTACCAGTCTGTAATTTCACGTTCTCCCAAGAAGAGCTCGGGCTCCGGGCAGGCTGGGGGCAGCTCGGGGTTACTGCCCATCCCGCCGGGGGTGGTAATCCCGCACCCCGACCCTGCGGGGACACCGGCCCCTCGTGCGGCGGCCACGCAGCTCCGGGGCAGGGGCACACGGCAGAACGGACACCCACCCTGGGAGCCACGGCGGGGCCGCACGCCCCCTTCTCCTTCTCCTCCGCCCTCCGGCGGACCAAGCCCCGCACAGCCGGCAGTGCGCGCCCCGCACAGCCCCCGCAGACCCACCTGCTGGTACTCGGCGTCGTGCGGTCGGAAGTCGGCGGCGGTGAGCTCCCAGCGCAGGCTGAGGTGCGGCAGGCGGTGCAGCAGGCTCACCCACCAGGGCGGCGAGTAGCTCACGCCCGCCATGCCCGCGCCTGCCTCACCCCGAGCCGCCGGCCATGGAGCGCCTCACCCGCGCCGCGGCCGCCGGCCCCGCATGGCCGGGTGTCCCCCGCCGCTCGCCGCGCCCCCGCCCGCTCCCGCTCCTCTTTGTTCGCCGAGAGGCTCCGCCGCCCGCCCCAGCGCCGCCCGCCCGCTCCCATTGGCGCCGCCGCCGCCGCCCCGCCCCGGCCCGGCCCCTCACGGCTCCCCCGGGATCAGGGGATCGCTGCCCGGCCCCTCACGATTCCCCCGGATCCGGGGTTGCTGCACGGCCCCCGGCCCGGCCCCTCACGGCTCCCCTGGATCGGGGATCGCTGCCCGGCCCCTCACGGCTCCCCCGGGATCCGGGGTCGCTGCCCGGCCCCCGGCCCGCGCCGCAGCGTTGTGTTTGTTTTCTGGCAAATTTCCTGTCAATTTCACGCGGTTCTGCAGTTCTAGCAGCGGAAGGTGCGTTTTGGATTTAGCCTAAAATGCAGCGCGGTAAAAGCGATTTGTGCTACAGCAAGTGGTAAATGCACTCATAAAGTCACTTATTGTTAGTTTCTCTCGAGTCCATCTCAACGCCCATCTTAAGATCCAAAACCAGCAAGTTTGTCCTTCTGAATTCACAGTTCATAGAGGCAGAATGGCTCTGACACAATGGGAAAGGCTTTTCAATTCTTTCTAAACAGAACAGAAAGTATTTTTAGGTAAAAGGTAAAAAAGATGAGTATACCTTCTCAAGGGATCATGTCAGAAAAAAGTACATAAATATTCTGGATAATGCTAGGATAGTGGAAATAGAAAAGATAATGATAAGCAGCAGCAATCCCAAATTCATTCACTTTATCACAAAGATTGCACTACTCCTGTTGCAACTGAAATGTGTAAAATTACTTGCTGCTTTCTTTTAAAAGGAATAGAATGAATAATTTAATTCCTGCTGTAAGTATGCAGCATTAGTGCAGGAGCTCTTAAAACTGGCTGGTCTATTCACACAATCTCCCAGACCTTCAGTCACTCCATCCCCGTGTCTCCATCCCAGCCCTGCTGCAGCACACCTCACCCATTGCTGATTGCTCAAAGCATTGTCTTTTAAATACCACTCAACGTAATTTGGAGTTGGAAAGGGAAAAAAGGACCATCCAGTCCTCTAACAGACTTCAGACAAATGATTTCCAGGTCTTGCAGGCTTGAGAAACTCTCATCTGTTTGGAATTAGAAACTGTGATGGCCCATGAAAACTTAGAAAATATTGGAGTGCTGTGTAGCCCACTGGGGAAAAAAAGGGTAACACCAACAGTTCTTTTCTCCTAAAGGGTGGCAGATCAGTAGATGTTATGGAGACATCTTTTTTTGCAAGTATGATTTTATTCCTTTTCCCAAATGCAGCCAGGATTTCATGCTTTATGTTGTCCTGACTGATGCATTTCATAAATAAGGAGAGCAAAAATGCTAAAATGGGCCATTTAATACCTTAGAAGCAAATAAACATATTTCTGCTGATGTTCTGAAATATAACATCGACAGCTTTTGACTAGGACAGGATTTTCATATGAGTATTATCAACACAGCTAAAAAGAAATCTTATCACTCACAAATAGCATTAAGATGCACGTCAGAGGGTTCAGAGCCATGTGCTGTGTGCACAAGTACAAGATATACAAGGGTACAAGATATAAGACCTCAACTCCCTCCAGCTTTCTCCAAGAGAAGGCTTTATTTTTCTGCAGAAGGACAGCTGAACATCAGCCAATTTTATTTTCTTCCTTATTATTTTCATTTTTTTCACAGTGCTGGCGAGGATGAAGAAGGAATTATTTCAAGGGCCAATGGTCCAACATATTTCAACTCCAGTTCTAACAACCCAAAGACAAGGAGCAGAGAGACCTCGCTGGGAGCAAGAGATCTCCCTTCTGATAGAGTTTATGCAATTTTAAAAAAAAAAGCCCAAGACTGGAATCTGTCCTGCAGGTGTAACTGCAGCCATGGGCCTCTGGATGGACACAGAACCCCCTGCAGGTCCAGGCTGCAGGGCCAAGCACCTCTGTCAGCATGTGATGGACAGGGGATAGAAGATGCAGCCAGGATGCCACACTGAGATCTTTTTAGATGGGGCTCACATAAATCAAACTGCACAAAAAGTTTTGGAATAAACGACAGGAAAAGCTGGATGCTGTTCCATGGGGCTGGGTGTTCGAGGCACTGTACAGGGCTGGGGTGAGTGGGAAAGGGAGCAGCTCAGCAGGGCTGGTGTGCATGCCTCCCCTCAGCCTCCTGCTGCTGAGACAACTGGATTAAATTAGAGTAGAATGAGGATTGGGGATTACAGAGAAACAGAGGCATCAACAGTTTTCATTTCTCCCCCACGATTATTTATAATGATATGGGAAAATGAAGAGCAGAATGGATTCAGCAAATGAGGAATAGGAGACAAACCACAGGATCCAGTACTAGCCATCATTTCCATGGCATTTCAGCCTGTTGTACCACATCACAAAGAAATATCTGCAATTCTTGGATGTCTAGTGTCTCTCATTTGATCCTATTCAGGTAACTCTTGATTACATGACAAGACAGTTATCAAGGCTCTCATGTTTAGATTATAGCAGCCTTTTTTTCCTTCCCACACAAATAGGTATACTCTGTTTTGCCAAAGCCAAATGAACAAACAAGACACTGTTGTGACATCCCAGGAATAAAATCTATCAGTAAATCACCCTTGCATGGAAAGCAGTTCTACAGTCAAGCAAAGCAAACTGCAAATGTCAGCTTGTTTAATGGTAATCCTGCTGAAAAGTAACCCAAAGAGCTGTATTAGTGTTTGCTAACTTGCTCTGACAGTGGCTTTGCTAAAGAATCACTGGACAAAATAGGCAGATGAGAAATGTTCCCCATTAGAGACAGCAAAGATAAAAAGACCAGTTTAAACCTCCAAAATAAGGCAGCAAGTGCTGTCCTCCATCCTCTTGAGACCACCAGCAGTCTGCAGAAGCCCTCAGAGAAATGTAGCATTTTTCACTCTTCACAAGCTTCTGTTTCCTGACATCCCTACTGCTGAAGTGGTAGTGGCAATGAGAGCACCTTTTAAAACAGCAATCTCCTAACCCATGGCTTTTCTGATTCGCTATGAAATTTAATAATTCAGCTTTTAATATACTGTGGAGCAAGGAGTCTTCCCCTGACTGTCAAACCTAATATGTGCTACAAAAGGTTTTAGCCAACAATACAGAGGAAAAAAAAAAAGAAGAAGCAAGTTTGCACTCCAAGTGGCAGCAGATGGATGAGTTACCCTCTTGAGACGGGGACTAAATTACGGACGGTCAGGGGGAGGTCAGCGAGACAAGCGTGCCTCGGCACTCAGCTGCCACTGCCGGGCCACACCTCTGACTCTGCCGCTCCATAAACTCTGCCCTTACATCCAGCCCTGCCTCCTTCCCGCTGAGCTAAACTGTGCCTCCATTAAAATTACCCTTCCTCTCCTCCCAGGGCTTCCTCTGTAATTTTCTGCTCAAAGTCAAAGGAAATAACAAAGCCAGGGCTGCTCTCCAGCCTCCCCCAGACATCGCTGCCCTCTCCGTGGCAGCTCAGGCTCCAGGCTCTGCTCTCCCAGCAAAGCCACGTTGCCAGGGGCCTTCCCAGCTGACTTCTCCTCCTAGAGGGACTTCCCTCCAGTGGAGGCATCTGCAGGCAGGAACATCCATTCGGGTTTTCATGATTTTCCTCTGACATCTTGCCAGGGACTTTCAGGTTTACATAAAGAATAGCCACTACCAGGGCCAGCAAAAAAAAAAAAAAAAAAAAAAAAAAAAGCTTTCAGCCAACTGAAAGAAATAATAATAAAATAATGCTCTCATTTCCAGTCCTGAGGCAATATTCTCTCTCTCTCTCATGTTTTACTGGTCTTTTCAAACTGAGTTCTAGGGAAATGGGTGGAAGATGTGGAAATCCTATTGCAAAAGCACCTGCCCGCTCTTTTCCCCGGAGAGCCACACAGAGAACATTCTATTATTTGGTTAATTGCAAAGAAACAATTACAAAGGAACTTGGCAAACTCTCTCTAATCACAGCAAGACCCACTGCAGTCCAGTAAGTTCAGCAAATTAGCAAATAAGTGAACATAAAAAGGAAAGAATAACAGAGCTCAAATTGCACTTTGTTCGTTTGTTTTGTCACTCTTCATTTCTATTTAATTATTTAAGGTATTTCTTCATAACATTCTGGTACATTTTGTATAATAATGAAGGTTTACTAGCATGGAAATGCAATACGTGGCTATTAAATATCTGCCGAGAGAGGGAAGAAAACTGCCAATTCTCTGAGTAGATTACAGAGAGCCTGTTCAGGAAAAATTTCCAGGTTAGATAAATAGAAAGTTCTGCCACAATTTGTGTAAGTTCCAAATAAGGATTATTGCTCGATAATGGCAATGCAATGTTTGTGTAGAATGTTGTAACTTGTACTACAGGCACTCATGGTCAATCCCATTTATTAAAAGCTCTTCTAATTTTCCATGCATACACCTAGAGGCCATTCAAGCACAGCCTTTTTTTACAGCAGCACTGTAACAAAGTGACAGATTTTACAGGATTTCATCCCTAAAGTCATATTACAGCAAAGACTTTCAAGCTGTGTTACATTGCTGAGGCAGAGGCTCAGTTCTGCAGAGCTGAGGGGCTGAGCAGGGGAGAGGAATGAGATCCAGGTGTGGGATTGTCTGGCTGATCAGGAGGGAGGCAAGACAGCCCTTGACAATGGACATGATCCTCCTCCTGCTTCTGCCCAGACCATTTTGAGCATCAATATTCTATGACACCTCTGTTCACACTACCAGCAATAGAAACCCTAGAGGGGTTTTATGGTACCCAGTGCAATGTGTCTGTGAGGCAAAGCTCTCCCAAAGAGAAGGGAGCTGGGACAGCCTGAGCAACACCTTGAGCTGGGACATTGGTTCAGGCACAGCTCTGGTGAGGGGAGCAACACAAACACTGTCCTGGAGAGCAGGGGCAGTCCAAATGCTCAGGTTTGAAAAGGGTAATTGGGAGAGCCAGGCAGGGAGGGGCAAGGGGAGCAGGGTGCAACTTCATCAGTGGACTACACCAGAGTGCAGTTCCTGAGAACACAGCAACACTGGCTGTTCAAGGCTGTTCCTTGAGCACAGCAAGGGCAGTTACTGAACACCACGTGCAGCCAATGTGCCAAAAAACCACCAAAACTAGGCCAGGCATTGGGAAGGGGATGTCAGCACTGCCTCCAGCAGCAGAGCAGCACTTCAGCAAACAGAAAGAAACATCAGAGGAACTGATGCAGCACCTGACCACCAACCATGCCTGAAAATCCTTCCCTAAAAATCTGGAGAGTCTAACATGGAAATTTTGCTCTTTGCAGGTCTTAATGATGCCCATTGAACGAAACTTTTTTCCTCCCCTTAGAAAGTTTGTATGAGGAAAGAAATTCATTAGCTGACAAACCTACCACAGAGAGATGCTGCAAAGCTTGCAAGAGTCAAGGGCATTCCAACTTCAGCTGCAGACAAATTATGCCTTAATATAACTAAGTGTGAATGTTTAATTGCTTTCAACTGAATTCAGGACCAGTCTGCTCCAAGAAATAATACCAAATTTTTCCATTCATGCCTCATGGATTACCTCTGGCGTTTAAGATTTAAAATTGAAGTTTCTCATAAGAAAGCCAGAGAATATGCCAGTAGAGCTAAGAGGAAATAATTTTTAAAAAGTGAAATTTAATTAATATAATCATCCAACAAAGATTGTCTCATCTTGTACTCTCATAACTGTTGTATCCTACACCAAGAACTCTGCTTGACAGAAGGATGACTGTAGGATTCCCATGTTTTCACAGCAGCTAACAGGGTCTTCTATTTCCATAAACCAGCATAAGGCCTCTTTAGGGAGTCCTTAAAGGCTTTTTCAGTGGACTTGGAAAGGAATTCACATGTCCTAGCTCCTTCCAGAGCTTCACAAGCAGCAACACTAACCCAGGTAAAATGATACACTGTCAGTAAACTGTTGAACTCTGTGGCCTCCTGCTCTCCTTCAGCTGCTGCCAGACCAGTTTTTTAAAGCAAAAGCCCACCAGCTCTTTCAGTTCCACCAGGCTTTGGTGAGGAACAGTGCTCATTCCTGACAAGACAACCTTGAACCTGCACTAGAAGAAAGAAGAAATTTCACACCCTACATGTTTCAGTTCTCCTGTTACTGTCCACACAGGAGATCAGGGATAAAAAGTCAGCCCAGGTGTAAAGAGAAAACAGGAATGTGCAGCAGAGGCCAGAGGGGCAAAGAAAATACAGCAGTAGCAGAACACATCAACATCTGGTTATAAACTTTATTTCAAAATTCAAGAGTTCAAAGAAAATACATTGCAATTGTTTTAGCTTTTCAAAGATCCCAAAATAAATTATATAAAATACTTGCACAGTTCTAAATATTAAAAAGATCATAAAAATTAATGGTGCTCTTATATGCCAAGATTAATCCTTTTCCATTTTGACTACATTAGAAGTTGCCTGTGTAGGGATTATTTTTAGAGCTATGCAGGAAACAATACAGTTTTCAGGTCTTGATGCCTCAGTAAAGATTTACAGGCAAAGGCACTTAAGGGCAAAAAGAGATCAAGAGAGATAACGTCCCATTAAAGTCAGATCTCTGCACTCACACACAATCTCTAACTAACACTGCTGCAAACTGCAGAAGGTTTTAATGCAGAAACATTATTGCATATCAACAGAATGCAAAGTGTACTTTTAGATTACACAGGGTACAGGGGAGTTTCATTTTAATTCAAGACCTTGACACCCCCACAAGGTTTCCAGATCTTCCTACAGAGGTGTTTTTCAGAAACAGTGTGTTTGTATTTGGCCTATCTTGGCAGGTTTGAGCCACACTGATTTTTACTGTTCTCAGCTCCCTGTTAAAGAAAAATGCCATTTATTTTAAAATTAACTTTTTCTTCCTCTGTGCCAGATTTTTAGGTGCTGGCATTCAGATAGATAACCACAGAACCAAACCTAGTGTCAATCACTACTCCTTCCAACACATTCCATCACAGTGTACAACAGAACAACATGTAAGGCTAATACTGTGCAGATTTCTCTTCCTACTGTACCAAACTTCTGATGTGTAGTGAACACATCATTATCTTCCAAAGTAAGATACCAGTTTGATAGCCATGTCAAGGTTAGTATCAGATTTTTGATAGCTGGGAGACAGCATATCCAAATTTAGAAAGTTTTACACACATTTTGATTTCACCCCAGAAGACACTTGCTTCTTTTCACCCTGGTTTCTGCCTGTGTCTGGGTCGTTCCAAGGTCCTATCTCCCATTTATCCCAGAATTTGTCTATTGACAGGGCTGCTGCTGGTCACATGCTCAGCTCAAACACAAGCCCTTCTGCTCTGTATCAACTTCATAATACTGGCATATTGCTCACTACAGCACAGTAAAGTAAAAGAATGTTTTCTTTATTGCATTTGCTGCCCCAGTATTTCCCTATAGGATGACAGCCAGGCAGGTATTTTGTATCAGCCTTGGTCCTGACACATTACACTGTCTCCCTTTAATGTGTCAGACCTCATCTCTGGTTACTCTCTGGAGAGATCCATGACAGAGTCACAGTTACAGACCTGAAATATTATACACAACAACTCAGTACAGCACTGCTTTCATTTAGCAAAATGACCCTTCTTCTTAACGTGACTTCCAGAAAAAGAAGGAAACAGATCCCAGCTTCTACCAGAAGGATCTATCCCTTTTCTTTTATATATTTATTTTTTTTCTCCTTCCTGCAGATGACAGCCATGTGACCAAAGCACCAGCAGGAAAAATTTACCCAGTGGGAGTGCAAATGACATTCTTCAGACTGCTTTGGGTATGGAGAGTTCCCAAAACTGCCTTTGGAAATAGCACAGGCAGCATTTCCACCGATGGGATTAAATGAAATCAGCTGCATTGTGCTGCAGCCATCCAGTTTCCTCTTTGGCTGTAAGTACTGGCACAAACTATGATAAGCCTCAGATAGTGCTTCATTGAAATCACAGAATTGAGACAGCCCTGACTTATTGGTATTCTGAGAAACAGTGGTGACTGATTTTTAATTTAGAAAAGGTGATAAAAATCTTATATTTAAGAGTGTGCTTTCTGTTTACAGGAGACTTTATTACTCTTTGATGACAAAGAAACCATTAGTGTTTCCAGAAAACCTTCACCACGTGCTTGTAAAATTAATTTCCCCTTCCAATAAGTATCATGATTTATCTAGTTCACCTTAAAAAACCCCACACACATTTCAATGTCTTTGAAGGATGTTGGTGCAACAGTAGGAACTATCCAGTGAAAAAGAACAGTGAGTAGAGAAGATCTGGAATGACCCCCCACCAATTAAATCCTCAACAGCCCATCAGCCTTTGGTCTTTCCATGGATAATTATATTGTGAACACTTTTTCTGGATGCAGTCCTAATTTCTGTTATAAAACCTACCACTTCTGCTCCCAAACCAAACTGCCTTGATTAGGTATGAGCAATGTAGTCAGGTGAACACTGCAGACACTTCTATCTCCTCTGTCAAGTATTTTTACACATTAAGATTGACTCTGCAAAACATACACAATATGTGACCTTTTGAGCAGAAAAAACATTCACAAGGATATCCCTTCACAACACACTCCTGCAATTACACACCTGCCCTTCCAAATCCCAAAAGTTGATTATATCATCAGACATTTCAATACAAAACAGTACTACACTATCATCATCCACACACATGGAAAAGGTCAATAAATAAGAAAACCCAGCTGATACAGTGGGCCTAGAATAGCCCTATGACAAAGAAATGGCTTTCTAAAAGCCTTTACAAGGTTTGCACAGACTGTAAATGTTCAATATAAAAATAAACAAGAAAGGTATTAAAATATTACACAGTAAAAATTTTGAATAGTGAAGCAGAGATAACAAATACCAGTTGTACCTCTTTGCATACATAGACTAAAAACTAGAGTTATGTCATTTACCACTTTCTGATTAAACAAATTATTTTAGTTGACCTGGAACTAAACTTTGTTTGGCATTAAGAATCTTAAGGCTTTATTGCTTTCATTTAAATTTGACAACTGAATTTACAATCCTCATTGTGAAGGAAAACATTAATGTGTTTTGGTTGAGTTTTTAAATCCAAACTCTCTATGTACCAGGAGGGTAAGGTTAACAGTCAGTCAGTGCTTTTAGCCATAAAGTCTGCAGAGACAACATATCAAAGAATTACTCATTTGTGGCAGAAATCATGTGAACTGTCATTAAAATGGGGCTGATATCCCCCCTTTTTCCACCTTTGATATACTTGATCTTGGTACAAATAGTTTTGTTGGTGAACCAAATAACTGAAGATCACCAGAGCCTGTTACCAAACCTTAGAAGTGGCTGTAGCTTTTCTTCACCTGCAGCAAGGGAGGGACAACAACAACAACGTCGTCGGAGTCATCGGAGTGAGCCTCATCCAGGGACACACAGGGAGCAGAGCAGCACCTGCCTGAAAGGATCCCAGCAAACAAGGTCACCAACAAACAGCACTGACCAAAACACACCCTTGTGCCAAGTGTGCTATTCTCTGAGTCATTCAGTGTCCAACCTTATCTGGAGTCATCCAGTTATGGATGACTTTGATCTTTTTGTGCATAGAGCTATTCCTGCTCCTCTTTAATGAACCAGAGTGCACAGCAAGGGTTGAGCTGACACACTGACCTTGCATGAGCTCTCCTATTGCCTTTAAATCTTTGCAAGGGGTTAAACACACCAAGCAAAGCCACTTGATACTGAAGCCATTGCAGGTCAAAACCAAGTATTTATTAAATGGCCAGAAAAGGAAAAAACTGACCCAAGCTTAAACTATGCAGAAAGGTCACAATGAGAACCTGAATCAGATCTAGATGGAACAATATGAAATAGATGCAAAGAAAGGTAGAAGCTCTCAGTCACTCTCTTTAATCCTTATACATGTAAAACACTCAAAATATTGTTCACATGTTGTTCTACTGCAATGACAATAAAAATAGTGACCACACCATTAGGTTTTTCCCTTTATTTCTAATTTTGTTCCTTTGCTATTTTCCCAGATGTGTTTCTAGGCATCTCAACCATTCCAATGTTTGAAGAAGTGTTCAGGTTATGAACAGATATTCCTGATGAGTCCAGTAAACACTGGAGAATCAAAGGCATAAAATGAGTATGTACTAAGTCCCTGACACAAAAAGAGCAGAACCAGCAGCTTATAACCCCTGTGCAAGAGATATAGGAACTAAATGATGACTGCTATTAATACCTTCCAGCACAATATCCTCCCCTCAGCTATTAATACCTTCTAGCACAATATTCTTCCCTCAGCTCCACTTACTTTTCAGTTTCAAACATAAATTCTCTGAAAAGACTCTCCCAGAGAAGAAAACAAATCAAGACAACCTATGGTAGAAAGAGGAAACAGGCAAGAAGCCACAGCCTGAGGTTTTGACTCAAACTGAGGGCACACAGAGAATATTACCCAGGGAGAACAGACCTGCCATTGGTCTTGTAGAGAAATAAGAGATTCCTGATACAGGAAAAAAATTTCCTGGTATGGAAGAACAGGCATAAACAGAAAGTGGAACATGGAATAAAGAAAAGGGACCACAACTGGCCCAGGAATAGGAAAAGAGTGACTGACAGAGCCTGTGAATGGCAAGGGGGATATGCAGGGAGGCCATTACATTGACCTCAGCCTAAAAAGCAAGGAAACACATGATTTTCTAAATAAGTGAAAATCTCCTCAGCACCAGTCAACTAATAATGTCAGAGTTTTTCTGGGAGATTTATGAGACAGTAGCACTGGTGATATGGAGGAGCAAAGGGAACTGCCAAAACCAGGCATGAGAACCAGAAGAAGCAACTCTAAGAATAAACATATTATACATGAAATAGCTTAATATTATCCAAATCATCCTTGATTATATCCTGCTCTTGACATATGAGATTTTCTTGTCCTCATTTTCAGTTTGATATCAACTTTATCTTGGTGCTTGTGGAGGGTAAGCACTGATAAGAGTTAAGGGTTGTATGTAAATTCATTATGATTCAAAAAAAGCCTGAAATTAATTTAATAGTTGCAGCCAGAGTGGTCAGTAAATGCAAAGAGAAACACTGCCCTTAATCAAAACTGCTGTGCGTGTACAGAACATATTCTTCCTTCCTGTCCCTCCCCTGACAGAACAAAACAAAACACAACACCAAGTTTCACAGGCTGAATTGTTAATATCTGTTTCATTTTGTGGGAAACAGCAGAAACGGCTTTATAAAATCTCCAGGTCCTGAAGACAAGCAAAGCAGCACTGAATAATACACTTTAAAAAAAAATGGTTTCTTTTCCTAGAAAATACAGAGACATGTAACCTGATGCAAACAATGAATTACAAGTTCTGCAATGCTACACCAGGATTATACACATTAATTCTAGCAGATGTATAAGGTTTTTTAAAACACATTTTCATCTTCCCCATTGTTCTTAAAATAATGTCAAAAGGGTAGTGAATTGAAATGATTGACTGCAATACAGATATTGACTGAAAACTTAAGATCATTTTAAGACCTAGAGGTCATGAAATGTAAGGTTGGACGTGGGACAAATGAAGAAAGAACTTGTTCAACAGCTGCATGATTTAAAGCCATAAGAATTTGAGTGCTTTTAAATCACTCAGCTGCTCAACAAGCTCCTTGTCTCTGGTCCTCTCAGCTGCAGGATGACCACTGAAATCCCAATTTACCATTAAACCCCAATTTTGCCAGTGGATTTTTGTATCAGTCATGAGCTCAGAATGGCAAGGATGGACTTTTAGTTAACTTTAGCTTAAGCTACATAAATCCACGTGGCAAAAAACCAAACAGA
This sequence comes from Muscicapa striata striata, assembly GCA_030060385.1. Taxonomy (NCBI): domain Eukaryota; kingdom Metazoa; phylum Chordata; class Aves; order Passeriformes; family Muscicapidae; genus Muscicapa; species Muscicapa striata. The sequence continues at coordinate 4,536,142 of JAREIS010000126.1, read as the reverse complement.
ACACTGAGGGGTTGCATTTGCAGGATGCTCTCTTTCCTTTAGAAGGTTTTTCCCAATTCATCTTTAGGGAAATTTTGGTTAAACATTCCCATTGCACCAGGACCTAATACTTCAGACAGCTCAGTGCCAGGCAGTCCTTTGGGCAGCTGTGCAGTTACAGAAGCACATCCCCAGCGTGCCTCTCCACAAAGCACCTGGATACATTCTGTCCTCATCCCAGAGCTTGAAAACATCTCCCACATTCATAAAATCAGCAGCAAACTAAACCTGGTCTGCTCCCAATCATTTATTTTTTGATATTCAACAGAAAAGGACTGCAAGGAAGAAAGTTTGAAAGTATGGCTTCCTCTCTCTATCTCTTCCAGTATAAACTATTCCAGAACTTCTTCACTCATCAACTTGTCATCATAATCTGCAATAAAACTTAGCTTAGGAGACTTCATAGCTAGACAATGACTGTGCTCTGCTGGTATTCATATGACTGTGTTTACTGGACTTGCTCATCTTACTCTCTCTTTGGGTCTTAGAAGGACTTCACATTTGAAGGATTCTTTCTCTTTGAGTAGAATTTCACAACTGATTTACCCTGGCTTTAGAGTGAGCACACTAATAATGCTCAACTGCTGCAGTAGAGCTCAGGCAAAACAGGGTGCTGCAGCACGATTTTTTTTGCTGGATACTATTACCAGATATAATTACTCAAAACTCAAACACCTTCAGAAGCAAGTACTACTACTCCTTCACAAAGTAGAATGTGCTTCTGAATATGGAACACAGTGAAGTCTCCTAAACACATTTTCTTCTATTGAAGTGTTACCTCTGTTTTCACAAGCCCTGCAAAGCTGGCTTATTCCCCACCTCCTATCTTAGAGAAACAGCCTTACTGCTCACAGCATTCTCTGTCTCTGAGCAAGCCTGCAGGGACTGGCAGCTTCTCATTGACAAAAAAACTGAATTAGTGTTTCTCAGGTCACACTCAAAGTTGCTCCTTTTTGCCCCAACTGGTCCACAAAAGCCAAAAATATCCCACTCTGGACAGAATCAGCCTTCAGTTTAACTCCTTTGAAGCTGCATGTCTAAGGCTGTTTTATCTGCAGCATTGTTTTGCTTTTCTTACTCAGTACTTCTAACATCCTCCTAAAAGCCTCCTTGGCTTTAACTCCATCTTCTGACAAACAGCAATAAAGAATCCAAGAAGAAAACCAAATGGCACAAGAGCCATAGAAGAAATTTTCTCAGTTTGTATTACAGTAGTATTTGCTGGCAAGGTTATCCAGGACTTCATTTTTCCCCTTACTGCAGCAACTGAAGACTGCTGAAAAAAACATGACTAAATGCACATGGCTGCCTAGGATGGCTCTTTTTAGCAGATGTCTGTCTGTCTTCTGCAGAAACTAAGGGTGGCGAAAATGCTCTCAGCTACAGGGCTTAGAAGGAAGCAGAGAGGCAATAAAGGGGAACACCACATTCCCTCAATAATTACCACTTACATCAGAGAGACCTTCCAAATCACAGCTGGGACAAGCAGACAAAGCACTGTGAAGAAGCTGGTGCTGAGACTGTCAAAGCCTTTTTTTTTATGTAGGGAACTGCACGTGCCAGTAGAAGCAACATGTCACCAAATGAAGCCACACACATAGAAAACAAGGATGCACATGTGTGTGCACATGCAGATGTTCTGTATAAAACTGTGCATGCACCCACCCAAAACACCCAGACTTTTGAACACAGGGGAGGAAGATTACCAGGAAGAGGAGATGTGAGGACTGAAGGTCTCTGGAGTGCTGCTGAGCCTGGTTTCTTCTCTGTGATGTAAATTGCAGGATCTGCTTTTGCACTGGGCACAGAGAGCCTGCAAAGAGAGACACTCAAAGCATGAGGCACAGAACAGTGTTTGCAGTCTCTCTTCACAGGCTGTGTTGAAAAGTTTCTTGTGTTGCTACTCTATCACCTGCAGAAGTGAACCCAGACACTAAACAGAGGTGACAGCTGTGTAACTCTCCTTGTAACCATGGCAGCCAACATTAAAAACTTTCAGAGCAGTAAACCCTGGAGAGAAAGGAAGTATTTTTCAAGACATGGTCACCATAAAGCCAAGCAGTAATCAAATCCCTGCACTCTGCCTGAGCTAAATGACTTGATGGCATTCTAGCTTCTCCCTCTTCTTCCTCCACATAACCCTTCACCTGCACGTGTCAGGGCTTCAGATTCACACATTAAGCAAATGTATCAGCAATCTGTGTGATAACAACAATAACCCTTCTGTTCCAAAGAGCAGTTATTTCACTTTACTTTTACTCACTGCTATGGAAAAGAACGTGCAGGATATGGGAAGACTCCTGCTGCCACAAAGCTCCTTTTAGTTGCACATCTTTTGAATCTTCTCAGGAACAAGCTCTCCTTTGTCTTTTTTGTAACAATGGCCTTGTTACAGGCCTTGGCCTTGGCCTTGGCCTCCTTCTCTGCCAAGGAATCCACACTAAAATTCTATCAAAAAATTACTCCTCTCCAGTAATAAAAATGATTTTGCTGTTGCATGTTGCAGAAGCATCTAGCCCTCGCTTACCTTCCCTGAAGCAGTCCTGTACGTGCTAAGTGAGCCCTGAAAATGGACTGGATGAATGTCACAATCTCATCTCTCTCCTTGCAATCAGCAGAAAGGCTCAAGGAGTCTGACATGGAAGAACAGGAGTTCTGCAAAGCAATCAGATTACAGAAAACTGACATTTTACAGATTGCACAGAAGCTTGACAGAACCTTTCACAATCTCATTCTTGACTGTGAAACTGGCAGTAGAACAAACATCCCCATCTTTTGGTCTGAAGTTTTTAAGGTTTTGTAAGACTAAATCAGCAGGAAATGCAAATCTGTTCATCATATAAGCTTTGAAGCATCAGCATTCAATTAATGAAAGAGCAGACACCTGCAAGGAGAGTTCATTTATTTTCCAGGAAGGAAGCCTTTTGAAGATTAAGGAGGTAAGACAACTTTCAAAATGGATTTATTTTCTGCGTGTATCAAGCCAAGTATTCAGTCCTCCTATATTGGGCCAGTTTACCAGAATCAAAGAACATGGAAGGTGCAATCAGATGGACAAGCTGGATGGAGAATTACAAATTAACTATAGCCTGCTAAAGGTCCAAAGGATATTTATATAACCTGGCAAATGATTTACAGAAACTGAATGTTTAATTGGTAAGTACACATTTTCATATTTAGAACGAAATAATCTGGAGCAAACTGGACATGATATAGGACACCAAGTCTTGGGCTGAGCATGCTTCACCCAGAGTCCTTTACTTTCCAATCCAGTAAAAGATGTTTTCCAGATTCTAATTGCTGAACTTTGGTGAAAAAAGTGTATCTATTACTCCAGTGATTGAGTGAACCCTTGTGAGCAGGTAAAGTTTTGAACAGCACTCCAAATTACAAAGTTAAAGGATGTGTTATCTGATAGGAGGAACAGGGGGAAAAAAAAATAGTTACAGTCTTAGAGGCCACAAGGCTGAGAAGTTACAGCTTTACTTCTAAGAAAAAAAGGAAGCCAGGGAATGAGCTCAGGATCTTTATAGAATTACAGTAGTGTTGCCAACAGCACATTAAAACAATCACCAGGTGATTCAACAAATTAAGCCTGGAAGTAAAGTCCTTTACACTGCAAGTTAAACACAGAGTGATGCTGGGACATCCATCTGCCCCCACAATTACCTCAGTGTGAGACTTTGCATCAGGCACCCCGACATCCAGCAGCACTTTCTCTCGAGATAAATGTCCTCTGAAGGCTGCCTGCAGCAGAACAACTGCCTGCCATGGAGAGAAGAGCCCATTAGCTCCTCTGAAAGATAACCCACAGACATTACACCTCCAAGGGCAGCTCTGGGGTTTAAATTCCATCTGGGAGGTGCTCAGGACTGATCCTATCAAATGCAGTGAAGTTCTAGCTGCTAGCACAAGCCTGCATTTCCCCAACACAGCACCATGCTCCCATTCCCACATTAGAATCTGGTACCCAGAGGGCTCTGAGATGCTCTGCTACAATCAGAAACCAGGCCAAGCCTGGCAGATCTTGTGGTGATTTCACTGAATGCAAGGCCTTCCACTCCCCCCAGAGATTTTACTGAGTTATAATCAAGAAAAAGCATTCAGTACAGCATGCTTGTGCCATGTGGTTAGAATTAGCTATCATTTCTGAAAGTGGGATTTTCAGTGTTCTGGAAGAAACAAAGGTAAGATGCTATATTGTGCTATTTGAAAAAAACAGTTTAATTAAAACCATTTTGCAAAACACTCATCAAGAAGTGACTGTGTGACAAATTTGTCAATATCTTCAAAATTCTCACAGACATTTCTCCTTAGCAAAAGCTCCAAATCCTATTTCAAGTCTTTCTGAAGATTCATCATAATGAAAATTAAATCATGATTAGAACTATCTCATTCAGAAAAACTTCCTTGTCTGTTGGTATCAAATTTTGCTCAGAATTTTCAGATGCTTTCATCTTGCAGAAGGTACCAACTATGGAAAATTTGAGACCAAAAATATGAAACCACTGACAAACACATGACACAAAATCAGGATATCAGAAGGAAGATTATAGCCAGCCTGAAGAACAATTATTGTCTTGGTTGTTTGCCCTTTGATACAAATTAAATCTGTTGTACTGCTTTGTATCATAAACACACTCACCTCATCCAGAGCAATTTCTTCTTTCTGAAATGAAAGATGCCCATGTTAATACCACAAATATAAACAAGTTTCAGCTAATAAAGTTTTACCAAATTTTCCCAATAATTAAAAGACACAGAAAACATATGTCCCAGCTCCTACCAAACTCAAACAACATAATCTTTCAAGATGTGTGGACAGATGCTAAAACAAGACTAAGATTCAGAGGGGGATGTCCTTGCTGTTCCCTGATAGAAGCATCTCACCTTGGTTTTGTACATCTTCCAGTATCTCTGGATAATTTTGGCTGCTTGCTCTTTCCTGTGATTTTCTTTGCCTGTAACTGTGCAGACTGGTGGAGCCTGCAGAGGAGAATCTCTAAGTTAGCACAGTAAAGACACAGAGCTGTGAGGGAACAGATTACAAATGACTCAGGAAAATCAGCTCCAGAGCTCATCCTGCCTGCAGGGCAGGAGGAAGTTCAAGAGGAAACTCTCAGTTCTGAACCCTGCTTGTGTTCAAACCCATCATGGAGATGACTCTTAGATTGAAACACTTCCCTGTCCCCCCTTTCAGCCCTCAGCAGGGCATGGGAATGAAAAAGTTTCCATTTGCACAAACTCCTATTTCTCTGTGCATTGCTAAGGCACTGCTAACCCGCTGCTTTGTTGCTCAGAAATGATTTGTATTTTATCAACAGACTGAGAACAAAAATCAGGTTATCTGATTTTGCAGTTCTTCTCCAGGAAAGACAAGAATTAATTAACCAGGGAGGTCTCTTATGTCTCATCCTGGCAACTGTGGCCCCATAATCATCTCTTTAAGCTTACTGAGAGCTGGCCATTGTATGACACCAAGCTTGTGTAAATTGGCATAAATCTATTCTGATATCTTAATGAAGTTAATTAGAGGAAAAAGGAAGAAACCGAGAATAAAATAAGATTTTGTTCCAGTAATTTGTCCCAAGGTGTGGTTGCATATTCCACTTCTCACCACTTGATCCTTTTGATCCCTAATTATCCCACCCTAATTGTCATACCTCACATGCCAAACAAAAGTTAACTGTAAGTTTAAAAGACTAATTTAATTTGTTGGTGTAAAATTTTAACTAGAGGAACAAGAGATTTTATAGACTCTGAAAAAACCTCTTGATTCTGTGAAAAGAATTTATTTATAACCTAAAACCGCCGAGCTCCAGGCTTAAGTTTAGCAAATGGATCATGTCATATTAAAAATGACAACCTACTATTAAAATGAGAAATTGGTAGGAACTTAGTGATAATTACAAATAATGGGAACATTTCAATAAATGGATGGTTACTGGCCAAGAATATATATAGTCTGCAGAGGGAAAAAGGAGCTGTTTGTTGGCTGTTTTTAAAGACTCCAGTTATTTGGTATTCAAAACATCCTCTAGCATCCATGAGCCTGTGACACACAGAAAAGAATCTACATATATCAGAAACCAGAACCCTCTTAAGACACTGGACATTTTTATTTGTATTTTTTACTGCCTGTATTTCAGGGTCTATTTATTTTTAAGTGCAAATCAAAATCCCCAGTAATAATTTCCAAGTAGTATTTAGTAAAATGAGATTAACATGGCCACAGTGCCTCTGAAAGCAGCTCTGGCAGTGCCCATCCATCTCTACTGGCCAATTGGAAGAAGAACAGAAGATTTCAGAGATATCAGGCTCAGACATATTTAACAAAACCCCAGACTGATTCCAGAGCCACACTTAAGATTGTCCAGGATTAACAGATGCACAAATACATTTATTAGGTAATAGAGAAAAAAGAAAGGAGAGGTTATGAATACGTCAACTCTAGGAAAATTTCACTTGAAAGTGAAGTTCACTTATTTCATTGTACTGACATCTTCCTTAATTCTTGACTCAAATATTATGTTCCATTAGCAGCACAATTAAAACCCCCTCAATTTCCATGATAATGACTGTTCTACATCCTGTAGATCTTCCCATGAAAAAGCACCTCACTTCCATCCTAACAGAAAAGCAAGTGAGTATTTTCTGACTGGACAGCACTTGTGCCATCCATAGTGACCACCTGGCCAGCAGAAAAAAACACTGAAAAGGGATTTTTATTTTTTGCCATTCTGTCAGTGAGCACATTTACCAGTGTCTCCATCCTTTATCTCAGTGTCAACTCCTACAGAACCTCCCTCCCTCTATAAAATCAGACTGAAATTAGGCAACGGCCTCAGATGTTGTAAGAAGATAAAAGTAACCACAATTTTTTTTTTTTTTTAGATATTGGGAAAAGCCCCAAACTAAGTCTTTTGCAACATTACACTGAACAAGAGGAAAAGCAACAGCAATGCAGAGGATCACTAACAGAACAGCTTCAAAAACTCCCCAAGTTGCCACGTTAATTATTAAAATAACTTATTTCCAACAACTATTAGGAGTTAACCATCATTATCTCTATGACAACATTTAATGCATCTCTGAAAAAACACAACTAGCAGCTCTTTAGACTACAGCTCCATTTGAAATCTATATCAGACACAAGGAAAAAAGAAAAACAAACAAAAATGTGGCTGTACCTTATTAAGCTTTTCCACTGTATCTTCTGCTATTTGTCTTTTCTCTTCCTCCAGTTTTAACTCCAGTTTCCCTATTTTCTGGGTCAGGTTCTGAATTTCCTCCCTGTGGTTGGAAAAGCAAAGATATTTATAGCTTATAGAAATTTTCTGAAAAATATGGAACCTTTTTCATTACACTTGGTTGCTTTGGGGTTGTTTTTTAAGGCCAAAGAGGGAAACTGCTCAGGATGATACCTGTTTTCATAAAACAGATAACATCAATTCTCAATCTATGATAGCACAACCTTATGTTAAAATCAAGAAGACTCAAGCTTACTGTGGTAGCCTTGATACTATTAATAATGTATTTCTATCTGCTACAGTTTTATATTTGTCAGTCAAAGTCCTCTCTCAATACACAACACTGAAATCACTTTTTTTCTGTGCCTCCCTTACACAGGATTATCACTCACAGTCATACAGAATACAAGGAGTAAATGGAATGACAAAGAGGCAATGGTCTAGAAACACAGGCTAAGGTAAAGAGAGTACAAGGTTTTCCTAGAGAAAAATGCCTGGCCCAACATAAAAGCTTGCCATTTATCTGATCAATTTTTATTATAATTTAATCTTATTTTTACTATATTACTTAGTCTTCCACTTCCTCTAAAAGCACTCTATAGAATTCTTCCCCTAGTAACTTACTCCATCCCTCCAAACACTTCTGCTTAAAAGAATCTCCAGCTTCTTGCAGTTCAGATGAACTCCCATAGAATCTGAGCCACTTCAAAAGAGAATTACACTTCAGGAGATTTTTTCTTTTTTGGGTTCCAAAAGGATCTATTAATATAAAATGCTTTACCTTAAAGTCTGCTCTTCTGTACTCTTTTCTTCCATCCTACTCTGCCACTTCTGCAGCTCCAGCTCCACTTCAGCCTTAGCCTGCAGTAACTGCTGGATATCTAATCTACAAAGGTACAAGGAAATCTAAGTGATACCTAAGACATTCATACTTCCACAAAGTAGTTATTTTTTCTTTAAACTTCTAAATTAATTGGGTTTTCTCAAATTTGTAAAGTAACTAAATGTTTAATTTTTCTCTTTAAACAAAACAAAGTGCAAGCACACATTTCTGAGGAGGAAAAGGTCTCCTCACATGTTCTCACTGTGCATTTTTGTTCAGAGGTGACACAGGAGGTAGTGTCACCAACACACCTCCCTGTGGGCATGCCCCTGCTCACAGTGCTCAGATTAACCTGATACACCAAACAGTTCAGGCAATACAAACTGCAAATCTGTCTGCTCTGTCAGAACAAAAGCCACAGAGCATCCTAGAGCAGAAGTTTAAATGGCTAAAAGTAGGAGATCAGGACAAAATATGTTGGAAAAAAAAACCACACAAATTTTTACAGTATAAGATGAGCAAGAAGTGCTGCATAAACATATAACCCTTCAAAGGGTTTTCAGTGTGGTTGGCAGAAAAATAAGCCCTGAAAAATGTGCTTGAAACAAGCAGAAATTCTCCTTTTTCATCCTCTGGCTTTTTTTCTGCAATATAATTTTAAGAAGCAACTAGGATTAGAAAGAAGCTTTTGAAATAAAAATGAAGGGATTCTCAAAATTAACTTTCTAGCTGAAAATGTGAAGTACTTATTACATCATTTCATAACAGGATCAGAAATGATGAAATAATTCACACCTACAGAGAACATTCCAGACAAGAATCACACTTACTCTTTACTGAGCAGGAGATTCTGAAGTGCCTTCCTATCATTCTTCAGTTTCTTCACTAGCTTTTGGAGGCGACAGCATTCCTCACCATGGTCTAAATGTTGGGATGCTGGATGATCCAGGTCCACAGAAGGTGAAGATGACACAGCAAGCACTTGTGATGCCTCACTATCAGCTGAGGACACCCTGCTGCTCTCCATGGCACACACTTTCTAAGCAGGGTAAGTTTACATGGAAAACACACACCAAAAAAAGAATCAAATTTAGCATGAAATTACTTCATTTAGGCCAAGAGAAAAGATCAAATGGAGGTTAATTCTAAAATGTGCATCTATATCTAACAAGTGTGATAAAAGAAAACAGGGAGGGAGGGCCCATGCTACAGGCAGCAGGTTATGTGTATGAGGCAGAATGCACAAAGCTGAGACATTGAAGGACAACATGCCAAGAGTACAAGGCAGTGGTTCTGCATTTTCTGCTCCCAGACAGGTAAGAAAGCCACTTAACCATGACCACTTACTTTTTCTAGATCTGAAATCCTCCTCACCAGCCTCTGTCTGCTCCACTCACTATAATCTAAATACAATAACAAAGCTTTAAACATGTAACTACATGCATGGGGCAACATTGTTCTTGCTTTTTGAAACTTCTGGCCATATCAAAAGACCATTTAAAGATCTCTGAATGCCAGCTTTAAATATCTACCAAAGAAAAAATGAGAATGGGCTCAAAAATATTTGACTTCTAAACCAATTAGCTCCAAAATCAATATAAGCCACTCATGTTCACCAGTTTTCAGCTATTGAAAATGTTTCCCCTACCAATTCCAGTTTAGAATTCTCAGGGACAATACTAGAGGAAACACAGATCTGACTGGAGAAATCAGAGACTCCTGAAAGGTTCTCATTCCAGTTGTGCCACTCCTGAATCTTCACCTTTGTAATAACTCCCTTATTGCTACCTTTGTAGGGTCCTGCTATCACACATCTTTCAGATACACCCAAATCCCCTGCCCCACGTTCAGTGATTTTCTAGCACCTACTTTTTGTTTTACTGGGGGGAGGGGAACTGCTCAGCACATGATCCAGATCTTCCTTCAGCCTCTGATTCTCAGCCTGCAATTCCTTCATGTTCCTGGACAGCCTCAGCACAGCAGCATTCAGGGCCTTCAGACGTTTTTGGGTGTCTCTGCCCTCTGTACTTGGAAAAGGGGTCAAAACCAGAAAGTTAACTTAAAAGCAGAGAACAAAGAGGCAGCATTAAAAAGAGTGAAGCAGCTTCACTATTCAAGTCAGATGGCTGAGCTGACAGCCTCGGTTCCCCCTTAATAACATTTCTGAACTTTTTCTTTACTTGAGGAGTTACCTGTTCTTTTCTGAAAAAGGATGCAAAGATCATTTTGCTCAACACTTCCACAACGGTTTGGTGTCAAATAAAAAAGATACTTTGAAACATTGAAAATGCATTTACTACTCAAACTTCCTCCCTCACTCTGTTTCATTTATGCACAAACAAGGGCAGTTATATGAATGTTACTTACCTTATTTTCTGTTTGTTTTAGTAACCAACCTTATAATGCTCTACCAGCACTCTGTGAACCTCTGATTTAAAAAATGCTTCAGCCAACTGTGAGACTCCTCCAAAAAACTGCCCAGCACAGAGAGCCAATCTGCAGGCTGTGAATGGCTTTTGTTCACTAACAAACATTAACATTGGAGGAGAGAGAAAGGGGTAGACAGAGATGGAATAACTCTCAAAAAATCCAACACCCAAGTGTATTTTCAGATAACTGGGAATGCTGCTCTACTGTAAAAGAAATTATCCTTGTGTCTATAAACCCCAGAGATATTTGAAACAGATTTGAAGAATACAGCTAATATGGCAATGAAAAGCATCAGAAATGGGAAAGCCTGTTACATGTTAAAATGACTTTAAATGTACTACAGGGATTTTAAAGTTTTTTTAATAAAGGGGGGAAGAAATCTGAGCTTCTAGATGTGCAAAGTTGTGAAGTTTGTTCACAAAACAGATTTTTAGTGAGATGAATTATCTTTATTGCTATGAGAAAATTCTTAAAAACTTACTTCTGGAAATAAAGGCCTGAAGTAACTGATGGACTTGGTTTTGCACAAATCCCACAGCCAGTGACAACCACAGAACCTCACAGAACCTTATTCCTTATGAAGGAATCTTACATCCCATCCACTGGAATAATTACAGGGTAAAAGAGCAGACAGCCTACAGTTAGCATATCAGAGTAAAGGCTGAACTTTTAGTTTAGAAATCAAAAGGAAATGAAGAAAAAAACAAACAAAATAAGGCTGTTCACATGTCATGGGTGGCTACCTACACAGCTTTCCCAAGCAGGAGGGGAAAAAAAAAAGTAAAAATCAAAACATAACACACCATCAAAATGGGGTAGGGACAAGAATAATAGAAATCATAACCATACCACTCAGTGACATTATTTTAGGCTCATCTAAATTTAAATTTAAAAATCTATTTCAGTCCATTTTGAGGGCTTGAAAAGTTAGTTTCTAGCTACAACTGGATACTGCAGCTTCACATATAAATAATCATACTTCAGTATTAAGACAGAAAAAGAGAAGCCAAATGCCATTCACTCCAGCCAGAACTAATGGAGACAAGCATCATGAAAGAAATACTCTCAAACAACTCTTTCAATATGCCAGAGTCCTGACCTTCAACATGATTTATTATTTCAGTGCTCAGCCTCTCCAGCAGAGACTGACAGTCATGTAATGGAGAGAGACTGACCTGACCACCACTTTTGAAGCTATGAATAAATGAGGACAAGGAAGAGACCTGATGACTCATTTTCACCTCTAAATAAATTAGGTGTGATGGCTTAGAGCCTCCAGAAGCTGGTCACTGCAGGCCTGAGCCAAAAGATTTATTTTTTTAAAAAAAGTGACAAACCAAATTGCAGTTTTCAATCCATGAGCAACAGTGAATTAGGGAACACAAGCAGTATAAATAATGACCCTAAGGAATTCTTATGTGTTTCCATCAATCTAAATAATTACACTCAATGTTAAGACAGTTGTCTGTACTTAACACTAGGAGGTCAAGTATATTTTGAAGTGGTGTGGTAATGAATTTTACTGTCCTACAAGACATTCTTACCCTTTTTCAAGCTCAAATAACATTCACTTGCAGAGATGCTTTTAATTTGCTCTCTTAGTGGGGCTTTGTCTTCTGCTTTTGTGCTTTGACTTTTATTGCCTCTATAAACTGTTCACCCTCACCACCATGTCCACACTTCCACACCAGTGACAAGCACTAGTACAAGCTTCTCTGACCCAATTTTCCAGTCTGTGCCTCTGTACCAAAAGAAAATAATGTTGACTCCAAGAACATTTTCTTTGCAGCACATGCTCCAGAGCAAGATGCAGAACTGACTCAAGTGTGAAATGCCAACCATCTATGGAGTTTGTTTCAATTACCAGTGATGCCAGAATAGGTGTGATTATGAGGGAAGATGCAACAGAGATAAATTTTCAGCACTATCATGTACTTTTTAAATAGCTCTGGTATTTTTCCACATCCACAAAATGATCTATCTACAAGCAAAAAAATGTGACTAAGACATGTTTCAAGACTGTGAAGCCAACCAAAGCAGTACCAAAAAGCAAATCCAGCAATCTAAATGACAAAAACTGTTCCCAGGTAGTCGTTTTCCATCAGGTAAAGTAAGACCCAAGTGCTGTGTTAAACACATGCATACAAACATTTGCCTCAAAGGAATTAAACATACTTCTTCCTCATAGTCTCAGACTTGGCCAGGAGCAGTTGGAGGCGATGAACCTGTGAAATACAGATTCCATTAAGTAGCATTAGCAATGTCAGCTTCCACAGCAACATTTGTTCATTAGGTGAAAATCAGCACAAGACTCTCTGGGTAGTGGCAGAGCTAATGATGCCATCACTGAAAATCAGGCTACTGTTATATTAAGCTTCCATCACAACAACACACTTATGGATGTACAGTGGGTTCTTTATTTGCCCTTTTTCATCAACACACTCAATTTACTGAAGGAAAATTCAGTACATACAACTGGAGCTATGAGAATAACTATGAAAATCTGCTACCAATGACAGGTACTGCTAAGGTACAAGAAACCTGTCTTAAACATTCCATTTACACTTTGACTCAACAACTGACCAGCTTCCTGTCCTGCATGCACACTGAAGGACCTGCCAGACATACCTCTTCATAGTAGGTTTCCATGGCTAACCTCACTTCTTCCAAATTACTGGTCTTCATGTCTGCCTGGAATTCACTGGAAATAGAATAATACAAAAAATAATCCAGTCAGATCAGCAAAGACACTGAAACCTGGTGGTTCATATTTTTTTGTTTATAATTGCCAGTATGTTCTTGGGAGTTTATTAAAACGTTTTAAGGAATAGAACACATATGAAAAATAACACGGATTTCTAATTCTCTTTATTAGCTCATCCATACAAGCCTCTACCTCCTGCCTCCTCAAAGTCATACTTAGTAGTGTTGTCTTTCTCCTTGCACTGCTCTTCGAGCTTGACAATCTTCTGCTTTAATCCAGTAACCACCTACAGAAAGAACAAAGAGCTCCTGAGTCCTTGAATAATCTGTCTCTTCACAGGTCTATTCCTGTCTGCCCTGTCTTTATAAACTGTACCTAATCAGATATACTTATTTCTACATATTTCAGTACTTAGTAAATCATACACATTTCCACCCCGTGAAAAAAGAGAACACTGATGAAATCAGATGCCTGATTTCATAATGAGCTTAAGAATATGGATACACAACCAAAAAAATAAAAACACTTCCCATTACCTTGCCAATATCAAAGCAGCAAACAATGGGGAGAATGCTCCCTAAACAGACTCAAGACAATTACAAAGAAAGCTCCCCAAAATAATGTGAATTCCAGATTTTTGTTGCTGACTCCTTATCTGCTAACAGAGATAAAGGTTATGTGATTCCATAATTGATTATTCTTTCTGACCTAATTTTATTTTTAGTAGTGTTTTAACTTAGCAGAGGAAAAAGCACAAATGAAAGCAGGAAGTGATGAAGACACTCTTACCCATCCATTATCAATCCTCTTTTCTGACAAAGCTCGTGCCAGCTCAGAGCCCTGCAACATAACAGAAAAAGCAAGTGACCAACTCTCAGGACTGATGGATCCATCATCCTGCAAGAGGTTAACTCCTTTCTACTCTCAGGTAAAATATTCAGAAAGTGGGCCCCTAATGAGACAGCATTTTTATTTTACCTTCAGAAATTAAAGGTATTTGTGCTAAATGAACTTTTCTGTAGTGCACAGAATCATCTTCCTTTGAGCTGAGCTGCACTGCTGATCTGAGATGGACAGACTAGAAATCATCCCTACACACCACCTCTCATATTCCAGCTCATCACTCCTAGGAGTCACCACACTACAAACTCCTACTCTTTTGCCCCACTTTTATCCCTCAAGAAATACCCACCCTGGAAGGATCCAGCAGTTGTTCAATCTGTTTATCCTTTCTATTGTTCTCCTCTTCCAGCCGACGGAGTTTTGTTTTCATTCGGTCTCCCTCATTCTTCTGAGCTTGTATTGTCTAAAAAGGGGGAGAAAAAATTAAAAGTACATTTCAGAAATAGGAAAATGCAGGGTTTTCACATGGAAACACATTTTGATGTCAAAACCAATCCAATAACGATGGAAAAAGAGGAAAAAAACAGCCAAAACACAAAACCATCCCACTGGGCCAGGGCAGACACCAGGACAGGACAGTTTAGGGAGGAGACAGAGGGAAGATAAAAGGAAAAGGTCTAACAGAAAGGCAACCTTACACAAATGATCAACCACAGCCAAGGTATTTGTCTATAGGTAACCTCAGAGTTCAGCAAGTCCTCACCCCTCACACATTGCTCTACAGAAAACCCACTCTAACCATATCACCACAGTGAAATTGCCTTAGACAGACACAAGTTTTAGTTTTGCCCTACATTACAAATGCAAAAAATGTGGTGAATGTCACAAGTTGTAGAAATCAAAGTATTCTGGATCATTAAGGGCAGCACATGTACAGGATGGAGCAATGCCATGACTTTTTCTGTATCAGAGAAACTGTACCTTTTTCAGTTCCATAATTTCATCATACATATCTTCTTTCTCTTTGTAGTCAGGAGTGCCAGGAATGTAGCCTACAGAAAGGGGTATGTAAAATAAGTAGATCCAAAAGAAGTATTTTTAACCAACCAGAAACCTTGCAGTTAAAAAGAAATATCTAGAACAGCACCAAAGTGGAAACTAGGGCTTTTTTTCTTTCCTTGAGGAAGAAAAATCAGGAAGGAAATTAATTTTAGAACTGGAGGTGAAATGGAAGTGTTACTGTATGAAACTTCTGCCAGATTTTGCAGCCAATTTTTTCCTAATTACTTTTCTTCTCTGGTGCTATATTAAAATATCCATCTCAAGAAAGATACAAACTTCACAGAAGACTGCAGTCTTCTTTCTTATCCCAATAAATCCATTGTTTACAAAAGGTTCCTAAAAGATGTCTAGAATACATTTTTTAATTTTTGCTTAACATGCATAAATATATAATCTTGTAAAGCTGCCAGAAACTGTGCATCACCAGGAAAAGCATAGGTGTCATTTTAAACGGAAGTGGAATTTTAAAGTTTACATTTCTCCTTTAAGAAAAGCAGAATAAAACTTTGGAAGTTTGCTCTTTTCATAAAACTCATTTGATTTTAATGTCACAACCACATGATAAAACACTTTCTAGAGAAGAAGCAAAAGGAGTCAATTACATAGAATTTCAGTCAAGCAGATGGTTTCTATCAATGGTTCCTAAACTATGTTTTGAAGTCACAATAAATTGTCTACAGCTGTCCCATTGAACCATATTATATTTGCAACGTTTTCAGCTGCAAATGCATGGCAATTTGCAAAAGTTCTGAAAGCTAATAGTGATTCATTGCTCAAAAAATTGGAAATCCCTGCCTTAACCAATCTAGGAATCTCAAGAAGTATCTCATGGATCATATTTTGACACATATATTTTAGTAAACTAAAATGGCTCTTGCTTTACTGAAGCTAAGATCTTTAGCACTGTGCATTTTTAAAGGGGAAAAAAGATCATTCACTTTTATCTACCCCACCATTAGAGTTTACCATTACTGGAAGAACGAGAATGTTTTGGCTTTTTCATTCCTAGAGCTTCCTTCAAATACTCTGGAGTGCTACTGGAAACGTTAGCTCGCACATGCCCTGTGTCAACATCTGATTTCAGAGCATGGCTCAATCCTGCCAAGAGAAATGGAACAAAAATGCAAAAATCAGGGATAATTGTGAATTAAATTTGTGGAATTATTCTGAGCAAATGCAACATGGAAAGCTCCAGATGCTGTTAATTATTCCCTCTATAAACGCCAATGTTCAAGATCAGATAATTCCAACCACCCAAATAAAATAGCAGTGAAATTAATTCCTATGTAGTCTTTAATCAAATACAAATCTATCTTTTAATAGTTTATATGTTAAGCTATCCACAACAAAGAATTTTATTAATAAATGCAAACATTTCTATACCAATACCTTGTTTCAGAGATCCCAGCCACATCTGCCTTGTGTTTTTAACAGCTGCATTCTCAAAACAAGCACTGCCCGTTCCCTGCAGAGATCGCCAAGCTGCAGCTTTTTTGGGATACAGTTGTGTGCTTGAGCTGTAGGGAGACTCTACAGCAAAAGAAAATATCTCAGTGCTGCCTTCAAAAGCCAAGGTCACTAAAATTCTTATTGCCTTGTTCTTCAAAGTTTCCAAACTCAATCCTATTACTTGCAAAAATAGAGTTTGACAGAATATTTCATACTGGTTTATACAGAGCAATGGACACTCACATAAAAACCAACCCCAATCCCAAAAAAACTCCACTATAAAGAAAAAAATACAATTCCAGAAAATGAAGAGGCTTAGAAAAAGACAGAGTGGCAGCAGTACGATTCAAAACTTGTGAAATATTTACATGTATAGTTTGAAAAGGCATCCTTAAGACACCTGCACATCTAAATGTTGTTATCAACAACACTTTAAGGCAAAGTCTTCTTTGAAACATTCACTGGAAGCCTATGGAGCACGGTAAATGGAAAAGTATAGCAAAAAACATAAACACCCTCAAAAAAAGGACAAACCCAATATTAAAATTGCAGATCTAATAATAAGAGTATTTTACTGTGGAAAAAAACCCCAACAACCCATCACAAGAAATGAAACAGAGAACTGCTAAATGTACACACAGAGACCTATGACTGGATGGTAGAGCTCCAGTAATGCCAGAGCCTCTCTACAGTACAAGTATCATTTCTCCAAAGAGACAAAGAGAAAAAGAAACTCAGAATTATTGCCATCAGAAGCATAACATGAGGAAAAAAGTAGTTTATGCTGGAAAATCAAGAATTACAACTAACCCATAAATGTCAACATTTTAGTCTACACAAACTGGACTTCGCAGGATACAGAACAGATCTCAAATAGGTGTGCTCTGCACACAGCAGTAAATAATTCTGAAGAGAATACCAAGATGTTGTCTCAAGTAAAGCTCCCAGTTCCTGTATCCCACAAACGTATCTGGTTTTGCAGTTGCAGAATAAAAAGTTTTGGAACACTTACTTGGTGACTTTGGGGGTTTGTGAAAAATCTTCTTCTTGAACTTCTGAAAGAGAAACATTCTTTTAATATATATTGAGAATACTCAGCTCTTGAGATTTCATCATATAATCTCAAAATTGCCCTCAATCTCCATTTTCTATAAAGATTTTTTGTTCTAATAAGACAAAACCCTTCCTATAGAAAAGGAAAATAGTAGCATTAAGCATATGTATATTTGGGCACAGCAAGGGTCACCAGAATTAAGGTGGTGCCAACTGAAGTTTGATTATACAGATAAATTGTCAATTCTTGCTCAGAACATAAGATCTTTCCCATCAATATTAAATATGAGTAGCAGCAAATTCAAGATGATCCCAGAGTAGAGGCTGATCTGCAGAGCCCTTTACCTAAAGGAGTTATTAAATTCCATTAAAACTCTCTAAAATGATTACTTAATCCCACAACTTGATAGAGCAGCAAAATAAAGCCAAACATCATTTGCAGCCCCAGTGCTGAGAATCTGGAAGCCAGAATTACATCTGAAATTAGAGGTTTGTGACTCAAGCCCATTGCAGTGCCACTGTTCACGCTCCTCTCTGGGGGTGCTTGGTGAGCACAGGGACCACACAGATGCAGCAGGAACTCAGAGGCCTTTTGGGGCATTAATCAAAACTCACCAATGCTGTGTCTGACTCCCAGGCTATCACAGATAGGCTGTCATCTCCCTGGGAAACACAGACAGGACATTTGCTACTGCTTGTAATACACACCCAGAAAACTTTCACAATTCAACATAGTTGGAGTGCAATAAATCCAAACAGTAAACACTGTGACCAAAGCCTTTGTTCCTTGTCCTTTGCATTGCTAAAATGCCAGTTGTTTAAGATAAAAATAAGCCATTTTTCAAAAACACTAGAGCCACTGAAAGATGGTGGAGCTCTTGCTGCAAAAGCCAGCATCATCTGTTCCAATACAAATAGTTTTGTGTTATTGTGAAAGTCACTTCAGCAATGAACCATCATGGAATGCTTTGGGTTGGAAGGGGCTTTAAAGATCATCCAGCTTCAACCCTTGTGCCATGAGCAGGGACACTGCACCTGAGTCACAGAGACTTGGCACTGCAGTGCACAGCATTACACCAGCTGAACCTTCAGCTGGCTCTGCATGAATATCTCCACCATTTAAGCTGCAACCCACTCAGCTCTTCCCTTCCCCACTTGCCTGTCCTACTCCTGCTATGCTATGGAATTCTTCACTTCCTATATTGAAATGGAGAAGTGCTCAGGCCCAGGGAAAAAAACACAAACACAAGGAAGAAGACAAGTTTCCCTCCTTCTGAAATGCAAGCATATCCACAGATGAAGGAAAATTTCCACTTAGTTTTCAAGTGATCTGGACACTGCCTTCACAGAAAGAGGGAGAGAGTCCAGAAAGAGTCCACTTGCTGCTGGCTCTGTGGCGCTCAGCACCAAGCAGGGGAGGGGATGAAGTATTTTTGGAAACTCTGTCTGGCACAACAGGAGCAAGGATTGATAACAGAACAGGTTAAAGAGCCTGCCATGCTGGCTGAGAGCAAGCAGGGATGCTCCTCACACACCAGGTCACACAGTTTTTCATTTCCTGAGGCAATGCTCCTTGCAGCACACTGATTAATTTTGTTATTTTAAGGGTATTTTTCATTTTTAATCTCTCTCCCTAACTGCAGCTATCATGTTTGGAATCAGAGAACATAGAGGGTGCTCAGCCTTGATAAATGCAACAATAAAACATTTGCCAAGATACAAACATGCAAAAATAGCCTCACCACTATTGCTCTGTACAGCTCTCACACAGCCCCTTTCCTCCTGCAAAACTGCCCCAACCAGAGCCACCTACAGCTGGCAACAAAAGAATGTGGGGGCTCCCAAAGGGGCTCAAAACCTCCATCTGCCTGCTGAGAGGGTGGGGAACAAACGCCAACACAGAATCACAAGATTATTTGGGTTGGAAAAGCCCTGTAAGCTCATTGAGTCCATCCTATGACCCAACACCGCCTTGCCAACCAGACCATGGCACTGAGTGCCATCTCCAGTCTTCCTTTAAACACCTCCAGGGGTGGCAAATCCACCACTTCCCTGGGCAGCCCATTCCAATATTTAAACACCGTTTCTGTGAAGAAATTCTTCCTAATGTCCAACCTAAACCTTCCTTAACACAGCTTGAGACTTTGCCACCTCCGTGCCGTGCTGCGGGGCCGTCAGGGACCGCATCGCGCGCACCACGGGCACCTTCCCGCGCCTGGAACGCGCCCGGGCCACGCCCCGACCACGCCCCTTGGTGTCGTTGGCCACGCCCCCTTTGCGACACTCGCGGTGCGGCCGAGCCGCCCCGGGTTGGGGTCGGTCCCGGTCCCGGTGCCGGTTCCGGTGCTGGTGCCTCCGGCCATGTGCGACCCCCAGTCCCGGTTCGTGGCCCGGGCCCGCCGCCGCTTCGCCATGACCCGCGAGTGCGCCGCGCTGCTGCCCGGCGTGTGCGCCGCGCTGGCCGACCCGCGGCAGCCCGGCCTCGACGACACCTGCCTGGAGAAGCTGCTGGACTGGTTCCGCAGCCTGACGTGGTTCGGTGAGTGCCGGCGGCTGGTCCGGGGGGAGCGGAGGTCCGTCACGGAATCGCATATTGGTTGGAAGGGACATCCAGTGCAACCCCCTGCCAAGGCAGGGTCACCTGGAGCAGGTGACACGGGAGCGGGGGTCCAGGTGGGATTTGAGTGTCTCCACAACGATCTGAGGTGCTGTGACACATGGAAATGCTGTGGGTGAACCCGAATTCATCAGTTGTAGCAGGGCTTACCTCAGTTCAGGGAACCGCTTTAATGAGCCAGGGCAGTCCTGGCAGTGAGTGCTGTTTGCTGGCCTCTCCTGGGCAGATCCGACTGTGGAGCTGGTGCAGGACAACCCGTGTCTGCCAGAGCTCATCACCTCCGTGCTGGCCCTGCCGGATCCCAGCCCCGGCATCCTGTCCTTCACCCTGCAGCTGGCTGGGATCCTCGCCTCTTCCGAAAGCCGCTTCCAGCACCTGCAGGTGAGCCAGGCACCCTGCTGTGTGTCTGTCTCCCCCTTCTATATGGACAGCCCCTGAAAATGTGCATATTCTGCTTATGCACAGATTGATGGCTTACATGGAACAGCTCAGCAAAAGTGATACACAACAAAGACCTACAATCAGCGTTCCTGTTCAGTTCTCGTGTAAAGCTGCTTCTCACTTCTGTCTCACCATAGCAGGACTCTGAATGCTGATGTGTAGTGCTTCCTATTTTTAGTTCAAAAGAATGTATGGGGTAACACTACTTCACAGCAGTCACTGCATAGTACTGTGTCCCAGGACAGATCCTGTAAATTTAAACTTCACTAAGAGATGTCATTTTCCCTCCATAATTTTTGCAGGAAATTTTTGATTCCCTGCAAAAATGAGGGAGCTTTTTAAAGCTGTGCTTTCTGCAACAGGATACATTTCAGTACAAAACCCAAAAGGCTTCACTCAGGGAAGAGACGTGTACAGCAGTCTGATGGAACAGATACACTTAAGTTGTCCCTTAGCACCTGAAAACAAAGCAGTTTTAGTTTTGAGCACTCCAGTTTGTATATATATTGCGTTTAAGCATGAGATTCTGAAAATTACCCATTTCAGTGGTACTTCTAGCAAGAAGAGCTTTCACTACAGTACTGATACTCTTGACACGGACAGAGCAGCCCCTTTGCTCACCGTTTGCTCTGTGTTCTGCCCTGCCCCAGGAGGAGAAGCTGCTGGGGAGGCTCTTTGGGCAGGAGGGGCCGCGGGGCGGCGCGGCGTGGGAGGAGGCGTCGGTGCGCAGCGCCTGGCTGCAGGGTGTGCACAGCATGCTGCACCACCAGCCTGCCCTGCTCTTCCTCTGCTCCACGGGTGAGTGCTGCTGGGGCTGCCATCCCCCCATGCTGTGTCCCTGCCATTCCAGATGCCAAATGAGCAAGATGGGAGTCTTTGTTTATTTAAGATTAAAATAAGCCATTTGGCAAAAACACCGAAGTCATTGAAAGATGTTGGTTGAGTTAGTTAAGTATTAAGTTAACTTTTGTTAAATTAGTTACGCATTTGGTTTTTTCTCCTAGCATTCAAGTGGTGCTCTTTTTAGAGGGGAAAGGGTCTTATAAAATTGCCCTTATAAAATTAAGAGCTATCTGTATTCTTATTTGTAACTCCTACTAAAGGGTGCATTTCAGCATGGTTTTAGTGCAGAAAAGCTAAGCAGAGGCTCATTTATCTCTTTGTGCTTGCACACATTTGCAATCCTGTTGTTGTTATGCAGGTATGTAAATTCTGCTGTTAACACCAACTTTAGATTCCATCTACAGAGGGGCCTAAATTGGATTGGATTGGTATTAAAGTGCAGCACATGCTGTTGTCCATGTGATGGAAAAGTGGTATTGATACTGCTGTTCATGTTTTTCCTTTGGGTTATGTCCAGAGATGGTACAGGCTCTGTCCATAAATTCACATTGAGTGTGCTGGCAGCTCTCCTAATGTTACTGATGTTATATTGAAGTCTGATCTTGTGTTACTAAACCCTTGAGGATCTGAAAACAATTTTATTTTCTTATTCAGTTTGCTTGTTCTTAAGGACTGGCTGACTTTGAGTAGAGACTATGAAATAAAGTATAAGCAAACCCCACTACCATCATTTAAAGCTATGTGGTAACTGAATTAAAGTCATAAATGGTATGTTCCTCCAGTGACTTCGTTTTGTTTTCCCACAGGAGCCATGGATGTGATCTTCACTCTGCAAGGGGATCCCAGCCTGTTTGTGGCTTCAGCTGCCAGCCAGCTCCTGGTGCACATGCTCACCTTCTCCCTAGAGTCTGAAACATCAAAAGTTCTCAGTGCCAAGGACTGTGACTGGCCAGCGTGTGCCCAGATGATTGTGAAGCACATACAAGAGTCACTGCAGTCCAGCTCTGCCTCTCACATCGAGCAGTCACTGAAGCTGTTGAGCAGTTTGTTTGGCAGTTGTTTTGGCAGTTGTTATGCTGCATGGACTGAAGTCCTTTGGTTAGACATAGCAAAGCAAATAGAATCCTTTCTGCTGGAGGAGACTGTTCAAGCACAGCCCGTGCTGGCCAATCTTCTGCTTAACGTGGCACGGTAAAGATCTTCTGGCACCTTGGAGCCTGTGCTGAGATGGATCTGTTTGCCACCATGGGATAGCTTACACTTACACTTCTCTCTTCTCAGGTCCCCTGTGTTTTGTGGCACTGAAGGCAGCTTTTGGGCATTAGTAACTTCTGCTCTGGAACACTTAACCCCAGTACAAGCAGGTCCTCTGGCAGTGGGACTTTTGAAGCTCTGCAAATGGTAGGACTTAATGCAGTGAGATTTCTGCACTATGCAGGTGTTTCTGCTCTATAATTCCCCTTTAGGTAGTGAAAAAGCAGGAGGAAATCATCAGATGAATACAGCATATACAGATACTAATTTATAAGCTAACACTCTTTTTCTAAGATAGAAGGACACTCTCTTGTTGACAATATATGCCTCTCTCCCTGCCTCTTTACACCCTGCCACTCTCTATTTGCATAGTTTGATAAAGCTGCTTCTAAATTCCACAGCCATTTCTCCTCTGCTTTCAGTTAGCAGGGGGACCTTGGAAGAAGGCTCAGGCTGTGATACTGCTTTTGTTGCTTTGCCATTGCTGGTTTGTTTAAAAACCTGCATGAAAATCATTATTCTGCTCAGCATTTGGGGGCAGGTATTTGGGAAGGAATTGAAGTTTACTTCTATTGGTAACTGCTGTTTCCTCCTTGAAGCCCACAAGATGTCAGGATTCAGGCACTGACTGTTCTGCTTCAGCCAATGGATTGTATTTTGAGAGCAGCATCCCAGCCTCTGGAATGTGCAGGTACAGTTGTGACAGAAAAGTTACAGGCCAGTCTGCTTGCTGGTATTTTAAGTTCCTGGTGCAGACAAAACTGGAGGAAAAAGAGTAGGAGAAGTCAAAGACAGTAGCAGTGTTTGTGATAAATCCTACTGCCAGTTGTATTTGAAGGTATATTCATATTACATCACCTGAATATCTTGGCTAACTTTAAAAATCACAACATTTTCTATTCATTGTTGACCTGAGCTCTTCCCTTCTTTGCTCCTCTAGGTTTGTTAGATGAGTCTGTCAGTGATCCTGTCGCTGTTGAGAGTCTTCTGTCCTCCAAGACATCTTGTGCTGGTCTCCTGTGTCAGACCCTTGCTCACCTGGAGAAGCTGCTCTCTCTGGTAACATTCAGAGAGGGAAAGAAAGAGCCTGGAATCAAAGTGGTCCTTGAAAGACAGTGTTAAGATGGTGGCAGACTTTTGCAGTGGAACATAACAGAATGTGGAGAGGAGTTGGCAGTGAGGGTTTCCACAGTTTAAGGAACTTCAGCACAGTAGTATCTAAATAGGAAAACAGAGGGATACTGAGACTCTTAAAGAGGGGCTGCACTTAAGTTTTGAATTTGTCTTGATGAGCTTTGTGACCATGCCTTACTTGTAGTGCAATTATTGATCCTAAGAAGAAACACAAATTGAACTGCTTTCCCAGGCAGTGAGAAGAATCTCCTTCCATCTGTGCAATAGCTCTTGGAAGAGAGGAAGATAATTTATTTGTAGTTATTGACATTGTGGTACCCTAAGAACCCACTAAAAGTTGCACTTTTTGCTGCCTTCTGACCTAAAACTGTTCTGTACTAGAGGCTGTTGCTGGAAACTCTTTTCTTTTCTTTCTTTCACCCACTAGAAACATTTAAAAGTGGATTTACCCTGTGTGTCTTTGCTGCACTCCCTCATGACAATATTGCAGTTCTGCAATGGCTTCCTGAGCCCAACTTCTCCTCTGGGAAGCACAATAAGCCGGAATTTGATCAATTGCTTCAGAGTGCAAAAGTCAGCTCTTGATGTCCTGGCAGCACTCTCAGAGAAAAAAAGGTGAGTTAATCTTCACTTTCTTATCTAAAACAATTTTACAGTTCTCTTTCTGTATTTCAGCAGGGATTTGGCTGCTCCATCTCTCAGTATTGGTCCTCTGGGTTTGTTTTCTCTGTTTCAGACTGTGACACACTCATAGGAAGTCTATTTGATGTCCTTCTGGCATATCTGCAGAGTCCAAATACCAGCCCTACTGTGAGTATAGAACTAGGGAGAGATCCAAGGCTATTAGCTTACCCCAGTGGGGTGTGATTCTGAGGAAGGGTCTGACTGCAGTTGTTTCTTAGCACACTTTGTGTTAGAATATGTAGGACACTTGTCTTGTCCTGAGTGGCTTACAGAAAATAGCTAAAATTGTAATGAGCAAGTAACTGACCAGTACATTGAGAGTTCTTGAGAAGACAGGAGCCATCATGTCTAAGAGCATCACTGTCATACTCAACTTGACATGGTCATGAAGTATTGAGTTCTTTTTATTAAGGGGATTTGTTTTTCTGCTGTGTTTTGTTTGAATGACTCTGATGGCAGCTGACAATCCAAAACTGAAGGTACTAGAACTTAGTAATACTAAACTGAGCACAGAGATTTTCTTTTGATAGAAATTATATTTAAGCACCATTTATTTGTGGCTGGCTTCTTAGTAAGGAGGCATATGACTTGTTTACTCTCAGAATTTCTCTGTAAGTTTCAAGCTAAAATGGATTTTACCTTTAAAGGCATAAAGGCAACACTGTCTCCTCCTGTAGTAAAGTCAATCTGCTTTACATTGTTTCAGGTTCTAAAGAAAACCTTTCAAGCTACATCCAAGTGGTTGGTGCACTTGCAGGAGCTGTCCTCCTCCAACAGTCAGCAGCAACAAACTGAGAAGATTTTGGAAGGTATTGAAGCTGTTCCAGCTGGGACAAACAGTAGTACCCATGAAATCTGCTCCTGCCTACCTTTCCTGCTCAAAGCACTGGCTTCACTTGTTCACAATTATCTTGAATTTAAATCTAGTTGCCCAAATAGTGCTTTGCAGAACTCTGGGAGAAGGACACAGCAGCAGCAAAAGGGATTGTATCAGATGAAATGATGCAGAGGTTGTACAGTGAGTGCTTCAGAAAGTCTTGTTGCCTTTCATGACCATTCAGGTTTGTCACTTGCCTTTTACAGATGTGTTTCTGGTGCTGCAGAAACGTTTGTGCAGTCCCTGCTGGGAAGTAAGAGATTCTTCCCTGGAGTTCCTCACTGCCATGGTTAAGTGCTTGAGAGGTAGGTGCAAAGATTTACCAGTTCAGATTTGAGGAGTGTTTCTTTTGATGCTGTGAGATTCAGGCTGGTGAAGCATCTTCTGACCTGTAACTGGAGGGCTGAGAAAAGAAAGAAGTGTCGAGATTCTACTCTTAGATCATTATCAAAATCTGACAGAAATATTAATAAATTTACCTTGCTTTTTCTGTTGAACTCTGATTGCTGTACCTGCCTTAATGGCAGTTTTGGTGAATTAAGCTGAGGGATGTTGAGACATGTCTGTCAAGGCAGTGACACTGCTTGATGGCAGATAATACTTTCTGTTTTTCAGTTTGCTCTGCACTGGAGTCTGGTTTCTTTCAGCAGGCTGGGGGCTGGGCTATAGCAGGCTAAAAGCCTCGACCTGCTTTATATGCTTGGGATTAATTACTGATTTTCTACTTTACTGATAGCTCAGGCTTTGCAGCAGGTAGCACTGAGGCAATGCTAATTTTGCTACAGTAGCTCTGTGATGTTGGAAGGGAGGGGAATGTTGTCTGCTGCTCTTGTCCCCAGGTCACAAAGGAAGTTTCCAGCATGCTCAGCTGCATTAACACTTTACCCTGCAGCTCCTCTCAGTGCTGCAGTTACTTTTGTTTTCTCTGCCATATGCCTAACAACAGGAAAGCAAGACTATTTTTTCCTCCTTTAAGCAAATGAATTTGATGAGGCTGGAACCATGTCCCCGCTTGCCCGCAGAAAGTTTTTTCTTGCTGCTGAGGCAACTCTTAAGTGCAATTTTCCAAGTTCCAGTGTCTGTCAGGGCTTGGCTAAAAGCTGCTGGGAGAGGGGGAGCCTGACACAGAACATCTGCCTGGTCCTTGCAGTGGCTTCTCTTTCCAGCAGCTGTCCCTGCAGGCAGTGGCCATCCTTGTATGAGGCAAAGGACTGTTTGCATTGAAACAGCTTCATGCTCAGAGGGAATAAACTCCCACTTCTTTGGATTGCTGTTTTGTTTACAGACCAGAATGAGTTCAGGCAGTGTCTCCTGTCCTCAGAGGTGCTGAGGCTCACAGAAAACCTGCTGGAGGACCCAGAGAGCTACGTGCGAGCGAGCGCTGTGACTGCAGTGGGACACCTGGCCCTCATCACTTGCTTTGCTCCAGAGTCCCCTGTCACAGGCAGTCAGTATAACAAAGAGGTAGGATAACCTTCCCTGCGTGAGCAGAATTCCCATCACTTTACAGAATTCCCATCACTTTACTGCTGTACTGCTTAATAACATTTTTCACAAGTTATCTGCTCATGCAGGCAGATTGCACAACATGTAATGGCAAGATTTTTCACCTTTGCTCTTCTTGTTTCTTGGTGTGTTCCTCCCTCACCATGCTTTCTCTTTTGTCTTTTTGCACCTAGGGCATTGTAGCAAAACTTCAGGAAATCTTGTCAACAGACTCAGAGGGCTTTCCAAGGAGGGCTGTGATCAGCATCTTCACCAAGTGGCTGAGAGAAGGCTGCACAGGTCGGCTGGAGGATACAGAGCAGTTTGTCTCTAGAGCCATCCAGACTGTGGAGCACGACTTAGACTGGGAAGTCAGACTTGGTGGTTTGGAGCTGGTTGAAGTTTTTTGTAGTCAGACCATTTGCCAGCTTGCCCAGTGTCCCTATGCTCCTGTCTCCTCTGCAGTCACAAGTTCCACCCCTCAGAAGGAGCTGCTGCAGGTGTTCTGTCGAGCAAAGCTGTTTGGGTTTTTGTTTGGATCTTTGTGTGACTGTGACAAACCCGTGGGACAGAGAGCCTGTGATGTGCTGGTTGGCTTGAGAGGTCATTTCTACCCCATGAGTACTTTGGAGAATCCACAAGAGGTTGAAGATTCACCTGCAGGACGTGGCATTGCCTGGTTACAGAGGACACTAAGACAGGGTTCTCTGGCTCAGAACTTCCCCACGGATGGTGGTGATGGGGTGGATTTCCAGGATCCAGAGAGCATGATGTTAGCTTTGGGTGCAATAGACTTACTGGAGCTGCATGATGAGCTAAATAAAAGTAGTGACCATGTGGAGGAAAGCCCTCAGTCCCTCTTGCAGGATATCCTTGCTACTGTGGGGACCATAGAGGATAATGAAGTTGACTGTTACTGAAAACAGCTTTTGCTCTGAGGGAGCAGTGCTTAAGCACTTTTCTTCTGGAGGAGAAGGATGGTTTTGTAAGCTGTTAAATGGGACAGAAAATCTTTGCTTTAATACTGATGATTTTTTTTTTGGTTAAAAATTGTCATTTCCAATAAACTGTTGTTTCTTTTTCAAAGTAAAAACATTAAAAATGGCATTTGTTCTTGTTTTATATTGTTGTCTTTTAAGAAAGCACCAGACCATGCCTACATAAGGAAGCATTTTAAAAAAACAAAAGAGCGACTGAAAACAAGCTCTTGCAGGCTCCTTTTAGAGCCAGAGTAGCAAAAACTGATGGAGACTGGTTTTAAGGGACACTTGTTTTGACCTTTCTGTATTTATTCTAAAAACACAGCTCTCAGCTTCCCTTGTGCATTTTGAGGTCTAGAGCAGAGGGTGGCATTGAAGGAGTCAAAAGCTGATCATCCTTAGCATTACAAATTTTCTCTATAGATCACAGACTTGTTTGATCTCAGCAGTGACACCAACATGCTGACTTTGGTTTTAATTGAAGCCAGAAGCAAGTCCATTTTGCAAAATTTTTTTTTTTTGGGTGCTATTTTCCATTCCTGAAGTGCTCAGATAGTTTCTAACTTTTGAGAGAAACTTAAAGATTTTCAAGATGAGTTTGATCTGTGATTAGCTTTGGCAACAATTAGAAACCAGCAGACATAGTATGAACGGCAACATGATTTTCTGAGAAAAAAATGGCCAGTTTTATAAAAACCTGGGGAAGAGTGCAGTTTGCAACTTGCTGCAGTATCTTGCCATGTGCTAAAAAGCTTTTTGCAACCTAGAAAAAACCCCAAACCAAACAGCACCTTTAGCAGTAGATCAAACCATGGTGGGTTCTTTCCCAGCCCTGAGGTGTTACTGAGCATCCTTTATCCTCCTGTGGAGAGGCAGGAACATGACACTGATTTTGGGGCAGTGGAGGCTGTAGCATCTAAAGCAGTGAAAGGACTTGTGCAGTCTCCTCCCTGCAGCAGTACTATGGACTGAGATGCAGTTTGGATCTCTTGCTGCTGAGGCTGAAGGTTTGCTCTGTGCCTTTTAGGAAAGCAGCACACTTGGCTTTTGCTCTGTGCACAGCTTTAGGTGTGACAGAGCCCTTGGGCTTTGTACCAGCAGCTGTTCTTAGGAGAGAATAACTCTGCTGCTGACACACAATTCTACTTGAGCTGGATCTACACCTGGCCAAAGACAGAAGTTACTAAAATTCAGGCCTTTTCCTGCCACCGTTCATCTCAGAAATGGAAAGGGTTAGTGAGAGGGCAAGGATGTGCTTTTAAAGAAGTGTGGTGTGTTTGTGGAGTTCCAGCAGTTCTGTCTGTTGAAGGCACTGCAGTTCCAAAAGCAGCATTCTGTGTTGGCAGTAGGTCAGCTGTGCTTCAGGAGAGGAGGCAGCAGGTTGCTGGGTGAACACCTCCCTCCTGTTCAGCACTGGAATTCTTGTCATTTCAGGGCTGTGCAGTTTAGGAGACTCCAAGGAGTTATTCAGATATCAGCAAATAGAAAAAGTGAGTTGTTACAGAATGAAAACTCTCTGCTTATTAGCAAGGTCTCCCAACTCCCAGACCTATTAATTTTTTATGGAACTCTCTTTTCTTTTAAATCAGCTGGGGTGAGGGTGATATGTTTGTAACATTTGCCTAATTGCAGTCCAAAATCATGTTTATACACTTGTACATTAAAATAAAATGTACAACAAGCTGGGGGGCTCCTTATCTTTAGAAGGGGTATTAAGGATTTGTTCCTCTCTCATTAAAAACAGGTCTCTACCTCCAGCAAGTCTGGGAGAGTGCTGGCTCTGCATTTCTGTCTATCTGAGCTCCCTGCTTTGCCTTTTTTTTCTCTGCTGCTCCAGTGACAGTGAAGTCCCACTGACACCAAGGTGCTGGCACTGCCACCCTGCACCTGATAGCTGGGAGAAACTGGAAGGGTCATGGACATCTGGGCAGTGTGTGGGACTTAAAAACTAAAAACTCCACAATTCTTTCTACAGAAAACAATGGGGTGGGGTTTTTGAGTGGAAAATTTAGCTGCCAGGTTTATGAACACACACCAACAGCTGCTGTGGATCACTCCTTGTGCTGGCATACCCTCTCTAGGATGGGATCCTCTCTGGGATGCTCATCTTCACACACTTGAGGACTCATACAAGCCCTACCCTACTTGCCTACACTCACAATTTATTTTAAACCCACTTCTTACCTACCCAGGCTTTTTTTGCACCTCCACAAGATCCTTATCCCAGCCACAGGGCTTCCTGCTGGGTTAAGAATTGCACTCTGTGCTAAGCCTTGCCAAGGAGCTGTGGTCATGCTGCACTGGGGGGAAGGATTGGCTCCCAAGGAGACAGCCCTGAGCAGCCCTGGCTGCCCCCAGGTGCATCCTGAGCATTCACTTCAGCATTGCCATTGTTATTTAACCACTTCACAGCACAACAGTTGTCCCTCCAGAAACTGCCACCAGCTCACTGTCACACTGCACAGAGAAGGAGGGGACTGCCTGGCCTGCTGTTATGGACATTTTGGGATGGATTTCTCTGGGAACTCCAGCGTTCACCCCATCAGAGCTGTAGCTGTGTTTGGCTCCTGCAGGAGGCAGGCACCACTGTGAGTTTTTCCAACACCACAGAGCTGATTCTGGCAGAGGCTGTGGGCAGACATGGCCCTCAATGCAAGAGGACACCAGGCTCAGGATGACCTTTGTTTTTAAGCAGGTTGTGAATAGCCAGCAGGAGAAATACAAGTGGTATTGACAAAAAACATCACAGATTTTAAAAAATTGTATCTCTGGTGGGTGGTGCGGTGAAAGAAGAAAATTTCAAAGCTCATTTCATCTCTTTAGCTGCACAGGGGCAATGTTAAGTTGTGTTGTCTGATCTGTACTCAGGTAGGAAATTCCTAGAGTTGCTTTCAACACGTTTCTACAAAGCTCTGAAGAGAGGATTTATCCTTTAACTGCTCAGACTCAGACACTAGAGAGAATAAGCATCTTTGGCTCAGCCCTACTAGCAATGGCTTTATGAAAGCTGCCAAAGGAATGGCTGTTAATTTTCTGGTTTAATACACTAGACATTTGCAATACAAAGAATATTCTTTGCCTAATTACACTAATTGCACAACTTAGTCAAAAATGAGCCATAAATGTCTAGGGCTGTTACTTCAGGTTAGATATACGTGATCTGTGATTACAGATCAATTTGTGCACATCTATGCAATTCCTTCTGTCCTCCTCTGATAAAATCTGCTCTACCTTTCAATACATATTCATCAAGGCTTCTAAAAACTGGTGTGCATTAGAGAGGAACTTGTCAAAAAGCTTCACTGCAGAAGATCTCAGCAATTTACAGTGGAAAAGTGTACCAGTAGCAGCAGCTCTGTCTGGGCCATTTCCCCTTGGAGCAGTGGGTTTTGTATTCTGCTGAGAAATAAAGCATCACTTCAGCAGGGCCAGACCTCAGCCTGTGCTGCTCCAGAGCAGGACAGGTCCTGCCTTTAACCTTGGAGCCAGCAAAGAGAGAAATGGGATTTGGAGGAGCAGTGTGTTCATCTGGACAAGGCAGAGCAGAGCTGAGGGTGTGCAACTGTAAGGAAACACATCCTGGGGGCTCTCCTAAATCCCCCCCAATGGAATTGGGATGAGCAGCCCTCACCAAGGATCCCTGCAGAGCTACAGGTGCAATTACACAACAACTTCAGTTGAAGCAAAATGAAATTAAAGAAAATAATGTTTCTATCCATGGTACCAGTACCCACTCTCTGCTCAGAGCACACCAGCCTTAAGTGTTTATTTACATAATAATGACAATATAACAGGGCTGCAAAGATACTTTTCACACCTCTGCCTCCAAAAACCAGGTTAGTCCCCATTTGCCTGGCTTTTAACCTCCACACCAGGCAGGAACCCAATTCTGGCACAGAGGGTGTATCCACCTCTTTGAGAGACATTTCTTGGTTAGATCAGATCAAACCAGGTGCTAAACCATGACCTCAACCAGTAGAGTGTTACAGCTTGAACTGTCATAGGTTTGACCCTTTTCCCTCAATGTAAATGCAAGATATGTGGGGATTACCCTCAAGAGAGCTTCAATCTTCAGTTCTCCCATCTCATTATCCTTCACTCCACATTCCCAGCCTCCACTGAGCCCACATTCCCTGAGCTCTCAGACTGGGCCAGCAGAAGGGAGCAGGGCTCTGGTGCTGCTGTGTCAGAGACATCCAGGCTTGCCCAGGCTGGTCCCTCCCTCCTGCCCCAGAGCTTTGGCCTCCAAGCAGCTCTGGGCTGGGCTGTGAGCAGAGCTGCAAAGCCAGGGCTGGCAGATGGTGAGTGCAGCCTGTACATCTTGAAACAGGACTTGGCCCAGCCAAGCCAGCTCCTGAACAACCCCTTATGAAGCTGCATTAGCCACCACACATGAAATCTGATTTAGCCCCTATAGGCTGAGCACAGGTGAGTCCTACAGCCCATCACTGTTGATGACAAACACCCTCGATAGGACTGATCTCGTGGTTACAGCTCTCATTACGTACCAACAACAAAAAAGCTCCAGTTAAAACACAAATGGCAGTGGTTGCTAAGTGACAGCATCCATCACAGCCCTGAGACAAACAGCTGTGGCTGCACAGCAATCCTGTCTTGTCCATGTCATTGGGGACAAAAATGCTGTTTTCATTACTAATTACCTTAACTTTGACCCAACAGAGTATTTTGTGCTTTAGGTTCTGACAAAGAACCCTGTGAAAACAAGGCTAAATCTTCCACTGAAACCAGCTGAAGTGAATTTGTAATATTGCATGTTCCTTCAACATATTTTCTTCCCATGAAGTAGTGCATAAGACAACATGGCTTTCTCACTTAAATGGCCCATTTCTGAAAACAGAGAGCAGTGACAGTATTTTCAGTGAAGGAGGTCATGTGAAACAACAACAACAAAATCAACAAAAACTCCCCCTTGTTGGCTTCTAAAGGGAACTTATGTGCTTTGTTCAGCACTGAAGCTTTCTGCAATATTTGGAAAACACAATAAGGTTTCAGAGCTGTAAACAACATTTATCCTCATAAATAAAGTATTGAATCTGTAAATTTAAAATTACTTGAAATGATGGTTCAGGAGTCTGAGAACCAGCAAGGCACAAAGGGGTCACTTGTTCCAGGAAAGTGCTGGGAGCAAGACACTTGAGCACCATTTAACCTGGGTGAAAACCCCTAGAGTAGAGACCCTAATTAGCACAACTGGCAGCTCAATGCAGATTATTTAGGTAAAAAACGAGGAAAAGCAGTGCTGGGCCAGCACACCTGGCACTGCACACCTGGCACTGCACACCTGGCACTGCACACCTGGCACCCCTCTCAGGTCCTGCTGCCAGCGCTGAGCTCTGCGCCCCGAGTGTCCGGCCACAGCTCCTGACCACAGCCACCCCGAGCTGGGCTCCCAGAGGCTACTCTGCTAATTATGCCCTTCTCTAATTAATCCTCTTCTGCTCCATCCATGGAAGCCTCAGTTTCCAGTGCCAGCAGTAACAGATCCTGCCACAGCTCCAAGAACACACGAGTTGCCGGCGCGGTCGAAGCTCACCCATGTGGATAAAGCCAACCTGGCTGCTGCCTTTGGTCACTATCTCCATGTCAGCACAGTAAATATTTCTGTTTTGCACATTACACCAGAGAAAAATGTGATTTATTTTACCCCTCTATATTTTATCTGTAAACTGAGCACTTTTCCTGGCTGTTCTCATTGCTTCACCACAAGTCAAGAAAACAAGCGTGCCTTGCACTGGTGTTAAACCCCTGTGTCTCTGTTCTCCAAATCCTGCAGCACAGGGTGAATACTGCAGCACAGACAAAGGTCTGCCTCTCTCCAGCAGCATTAAATCAGGCAGCTCCAAGGTGCAGAGGGGCTGGCTGGCTGCATGGAAGGCATGTTCTCCACGTGTGCTGGCGGGCACACAGCTCAGCCTCCCTGCTACCACAGGCATGGCACTGGGAGGGCATGAGAAGAGAAGCCTCCTGTCACCCTAATTCCTGTTGAGAACTTCTGCCCTGTAGGGATCAGCCTTGCCTTCCTCTCTAGTTTGGGAGCATCTTCTCCGCCCTTTATTTATTCCAGCGAGATCAAAGATTCATCTCCATGGAAACGTGTGAGCTCAAAGAGTTTCTGCACTACAGCTTTGCATCCTGCACACAGGGTTTGGCACTGTTTATTTGAAACAGAAGCTTTGAGATGATCAGCAGTTGGGTCTCTCCAGAAATGGTCTGATGAGCAATAATCAATAACCTGAGCAGTGTGGGTATGTGTGTCACTAACACACACAGTGGGGTGGAACTGCCATTTCCACTGTGGAATCTGTGCTCCATGAAGAACACATGAGGGACACTGGCATGACTGCTCTCCAGTAGCTGGCACTTTGTTCCCATATCTGATACTTGGTAGGACTCCCAGGAGACCAGAACCATGTGGGCAGAGCTGCTGGAGCCCATCACTGCCCACCCTGTGCTGCAGCTCATGCCTCAGAGGAGGCGGCTGCAAAGCTGCTTGGATTTACCCAAAGGAAACAGAGAGTGGCCCAGCACCCAGCCCAGCAAAAACCTCATGAATCCTGCATTCAAACTGCTGCCTCTGGGCCAGCAGTGGCTGGGGCACTGGGTCTGTGTCATTCCGGGGATTTCCCTTCCAGTAGCTCTGAGCTTCAATTGCTCCAGCACAGTCACTCCTACAACTAGTTCCCAGGAGAGGGAAAAATTTTAAAAAAATAAATAAAACAGACATGTTTAATGCTATTTTTGTTCCCTTTTCAGCTCACCACATGGCCACACAAACTGTTAAACTGTTGTTCTGGGGGCAGGAGCAACCAGCCAGGAGAAAAACTATTTAGACATCCATGGCAGCTGCTGCTGACAGAAAGGGGCCGTGGAGCTGCAGCCTCACAGGAAATCCTGAATTCTACTTAACTCTCACACGAAGAAAAGGAGGACAAAACGGAGTGAAACAGAACTCATTTACAATACTCACGTTTTCAAAGGCATGTCCTAGGAAGGGTGGGCAGGGAGTGGAGAGCACATGGGGCTGCATTTGCACTGGAGCAGAGCTAATAGCATCCACCTGGAGAGCATCAGCCAGCACCTGGGGCAGGAGGAAACCCCTTCTCCCAGCACTGCTGCGGGCACAGATCCTGCTCTTGAGGAAGTCAGACTGCACCCCACTGCTTGCGGCACTGCAGAGCCCCAGGTTGCCCATACACAAGCAGGATGTGATTTTTATAATCATATTTTAAAAATTCAGAATAGCAACTGTGCAGAGAGCAATCCAGCTGCCAGCATTTAGCCTTATCCTAGGGCACAGGCAGAATACGCCAGCCATGAATTAATACTGCATAAGCTGCACCATGCTGAGTTTCATGGCTTAATTATGAAAGAGAAAGCAATAATCAAGGGATCTGTAAGGCTAATAAATGTTCTGAGAACACCAAATGTGACACAAGAGCTGCAGCCAGTGCGACAGGACATGAATGCATTTAAAAAGCACATTAATCACACCCTGTGTATTAATTCCCAGTTGGTTTCCAGTGGCAGCACTTGGCCTTTGGCCGCCTTCGTAGCGTCATCAGGAGCAAGCGGATCCTCGCCCAGCCCAGAGCAAACTGGGCTGTGGTCAGTTCCAGAGCCAAAAATCACAGCCATGCACCAGCCCAACGAGACACAGAGATGAGCTCTGACTCCAGGCTCTGCAGCCCTGTGGCTTTCCTCTGCTCGTGTGGTTTGGTGCCCACACCTGTCCTGGCAGCCGGAGCTTTCTGGGGCAGTGACGTGTCCACCTGGCAAAGGACAGCACAAGGGGAAAATCAGGCAAATTCTCCAGTCACCTCTGCAGCAAAATACTTGAAAATGCTTCAGTTTCTCAGTGCCTCCAACTATCTCTGCTCTCCATCTCATGTTTCATCTCACTGCAGTGTTTTAATTAAGCAGACAGAGCCTTGCAGGGCTCTGCCTCTCAATCACAGACCTCCCTCCTTCTGTGGGGGGAGCCTGTTTCAGGTTACTGACCATGTGAAACTTGATGTCTCTACATCTCAGGGAAAACTCAGGGAAAACTCAGATAAACCTTCAAACTGGAGTGCCACCAAAAACTTCTCCACCTGCACTGTCACACAGCAGTCCCCAAATTCCTGTAGACTGAGATGCCAATGCAGGACACGACCCAGCCCTGAACTGTTGGCATCAGCAAGACATTCCCTGAGCTGAAACACTGCAGGACTCAGTGCCAGACAGGGCTGTATATAAAGAAACTTGAAATGCTCCCAAACATCCATTTCTGCCCAATAATTTATTGGAATCAGAAAATTTCCTATCTGCAAACATCTCATCCTCTGCAAAGGGCAGCTCTTCACAGTTCTCTGCCCAAAGATCTATTATCAAAGATTTATTTCAAAAGAAATAGCTGCCCTTCTTCCCTTACTAATATTCCCAAATTTATCTATGTCCTACTTAACACCTCCTCTGAAACCAGGAAGCGAAAAACTGTTTCTGCTGGACTCAATAAGTGGACTCTGCTGAATCCCAGGGAACACACAGACCAAATACCAGGCTGAGTTTAAATCCTGGGATGGATTGCTCAGGCTGCAGCCTCCTCCTTCCTCAGTGTTCCTAAAGCCTAATCAGAAGCCAAGGGGAAGACAACTGTGATAATAGATAAATATATCACAAATAATAAATAAATAATCATTCTGCATATTCTCCAGGTCTTCTAAGCCAGGCCAAATTTTTACACTGAAGTTGCACTCTCCTGGC
This sequence comes from Muscicapa striata striata, assembly GCA_030060385.1. NCBI lineage: Eukaryota > Metazoa > Chordata > Aves > Passeriformes > Muscicapidae > Muscicapa > Muscicapa striata. The sequence goes on along the minus strand of JAREIS010000126.1, from coordinate 4,499,411 downwards.
TGTAAAAATACATATCTGCCCCCTCTTCTGCCTCTGCAACCATCTGGGGACCTGAAGTAATGCTTCCTCATGGGAATGAATCATGGAGCAGCCACACTGACGTTCTGCAGAGTGATCCAAAATCAGTGGTAAAAAATGAAGAAGACCCTTACATTTTCCTGAGATTGGCACAAAACAGACTTGGACCAGCTACACGTGTGGGTTGGTGTCTCAAGAGTCTCCAGCTCCAGTCAAAACTCTCAGCTCTGAATAAGCCCACAGTATTAGAAGCTGCCCAGATGCACATGAAGCCTGATCTAGCAACTTATTTGCAAATAAATGGCTCCCTTTCATCCACCCACAGATCTTCTGTCCACTGTTTTCATCTTCACTGCAGAGCTGTTTTCTTTTTCTCTCTCTTATCTTCTCCTCCAGCATCAGCTGTGGCAGCAGATTGCACTCACTAATCAAAGAGGGGCTGGGCTCTCTCTGTTTGCTCCTTGAAGTCTGTGGCACTACAATAACACCAGCCAAACATTTGTTTTCATTAAAGCTCCTCCCTGAGCTGCCAACAGAGCCTGGACTGTGCCAGGACACAGCAGAGAGGGACAGTTTTGCTGGTCTGGCTCTGCCTTAGGGACACTGATGCCCCCACTCCATCACCTACCAGAAGGTGCCTGCTGCTCTCTGCTTCTCTTCTGCTGCCTCCTGCAGAGGGAGGGAAGCTGTCCTTCACTGCTGCCAATCCCAGCTACCTCAGGTTTCTCAAGGCAGTCCTGGAAATCTGAGAGTGCCACACTCAGGGCTGCTCATCCACACCTCCACGAGGTTTGTGCATGGGGTTTTTGGGAAGGGTGATGATGGGGCACGAGGCAGCATCACAGGGCATGTCCTGGCACATGGCTGGGATGGCACTGCCCAATGCAGGACAGCAGCTGGGCAAAGGAGGGGCCTTTCCTCAGCACCAGCACAATGCACTGCATTTTCATGGTATCAGAGGAGGAGACAAGGAACACTTCATCACCCTTACACACCCTCTGATGTGTGGCAGGGAGCCAGATCAACTGATTCAGTGAGGAAGCAAAAACCTCCTATAGTCAGATGAGGTCCCTCAGACTCTCCAGTTGCAGGTGAAATCCTACTTTAATGAGGATTTCTGGTGGGAAATTCAGGAAAATGAGGATTTCTCCTCATCTCCTGCCTCAGACCCTCTACCAGAACCACACCACGACATTCAGCTTGCAAAGGCAGCAAACCTGACCCCAGACAGGTCAGTGTTACATCCTCCCAGAACCTCCCAGGATGGGAACTCTCAATCTTCTGTGCAAACCAGTCAGTCCCATTTCTCCTCCTCTCCATCACCATTAATATGTAGATCCCACCCTTTGATTTTGAGCCTGTTCCTCCTAGCAAATTTTGTACTTTACTCATTCCCATAGAAGCAGCTACTTTTTGTGTGTGTGTGTGGGCATTCCCTAATTCTCCTCCTTGTGCACAACACAGTCCAAAGGTGAGACAGATGTGGCTGCAATTGCTTTAGGACCAACATCAAAGTAATTGCTGGTAGTTCTACAGTGCTGCCCAAATATAGGTCAGGGTTTTGTGACTGACCAGCAGAGAGACAACACGAGCTGAACCCACTCTGCTCTCTCTGGGCTGCTGCTAAGGTCCAAACTTGCTTGTATGCATTTGTGCTTTGTGGTAGCAGCACAAACTGAAATTAGGAGCACCATCCAGGAGGGATTTAGAAATCCATGCCAACAGCACAGCCTTCAATTCATTTCCTAAAAACAAGGTGGGGCCACAAAGTCACTCCTTCATTTCTCAGAGCAGAAACCACCACATTTCACCCCATCCTTGCTCTGCTGAACACAGGAACATGTGCTTGGCTGAAGCCCACTTGGGGAAAGGCATCTCATCTTGAATAGAAAATACTATCACATGGGAAGACTTTCACTTTCCTCAGTAATTTGTTCCAGCAGCTAATCAACTCCATTCTTTAAAAAATTAATGCCTATTTTCTCATTTCAATTAGTCTGGCTTCAGCCTGCAGCTGTGGGTTTTGGGCTGTCTCTTCTCTCTGGCTTACACAGCTTGTGGGTACCTGCCTTTTCTCCCCATTGAGCTATTTGTGTATCAATACAACTTTCTTCAGCTAAATAGCTACAGTTGCCTAAATTCCAGTCTCAGGCAGGAGTTTTTGGATTTTTTTCATTCTGCTTCTCCCTGAGGATGTGCTGCCCCATGAAGTTTCCAGCACTCCCTGCCCAAGGCACATGCCCCGTATTTTGCATCCTCCTGTTGGACACGGATCGTGGCACTCCAGGAAACACAGCTCTGCATAAAGAGTTGATTTCAGAGCAGAGTGGTGACTGCTGCTGGTCACTGCAGATAAAGGGCACTTGTGGTGAGCATCACGTCCGTGCTGTGACCAGCTCTGGTCGCAGCTGAGTGAATGCTGAGTGCAGCTGTCCCAGTGCCCTCCTGCTCCCTCCATGGCCTCAAATCCCCCCCATTCCTCTGATACACTGCTCTCTCCAGCTCCTGGTTGTCTTCTCATCTGAGTTTTGACCACCTCCTGCTCCCTTTTCTCTTCCTTTTCTACTGATCCTCTCTTAATAAAACCACTTGCCTCCTTCCTCATCACTTCTCTGTCCCTGCCTCCATCTCCCTCACTGCAGCAAGGACTGCCCACCTCCTCCTGTGCCTGCTCAGGATAAATGCATCATTATGAGAACATTTAACAACAACACCAGTCCTGTTTACCTGTGCTGGTCAGTCAGTGGGCTGGCAGCTAAGCCAACTACTAATTATAAAGTTTACAATAGGTTTAACAAAAAAATAATTGTGCATTTTGGGAGCAGACTGTATCAGTGTGTCTGGTTTTCCAGTTCACAGTTTCCTCATGTAGGAGCTGACTCTTTGAGGCTTGTTATGGTTCTAAACATGTTGATGGTGTACTCAGAGCAACTCATAAATACATAATTTAAGTAATTAATACAAATAAAATCTCATTACAAGCAGCAACCAATTAAAACAGCGCAGAGGGTATCTCCTGTGCTTTGGGTTGCAACTGAAGTGGAAGAAGATGCTATTGCAAGGCCTCAGGATTCCCTCCTGCCCTTCTCACAGGCTGAATCTCAGCAAGGTTTCCCACAAGGAAGATTCATGAGCAGCCTCTGCTGCCAGGAGAAGCTGCTGCTTCGCCTTGGCCTCATTATGAGAGCAGCAAATTAGGGCAATTTTTCACCAGTGATGCTGCCAGTGCCTTCAGAGCAATGCAGGTCCCAGGCACGCAGGCTGCAGCAGGGATGGTCTCATCCTGGTGCTTGATAATCCTGCAGCATGGCACGAGGTCATCTGTCCACTCCCTTGGCCACCACGACTCCAGCAGGAGTTCTGCTGGCCCTTGCAGGGCCCGTGGTTGTGCTGGGTGTGCAGATGGCGTTTGGGTTGCCAGCACTGCTACAGCTCCTGAGGCTGTAAAATACAATTTTTTTTTCATAATTTCCATTTATGTCACTTAGGGACATGCTTGGGTCCCAGCCAGGGTATTCCTTTTTCCTCCCATCCAGGGATGGCAGAAATGAGGGATCAAAGCACTGAAGAGGATCAAAACATGAAAGGCAGAATAAATGAAGCCATGAAGAAATAGGAACAGAGATCCACTCCTTTCATGTAATTAACCTTTCCAAGAACAGATAATATTCCCGAATTAAAGGACATCCTGGGACACAGAGACGTGTCCGGGTCATGCGGGAGCGAGGCATCAAGGCGAATGCAAACACGGCTGGCAGGGTGGGGATGGCACCAGCCACCGGCACAGCCAGTCCCCAGACAGCCGCTCCTCGCCCAGCTCTCATTAGAGCACAGACTAAAGGGTTTCCACCCCCGGCACTGCCGCGCTGCTCAGCCCCGGCCCTTTCGGGAACGCGCTTCCCCAAACGGGGGCTGCGGGCGCTGCCGGGCCCCGGCTGCCGAGCGGGACCCGCCGCTGCCACCGCCGTGTCCCCTCTGCACCCCGTGTCCCCTCTGCGCCCCGTGTCCCCTCTGCACCCCGTGTCCCCTCTGCGCCCCGTGTCCCCTCTGCACCCCGTGTCCCCTCTACACCCCGTGTCCCCTCTACACCCCGTGTCCCCTCTGCACCCCGTGTCCCTCTGCACCCCGTGTCCCTCTGCAGCCCGTGTCCCTCTGCGCCCCGTGTCCCCTCTGCCCCCGTGTCCCCTCTACATCCCGTGTCCCCTCTGCACCCCGTGTCCCTCTGCGCCCCGTGTTCCCTCTGCACCCCGTGTCCCCTCTGCACCCCGTGTCCCCTCTACATCCCGTGTCCCCTCTGCGCCCCGTGTCCCCTCTGCGCCCCCGTGTCCTTGTGTCCTCTCTGCAGCCCGTGTCCCCTCTGCACCCCGTGTCCTCTCTGCGCCCCGTGTCCCCTTTGCACCCCGCGTCCCTTCTGCACTCCGTGTCCCCTCTGCGCCCCGTGTCCCTCTGCACCCCCCGTCCCCTTTGCGCCCCGTGTCCCGTCCCAGTCCCCGTGTCCCTCCGCGCCCCCTGCCCTTCCCACACTCCATCTCCTGTCCCTCCACCCCGTGTCCTCTTCCGGACCTCGTGTCCCTCCTGCACACCTTGTCTTGTCCCTCTACCCCGTATTCCCTCTGCACCGTGTCCCGTCCCTGTCCCCGTGTCCCGTCCCTGCCCCATTGTCCCTGTCCCGCTTCCTGTCCCCGCTCCCTTGCCCCCTGTCCACTGTCCCAGTCCCTGTCCCAGTGTCCTGTCCCTGTCCCAGTGTCCCGTCCCTGTCCCTGTGCTCTCCCTGTCCCTGTCCCGGTGTCCTGTCCCTGTCCCCGTGTCCTGTCGCTGTCCTTGTCGCCGTGTCCCTGTCCCTGTCTCTGTGTCCCCCGGGCCCGCCCTCTCCCCGCGGGCGCCCCCCGGGGGTTGCCCCTCTCCCGGCAGGAGGCGGCTCCGGCGGCCGCTCGGCGAATCCCGCGGGCTCCCGGCGCCAGGGCCGAGCCCCCCTTTGCTCCCCCTTTTCTTCCTCCTCCTCCTCCTCCTGCTGCTGCTGCTCCTCCTGCCGCCGCCGCCGCCGCTGCCGGGCTCCGCTCCGCCTCGCCAGCCCGAGCGGGTGCCCCGGCCCTGCCGCTCCTCCCGGCTCCGCAGCCCCGGCCCGGCGGGCGGTGAGTCCCGTCCTGTCCCCCGGGCACATCGGGGGGGTCGCGGGGTCGCCCTAGAGGGGGAGGGCCCGGTCAGGAGGGAAGCGGGGTCCGGGCAGCCCCGGGGGCTGGGGCATCGCCCCGGGGTGAGCGTGGCCGCGCTCGGGGATCTCCCGGCGGGGTGGGCAGCGCTTCCCCGGCCACAGCATCGCTCCGGGGTGAGGGTGGCCGCTCTCCGGGCATCCTCCCGCGGTGGTGGTGGGTCACGCTTTAGGGCATCCCCCTCCGGGGGCTGGTGACCGCGCTCGGGGCATCTCCCGCCGGGGATTAGGGACTGCGTTCCGGGCATCATCCCCACGGGCTCCAGGGGTCCTGCCCGGGCACTCCTGGTGCACCCTCTCGGAGGTTTGCGGTGCTGGGGGCTGAGCTCGGTATTCGTGCTTGGTGCATCGTCCCAGAGTGCTGGGGGACTTGTTCCTTCCCTACACACCCACCGGTGTTATTCTCGCACCGGGAACCAGCATCCTTTTGCACATCAGCGGGGCCGGGGGTATTCAGGTGTCCCAGGAGCAGCACCTGCTTCTGCAGCCCTTCCAGAACATGCCTCGTACGCAGCAGCCCTCCGGCCGGCAGCGCTGGCTGGTGCCCAGTGTACAGCCGGCCCCTACGAAATCCTGGGTTTGGGTCCGTCCTTGTTCCCCCCCAGACATGCTGGCTGTAGTAATAGCTTGGAGCCCCTTCCTTCTCCTGGGCTGTGAAATGCCCACAAACATCCCCGACCTGGCGGCACCACTTAAAAAGCACTTGATGTGTTGGGAGGAGGAGGCACCGCGTTCCCGTGCCTTTCCACAGCGGGATGAGGCACTTTTCCACCGCCCGTGCTCCAGGGAATACCCACCCTGAGCCATACCTGCTTGGGAGTTCATCCGTATGGAAAACGCAGCCGCTTCCCTGGCTAGCACCGGGGTTGTCGCGCAGAGACCATTTAGTCTGTCTAGACAAGTATGATGAAGAGCAAAGTGCCTGGAGCTGTGAGTGATTAGAGCTCGGGTATCTCTGCAGTGCTACGTTTGTTGTACAGCTCTGATAGATGCTGCTCGGTGCTTTTGGCTCTCTGGTTAGCAAGTGCACAGCACGCAGACATGGATTGTGGAGGATTATTTCATGTCAGAGCCAGGGAAGGAGAACACAGCCAGCCCTTCATCACATGTGTGCACGGGAGAAGCATCACAGGCAGTGGAACCAGACTCAAATGAACAGAGAAAACTCTGAAAATAGTGAATAAACGGGTGATGAGGGGGAGGAGGGGGAAAGGCAGATACTGCCAGCTTACTTTCTGGAGGGTAGCACAGAGAAGTTCATGAATGTTTGTGCGACACTTAGAAAGCCTCAAATAGCAGGCACTGAAAAATAGGGTAGTGCTTTGTACGAGCATAGAATAAATAAAATCTGTAGAAGAGAAGGCTGAAACAAGGAATAATGCATGTCCTCAGTACGTATTGAAATGAAGCACCGTGTACTGAGAGAGCAGGTTTTAACATAAAACAAAATCAAGGGCAAAGTGGACGTGTATGTATTCTAAAATACTTAAGACCACTTAAATAAGAATATTTAAATAAGGACAAATGGAAGCATCTGTCTCCATCTTAGGTATTTAACGACCTTTACAAATCTTGTCTTTCACCTTGCAAACCTTTTTTGCGCATTGTTGAGTTGTCCATCTAACTTGTCCAGCAATCCAAGTTAATTAATGAGGCAGATTCCTGGGAAGACAAACTTCCAGGACTGAGTCTTGCAGCAGTAACACATCAATCACAGTTCCAATAAGACAGGCAGATTCTCCTCCTGGTGAATGCATGTGTGAATCCCTGAAGGTTTCCACAGCACCAGGAATGACTCTTCTAGAGACCATCTGTTTCTGAGCCACAGACATATTCTAGAGACATTACACACAAATATTTTTGGGTGCTGCGTGAGGCCAGAAGGCTTCATCTGAGTTTACAGGCTGGAACACACAGAGATCTGACTCAGTGCTTTGTGACCACTTAGTGCCAAGTGGACAGAGGATGCCAGAACTCCACGGAGGTGCAAATAGAGGGCTGAGAAGGTCCAGAGTGGATTTTCTCTGTGAGCAGAGGGGATTGGTTCTGAAAACTGCCGAGTATCTCAAAACCAGGTTTGGATCTGGCCAAACAGATTTGGTGTGACCCCAGGAGCTGAGCCTACTCAGCAGGCAAAGCCTGGGTCTGTGTGAGGGGCTGTGTTGAGCTCCTTGAGGAAGGAGCTGGACCAGTGAGAATTTTATTTGGAGCAGAGCTTCTCAGTCAAGAAAAATCTCTTTCTATATATGTCAACAAATAAATTGAGAAAATTGCTTTCAGGCTGTCATTGGTGCAATTCTGGGAAGGAGAGGCTGATCCTGGAGCAGCAGTAGCAGACACTGAGTGCAAGTCTCAGGGAAGGAGCTATTAAGCAACTGGAGCATGTGTTGATAATTAGTTATTGCTCGTTATGTTTGCTTTAGGCTTTTCATTTCTGTTGACTGGAGATGAATTTTCTGCACTATCACTGCTTGTTTACAGTACAGCACCTAGCAGAGGTAATTAATCAGTGTTAAGAGACTCTGCTAATGTCCCTCTGACATCCAAAGAGCTGGGTTAAGTCAGTTTGCCTCCAAATACTTCACAAGAGCTGAGAGGGGAAAGGAACAGAGGGAATCTCCTTCTGTGTATCTGCAGTGCTTGTAGGGGAGTCAGAGCTAGAAATTACTTACAAGTTGGCTTGTAAAATAAATAACTGTAGAATGACCAGCTTAAAAAAATATAATTTCTGCAACGTTAGGGTCAAATTCTGTATAATACCAAATAAATCTGTAATGCACTGAGTGCCATTTCTGGACCTCTACATAGCATTTCTGCACACAAGACCATCCCTGTCTAGTCAGAATATCCCAAATGAACTCACACTGTAGGATATTACCCTGGCCTTTGAGAATCACCCTGTTGCTGTCAGCCTCAGGCATATCTATCCAAGAAAGCAATGTCAATAAATTAGAGAATAAATGACATATCTATGAATTACAAACAGAATAATTCATAGGTAATTTTCAATTACAGAGAATAATTTATACATGTCTGATTTGCAAAGAGAATTATTTATGAATAACCTGAATTGCACATGAAGCACATTAACAGGTTACTGTGGGAAAGGGAGTGTACAGACTGCTCAAGTGTCATGTGCTGGGCCTGGTTTTTGGGGCGTTCCTTGTGAAAACACTCATCACAAAAATAAAATCTGTCAGATTCCATAGTAAACAGATCTGTGTAATGTGCCCAATCTGATCTGAAACCTCTGAGTGGTGCTGAAAGGCAGAATCAGGGTGCATGTTGAAGCTCCTGCCTTGTGGAGCACCACAAGAAGAAACTCCTCAACTGGGGTCCTACAACTTAATCCTGGAAAAGGCTGGAGCCAGGAGCAGACAAGGAGCAGGTGCCAAAACCTTTGGGTTTTTTGTCTCCTCTGTCTCACTGTGTGGAGGTGATGATGGATGATATATGAAAAACACAAATAACAGAGAAAAGAGGAGGATCTTCATGGACTGGATGAGATTCCCAGCACAGGCTCCTTCCCTGCCCCTGGATCCTGCAGGTGCCAGAGCACAGGCAGGTGTTCCATCCTGCACAAAGGATGAGTGCTCCTTCATATCACAGAATCACTGAGGTTGGAAAAGACCTCCCAGGTCCAACCTCCATGGATTTCTTATGGTCCAACACAGGTGTTCCTGGTTTAAGAACAATTAAAATGTTAGCACACGGCTGTGAGATGGAACAACAAAATGTGTACTGAGGATGGGATGTTTTCCTAATGGTAAAGCAAAAAGTGGCACAGGAGTGGAAGTGGAGAATGTCTCCACTTGCAGCAGATCTCTAATTATTATTTTGCTTGAAGCATTTTCTTAAGTGCAACTACAAATTATTGGCCTTTAAAACACAAGGAGTTACTTTCTCCTCCCCAGGACTTGCTGGTCAGGTCCTACAGCTTGTCATTGAACCAGGGGCCAAATGAGCTTCTTTAAAGGGAGGACATCTTCCAAAATACCTGAAGGGCAGAAAGATGCCTTGGTGCTTCCACTTCTTCATCCCCTCCCATCTTAAAAACTGTGTTGGGAAAGAAACTACCCAAGCCAAAGCACCATTCCCTCCTGAGGGACTGCCTCAGGGAGTTACACCAGGCACCCTCAGCACAAGAGCTGAAAATTATAAAGCCCTGTTTCTCTGCTACAGTTAATGAAACATCATATCCATATATTAGTCAAGACAAATAACATCTATTATGGCTAATGTGGTAAAAGAGCTGCTTTTTTCAACCACTGTAGTTTGTCCATAAAATTTTTCTGAAGCATTAATTTTCTCCAATGAAGTATTTTAGAAAAGCTTACTAAAGAGAAGTAATTGTCTTCGATTTGGAGAGTGTAATGGGTTGCTGCTGTTCTGTTGGAAGCAAAGCCAGACCCTCCAGGAGAAGGAGGCACATGTCATTCCAGACTGAATTCCTGCAAATGCATTCCTGTGCCTGAGCTTTTGAACCACTAAAGAGTCCTTATGGGCACCCTTGGGCATGGGGAGCATCACAAAACACCCATGGTCACAGCTGGGAATGTCTGGAGCTGGGTGAATGTCCCCTTTTAGGAAGTCGAGGGAAACAATGTATGTCCCATAGCTTTGGGCTCACACTATATTCCACGAGGGACCCTGGGGGGAAAACTTACTACTAGACTGTGCACTCATTGTATTTGCATTCACATACATCCACTCTTTGCTGCTTCCCATTTAGCAGAGAAAAATCCATTCATTTTCTAACCAGCTCCTCCTCCCCAGACCAACACTCCACTTGTTGCCCGAAATGTTAATGAGAGCAGCTCATGCTTCCAGAAATTTTTAAATTCAACTCCTTTAACATGATCAATCTCAGCTTGGACCAAGGGCAAAGTCTCTTTCTTGACTTGCACTCTAGGCAGGCAGCAGCTCACAGCATCACATCCTCAGGCAGTTGAATATTGCTCAGAGTTTCCCAGTGAAAGTTCTGCAATCACCAGGAAAAGGATGCTTGTATTTAGGGGTTGTGTGAACAAGTGAAGTGTCCATTAGGAAAATGCCAGTGCTTACCCGAATCCAAGGCAAAACTCCTGATGACCTGCTGGGGTCAGGCTCTCACTTTGTCCTCCCAAATCTGGAAGCAAGTCAGAAGTGTAGAGATTTAGGTCACCAAGTGCAGAGCAACCTCACACAAACTCTTGCTGCTCCCTGTAAAAACCAGCTGGAGCAATTTGGATAACTTTGGACAGTAAGAAGAACTGAGGAAGTATTACAGATTTTTTTCCTAAACTTTCACTGGATTAGAGCCCTTGTAGCACTTCAGATCCCCCCATGCCACATGCTGTCAGCCTTTAATGCAAGTGAAATACAAAGCTTGCAAAAATGAAAGAAAACTGCTTATCCACTCCCTCTCCAAGCTACACACCCTTAGAGACAAAAAAGATCACACTACATGAGCCCTTTTAAGGACTACCAATACATACACAGCTCTTCCCAAGGGTTAGATGAGAAGCAATGCAGTGTTAATTTTAATGGGCTGCCACTTTCCTCTTACAGTGCAAACCACCTCTGCATACCTGAGGAGAGGCTTTGGCTCATGTTGGTACTACTTTTTTTAAATATTGAATTTTCTTAATCATATTGCTGTCCTCAGGGGCCACTGAGTGCCACTTACCTGGCAGAACTAGGCTGCAGACCTACTTAAATTATAGACTTAACCAGTTCCTCCTTAAAATATTTAATCTCTTTTTCTTTTCTGTGATTGAATGCTGCTGCTAGAACAGTGATGGTCAGCAGCTGAAGCATTTGGTGTCCACCCAGAAAGCTTTTCTGACTCCTATTAAGTTACTATGAACTTGCCTAGAAGAACGTAATTTATTCCTAGAAACCCTGGGGTTTTTGTTCATATATCAACTGAATTTCTCATTCTGCTATGAGCAGGTGGAGCACTTACCTGGGGTAGGCAAAAAGCCCAAAGCACTGCTCCAAAATGCTCCAGTTCCCAGACATGGATTAGTCATGGAGGCTGTGCTTTGTTTCCTCTTTTTCTTCCTTCTCCCCAAGGTGTTCACTGGCACCTCCCCAAGTGCATAAACTGGGAAATAGGTGCTTGACTTCTGCAGCTTTGGGGAACGCCAGCCCTAGAAATGACCCTGGAGAAGATATTTCCAGCATGCTCCAAATTCATTTCTTTGTGCTGCAGGCTTTCATTTGCTCTTTATTTACCACTTGACATCATCCCCAGCGTTGCTGATGCTAACACAGTGTGACATGAAGCTGTTCACAAAGGGACGTGCTGGCAGTGGGCCCGAGCGTGTCCTGCTGGAGAGGCACCAGCAGCACACGTGAGCTTCACACAGCAGGTCCCACCTTTGCTGGGCAAACCTCCCCAAATCCTGCAGCCTGACAACAGCACTGGGAGCCAGCAGAGGCTCTGGGATAATACCTAGGATTAAAAGGTGTTTGAGGAAATTGTCACCAGATAACAGCTGCTTGCACTGGTGTCAGGTAAGTCAGAAGTTTAGGGTTCTGATCGACAGATAAAGACCAATATCAACCTTTTGGTTCCTGACATGGACTTATTCCAAGGATTGTGGTTTATCCCAAGCAAATAGGAGCACTGCCATTCCATCCTTCAAGGTCCAGTGCAACCAGTTACACAACACTCAGAGGTCTTTCCGGTCTTATTGAGGCTTCAGGATAGAGCACCAAAAAAACCCCAAGCCAGTCAAGCCATCTGGTTTACTCCAGACACTCAGAAACATTTTGGGGCTGTGCATTCTTGAGCACCATCTCCTGGCACAGGGTGCCTGACCCAGTGACACTCTCAGGGACACAGAGAACCCATAACAGCCACTCCCACACAAAGTGCAGGGTTCCAGGCCAGCACAGTGTGCAGTGTTTATAGCACCCCACAAACCCTAGAGCCATCCAGTTTGCAGTGTTCATAGCACCCCACAAACCCCACAGCCATCCAGTGTGCAGTGTTTATAGCACCCCACAAACCCCACAGCCACCCACTGTGCAGTGTTCATAGCACCCCACAAACCCCACAGCCATCCAGTTTGCAGTGTTTATAGCACCCCACAAACCCTACAGCCACCCAGTTTGCAGTGTTTATAGCACCCCACAAACCCTACAGCCATCCAGTTTGCAGTGTTTATAGCACCCCACAAACCCCACAGCCACCCAGTTTGCAGTGTTTATAGCACCCCACAAACCCTACAGCCATCCAGTTTGCAGTGTTTATAGCACCCCACAAACCCTACAGCCACCCAGTTTGCAGTGTTTATAGCACCCCACAAACCCTACAGCCACCCAGTGTGCAGTGTTCATAACACCCACAAACCCCACAGCCACCCAGTGTGCAGTGTTTATAGCACCCACAAACCCCACAGCCACCCAGTGTGCAGTGTTTATAGCACCCCACAAACCCTACAGCTGGGATGTTGGTGCACACTGCTGAGGGCCAAGCATGAGGCAATTCCCTGTGCCTGGTGAGGCTGGGTGCTGTGTCCCCCCCTGCAGTGGGTGCTGATGGCCGTGTCCCCTCTGCAGGTCGGTGTTGATGGCCGTGTCCCTCTGCAGCGGGTGTTGATGGCCGTGTCCCTCTGCAGTGTGTGTTCATGGCCGTGTCCCCCCTGCTGTGTGAGTTCATGGCTGTGTTCCCCCGCAGGCCGGAGCCCCGCCATGCTGCAGTGTGTGTTCATGGCTGTGTCCCCCCTGCAGTGTGAGTTCATGGCTGTGTCCCCCCGCAGGCCGGAGCCCTGCCATGCTGCAGTGTGTGTTCATGGCTGTGTCCCCCCTGCAGTGTGAGTTCATGGCTGTGTCCCCCCGCAGGCCGGAGCCCCGCCATGCTGCAGTGCAAGCCGGCGCAGGAGTTCAGCTTCGGGCCCCGCGCTCTGAAGGACGCGCTCATCTCCACGGACCCCGCGCTGCAGGAGCTCTACGCCAAGGCCTTCTCCAGGGCAGAGAAGCTGTTCCTGTCCGAGGCCTACAACCCGCAGCGCACGCTGTTCTGCACGCTGCTCATCCGCACCGCCTTCGACTGGCTGCTCAGCCACCCCGATGCCCCCGAGGACTTCGAGACCTTCTACCACGCCATGCTGAGGAGGAAGCAGAACTTCTGCCGAAAGCACATTTACCTGCAGCCTATAGGTAATGGGAGATCTTCACTGGGCTGCCTGGAGAGACACAGGAGGGCGGTGGGTGGTGTTGAGGGCTGCTGACACCCTCCCTGAGGACTCACCTGCAAATGCAATGGCCATAGCAAAGACAAGTGTAACAGGCGAGGCTCTGACATGCCCCCGCTCCAGAGTCACGAGCCATGGTGGCAGACCTGCCATATAATTGGTTATGTGTGCCCCTGGGTGAGGCTTGCTATGAATTTATGCATATATGTATATCAAAGTATGAAACGATGCTGGAAAAACCAGCATTTCTGGAGGTCTATCTCTGATGGTTCATTAAACACAGCCACCCATTCCCACGTTAATCATTCTGCACAACTTAAACAGGAGACAACCTTCCAGCACATCTGCTCTGCTAATGAGAGCTTACTAATGCCTTGAGCAACCTCTCAGAAAGAAAAACCTTGCTTCTCCTCTATTTCCATAACCATCCAGAGGTGTCCACCATATCCCAGAGTAAGCAGTTAACTCTGGGATGAACTAGCCTGCCCCTTCCCCAGTTGCTGTGGCCAGTGCTACAAAACCCCTTCAGATCTAATGTTCACTCTAGTTTTAAAGGACTGCTAACAGAGCTTCTCTCCCCAGATTTAATCGAAGGGCCTGCCGGGCTCTCACTGCTGGATTCCCTCCAGAGCTGTGTGGAGTCCTTCTTCCTGGGTCTGCGTGTGAAGTGCCTTCCCTCCATCCCCGTCTCCTCCATCCACTGCTGCTTCCGCCACAGCCGGGACTCGGACAGGGTGCAGCTCCACGCAGGTGAGGCAGGAGCTGCCAGCAGGGAGCCCACAGGCACCAGCCTGGCACACGGGCACCAGCTCTCCCTTAGGAAATGCCTGACACAGCCCTCCATTGCCTGAGCTGGGAGGGGATGAGGAAGGGAGTGAAAAGGCAGAAATCCTGTTCCCATGGAAAGCCTGGAGCTTTGAGGCTGGAAACAGGAATAAAAAACAAAGTGACTTTCATCATATTTTCCTCTGCTGTTTGTATTTTTTGGTGCTATTATGTTTAGGTGCAGCTCTGCAAAGTGATCGGATCGGCTCTGCAGGAAGGCTCTGTTGATTTGGTGCAGTCTGAGTTCTCCCATCCCCTGTCCAGAGCCAAAGCAAATTATTGGCCTGGGTGGTGCAGGGGAGAACAGGCCTTTCATGATAGGAAATTTGGGTTCAAGTGTCACACAGTTCCCCAGGGGACTGGATTTGCCAGCTGCCAAACTCTCACTGCACAAACATCCACCTGGAATGAGATGTTTGCAGGTACCACGGGCAGCACATGCCCAGCACAGACCCAGCACTGCAGCCCTGGGGCTGCTCCAGCTCAGTCCTGAAATGCCTGTAGGGAAATTCTGCTCCCAGGTGCTCATTTCCATGGGTTAGTACTGAATTCACCAGCATCTCTGCTTTGCTTGAACTCTGCTCATCACCATTTCCAAAGTCTTCTCTGATTTCAGGGATGGGCTACACAGCCATGGTTCTTCACCTGAGATGATGAATCCAGCAGCTCTGCCTGCCTGTGGGCTTGGATTACATCCTCCTCCCCACCAGCAGCAGAAATTCTGGCTCTGTGCCTTCCAGGGATTCTTCATTTAAATGAACATTTCTCTTGTATTTGTCCAGATGGGATCCTGAATTTCCTGAAGAACAACAAGCCCATGGATGCCCTGTGTGTCCTTGGACTTACCCTGCTGGACCTTTACCCATGTGAGACCTGGAGCTTCACATTCAGCAAATTCTTGCCAGGACAAGGTGGGATTGGTGCCCTGTGGTGATCTAGCACAGTGTGTGAATAAGGCAGTACTGTACCAAAAAGCCCTTCCCTGTGAGATGGGAACAGCCAAGTCTTATCCTTAACATCATGGTAAGAGGAACTAGGTTTTCCCAGTGTGAAATTAGGAGGATCAGGGCTCCTGATCCAGGCAGAGGTAACTGAGGTGATAGAAACCTTTTGGGGAGTGGTTCTCATCACACCCTGTGTGCTCAGCTGGACTGTGCTCCCACAGCTGTATTTTCATGCTGCCTAAGGTGAGAGACAGTTGTAAAAGAGCAGATGCCTGACTTGTACTCCCCTCTCTTCACAGAAGTGGGAGTCTGCAGCTTTGCCAGGTTTTCTGGGGATTTCCCCCAGGCTGGCTGTAGCAGCTTGAACCCACCCAGGCAGAAGGAAGAGCTGTGTGAAGTCAGCAAGGAGGGCAGAGACCGGACCTTGCAGTTCAGTGCCCAGGAGATGGTCCAGTGCTGTAAGGTAGGACCAGCAACCTCCTGCACCCTGTGTTTGTTCCTGTGTAGGGTTAAATATTTCAAACCTGAAATATAAACCCTGCCCACCTCCCAGGCTCCTGCTTGGGTAATCCTGAATATTTTTCTTGTCAGGCCCAGCAGGGCTGATACAGTATTTGGAGGTTAATCAGAATACCTGGTGAAGGTGTGTGTAACTAATGGATGGCTGCATGGGTGACTGTCCTCCTCAGACACTGGCATCTGTGAGGGGAGGGGTCCCTGTGCCAGACCTGTTACATGGATGGATGAGAATAATTCCTCAGCCAAATTTGCACTTCTATTTATATGCAGATGCCCTTAAACCATCCTCACCTCCAACATATCTTCTTCATGACTGCTGTCCTCCCTTATACCAACATCTGCCAGCTCTGCTTCCAGTGTTCTTCCCAAAGCTGGCCCACACAGAACAGTCACACTAACACCTTTGAAGCCATTTACCTTTGCTCCCCTGGTATTTGCTCAGGATTTTCTAGTTTGAGGTCTCTTCCTCTAGTAATTTCAAATGATATGAAGTGGGAATGGGAGAAGGAGAGAAATCCTCCATCCTCAGCCTTTCCACAGTTGCCAATTCCCAAGGCAGTCATGTTTGGCCAGCTGACTCCATCTCAGTTTTTTGCTTTGGCACAAAAGCTAATGGAGTCTGTTCTGGAAGGACCCAGATCTGTTATTGCCAACAGCTTCTTGCACATTTCTCACACAGGCTGTGTTGCTCTTTTCAGGCCCCACTGGGACTGGTTTTCCTCATTAAAAAAACCCTCTAAAACAACAAAACATCTCCAAAGACCACATTGTCCTTGGGGAAGAGCAGCAGCATCACTGTCCCACAGCTCCAAACACGATGCCTACAGGGCTTCCCACACCTGCTTCACCCACACCCGCCCCTCCTTCTCCACAACACAAACATGGAGCTGGGAAGAGGCAGCCAGGCTCTCCTATCAGCCTGGAAAAGCCCAGGCTGGAAGAGTGCCACTGCTGAGCAAGGGCTGGGTCAGACTGCCAGGGAGCAGGGAAGGCGGAACAGCAGAGGAGGAAGAGGAGGGGGCAGCAGAAAGAGGAATGACCAGGCACTGCTGTGATCTTTGCCTCCCTGAAAGGTGACCTGCCACGAGATCTGCCAGCTGATGGGGCTGGGGACGTGCCGCTGGCTGCAGTGCATCATGCAGGGCGCCCTGAGCCTGGAGGAGGCGCTGCTGCGGCCCCTGGAGCCCTGCCCCATCTGCCTGAGGAAGCTGCAGCACGTCGTGGGCTTCAAACTCATCGAGCGCTATAGGGTGAGTGAGCCCAGTCCCTCCTGGACTGGCAGGGACAGTGCCTCAGCCCAAAGCCCAGCACTGGAGGTGCTGCGGCAGCGTGGTGAAGGCAGGAGATGGCAGGAGATGATGGCAGGAGATGATGGCAGGAGATGATGGCAGGAGATGATGGCAGGAGATGATGGCAGGAGATGATGGCAGGAGATGATGGCAGGAGATTTCAGGAGCTCTCAGTGCAAGGTGCTGAGGCAGCAGCTCACACCTGAACACAGGTGTTCTATACATGCTCTGACCGACAAAGCACTTTGCACAAGCTCCAGGGCTTTTGGCACTTCCCAAGGGACACTGCCACAGTCCAACCACATTTTCCTACTCCCAAAAATGAGGTGGGGAAGGCAGGCACACTGCAAGCAGGAGCAGCACTGAGTGCAGGGATTCCCACAGCTACGCCCTTTCCTGTGCCACTCTGGATTTTTGCCTCTCTGGGGCTGCTGGGAACAGGGAGGAAATATTATGTGTGTGTTTGCTGCAGTTCCTCTGTTTAAATTTGTGAGGAAGGAACCCAAATTATTACCCCAAATATGTAGAGGGTCCCAGACTCATCTTTTGTCTCTTCTCTCCCACCCATATCACTGCTGACACCACATTTAGACAGATTGGGAACAGTGCTAACACACCCTTAGCCCTTGAAAGGGTTTTCTACTTCTGCTGTCTAAAAAGCAGGATTCAATAGGCAAATGGTTGGGGGAACAGAAATAATGTTCTCACTCAGCACCCATCTTCTCCCTGGTTGTGATTCCTGTCTGACACATATCATATTCAGAGGCAGGATTTTCCATGGCTGCGTATTTTGAAGTCTGTGGGTTGTATTTGTAACAGGATACGAGCAGAATGAGAAAGGAGACGCCTCTAGTTTCATTCAGTGTGGAATCAGATACACAGAAGCATGGCAAAGAATGTGGGGAAACACACATTTTTTGTGGTTTTCCTACTTATCTGTGGTGCTGCCAGACCCTTCTATGACTGTGTGGCTGTTTGGTCACTACTTCTGTCTGAAAGGTGTCTAAATTGCCCAGACCACTAGAAGAATAAATTCTGCTTTATTTAAACACCCAGCCTGTCAGTATCCAGCCAGTGCTTTCTAGAAGATAAAAGCCAACTGCATTAATATTTTTTAGAAACATTTTTGCCTTTGCACCTGCAGCAAAAACTGTAATTGGCTCAGCATCCTCTGGTGACAGGGAACACAAACCTGAAGGAATGATGCACTTGCCAAATGTCACATCTGCTTCCTCAAGAAGGCAAAGCTCAACGAGATACAGCAGAAGCTGGTGTAAGAGAGCTGTGATAATCCCTGAAAGAGGCTTTGCCTTAATGTTGAGAGGAGACATGAATGCCAGAGATGAATTAAATAGTTAAGGGACTAACTAGAGAGCAGAAAGCAGTTCAAGACAATAACAGAGGGCAAAGTTAACTTGCCAGGCATGCTAAGTGCAAGTCTGAAGTCACATTTCCTCTTGGAAAACTATCACAGATCCCCACCTGTCACAAAACAGCTTCAGACACTCACAATAACTACAGGAAATGCCAGAACCAAGCTGTGCCTCAGCAGCAGCAGGTAACACTGCTCAGATCTGCAACTGAGACATGGTTTGGGGCAGAGGAGCACGTGGGGCAGGAAATCAGTTCTTATGCAGCAGAAAGAGCCCCTCAGCTCATTTATCTGAGTTGCACTCAGAACCACACTCCATTTTTTATTCCAGCTGCTTATTCCAGCATGAGTCATCTTAAAAACTGGAAGCAAGTTAATTGTCCTGGTGTTTCCCCACCACAATCAACATTTCCACATTTCCACCTGCTGCTTGTGCAGCATCCCAGGCTGTCTTTGTGTGGTGGCTGGATGAGTTTGCAGTGGCCACACACACACAGACAGCAGGTCTTAGTGACATCCTTGGGAAGGACATCCACTTCAGCTGCTCTTGCCTGCAGGTAAACAAAACCCACACAGAGCTCATTCCTTCCTGGTTAAACAGGAGAACATAAGAGGCTGCAGCCCTTCAAACCCACCCAATGTTCAAATGAATAAGCCACCCAAAAGATGAGAGAGACTGAAGAGATTCTGGGAATTCAGGTAATGATCCTGAGTCGATCATCCCCTTTTTTTGCCTTCAATAACCCAAGTGTACTGGTGGAAAAATCCACATCTCCACAGCCTCTTTTCTTCTTGGGAATTGGACTAAGTAGCAATTGGGATTCCTTCCCAGATTTCTATTCTTGGGAATTTAGAGCCCTTACAAAATCATGGGCTGCTTGCAGCTTTCCAGTAGTTTTGCTGTCCCCTTCACTAGCCCAGCTCCCACTGCAGCTTCTGGCACTGCCTTTGTTGGATAAACCCAGAGGGAGGGAAGGGCCACTGGAGGTGGGACAAGGCAGGAGAAAAGTTGTCCCTTTACAATTTTTCTTGTCCCAGAGGGAGGGGGCAGGGTGGATTAGTTAAACTGAAAGAGTCCATTTTATTCCTGTACAAAATTCTTCCCCCAGGCTCCATGCTCAGACTGAAATGAGAAGCAGGGCTGATTTCTCCCACCCACTCAATTTGAGCTCTTTATCCTTTCTGTCACTTGCCTGAAGAGAGAGCAATAGAGGAGGGAAGGGGGAGGGAACAGTGGGGGACTGTGAGAGAAGGGAGCTCCACAGGGCTGGGAATCTCCTGTCTGCTCCTCAAACACTGCAGCTCCCCCTGAGCTGAGCAGGGACAGATCCAGCTCTGTGCCTGTCACACCATGGGGACAGCCCAGGCTATTCCTGGCACTGCTGAGCAACTGGGGGCTTTGCAAATGGATCACTGGGAGATGCAGAAGGTAAAAGCAAAGAAATAGGCTACAGGAGTGTGAAAAATTGAAAAACACAAAAACCCCAACACTGGAAATGAGGCAGATGAGATCACATTTACCCAGGGATGACTGGAGTACTGTGGTTCATTCCCTCAAGCATAAGGAACAAATGTACTAGGAGTAACCTGTTATAGGCCTCATTGTGGCAGTTAATATTTAAAAAGGAAATTGTCTCAGACATTTTCCTTTCATTTATTCTTTCCTAGAGCCAGCCTTCCCACTTGTTCATTTCAGCTCAGGAAGGGAAGAGCTTTGCTTGGGAATAAAATGGATGTTACCATAGGCATTAACATGATGAAACACAATTCTTCACCACTGTCTCCAGAGCTTTTATAATGACACAGTTTCCTCTGGAGAGGCTTTGGTTTGCCTCTCCTGGAGGCCACGGTCACACAGCAGGGAGTGATCTGGTGCACTTTTCTCCTACCACCTTCAATAAAAAGGCAGATAGAGTCAACATCTGACTGTAGGCAGCTCTGCCATAGCCCAAGAAAATGGGACAAGAGAAAGCTCCTGCTTTGTAGGGACACCAGGATTGTCTGAACCCAGTGTCTGGCAGAGAGGACCATGGCAGCTGCAGCTGAGCCACCCAAGATAAACAGATTTACCTGGCAAACACTGGGAAATGTGTAGCTGGTGTCTCTCATCCCCCACAACAAAACCTTTCTCTCTCACCTCAGAAGCTCTATGCTTGGACACAGACCGTGCTGTCCACGTGGCCAAGGCAGGAGCCAGCAGAGCTGTCGGCCTCCGAGGACATCCCCCCGCTCAGCTCCGACTCCGGCATGTGCGAGAACGACTCCGAGGCCGTGACGTCCCTGTCGGAGCCGCTGAGCCCCGACACCTGCAGCCAGGGCCTGTCCCTGGGGCCGGAGCTGGAGCAGGACGAGCAGCAGAGCTCGCTGCCCGAGGCTCTGAGCCAGCCCCAGCCCCAGCCCCAGCCCCAGCCCCGGCCCCCCGCACACGCCACAGCCATGGACACCATCAAGGATTACGAGCTGTGGCTGCAGATGTGCATTGCTGCCCTGGAGAGGAACGTCTCTGAGGAGGAACTGGCGCAAGTGGACAAGACAGTGGATGCCCTGGCTAAGTGGGAAATGTTTACAGGCCAGCTGCCTGCCATGAGGAAGGACCTGCCCTTTGCTAGGGACAGCACCGGGCTACGCAAAGTTCTCGGAGATAAATTTTCCTCTTTGCGGAGGAAGCTGAGCTCCAGAAAACTGTCCAAAGGGGAATCGTCCCCTCATCGCTGGCGGTGGGAGGACAATTAGGCTGGGGCTGCCTTGAGCCAGCTTTGCTTCCAGCCTTCCTCACCCCAGAGAAACAGCAACTCCCCCCAGGAATAAAAGGTGTTTTGTTTTCTGAGGTTGCTAACACGGTTTTGATGTGATTAGTTCTTCTCAAAGGTTTTTCCTGTGCTGGTCTAAATGACACCACCCCTTCACACCCACCTCAAGTCACATATAGGTACTTTTATTTTCTTGGTCTGAATTCGGCCAGGAAGAGGTCAGCCAGATCCCCACTCAAGAGTGAATATGCTCACACAGGAGCTTGGGCCTTCTGAAAAACAGATGCAAATTAAACCAGGGCAGCTCCTCACACAGAGAGCTCTTCTCTGCTTAGCCCCTCAGTCCCAGGCACAGATGAGACTTTCTCCTCTCCTCTCTCCTCTCCATCAGCTGGAGGTTGTGCAGACCACAGGAGCACAAGCCAAGCTGATGGACTCTCATAGATGGAGGAGATGGGCACAGAGTAAAGAGGAAAGATCCCTGGCAGCTCGGCTGGCCCAAAGAGCAGTGTTAGTCTGACAATTGTCTCTTGGCAGACTCTCAAGAGGATCTCCAGAGCTGCAGTTCAAACAAAGCCAGGCTTGGAGTGTGAGCTGGAACAACTCACATGCTCTGTAGATTGGCACAGGAGAGGAAACCTTTGGAAACATTCACAGACTCACTGATTATTAATCTAAAAGAGGGAATCACATGTGCATTCCTCTTTTTGCCTGGGGAAGTCACCACACTGTCCTTTCCCTCTTCCCTGCTCCATAAGGCACCCACTGAGCAGGACACTGAGCTGTGCTGGCACCTGGAGCAGCAGAGCCTCCCTTCCCATGGCCAGGGCATGCTGTTCCTCTCTGTTCCTCCTGGCTATTTATAGCCAGAGCTCAAGAGGCTGATGGGTTCTTTGCTCCTGCCAGGGGAAGGCTGACCCTGTTCCATCCCCTGCTCCCTGAGCACTGATAATGCTCCCACAGCTCATGGCTGAGCTCCAGATTCCTCCTGTCTAAAAATACCAGCAGGTAGGATTAGATGCAGTGCAGCTGGGAGAAAGGAGAGGATGTTTCCCGAGGAGAAGGCAACAGCTTTGGCTTCCCAGAGCACCTGCCCTGTGCACTTTGAGGCCTCCACTCCATCAGTGGAAGCAAGAGGATAACGGGAAGACACTGGAAAAACGCCGGAGATTTTGCCAGGTGAGTAGCAAAGACGGTCTTGCAGTAAATTCAGCTGGATTCCGGAAACACAAGCATTTCACATCCGCATGATTCATACCGGGAGAGAAAGGGAGTTTGGCTTCGGGACTGATGACGGCAATTCCTGGAAACATTTTCCAGGCTGCGCGCCTGGAGCGGCGGAGCCGCTGCTGCCGCCCTCTCCTGGCAGCCACAAAGGTGACGGCTCCGGATCCAGCAGCAGCGACTTTCCAAACAAACCCTGCTTGAATTACCAATCCGAGCTCTGCCCCCAACGCGCTCGGTTGTTGCCTGAACACATTTACTATTTTAAGCAAGAGATTACTTTCTGTTCAGCCTTGTTTGCTCTGCCTTGATTCTGTACCGAGTTATTAGGATGAACTTCAGAAACTTTCCAGAAAGAGGCTCAGGATGACAATCCTGCCTAAGGAACAGAGGCAGCTTCCCATCATAAAATTCCAAAGCCAACAGAGGAGTGGGGTGGCACAGAAGGGCTGGCAGAAGTCACAGATGGGAGACTCCTTGTGACACTTAGCTTACCTTAGTGCTGCTGCGAGCAGGAATTGCTGCTGAAGAGCTCTTGTGACTGCAAATGGGTATTTTTGACACCACTTACCTGCTCAGCTTGTCCACAAGTGCTCCAGGTAAGACATAAATGAGATGGTAACTCAGAGCTTCACCTGGGCAGCTCAGCAGTGCCCACAGGCTAGAGGCAGCTTTGTGGTGAGAAGCAGAAAGTGGCTGAAAACACTTGGAAGTTCTTCAGCAGCTGGAGGATCCCTGCAATATTCCACTGCAGGGTTTGGTCATGTGAAGATATTCCTGTGGAGGGCTCCTCTTCACTCCAGCAAAGGTTTCCAGTGCTGCAGCAGCAGGTTAAGCACAGGGTCTGTGAGCAGCACTTGGCTCCAGCCTACACAGCCCACACCAGTGGAAGGACTGGAGGCAGCCTGGATCACAGAGGAACAAAAGCACTGGCCAAGGCTACACCAAAAATGAGGGTTATAACCAGAACTAAAGCACAAAAGCACAGTTCCTACTCCACTGCATGTACCCGAGTTGCAGGGGAGCAGAAAACAGCTTACACAGGAATAAGTAGTTCTTAGGTATTTTCTCTTAAGGTAAGTCCCTAAATAAGATTTCCTGTATTTTAAGCAGCAGGTTCCAGGGGAGAGCCTTCTACTTGGAAAGGTGTGGGAACACAACTTGCAGCTAATAAGCTGCTGAGGAAGCTGTGAAACAGAAATACAGATGAGATAATTAGGAGTCACTTAGAAGGTTAAGCTGTGGATCAACCATCAGCAAGGAGTAGTGTGCTCTGTATATAAATCCCAACATGCAGAAGTCACTTGCAATGCAGCAGCCAAGATTGGGGTTGGTTGCAGAGGGCCCAGGAACAGCTCCTCTGTGTAGCAGGCAGTGGGCAGGAGACCTGGGTGCTCCCTGTGCCTCAGCCACAGCCTGGAGAGCCCTTGGCAGAAGGCAGCAGGGGAAGGAACAGGGCACTCAAATGGGAAGGGCCAGCAGGTCCCAGAGGGACACAGTGCCAGCAGCCTGTCCCAAACTCCCTGGGCACAGCCCAGGGCTCTGGCTGGCAGCCCTGGAAGGCACTGCTTGTGCTCCTCTGCCTCATGGTGACAGGCAGACCATGAATCCTGCACGTGACCCACCATCAGGAGATCCCCCAGCAGAACCAGCACCTTCCTCCTGCAGCTGCTGCTGGTTTCCATGTAACAACCCCCAAAGCACAACACAGATCCATGTTAGACTCCTCTGGCTCAGAGCATCTCCCAAACCACACCATCCTGTGGCTACCTGCAGCCCCCTGCACCACCAAAGCAGCTCAGTCACACCCTTTCTGCCCAAAGCTCAAGGACACTTGTTTTTAAGCAACTTCTAAAGTCTAATCCTGAACATAGTAAAAAACAGTCTTTTAATAGCTTTACGAGCTCATAAAGACAAATATCTTCTCCCAAGAATAAACAGGCAGAACATTCCACTCCTGCTCTGAAAACAGGGACTTGCTGTAGCTGAAGGGAGAGGGGAGACAAAGCAACTGCCCAGAGGAAAAAAAAACCCCAACATAACAAAAAAATTCCATGCTCTTTACTAGTCAAGGGTGCAATTGCCTACAACAGCTTGCAAGGGTGGGAGAGGAAAAAGCAGCAGCTTCCACAGACATCTCATTAGCATGATCCAGCACTTTGTGATTTAACAGTGGCTGTGACCTCTCTGCCCTAAAAATGGCACTTCTCACTGAAGTCTGCTTCTGCTGTGCAAAATTGAGGATTTAAGGGAAAGCTACTTTTGTTAAAAATCCTGAACCCTTGTCCTAATTAACTCTTCCTGCCTTAACACCACACAGCTTCCCAAGATGCCAGTCAGTCTTGGGAAGAGTGGCAAGAAACTTGGGATTAGTAACTGAGTAAACTTCCTCTCAGTTCTGTAAGGATAATGAGATACCAGGCTTGAGCTAGAAACCACAAGGGTTTCTCAAAGTGTTCTAAAGAATACTTTAATATTACTATAACCATCCCAAACCTTATACCTTGTATACTTGAGCAAAAACACAAGCTATACTTTGCATTTTAGAGCAGCCTCTCCCTGGGGAAACAGACATGTTCTCCCTTTTATCTTCAGTGTTGGATTACTGAAATTGCAGGAGATACTCTGGTTCTGAACAGGGAGTTGTGCTGCTCCTGGGAAGGTAATTCCAAGCTAATATATGGAGTTTAGGCTCTCCCTGGGGCACAAGCACTCACTGGCACTGTACAGACAAACCCACCTGCAGAACCAACTGCTGCAGCTCTGCCCTTATGGAGCAACATCTGCACAGCTGAGGTAGGAAAGGGGCACCTCACAGGCACACCTGGGCCCCCAAAGGGTCACTCTGCTCCACAGAGTCACCAAAGAGGTCCCCTGGAGCTGCTGCTGAGAGCTTTTCAGATTATAGTGATCACACCTGGGCACCTTCTACTAAAGCACACTGAATTTGCAACTGCTGCTCAGCAGAGATGCTGAACACTGGCAATACATCTCACCTGAAAGTGCCCAGCACCTCCAGGGACAGAGTCAGCCATTCCAGAGACCTGATGCAGCTGAAGTGCTGCATTTCCAATTGTGAGCAGAAAGGACCAAAAATGCTCCATGAAGTGTCTCAAGTGGAACTGACTTGGCACTAGCAGTTTAAACAAGAAACAATCAAGACTTGCCACAAAAATCTGCCAGATGTGACCTTTTGAAGTGAGGGAATGTGAGGAAAGGTTAATGGCATTCCCAAGGGCTGGAGCCTGAGTTCTGGCAGCACAGGTTGCCCCAGGATGGCAATGCTGTGTGACAGGGACACTGGTGGCCCTCCAAAGGTTCTGCTGTGCTCCCAGACAGAGGCCTGGCCCTGGGAAAGCAGCAGGCACAGTCCCCATGGATATTTATTATCACATCCTACACAGCACTGAGGAATCCCCAACAGGTGCTCCCATCTCAACAGGCCCAATTATTTTTCATTGGTGAGCTCAAAATACAGAAGCAAACCCCAGCTGTGCCTCCCTCCCACTTCCCACCACTGCTAGTGCTCCAGTCAGCCCCAGGAATGCCACAGATGAATGAATTCCAAGTTTCACACAGGTTAATGTGTCACCAGCCTGAGCTCCTGGACACACTCAGGAAGAATGATTCCAACCAGGACTGGAGGAGAGGGAGATACCTAAAGGTTACAGACTGAGATTTCATAGCATGACAGCTGCACTTCCATACAGTCCATGCTGTTGTTCATTCAAAAACTCTCACAGAAAATAATTTAATAAAGAAAAAAAGTCACCTCAAACTCTGTTGAAAGATAAAACCCATAAAGAACAGTATAACAAGTCAAGTTTTAATAGATTTATAAAATTCATATATACAAAACAGTAAACTAAGTCACCAAAGCTATAAAATACACTTTTTACACATCACAATATAATTTTATCTAGTACACAGTTTTCTTAAGTTGAAACTATTACAGCAAGTAGCTGCTTCTATCACAGATGCTGTTTTGGTGCTAGAAAGACACTTATGTGAGCAGTCTGGGACTGTGCTTTTACTTTATGCATTTTCCACCTTCTTTTAGTTTGTAACTGTTTTTAAAGTAGGTTCCTGTGAATTGTTAAGAAAATTAAGGCTAAACTCAGGCCTTTCTTGCCCAATGTAGTGAACTGGTTTAAAAAAAGACTGATATTGCATAGTATGTGTGTTAATGCATAGGCACCAGAGAGCAAGTACATTGCAGCATAAAAGATAACATCACTTGGCTTCCTAAGCTATGTGGTCTGTCACAGACAACCTGGTGTTTTGTCAGTTTGCTTTTGTACATTTTGATTCCACAAACAAGACAACTCCTCACTAGAGTGAGAAACACCAGCACTGCTGTTCAGTGGAGTCTTCAGAAATACTTTTGAATCCATATCAGCAATTCAATCCCATTCCACATTCCAGACAACACAACCTGGAGGAACACTCCCTGTCCTACAGAGGGTTCATGGCTTCAACACAAATGGGACTCTGAACACCCCTCTCCAAACCTAAATCCACCAACCACCTTCCCAAGTCTCTTGAGCTCCCAACAGATCCTTTCTCTGCACATCCCCCTGCTCCCTGCTATCTCCTCTCAGCCTTTGTGCCCAACCACCTGCACAAGAGATCGATGGGAAGTAATAGCAGAGAAGCTGTGCTACTCAAAACCTGACACTTCCCTCAGAAGATGCTCTCTCAGGTCCTACTTATTAAAAAATGTTGCTCTTCATCAGTTGTAGTTTTTATTCAAAGAATGGAAACAGCCTCTTACCTTCTCGTGCTCTGGTATCTTGAAGAAAGTTTAAGCAGGTGTCAGGAAGGAGTAAGATGCACTGTCTGGCCAGAGATCTGCATACTGTATTTTATCAAAACTGAATTTTAGCAGCCAGTGATGAACAGATGAATAGAGAGATTTCCAATGGCAGGACCAGCATTGCCAGCCTGCTGCTCCTAATTCACAGTCAATGGCTCTCTGGAGTCACCCAAAGCTTTTGGGTCAGTGCAGATGGCATTTCAATACAGTCTTCAAGCACCATCAGCTTTTGGGATCTGTTTAGAAACTAGCTCCCCTCTCCTGCTCCCCTCCAACATACTTTGGCTTTTTTTTTTTTTTTTTTACCAGAATGCCCACCTTGGAAGTCAGTGCTGCTCATTTTCTCCCCTCTGAGTATTTTCACACCAGACAGAAGATACAACCTTCAGTCACAGGCCAAGAGCTGGCCTGGGACAGCTCCTCAAGCCAGGCACAGAACCACCAGCACTGACAATCTAGAACCTCCACACTCCCCACCCAGTAAGAACACAAGCATATCAACACACAGACAAACTTCAACACCGCTTTCCAAATGCCATTAGAAAGATAAAAATGTCAAGGATGGAGCTGAACTGCCCAGCCACCAAGATGTGCAAAGAGGCAGCATCACCTGGTTAGCACAGAGGCAGTTTCAGCTCCAAATCTCCTGGCCTTACTCATTTCCATCTATGTAAAAAGAGATTAGTGTTAAAACAAAGAAGTGCCCACGTCACAGCACAAAGCAGAGATCACCCCAGCTAATTACAAAACAGGTATTATTAAAAAGCACTAGGTCTTGCATTACCAATTATCCCTCACTAGGCTAGACAGTCCTCACCTAGAACTGTGTGGAGTCAGCATTAATTCAGGCCAAGTCTGGCCCAGACCACGCCAGTCTTCCTGATCCATAATGGATGCTCCCTAAAAAAACTGTTAAAAGCTCATTTACAAAAGTAGGCACAGATGTTTTATAGTTGCTACTGAAACACCCCACCCACCACTTTGTGTTACAGAATTACAGAGTATGAGGTAAAGAGTTGGCAGTGCTATATTAAACCCCTGACTACACCACGTGATTTTATACTAGAAAGAGAATACAGAAAAGAGGGTACTGCTAAACTTACAGTTCTCACCATGAGATCAGTGTTTGGTTTACATACAAACTGCACTGTGTGGAGGTGGTGTTGCATATCGTGTTTGTCTCTCAAGCTGGCACACATCAAATCATCCATCAATGCAGCAGGTACTCCTGAAAATTTGGTGACAGAAGCCAAGCTAAGTCAGGTGTCAAAACTCACTGCTTGAAAATCAGAGGGGCCTTTTAGAGAAATCCTCTAGGTCCATGCACAGAAGGATTTTCCCCCCAGAAATAAAGAAGTACACACATAGAAAAGACTCCAAAACATAAGTTAATATAAGTTAAAACATAGTTAATACAAAGACAGCCATCTAAAGGCAGCAGAGGACCTGTTTTCTAAAATGCTGTTCTGTGGAAGGCAGCTGTTTGTCACTAGAGAAAGCTGCTGGTTTCTTCAGCGGTACCACATCTGTTCTTCTAACTACTTTAATTCTACATTTCTCTGCAGATCACAGTAACCAGAATGGGTGAATTCCCAGGGGGAATGAGGCCATGGGGATGGGGGGGACACACTCCAAATGCACCACTTTTCACACCAAATGCCACTTTAGCTGTCCTGGGGGAATTATAGCTTTGTCTCCAGTGCCAGGTACAAATGAGCTCTACCTATTTCACTTCCCTATAGTTCATTGGCCATTACTTTCTCTACTCTGCCTGCAGCTCAGCTTTACCTGCCTCAGAAGGCCTGGGAATGGTCATCTTCAGGAGCTTCATTTTTGTAACATGCCTAGTTCTAGGTTTTTCACAGCAGCAATTAAAAAATCAAGTTAGTAAGTCAATCTACGATGCCATATTAAATAAGATCCATTCTCTGCATGAAACTGAAAGCATCTTTGCATTGTAAAACTGAGTGGCCAGTAATTCCAATTCCATAACCACCATTAGCTAATTTTCAACATTAAGAACTGTTTCATTCCTTCAAAGTGACAAGTGCTTATTGAATATGTCACTTCCAGAAAACCACTCTTCCTTTTTAACTCCACCAAATCACCCTGCAATGCATGTAAGGATTGTTCAGAGCCTTACAGCACTGCAATCTGCAGGAGTGCTACTGACACACTCTGTTAACTTAACACTTGTTTTGAGGACAACAAACACAAAGTAGTGTTGGATAAATGACTCCCATTTAGTTTTTCTACTTGAACTCCAGGATTACGTAAGCCTCTGCCCCAAGCACAGGCTGCAAGAGCTTCCTCTCTTTGTCCTCGGGAGAGACAACCCCTCTGCAACACTCTGTCACTGACCCCAGAGGAGGGACAGCAAAAAGCTGCTTTTTTCTTTAAAAAAAAAGTACTTGTTCAAGGTCTCCATCTGATGATCATCCTGCCTATGACCCATTTCCTGACCAGCCAAATGAACAATAAGCCTATAAAACTAACAAAAAAAAGATGTTCTCTACAGCTGTGTTTACCTGCAAAATTCTCCAGGATGTCACTTAAAATAAAGTTTTCTATTTGTTTCTGGTGAAAGGACTAAGCAACTGACCAGGCCTGTCCTGAGATGTGTGAACAACCTCATCTACCTAAGCTCTGCTTTAGTAATTCACTGATTTACCACAACATGATTTGCTGGCTTTATTATACTACAACTTGCCCTAGAAAAAACTCCCAAGCCCTCTCAATTGTGGCAAGAAGAGTATTTTGCAGAGAAAACTGACACTTAAAAAACACCCCCACATCCTTTTGACTCACAAGGCCAGCTCCTCTGCAAGCTTGGGAAGTGCTTGACTTTTGCAAGGAGAGTTTCCTGCCCTGGGGTTCCTGGTGTGTGATCCATCACTATCCAAACCTGACAGAACTCTGAGCCCACAGAGCCAAACCACTGATTTTCACCTGCAGCTGCAGCCCCATACTCAGGCCCATTTCATCAATTAAAACAAGAAAGGCAATAATGGGCCCAAGGTGGGCAAACTGGTTCCCTAAAACTGATTTAGTGTGCAAAACTGCCATTATCATACAAAAAAAAAAAAAAAGCAGCTTGAGAGCTCAGTGTGAGATCTCTCATGCTGTTTATTTTCCAGGTGCAGATTTTAAGTTACTTAAAATATAAGTTGCATCATTAGCTCTGTTGAGGGTAAATCCATAAGGTGACTAAGGATAAAAAGCCATGGAGGAGTGTCAAGAGAAAAACAGAACAGGAAATTCCATGCTATG
This sequence comes from Muscicapa striata striata, assembly GCA_030060385.1. Classification (NCBI taxonomy): domain Eukaryota; kingdom Metazoa; phylum Chordata; class Aves; order Passeriformes; family Muscicapidae; genus Muscicapa; species Muscicapa striata. The sequence continues at coordinate 4,468,989 of JAREIS010000126.1, read as the reverse complement.
CCTTCCAGGTAAAACTACAGTAGATTCAGACACCAAACTGAGGTAATTCTTGAGAAAAAATACAGTTGAAAGGGAATGTTCAACTAATTTGAGAAAACAGGCATCATATTAACTCATCTGGAAAATTCAGTGAAAGAATAAAGCTCACAGCAAACTAAGAACTAAAGTAAAGTCAACCTAGAAGTCAGGTGAGCCCACAATTGCCTCCTCTTTCCCAGCATCTTGTGTGAAGACCACCACCAAGAACTCAGAAAACATCTGAAAACTTTGAAAGCAGCTTAAGTCTTCAGCCAAACAAATGGGCTCAGAGAAACCAACATTATGTGATGAGTAAACTGGTTTGCACCATGTTGTGGTGAAACACTTTCCTTTTCAAATGTAATAATCTTAAGATTTTTCCCCCATCTGAATATTAGTCACATAACATTCTTCCCCTTCAAGGCTAAAAATTAATAAATATTTAAAAGACAGAGTTGGTCCTGGCAAAATAAGACTTGTTACAAAGAAGCTAATTCCTGTTTAAATTTGCTAAAATTGAAGTTAGATTTTCCCATCTGCAACTTCTCAGTTGCTTCTTACCTCACTCCTGTGCCTGTTACAGGCACTGAAACAGCCACAGCTTTTCCACTCTGGAGCCTGCACAAAGAAAGCCAGGAGGCTGCTACATCAGGAAACAACACAAAAAAATACTGATATGAACATCTGCAAGCTTCAGAGGGGAAGAAAGATTCCAGATTTTATCCAAATTAACATGAAAGCACAACGGAACAGGACTTTTCTTTGACCACATTTCCCATGGGATTACCAGCTGAAGTAAAACTTTGCTTGTTTTGACATGCCATTACAGGCTCAAAGGGGATAAGAACTCCAGGGAATCTGCTGACTTTTTATGGGTACAAACAGCCCTTCAGGTTTTATTCTTGGATAAAAACTATGACAAAAATTGCACAGTAAACTATGTTTGAGTTACCTAAAGGATAGCACTACAATATCTTCAGTTTGTCCATGTACCCCACTGCAGTAGGAAAGATTCAATGTCTGTACACAGAAAAGGCACCTGGCAGAGATTGAGAGCACAAGGAAATTTGGAGTTCACATCCAAACTATTCACAGCCTCTTGCCATTTTACACACTGCCCAAAAGGGGCAACTCCAAACCTGACTGTGCCCCTAGATCCATGTGCATCACTATAGGCTAAAGATCCCACAATAACAGATTAAAGGCTAATTTTACAGCAAGGTCTTGCTGTCCAAATACATCAGTGCAGCTGGAAAGCTGGGATCTTCAGGGTGTTCAGTCTTCCTACAAGGTCAGCTGTTGGGAACTAATCAAACAGCTGCTGTGCTACCAAAATCTTTGCTTAAAGAGTTTAATCAGCTTCCAAACTTTTGAATACAGATGAAGCCCTGTCATGTGAGATACTGAACCTTCACAAATGCTGCCCACTGTGGGTGTGAGGACAGTGCTGGCTGGCCATGGAGCACATCTCCCTCGAGCACCCACTGTGCAGATACACGGCTGGGTGCCCCAGCACAGGCTGCTGCACCAAGGAAATCAGTTTTCCCATGATGTAACACCCTCCACGCATAGTGCAAAATAAACCCTTCTCCATATCAGCGAGGCCTTAAGTCCCCATCCCATTTACTCCAACATGAGTTTCCTTACACAGTTTTAGACTTCTGCCTCAGGACACTCATGCAAAACCTTCGGACAAGAGCTGTGCATCCACCTTGGGAGGTGGATTCTAGACCCTCAGCAAAGCTGAACACACACACAAGACCTGGTTATATTCCTAAGGGTTAAGAATGGAACTTCCATTAACATTCTCCAATACAGCTGCCAATCTCATCATGTTTAGATTAGTTTGATCGATTCAGCACCTCCAAACTACAAAAAAAAGGCAGTTTGTACAATCAGTGTCTCTGCAAAATGAGCACATTCATTTGGAACATGTCTTCCATGCATGGTTTGTCAGAGATTTCTGTTCTCGAAGAAGGCAGACGGTGGTTGTGTCATTCAGCGTTCCAAACTCGGTACAGAACCTACCACGGCCAGGTTTCAGTAGTGTTTTAGTCCAAATGATTCAGTAGCTAACATCAACATGATTCCTCCGGCCTATAGCTCCTGTTTGGACTGGCTAGTGTACAGCATTCCTGAGCCAAGGAATTCGCATGGGTCCTACGCCGCATGCAAGGGCCATAAAGAAAGGATGAAAACTTGGATGGAACCCTCCAGCGAAACTTCAGCAGAGCAGGGGCTGCTCTCCTTCACTGCAGCATGATATCCTTGAGGTTCTCCTGCAGGATGGTGTCCTTGACGGCGTGGAACACGAAGCGGATGTTCTCCGTGTCGATGGCCGTGGTGAAGTGGTGGAAGAGGGGCTTGCTGCGGTTCCGCCGCTTCCTGTCGAAGCACTGCACCAGGTAACGCTGCACGTCCTCCAGGCGGTGAGGGTCGCCCTTGAAGTCCGAGAAATACTTCTTAATGCTGACAGTCTTTACCTTCTCCACGAGAAGATCCATCTTGTTGAGGAATAGGATAATGGAAACGTTAAAGAAAAGCTTGTTATTGACTATTGTCTCAAAGATATTCATGGACTCCACGAGTCTGTTTGTGCGCCTGTCTTCCATGAGGACCTGGTCGTATTCACTGGAGGAGACCATGAACAAAATTGAAGTTATTCCATCAAAGCACTGGAACCATTTTTGACGCTGAGATCTCTGTCCCCCTACATCCACCATCTTGAAAGGAATTTTTTTAATGATGAAATCGTGCTCTACTATCCCCTTTGTGGCTTTTCTGGCCAGCAAAATATCTTGTTTGCTGGGGAAATAGTTCTGCAAAAGAAAGGAGGGAAGGGTCAAAAAAAGTCCTTCAAAAATTCTGAGTAATGCCTGAATACAGAAGAGATGGGTAAAATCACCAGGAGCTGCTTTTAACTTTAAAAATTACCAGATGAAGAATAAATACTCATCTTTAAAACACTGGCCTGTTGACTTATTTAGCTCAACATTTGGTAAACAGCTACAAAAGATCCTGAGACATAAGAACAAAAGTAAAGGACTAATTCACTCCTCACACTTTCATCCTCCTCGTTTAAGGTTGAGGTGTATTTTTTCGTTATGAAATTCTTAGCTACAGTGTCACTTGCCACTTAGGTAGTGTTCAATAAAACAGATCAAATAATCACTGAAAGGTTTTAATTTTTTTTTTTAATCCAGTTTTTCCACATTTCCTTACTCTTCCAAGGACCATCTTGAAAGCTTCAGTGGAAGTTCTCTTTCCAGGTTCACACTCTATGACCAGCAAGCACAGCAACAGATTCTACCTCAAGCTGTGGCCCAATCTACCACTGTGGAGAAATTTGTTCTTCAGAACCTTATCACTGTTACTGTTTAAGAAAATCATCTCCCTTTTTTCTCCTCCAAGTCTCTTGACAGATGTTTTCATTACAGATTTTGAATCCTACAAGTGCTAGGAATGGTTTTTATTTTGCTAAGGTTTCATTCTGCTACCTTAAGTAGCATCAGCCATCAGATCATCAGGAAAAGCAAATGAGATCCAGAGACTGCACAGAAGGGCTGATAAAATATGTGCACAAATACAATTTCCATTTGTTGTCTGTCAAAAAAGATTAAACAAATGCTAAGCTTCAGTTTCAGAAAGCTGGAGTTTACTATATCCAGAGAAAGAACACTGAAATCATTGAATAAATTATTATTTAATAAACTAACCAAAAACCCAACCAAACCCCACTGATCACAGCACACTCATTCCTTGTCTCTTGGATCTCTCTGGTTCAGAGGGAGGAGGTTTCTTACCAGCTGACCGATCCGATCCAGGTTATCCAGGAAATATTTCACTGATTCACCCTGTGGAAAAGGAAAGACATGGGCACTGAGCTTGTTTCTGGGACAGCAAATCCAACAGAACCAAGGCCTTCTTCCCAACATGCACTGAGGTCTAACACAGCAATATCACCAGGTCTGGAAAAATCCAAGTTGAGAAGAGATTTGAACAAATGCTCAGATCTATCCAGTAAATCTCTATAATAAAAGAGAAGTGTTATTAAAGTCAGTTCTTTGACTTAAAAGAATTTGGCTTTTTTCCCCTTATAAGATAAATGCAATTAACTGACACCGAGTGGGTGTGAAAAATGAAACACATTTATAAGAAATCAGTGTATTTTGTTTAAAATTAATAACTGTGAACAAAAACATATCCTAGACTGGCTGGAATATCTTTAGAAAAGTGGAAGATTTAAGTCCCCCACAATTTATGATGAGTTAAGCTAGACTTGCTTGTCACAAACAAACAAAAAAGGAACATTTTCAAGGACTTGCTCTTCTATAGATAGCTTCCCTTCTGGACTCAAGACTTTTAATAATAGATTTGCTCATCTTGAACAAAGTCCTTTAGCAGTTACATTGAGTAGAAGACAGGAATGTTTACAGGGATAATTCATTCTTGTGTAAAAATTTACTCTTGTGTAAGAGGATTTGGTCTTTTATGAAAGAAGCTTGCTTGTGTGTCCCACTCAAATCAAGGGCCCCTTTGCATTAAGTGGGGACAAGAAGCCCTGCACAGACTTTTAAATAAGTCACAATATTGTTTCCATACAGATGCAGACTACTCTGCAGTGAAACTCTCTTCAAATACTTCCCTTCATGAAGAAGAAATTCAGTAAGTCTTCTTTATTGTTCAGGATGTATCTTGTAGTTGTAGCCACGACATGAGAATGATAAAGAGGAAGATCTTACTATCTTTTGGTGATTTTAGGCAGGAAAACCCATTCTTTATCACAGAGCAGGGCTGTCACTCATGACCAAATGACAGTAGGTGCCCTCACCAAGTCACTAATTCAGAATGGAACTTCCTCCAAACACTACCCTGGACTCCAGCTGCAATATAAATTCTCAAACCACACATCCTCCTAGGCCTGAGACAGCAGAGCAGAATTATTGCCCCCAGTACAACTCTAAACAGACGAACACAACAGTTCATTGTGAGGAATCACACTGGAGATCAGAGGATGCAGTGTTGGACAAGTACATGCTCCCAGCATAAGGCACACACAAAAGGAGCTGGAGCTTATTAATTCCTAACATTTAAAACTGGAAGTGTCTTTTCATAAAGGAGAGAGAACACATGGATTTGCAAAAGACTACCAAGTATCAACAAAAGATTTACAATGGGATTGCTAGTATAAAAAAAACCACACTTCTTTTTTGGGGGGGTGGGGGAGAGGGGAAGTTTCCAAAGAACAATTGCTCTAAGAGCTTCCTTACAATCATGAATTTTCATAAGGTGAAAGTAATTTCCTGTATTTTTTGGCACTCTGTGGGTCAGAAGAGATATCACAGACTGCATGAATAAGAGAAAAGGGCTTCCTGTTCAGCATTAGTCATGTTCAGGAGATGGGAGAGCCCAGAAAGAAAAGAACACTGAAGCTACAAAAAACCCCTTCTCTATCTGTTGTGCTCCATCCCACACAGTGCCTTCAGATGTGCAAAAATACTACAAAGGGGCCATCTCTGATAGATATTTTTCCAATTTTCTAACCAGTTTCTTTAAGAGCCTCTGCCTGTCTGTCCACCCTCCCACACTGGAGCAGGAACAGCCCTTTGCCTGTGAAATGCAGGGACACACAGGCAGGATCATCTGATTTACAGCTTCTGCCTCCCCTAATTCCCACCCCACACATCCATCACTGACATTCTGTATGTTGATAGGGAGGTAAGAAAATGAACTGATTAAAGGAAAAAATACATGGTTATTTCTGCAGTGATTTAGGGAAAAGAAGCTTCTCTAGATTCTTACCCACTCTTATTAATGTTGCAATTAAGCCACATAATTTGTTCGGGGAAATTTTAAGCAGCAATGGCAAAGCTCTGGGAGAGCTGGGTAACCAAGTCAGGTGGCTGGAACAGGTGTGAGCACCATATGCATGGTCTGACAGATCTGAAAGAATTTGAAATTCTCTTCTGCCACAAAATCCAAAGGCATTCAGGACTTAAGTCAAAATATCTGTTTCCAGCCAAAACAACAAATCCTCAACAAGTTCCAGAGGGTTTGAAGTTTAAAAACCCTCAAAACATTAAAGCACACAAACATGAAGGAGGAAAAACAGCTACTAAAAACCTTCCAGAGTAATAACCCCAAACCCAGTGCACACACTCAAAGCCTCCTGCTTTAATGATTCCCTGATTAATGATTCCTGCATTAGGTTCTAGGAAGTGTGGACTTAGTTCCTGCTCCAAAGGCTCTGGAATAATGTTCTACATTTTAGTCAGATTTACAGCAAACTGGGATGTTCTGGGAAGCACATTCAGTTCCTCCAGCCAGCAGCACACACATGCACTGGACATTAACTGACTTGATGAGTAACACACAACGTATTAAATGAGGAAAATATGGAAAACTCCAGGTTTCACAACTGCTTGCTGTTAGTGTTTTTAATTAAAACAATTATGCTAACTGAAAATTCCTTTCTGTATGCATTTTTCTTAGTCATTCAGAGAAAATAGACAGCAATATTAATTAGATCTAGAAGTCAAATTTATTGAGTTTTTTATCAAGCTGTACTTCAATGGATTTTTGAATTCCACTAAAAAATTATTATTTATGCAAAGCTGCCTCATGCTTTGGGTATTACACATGCATACAAACAAATGCTTATGTATATAAACAGATTTATATAAAAATATACACACAGTTTCTAAATCAAAGTAGATTTTCCATTCAAAACAAATAATTATCAAAATAAAGTATCAGCTGCCCCTTTCGTGTTGAATTATTTTTTCTCTTTAAGACACTGGCCATAAAGAAGCTGGTTTGGTTTTTTCAGTGCAAATATTTAGTGTTTCTCCAATATCCATCTGGCCATTCAGCTCCATTCAAAGCTGGCTTAGCACTTCAAGTGCTCTCCTCCTCCAGATCTTAGCCAGTTATTTCAGGTCCATGACCATGACTTCCCATAAAAGTGTCAGCAAATATTTGTAATTGATTCATCAGATACTAAAAATATCTTGATGCAGATTGATGACTTCAATTTCAGTATTTTAATGGTTCTATTGGAAAAAAAAAGGTTATTTTAACATCACAATCTATTTTAAGCTCTGCTTGCAAATGAAATGAAAGCTGAAGTTATTTATAAGTATATTTATACCCTCTATGTGTATTTATACTACGTGTAACTACCTAAATATAATCACATCGTGGTGTGCTCACTTTAAAAACAAACAAAAAAGATCCAGATCAGATCTTTTACAGGCTGATGTTGCAATAAAAACTGGCAGCTCCAGAAACTTCCTCAGATCAATGACGTCCATAGAAGGTTGTTGAGCTTCTACCTTTCAGATTTAAAAAGGCTCACAACTTGCATTGTCCTAATAGTACACTATATCCTTTAAAAATATTCTAATATTCATAAATAATGCTCTTAAAATATGAATCACTATTTGATTTCAACCAGAACAATACTGACACAGGAAGCCCTGTTGTGTCACAGTCCCAGCAGAGTCTGCCAGTGAAGCATTTACACATTGACATTTTTAATTATTTTATTTTTATCTACTGCTCTATTAGTACATCTCACATTGGAAAGTTACAAATCAGTTCATTATTTTTATGGATTTTCATCCTCCCTGATAATAAATCAAGGACAGCTTGTTTTACAGGACAGCTGTGGGGGATGGAACAGTGACCCCTGAGTTAGGAATTTCACAGAGCTCAGATGGTTCTTTTTTAGTACCCCAGAGTACAGCAGTGATCATTCCTTGCTCCCCTCAGAAGAGTGACCACAAAGCTGGGGTGACTCATTCTGTCACTGCTGATTTCTCCTCCCTCTGCAATCCAGACCCTCTGAGTAACACTTTTGCCAACTGGGACCAAGAGAAGGAGTAAGAGATGCTGTTCCCATTGTTCAGGAGGATGAGTCACAGCACATCTGGGAACTGGGGAATCAAGAAACACAAACAGAAGGCCTTAAACGAGCCCACAGTGCAGTATCGCTATTGGATTATTATTTTTTTTAATTGTTATTCTTTTAAACTGGCCTATCTACAGCATAAAGCTTGGTAAAACCAGAGAAAGTAGTACAATTTGTTTAAAAACTGATTGGTGGAGGAGAAAGGGAGGAAAGATGAAATGTAAACATATACTCCTGCTTCCTGAAATAGTCCTCTTAAAACTCTTTTTATATGCTAGATTATTTTGACCACAGCATTCCCAAGGGGAGAAAGCCATGAAATAAAGAAAATTTTGATCTACATACTTTCTACTATGTGAATGCCATCTTAACATGAGCTCCAAATAAGTCACCATGAAAATAATTGACTGAATTCAACATCCCTGTCCCTTCAGGCTACATTCAGAGCACATAGGAAATCTCAATACAGAAATATTATAACTAAGCTGGCATCACTTCCTTTGCCATTGATAGCCTCACTTTGGGCAGAGTTCCCAAGCAGTATTTATTGCATGAAAATAAATGCACAGCAATCATATGCACATTACTCTAAAATATCCCCAGAAACTCAGTAGACATGTTCTGGAAGGCCAGAATTTATCAACTGTATTCCTCAGTTATTCAGAGTGAGCCTTAGTCAGACCATAAAGAACAGTGAAACATCCCATTGTCCAGTTCCTTAAACTACTGGCTCATTTCAAACTTTTCCTGCTGAAAAGCAGCTCCTCTAAATTCTGCTCTGAACTAAAAGACTTGAAAGGGGACCCTCTGTTCCAAATTGGCTTTTTTCCTTTCCTTGTCCCAAGGCCTTTTTGACATAATATTAATTTAGCCCTTCCTGATCATTCTGTCTCTGGCTGCTCAATTTAGAGTGCACAATTTAAGGTAGACCTGTCAGTCTTAGCTTGTTTCAGATGATGGATTAAACCACAGAGGAAGGAAATGTTGTATTTCAAGGAAGCATCTAATACATATCTAACAGAAACACAAAACACAGACCTAACAGAATTCCCACACTACAGCAAAACACCCAGAGAAACAGATACAGCAAATAATTGCCACAAACTGCAGCAGATTCTGCAAGGTGAGAAAACACTGATCCAGATAAAACACCAATGTTGGTCACCCAGCCTCTGCTCAGGAGCTGTGAAACATTCAGCAGCAGAGCAGAAACACAGAGGAAATCCAGGAGACCCTAGGAAGACCCTTGGATTCATAAATGGGATGGACTTAAAGCATTGACATAATTTCATCCAAAGCTGGCTTTTATTTAAGGAGTCATTCCATAAGGGCTGCTGCAAACATGTACAGACAAAAAGCAAACCTGCAAGCAACATCTTTGTTTGCAAACCCTGAGATCTCCTCTTTTCCAAGTTTCCTGGGATGTCAATCACCTCTTGACTGCAAGGGGTCTGAATGTCACCACTTCAGATGTTTTATAAAAGCAACAGGCCCAAGGGAAGAAGAGCAAGGTTACAAAATAACCAGGAGACCAGTATTTGAAAATGTTTGGGAGTTAGATCAGCCAAGTTTTTGGGCACTGAAATTAGAACCAAAACCTCACCATCAAAAAGTAATATAGAAAATGCTTTCTTTAGTGAGAGGTACTGGACACAAGCAGCAGGCTGACACCCTGCCACCACAACACAAATCCTTTGGAAGTGAACAGGCTCAGGATCTGCACCCTGCTTCTGTCCAAGGGCTCAAATTATCCTGAGGGACAACTACAAACAAACAACTCCCCCTCCCCAAGCCCACAGGCTCCTTCCAGAGATTACTTCTAACTCTGCACTTCTATTCAGCCTCACTGCTAACAGGGCAGGGATTTACTGCAGCCAGAAATGTGCTCTCTCCTCTCTGACAGCTGATGAATTCAGTATTATTTTCCAAGGAGGTGAGCAAGTCTGTGCTTGTTAAGAATTCCCCCAGAGGATGCTGAAGTAACCTAAATTGCCCTGAAATGCTGATGCCCATTGGACACTGCAATTCTGTTCTACAGATATTCTACATCCTGTCTGGGCATCGAAATTTATTGACACAAGACAAACATTAATTTTTCATTCAATCATCAGCTCCAATGCAGAGACCAACCACTTCTCCTTACTTAAGCTGTACTGAATTCCAGCTATCAAATCTCTCCAGTGTTATTTAACTTCCTCCTTAACAAGAGACTGAGCTCCTGGCTCCCATCCAGCAACTCCAGTGCTTATCCAAGTTGCTGCTATCTGGACCCTACAAACATACCAACTATAAAAAAGAGTACCATATGGTTCCATACTTCTAAAAATTACCTCTCCTTTCTCTTGCCTACTCACACACAGTAGGTATCAGATGTTAAGGTCAGAAAACATTTTAAATATTCATTATTTATCAGCTCAGTCCAAACAGGCAATGGAAAAATTTGTACATGCCAGGGTGGGTTTATATTAACTCATCCTCCATGACACACGGCCGAACTGTGCTTTGCAGCATATGGATAATAATAGGTGATAAATATTTATTTAATTTTCCAGAAAACCTTTATGCTAATCAGAGCTTCCACATTAGTACTCAGATTTGTGGAATTCTGTGACTGAAATTCCAGCCTTGCAGCTAAGAAACACTCATACAGGAGCAGGGCTCTTGTGCTGAAGGGCAACTCTTAACATGTGTTATCTTTTTCTAGCAATCAAATGCAGCAATTCTTTCTCCCAAGTGCTGCAAGGGAAAACTAAAGTTGCAGTTTTTTCCTGAAATTCTAGGTATTTCTACATCAACAGGATGTAGATGAGATAAATTACTTTTGGACTAGGCTAACAATTCTGTCCATTTGTCTCAAATATGCACACCAGCAGCAATGCCTCCAGGAGAAAGGAATTTTCTGTTAATAGACTAAGGCAGGCTCCATCCTACACTAAAAGCTTCAAGAAACATTAACAAAAGATCTCTGTAATTTTGATTTTACTCATACTTACTCTTTTAATCACTGCTGTTTCTGCTTCACAGATTTGCACTGGCTGGGAAAAAAAACAGGTGCAAACAGCAGAGAAAACAGTATTGGCCACAAACAAAATACAAAGTGAAACACAAACATGCTAAATGTTAGCTTAAAAAAAAAAAATCTAGAAAATCCTTAACCAGACAGACCTGCACATGAGCCACAGGGATTCAGCATGTCCTACCCTTCACTGACCAGCAGCTAGCAAGAGTGGAGGAATGGATGCAAGGGGATATAGACCAAATTCATGTGGAAGAATCACAGTTATGTTTAAACAACAAAAATAGTCCAATGACTGCATCCAACATCAGCAGCGAGCCTGGCTCAGTCCTGGCACGAGTGGATGCCAGACCTACTCCTAAGCATCCCATGGAAGGATTCCTTCCTGTTTCCCTGCCAACTGTCCAAGGGAATTCATTGTCTGCAAGTGCTGCCAGAGCCCTTTCATCTCCCACACCGGAGGCTCTCCGTGGAGCTGAGCGAGTGCACGCCAGGCTCAGCTTCTCATTCCAGGCACAGCCCAAAGGCAACTGAAACACCACT